>JABTTQ020001774.1:0-722086 GCA_016081115.2 Rehmannia glutinosa
TGAGTAGTGCGTCTCTTCAGCGCTCCTGCCGCCTCAAAATATGCACGTAATGAATTTATTTTATCCTCGGCATATCCTTCTCGTAGTGAAGCGCCGTCAGCTAATTGCAAAATAATGGTGATGGAAATCGTCGTCATAAAATGCTAGTGGCTCAAATCTCCAAATCCATAATATTACTCTGATGACAAGTTTAGAAAATATTTTGCAATGATACAAGTCATCATTATAGTATATTTTTAATGACAAATGGTATATTGTCAAAGAATAGATTTTTTTGGTGACAGCTAAGTTTATTGTAATAAATGAGTGTTTAAGTTACGAAATATTTCATTGTCTGCCAATTGGTAGCTTTCTTACATGACAACATAATTGTCGTAAAAATAAGTATTATAGAAAGCGATATAATTGGCATATTTTTTAATTGTACATATATAATTATTTAAATATTAATTTGTAAAATATTCTATCAATACATTAATAATACTACAAAGTGCAAAGTTCAAATGCAGTTAAGCATAAGAAAAATAAAATAAAAATAAAATCAATCATGTTTGATTAAGTAGAATACAATTATTTATCAATATAAGAGAAATGATAAGATATCCATATTTCAAATGGACAATAAACTACTTGAACAATGTCAAGAAAAAAAAAACATTAAATATCAAATCAAAACAAAAATTACTTAGATTAATTTTATCTCGGCAAAGAGTATTCCCACTCATGACCCATGAATGCCATAAGCTTTTCATCTAAAGCACCTTCTTATTGGTACAGTCTTTCAAAATCGCTCACACTGTGACTTAAGCCCACTTGAGATTCCGATTCTTGTAAGCTTCTCTTTGTGTCTCTTGAAGTTTATTTTTGGAGTTGTTACTTGGGTAAATGCGTGTAGGTGCGTCTACTTGGAGGTTTTGGACCATATCGAGGCCATTTTCTATAACGAGATCCGTAGGCAAGGACCTCAAGAACTATTTCGTCGACACTCTTCTCAATTCCTTCCTCAGTATATTGGGCTCGCTTTGATATCATCAACTCCTATTTGAATATTGGACATACGAATATACAATTAATATCACGACCTGACTAAAATATCTGATAAAAATGTGTATGTGAATGATTACCCAGATTCTCTTGAGCTTCAACTCTTGACAACCATCTTTCTCTTTATAGTGAGTACGTTTATATAATTCAATCATATCACATTCTTCTCCATTCACTCTTTCGATACTATAAAAAAATGAGAAAATGAAAAAAAAATCACAGTCAAAAAAAAAAGAAAATTAAAGAAACATTATCCACTCGAGGTTACCTAAAACACTTCACAATTTCATGTTGAAGAACAAAGATAAAGGTATTACTGAAATATGTGGTGCTTACTTGTTTCCGATTTCAAGATAATTACACTCGGTCTGCAAAATAAGAATGGTGATATTGCAAGTTAAGGTACACATATAATAAAAACTAAGACACGTTATAAAATTTAAAACATAAGTTTAATTTAAGTTAGGTGATACTACCTTGTATTCAGGTGTTGCAAAATACTCGCACAAGACTTCCCAATTCATTTTATTAGAAATACAGATGGCTTATTATTTTTAACTTTTCTTCAATGTTGCATCTTCTTGAAATGTTGATGAAGCTTGTAGCGCTTTTTGTCGTGTACTAGATTTCAGCCTCTCTATCATGCATTTCGCACTCCGGATCATCAATATTAACATCCATGTGGATCTACAAGTGACACATATAAGATCATTTTAGATTATATAGAAAATAAAAGTAAAACTAAAAATATTTCATGCGTACCTTTATATGATCAAACCCGTAGTCCAAACCTTTTTCTTCATCCACTTCTTTCCATCTTGGGCATCGGAAGGACGTCTCGAGTTACTACACCAATTTGACTAGAAAGCTTTGAAGACTCCACCGAGTTTAGGCTTCCGAGCGGTGGATCCACATTTATCTTCATTTTATTCACGAGCAACAAATGCCTTCATGATGCCTTTGCCCATTGTTTGACCACGCCCTCTTTTCTTTGAGATAAGCAAGACATCCGCACATCAAAAATGATGATAGAATAATAACAAAAGAGGGTATTCGAAATGATGTTCATCAAGGGAGTAAAATGTAATATAGAATCAAATCTCAAGTGATAAATGTGGATCCACATGGATGTTAATATTGATGATCCGGGAGTGCGAAAATGCATGATAGAGAGGCTGAAATCTAGTACACGACAAAAACGCTACAAGCTTCATCAACATTTCAAGAAGTATGCAACATTGAAGAAGAGGCTAAAAATAATAAGCCATCTTGTATTTTAATAAAATTCTTTTTAAAATAATTCTCAATTTAATCTTAAATTTTTTTCTACTTTTTTTTTTACAATATACTAATACATCCTTGAAGACGCGTCTTGAACAATGATAAGAATCAAAATGGTGAAATGCTAAGAAAGCCCATTCTCTTGTGGACACTTCACGTGTAAGATTCTTGACCATATACTATATAGATATGTGTATATATGTGTCAATTATAAATGTAACTATCGAACAATATTCACGAGATAGGTTATGAGAAAAAAATCAGTGAGAAAACTCTAAAATATTATATAAAACCCTTGAAGTTCGGGGTTAATTACAAAAAGACCTGAATAAGTTCATTGGTGAATTAATATCTCGTCATATATAGTTGCCATGAATTATATATTTATATCTTCTATAAATTTTCTTATTGACTTAATTTGTTTGTATTGTGAACTAAATATAAATATTTAAGACGACACATTTGTATCATAAAAATGTATTTTTCAACGACAAAATATATTTCGCCACTATGACTTAACAAATTATGACAAATAGTTGTGCGTGGAAAATTTTGGTGTGATTAGACCTTTTACAAATAACTATGACACAATTCAATTAATTGTCGTGAAATATGTGAATTAGTGATTTAATGTGATGTTGATAATGACAAAAATAAATGGTGTCATAAAAGAAAATTTTAAATGACATAAATAACTTCGTCATTGTTAATTAACAAGTAATGACAAATCTTTATGCGTTGCAAACAAATCGTCATAAAATATGTCTTTGTTGACGAAATAAGAGTGTCACCATTTTGTTCGAGTGAAAAATGACAAATTTTAATGTTGTCATTAAAAGAAATCATTCGTGACACAATTTTTCATCACCAATTATCACTAATTCGTCATCGAAAGATTTTCCTCCAAACTTTTGTTGTCAAATTCCACCCTCTATGAAATATAGTGACGAGTTTCAGTTAATCGTCATGAAATAAGCAATTTAGTGACGACATCCAATACCAATAGTGACGAAATTAAATGGTGTCGTAATAGTGTACTTTACAATGACAAAAATAAAAGTTGTCACTTTTAATTAACAAATGATGACAAATAGTTGTGCGTCACGAAAAATTTCGTCATAAAATGTGTGATTTCTTGTAGTGATTACATATTCAACGTACTATTATTAAAGTATTTGAGAGTCTATTTTAAAAATTTATTATGAAAGTCAAATATGGAATGTAGTGACAATAAACAAGCAACATTGTTCATATACGTAAGCAACCTAATCACACCATATAAGCAACATTGGCTATATATGTAAGCAAAATGTAGGTTTTAAAATGTTGAGACATGGATGCAGTAAAATGATAGTGAATATGCAACATATATACAGTGAATAATCAAAATTATTAAGATACATAAGTCAATCGTAGTTTCTTAAACGCTAAGACACACCATTACAACCAAGTTGTTGTGCATATGCAACATATACTCAATGGATAAGCAACAAGATTGTATTACGTATGCATATTTGGTATTTACGCGTATTGATTAGTTTATTCACCCGACATTACAACATGTTCATTATATTACCGTATCTAAGCAATGTAATAATATATCGTAAGCAATTTTTATCTGTTTAGCATGCAAGAATGTTACATATGCAACGTAATACTATTAAAGTATTTCAGTGTCTATTTTAAATATTTATAGTGAAAGTCAGATATGGAACACAGTCACAATAAATAAGCAACATTATTCATATATGTAAAGCAATCTAGTCACAACAAATAAGCAACATTATTTATATACATAAGCAAAAGGTAGGTTTTAAAAAGTTGAGACACACGAATGCAGTCAAATAATAGTGAATATGCAAAATATATATTTTAAATGGATAAGCAAAATTGTTTAGATACATATGATCATAGTTTCTTAAATGCTAAGACACACCATTATAGTCAAATTTTCGTGCATATGCAACATATACTCAATGGATAAGCAACATGATTATATTACATATGCATATTTGGTATTTATGAGTATTGATTATTTTATGCACTCGACATTACAGTGTGTTCATTAATATTACCGTATCTAAGAAATGTAATAACTTATCGTAAGCAATTTTTTTCCGTTTAAAATATAGACAGGGCAACCCGTCTATATGTTATCGGTCCCAAGTCCGGATAAATGAGGAGGGTTGCGTTAGGTCAACAACCAGCTTAAAACTCTTGTCCTTTTCTTATAGTATGGATCTTATAAGACATCGTGATAAGGCTAGGATGCTCCTCGTAAGGAGTGCGCCGTAGGGTCCGACTGCGGTGTCTTGGCAATGACCGCTACACCTCCATAAGAGCTTGGGTGTAGTGAAAAATACACAAGAGCCCTCACACACTAATAAGAGGAACACAAATTATAACAAGAAAATTAGAAAGTATAGAATTGGCAATTGGAACATAGGTACTTTGACAGGTAAAACTATAGAGCTAGTAGATATTATGAAAAGACGAAACGTAGATATTATGTGTATCCAAGAGACTAAATGGGGAGGAGAGAAAGCTAAGACACTAGATACTACAGGATATAAGCTTTGATATAGTGGAAAGGATAGAATTAGGAATGAGGTGGGTATCATTGTAGATCCTCTCTTCATAGATCAAGTAGTAGGAGTAACTAGAAAAAGAGATAGAATCATAGCTCTTAAAATTGTAGTAGGTAACGAACTTATAAATATTGTTAGTGTATATGCACCTCAAGTAGGATTAGATGATGCTACTAAGGCTAAATTTTGGGAAGATTTAGAAACTCTAATGCAATCAATCCCTCAAAATGAAAAAGTCATCATAGGTGGAGACTTAAATGACATGTGGGGAAGGATAATGAAGATTATGAAAGGGTCCATGAAGGATATGGCTTTAGCTCGCGCAACAATGAGGGTAGAACCATCCTAGACTTTGCAGTTGCTTATGATTTCATTATAGGTAATACCTTCTTTAAAAAGATAGACGAACATTTAATTATATTTAAAAGTGGTCATAACAAATTACAAATTGACTACTTCCTAACCAAAAAGCGATAGAAAAATATGCAAATATTGCAAAGTAATACCACGGAGAAAGCCTCGCCACCCAACATAGACTACTAGTTTTGGATATCAAACTTATTAACATACACTTAAAGAGAAAGAAAATTAACATACCAAGAATTAAGTGGTGGAACTTAGAATAAAGAAAAAGAGATAGTTTTATCAAATCTCTAGTAGAAACCATTGATTGGAAAGTGGAAGACAAAAGCGATGATACATGGAACTATGTAACTACTCAAATGAAAAAGATTGCAAAAGAAACATTAGGGGTGTCAAATGTTAATAAATGGAATAAAGAGTCATGGTGGTGGAATCAAGAAATCCAAGAGAAGGTAAAGGAAAAACGAACTAGTTACAAAGTATTATATTCCTCGAAAAACGAAGAAAATCTTAAAAGATATAAAGACGTCAAAAAAGAAGTAAGAAGAGCAATATATGAAGCAAAACCAAGGCATATGAAGATTTTTATAAAAACTAGATACTAAGAAAGGAGAGAAAGATATATATAAAATAGCAAAATTTAGAGAAAAATAAACAAGAGATCTAACCCAAACTAAATGCATAAAAGATGAGAATGGTAATATTTTAGTGAAAGACGAGGACATAAGAGATCGATGGAAGAGGTATTTCAATAATTTTAACGAATCAAGAGGAATGAAGTCATATTAGGGGAACTAAGCCAATCTCAATCGAATAGAAACCGTACCTTTTATCGTATGATTCAACTTCATGAAAGAAAAAGCACTAAACAAAATGAAAACTGGCAAAACAGTTGGCCTAGATGATATAACAATTGAAGCATGGAACTGTCTAGGTGGAGTTGGAATTGCATGACTTACTAAATTATTTAATGTTATCCTAAAAACTAAGAAAATGCCTAATGAATGGAGAAAAAGTATGTTGATACCTATATATATAAAAACAAAGGGATATATAAAATTGTGCAAATTATAAGGTGGGAATTAAATTAATAAGTCATACAATGAAACTATGGGAAAGAGTTATAAGCAAGAATAAGAAATGAAACTAGTATATTAGATAATCAATTTGGCTTCATGCCAGGAAGATCCACAATTGAAGTTATACACTTGATTAGACGATCATGTGAATAATATAACGAGAGAAAATAAGATTTACATATGGTTTTTATTGATCTTGAAAAGGCATACGATAGAGTCAACCGAGATATAATGTGGCGCGTATTGGAAAAAAAGTGGAATAAAAATAGCTTACATAGATGCCATAAAAGATATGTATGATGATATAACAACATGTATCAGGACACCAACAGGAATATCTAGTGAATTCCCAAACACTATAGGTTTGCATCAGGGATCCGCTCTAAGCCCTTACCTTTTTATTCTAATAATTGATGAAATCACTAAACACTTACAAATATCCATCCCTGAATGTATGCTATTTGCGGACGATATAGTTTTAATTGATGAAATAAGGGAAGGAGTAAATGCAAAATTGGAAGTTTGGAGAGAAGCACTCGAATCAAAAGGTTTTACTATAAGTAAAAGCTAAAATAGAATACATAGAATGCCACTTTAGTAAAAACAATGCGAACAATGAGACGAAGGTTAAAATTGATGGACATGAAGTGAGTATAACAAAGAGTTTTAAATACTTAGGATCTATAATTAAAGAGAACGGAGAAATCAATAAAGATGTGACACATAGGATCCATGCGGGTTGGAATAAATGGAGGAGTGCATCTTCTATCCTTTGTGACCGTAAAATACCACTAAAATTGAAAGGAAAATTTTATAAACGGCCACAAGAGCCTTAATGCTTTATGGAGCGTAATGTTGACGACTAAATATGAAAACGAACAAAAAATGAGGGTAGAGAGATGAGAATACTAAGATGGATGTGCGAACACACTAAATTAGATAGAATAAGAAATGAACACATTAGAAACAAAGTGGGAGTAGCACCAATAGATGAGAAAATCAGAGAAACACGATTAAGATGGTTTGGACATGTTTATAGGAGACCTTTAGATGCACCGTGCGACGTTTAGAAGGTAGAGAATCACTCACACAAATCAAAAGAGGCAGAGGTGAGACCTAAAAAGACTTGGAAAAAGGTTTATTAAACAAGACATACGTTATACCTAAAAATAAATGAAAATATGGCTTATGACCGTAAAACAATGGTGCAATATGATCCGTATAGCCAACCCCACGTAGTGTGAATAAGGCTTAGTTTGTTGTTGTTGTTGTTGTAATTTTTATCCGTTTAGTACGCAGGAATATGGTTATCAACGAGTTTTGAGTTCGAATTGCTTTCAAGTGTTTATATTTATGTTGCAGCATGATGTGAGTAAAAAAACAAGCAGGATACGCCAGGGTAGGAAGATGACGACTGATTTATTTGTTTTGTAGGCAATGAAGTTTTTTCGTTTGATTCTGCTTTCGGTTTTGGAAGAACTTTAATTGACTTTTTTCTTATTGATTGATCGTATCTTCCACTTTTTGCATGTAACTGGTGCTATTTTCATGAGATGATGGAAGGATTTATATGGACATATTAACCCCTACCAACTTATTAATAAGGAAACATGTAAGTGGATGGATTGTTATTTTTTTGCCATTGAAAATAGATGATGTGTGGCTCAGATTCGTCCCTACGGACTTGCCCTTTGAGATGTCCCCTATATAACCCTCTCTCATCATATGTTTGATAAAATTATCAATATATTTAAATCCCGAAATTATCAGTTTGTATGGCATTTGGCCAATGAGATTGAGATATCTGCACAAAAAAAGCCAATGAACAGGGATACATTATTAGTAGGTGGGCAGCCAAACATGGCATGTGGGCACATCCGCATCTTTCAAGCCAAAAAGCGAGAGAAAAAACAAGAGAATTAGAAGAAAAATGTGGAGGTAGAAGAAATTCGGGGAGGTGGGGCGGGCAAGTCCCACTCATGTCTTTTTCGATTATTTTTCACAGAGACAATAATGCGAACACCTCCCATGCGCCATCAACATTTCAAAAATAAACAACAAAGTAAACACACACAATATCACTTAAAGAAGTTTTTTTACTCTCTCTGTGTCTCACTCTCTTCCCTTTTTCCGCCTCCTTTTACTTTGCTTCTCTCCCACACTTCCGCGCATTTCACCCTTTAGTATTTTCTTAATTCTATTAGAACGGTATGCAAAAATATTGCAGATTCTTCATCCAAGTTTGAATGCTTAGTATAGATTAAATTAGTTAGATCTTTTGATTTATTTACTAGATATTGGGTTTCTAATGATTTAAATATTGGTAAACTATGTGATAGTTTGTGTGTGTGAATATATAGAAGTCCCATTAGCAATGGGTTGTGACTGTATTTGTTAACAGGTGGTGAGTCAAAGAAAGGGACTTGAGTGTAAGAGTGACGCAGTAATGGGCGGGGTGACGTCATCGATGGCTGCGAAGTTCGCTTTCTTTCCGCCTAATCCTCCGTCGTACAAATTGGTGCATGATGACGTAACGGGGCTGCTGCTGCTGAGCCCATTTCCACACCGCGAAAACGTGGAGATTATGCGGCTGCCGACGCGGCGGGGGACTGAGATTGTGGCGGTGTACGTGCGCCACCCTATGGCGACTTCCACAGTTCTTTACTCGCATGGAAACGCCGCTGATCTGGGGCAGATGTACGAGCTTTTTATCGAGCTTAGTATACACTTGCGCGTCAATCTCCTCGGGTACTGAATACTGATATTGATTTCATCCTCCGATTCTGTTTGTTCCTTTGAATTATAATGCTGTTGTCTGCTTCAACTTTTAACACTTTTCGTAATATTTGCAATTAATGCACTTTAATGGAGTTAATACACGAAATTGGGTGTCTAAATCAAAGGAAAACGGAGAAACTGTGAAGTGTGGCACTGGCTTGTGATTTAGAGTTATGTTTTGTTTTTCTGTTTTTTGGTTTTTGGTTTCTAGGTTTTCTGTTTTGATTTTGGATCCTGCTTGTTGGGTTTTTAAAAGTTATTATTGCTTTTTTCGATCGAGAAGAGCTGGTTTTGCCTTGCTAATTCTTCAATTTTTTGACCTTTTGTTAATTTGGAAATTTGGCAAGAATTGGTTTATCGAATCCATCCAAGTGCGTTTATTGTGGTAGTCTTTTTTTCCGAAAGGGGTACAGAGTGATGCAGCATCCATCTCTTCAATTTTACAACTTTTCCTGAAAAGTCTTTGAAGCAGGGAGTAATGGATAGTTCCTTCTTCTTAGAGTTTTTCAGTGGGCAGAAAGTTTCTTGTTCTAGTTATTTATGGCATAATTGTATAAAGGATTTGAATGCGGAGAGAGTAGTTTGTTGAAACGCTGGTCACAAAACCATTTTTGCTGGGTACGACTTATTTCTTGGGAAGTTGATTGTTTCTTTTGGACCATATGTTAAACTTGATTGCGAAGGTTGAAATGCAGTAGCTGCTGTATACTGACTTTAGTTTAAAAAACTGATTTCGATGCATGCTTAAAAAACGTAGATTGTGATGGAATTTGTCTTATGATCTGTTGGAAGGAGCTTTTCTGCTGTTCTGTACACCAAATGGTTTGTTTAGTTTGGGTATAATGCGTCTTAATCATTGTAGCAAAACCAGTATATGCTTGATCACTTATCAGATAGTTGTCCTCAATTTGGAGTTACACCTGGTTGGACTGCACGGTATTTAGGAATTGGAAGTACGTGATAACCGAATACTCTAGTGTGTCATATAACTGCAAGGTTTTGAAACTCATGTATTTCTCTGTCCTTTTTGAACTGTGAAGAGTGTACACTCTCTGCAACAAAACAAGGTAGGCATATAATGGAGGTGCCTCTCCAATTTAATTAATGAATATTAGTGAAAGGGAACTTGAAATATGCTTTTTTATAGAACCAAGTAGTAAAGTTGATCTTGAGTGAACAGCTTCTTTTCTGCCTGATTTATGTTCTTTTAATTTAGTTCCGAGAGTTTCTTTTGTTTAAATTCTTGGACTTACTGCTTTCACAATGGTGAACATATTGGATTTGAAATGTCCCAGATATTACAGTCAATTAGCTTTTCTGGAAGCCCCCATAAGTGAGTAGGAAGATTTCTGATTTTAGACGGATTTATCGAGCACCAGCCTCTGTTTAGTTACCGTATTAATAAGGTGTACTTTTTTTGTCTTGACAAATAAGGTGTACTTAGATTGTACTAGAAATTGCTGGTATGAGTGATTACAAACAATTACACTTAATTACCTATCTGTGTAAGGATCTTAATATTAGTGAGAGATTACCTCTCAGTATATTTTACAAATCAGATTTCTTCTAAGCAATTTAGCTAATAAATGATTAATCATATGATGCTTCTCTAAATGTGTTCAGGTATGACTACTCTGGTTATGGACAATCATCTGGAAAGGTGTGTGTTTATCAAATGTTACCAGTATTAATTCTCATTTTTCTTTTTCTATTTTTCTTTTTGGGAATATGTAACGTGACCTGATGTACGTATGTCACAACATAATCCTCAATGTGGTATTGTATTTATAGCCCAGTGAGCAGAACACATATGCGGATATTGAAGCTGCATTTAAGTGTCTCGAGGAGAACTATGGTACTAAGCAGGAAGATTTAATCCTATACGGTCAATCTGTTGGAAGTGGACCGACTTTGGATTTAGCAGCTCGTTTGCCTCGTTTAAGAGCTGTTGTTTTGCATAGTCCCATACTATCTGGTGTAAGAGTTATGTATGCAGTAAAGCGTACATACTGGTTTGACATCTACAAGGTAGAGTTCTCACCATCATCCATTGTAAATTGTGGGATAAAACCGATTTGCATTTATTGGTCGATTTACTGTGTTGTTGCTTTGGTCTTGCTGCAGAACATCGATAAAATGCCGTTGGTTAATTGTCCTGTTCTCATTATTCATGTAAGTACTGCATTCTCTACACTACTGCACTTTTTTTTTTATTGTCCCCGGCTTTTAGCAAAAAAGCTACAAATGACTCAATTCAAACCTTGAGCATACATATATATATATATATATATATATATATAAGAATGATGTCAAATGATCAAATAAAGGAGGTGATGAAGACAAAAGTTGATTCACAAGAATACCGAAAGTATTGAACAAAACAATAGAATTCTCAAAAGAACGTGTATTGCTCGGAGAAGATATAAATCTCAAAACTTAATAATATTCAGCCTCACTAAAAATAATAACAAAACAAATATTTATAGGATTAAACTCCTACCACAATAAAACTCCTAACTTGACTAGGAAACTTAAAGATAAACTAAATAAAATCCTAAACACACAAATCGCTATCTCTAAAATATAAGATATTCTAAAATTATAAAAGATAATAAAAATCGATATCATATCTCCATCAGGAGGACATAAATATCTTAGAGGGTGTTTGGCTCATTGTATGAACTTATAAGTTCTTCAAAATATCTTATAAGATGTTTGATAACTTATAAGCTATCTAAAAATGTTCGATAATTTTTTTCAAAAGAGATATTATAAGCTCTCAAAATCAGATGTTAAAAGCTTATAAACAACTTTTAAGAAAGGTGGGGATCCCAATTTATTTTCAAAAGATCTTATTTTAGCTACCTCCTTTTATTTTCACCATTTATATTACAAAACTGTCATTACTAACATCTTATAAGGTTTACCATCTTATTTTATCCAAATGCTTCAACAACTTATTTTCAAAATAAGATCACTATCATTTTATATGTGGGAGCTTATAAGATCTTTTAAATAAGCTTAGCCAAAGGTCCTCTTAGTCTTCTCATTTATGATGTAAATTTCTTCCAAGTTTTGGTCATTGTCGGCATGATCTGGTTATTAATTTCTCATGGGTAAATCCTAATTGTTCTCAGGGAACTGCAGATGAAGTGGTTGATTTTTCACACGGTAAGCAGCTCTGGGAACTCTGCAAGGAGAAATACGAACCGTTGTGGATTAAAGGAGGGAATCACTGCAATCTAGAACTCTATCCCGAGTACATCAGACATCTCAAGAAGTTTATCGCAACTGTAGAACGATCTCCTTCGCATAGAATCAGTACTAGGAAAAGCACAGACCAGTTCGAGCCTTCTAGGAAGAGTACAGACATATTCGACGCTCCAAGGAAGAGCACCGACAGGAGAGAAAAACCGAGGCGCAGCACAGATAAGCCCGAAAGATCAAAAATCAGACGCAAAACGTTGATAAATTAAGGATCTCATTTGATCAAATGGAAAGGTCAAGGAGAAGCGTTGATTGCATTGAGAAATCGTGGAAAAGCATCGACCATCAACTCGAAAGAGGTCGGAAGAGTGTCGACAGGCTGGATAGAATACGCACCGGGTAATATTTTTTTACCTGTAGTAAAATTTATGCATGGATATGTAATATGTTGGTGAGGGTTATAGAAAAATCAAAATTGGGTTATGGTACTTTCAGGTTTTATAATTGCCCTTCTAGAAATTCTGTAAAACTGGTGCATGAAATCATAGAAAATGTGTCGTATTGTTTTAAAGATTTTGTTCTTTTCCTTGGTCTACGCTAAAACATAGTTTATATAAGTCGAATGCTCAAGGAAAATTAAACCCTGGGAAAATAAGGGAACAAAAACAAAAGGGGGGTTGAAATACAAGAGTACTAGAGAGATCAAGATTCAAGGCATAATATGCGAAAATTATATCTAGTACTATTATATTTGTTGGAGCCAATTTATTAACTGGTTGGCTCACATATTACAGAAGATACACTAAACCCTAGTGTCATGCTACTATGCTAGTTTGTAGAAAGAATAAAAAGTTGTACATATTAAGTTATTAAAATTTCAGAAAAATTGTGTAGACCCTTAGATAAGGGGAATTTTTGGGGTAAGCTCACTGAATTCAACAATGGCTGTCGGTGGTCGACGGCCAATGCAGATCTCATGCACTGTTGAGAAGAGGGGGTAAAGCTCTAACCATCCTCGATGGCTCAAAACTTCATAAACCTCTTTTGCAGTTGATACACCCTAGAAAATTTTCAAACGAGAAGTTATCGAATTGAGACAGAGACCCTTTAGCTCTGAATAAATGCAAGGGTTAATTACAAAAGATACCCCCATGTAAGCAAAACCCACCTGTAATTTCTGGCCCTGCAACATCTCTGCTTCGAGCTCGTCAAAAGACCTCTTCCCACCATTCCTAGCAAATGCCTCGGCACATTTCCTGTTTCTTCCCCCACTTGTAATCAAAATAGATGATGTGTTTATATATTTTCATACTCAAAAGAATTAAAACTAGATATATTCATTAAACCCCACTTACAGCAGGTAGTAATTAAATCAGCTACGCCGCAGCTCTCAAAGAAAGTAGTATCCTTGACAGAAGGGAAAAGTAGCTTCGAAAATGCCTTCATTTCTCTCAAACCAATTCTCATTATTGCAGCCTAGTAGTTAATCAATCACCACTTAAATAAGTTAGGCCTACTGACTTAAACAAGTTAATCTTAAGAATCTGCTCAGCTTTTACCTTTGTATTGTTCCCCATCTCCAATCCATCCACAAATCCTATTTCATGACCATAATAATCATCCATCAATTGTAAACAATGTTAAAACAACTTAACTCGAAACAGAGTTAAAACAACAGGACAAACCTGCTGCAATAGCCACAACATTTTTCAACGTTCCACAGAGCTCAACTCCTTCGACATCTTGAATCTAATTATATTTGTTCAACAACATAACAAAAATGTACACCATAAATCAGGCTAAATTGCAATTTTAGTCCTGTAGTTATTGGGGGTTGGCAATAATCAGGATTTCCAAAAAAGTCCCTTAAATTTCAAAAAATTCTCGAGTGTTCCCAACCTTAAAGCGTTAGTGGGTTTGGCTGATAATGTGGATACGTGGATTTTTCGGCAATTTCTTCAAACTCCAAAGACCAAAACACTGAAATTGAGATTTTGTTTTAAGTTATGGGGCTTTTTTTGTAAATATGATTTCTGCAGGATCATTATTCCTACCCTTTTATAACTATAGGACTAAAATTGCAATATAGGCCCATAAATAATTCTGCATTTTATTACACATAATTGAGTTGACTTACAGCTGAGACCATAAAATATGAAGTGTTGAACAGTTGAACCCATTTCTCTGCAATCTCTTTATTCTTCCTGTATCCAACTGTTGCCTCACTAAACTTTTCCAATGCAATCTACAATGGCAACGGTTTCCTTATTACCAAAACATAGATTATGAAAAACAATACAATTTATTTTGGTGCAAGCATAAGAGAGCAGACAATAACCTCATTGGCTATGTTTGCTCCCATAAGAACACAACAATCAACTCCCAGCTTTTCTGAAATGAGGGAAGAAATCATGCATGGACCTTCTCTTTTGACCTCCATTCCTTTGATTAGTGAAATTGCTTCGGCATCTGACCTTATTTTCCCCGCTAATCTCTTACAAATGCCTTCCATGAACTGATGGGGTGTCACAAATACTAACAAGTTGGCATCTTTCACTGCCCAAATTTCCAAATTAGAAATAATATTTCGACATGATGTACATTTACATGGTTGCTCAAAGTATATAGAAATCTATAGCTAAATAGTAAATACTACCTGCATTTTCAAGATCAGGATTTGCAACAACATTTTTACCAAGCTTTATGCCAGGGAGATACTTAACATTCTCCTGTAATAAGAAAAATATGAGTGATCATTAGAGTGTAACACAAAACAATATCAATCAACCGGAAAAAGTAAATGCTAGTGCCAAAAAAAAAAAAATTTAAATAATAATAGAGAAAATTGAGATTACATTAGTTCGATTGATGACTTGTGAGAGTTTATCACCGTTTGGCAATATCTCCTCAAACACCCACATGCTCACTTCATCTGTTGAAGAAGAAGAAGAAGAAATAATTTATAGAGATGAGACTGAAATCACTTGCTTCAATAAGCCAATTTAAAAAAAAGAAAATAAAAATAAAACCGTGGAAAGAATTAAGCTTAAGTGTGTTGGAAGCAATGAGCTTGGCGGCGACGCTTCCCCAATTGCCACTGCCCACCACCGTCACTCTCGATTTGAGATGCGTCATTTCGTCCTCGATGATTTTATTGTTATTATTATTATTATCGTCAAGAGATGGAGCCATGAAGAAGAATGAGGAGAGGAATGGAGGAGAGGGAAAATAGGGCGAAGATAGAAAGGACTAAAATGTCATTTAATTGAGCGGAGATGAGAGACACGTAGTCGTTGAGTATCAATGGTGGTGTGCCAATGCCATGTTCAATCTGGCGATCTACTCTATGCAAACTGCATATACTAATTGTTGATAGCTCACCTGTAAGAAACAACAATCTTTTTTTTTTTTTTTTTTTTTTTATTTTTTTTTATATTTATTTAAGGATAACTACAAAAACGACCCTCAAATTTAGTCTAATTACACAAATCTCAATTTTAAAATTACAAATACATCTTGAGGTTTGCATTTACCTAACAAATACCAATTTAAGGGGACTCAAACTCAATTTGTTGAAAATTTGGTTTTGATAAAGAGGGCGTTTACCCGATTTTGATCAAATTTTCGGTGGTAAAATATTTAATTCTGTAGGAATTAAATTGTATATTGTTAATCTACGTTCCGATTATATGTTCGTAGTAATTTTTATTTCTCAAAACCAAATTTCGATGAGTGAGAAATTAATACACGAAGTTGACCATACGAATGAACATTATGTAAAGGGAGTTGACAGGCTTTAGCCTTGTCCCACATAGAAAATAAAACTTTGTTTATCCTAGTTTAAATACTAGGTGTTATTGGTTGGATATGTCATAACACAAGTGGATAATCACAAATGGGCATTGAGCCGGTCCGTCCCTTTGGGCCTGGGTCCAGGTCCACTATTGTTTTGTCATTCGAAAATGGGTTTGGCCCAGATTTAAGTGATAGTTGGGCCTAATGTATCTGGCCATTAGAGGTGTCCAGATTCATGTGTGTCGCTTGGAGTTTGTAACTCCTAGACAGTGGTCATAATATGGTTTGTAACTCTGGGAAGTTATATTTGGTTATAATTGCCCATTTTCTATCATTAATCTCCTCCAAAGTCTTGGGAATGGTTGTCTTATATAGACTTAGTTTGCATACAAATTCATATAAGGAAAAATTGGGAGAAAGAGATAGAGTTAGACAAATTCTGCAGAAAAAACAATCTGTCCATTGGATGTTATCCTAAATATCGTCACATTTGTCATCATATCTCTCACTGCATCTTTCTTTCTGCATTTCCGAGTCAAGCAAACTAGTCTTCACACCATTTCTAGTTCGATAGAGCTTTTGTGTTAGTGGTGCTACTACACAAAAGACCAAGTTGTTTTATCTTTGGGGATATTATGTCAAACCGTAAGTACTAGCCGGGACATATTTGTCTTGCGGAAAGAGGTCTCCCTCGACCCAACTTTAAAGTTCTGTCAGATTCATGTTTCTGGAGTTGGAGTCCATTCAAGACTTGTAATAGTTAGGGTTTTTTTTTCTTGTAATTTTATGTTTCTATTTTGTAAGTCATCTTGAAGAATTTCCCCGTTTATGTAACCCATTGTAGATTCAACAATCGCAAGACAAATATTGTATTTTCACGATGGCGAGGAGAAATAGAAACTATGCTTGGAGATGAACTGACAGAAGACCTTCCAATGGTTCTTTGAAATTGTATTTGTTGGTGAAAACGTATTTGTTTGAAGCATGGGGCTAAGATGATGATTTCTATGCCGTGACTATGTCCTTGAGGCTTAGTGAAGCACTTAATTTACTATATATTGTGTGGTTTGATATGATCTGAGGATGTTTTTCCAAAAGGTTCATATTTTGAAAAGGAATAGGAAATGAGGGTGTGTTTTCCAAAAGGTTCGTTATTTCAAATTTTGGATTATAAATGGATGATTCCAAAAATTCAAAATGTCTTGAAATTAGTTTAAAAGTTTCAATCGATCTGCATGATATTCGTCTTTCAAGAGATGTCGTTTAAATGAAAAATTTCCAACTAGTTTGCATCATTGACATGTTATTTACCATGTTGGAAAAAACTCGGGATTTAGTTATATGGGCTACCCCTTGCATATTTTGGCGAAACTCGGCTAGAGGAATATCCGAGGGCTCATTTTCATGAGACATGGTCAGAGTTTAAGAAATAAAGAGCTAATGACTCACTTCACCGTCTTAGTTTGATTCCAAGAATAAAGATGTCCTGGGGAGCAAAATCTCCAACCTGAAAGTGACACGAAAAAGGTTTAAGCAAAACTCCAGCCCTCGGCATAAATAACAAGGTCTACTGAGGGCCTACATACAAAGTTTGTCCAAAAAGCTTTTGGTGAATTCACGTGAGCATATTTTGCTATTCTAAGGTCTTGTGACACATGTTAACTTATTTTGCAAAGGGTGGACAAACATTGAATGCACAAACATCCAAAGGCATCATCATCATGTCTTCCATTTCGAAATGCTACAAAAAAAAAAAAAAGAAAACCAGGCTTTCACGAGTCCAAGGAATCATGATGCTAAGGACTATAATTCCTTAGCCAAGGTCTGCAGATGGTTATTAAGGATAAGTCCAATGACTCATTTGAGGTCATAGGACTATTGCCAAGGTCTCCCAAGTTTCTCAAATTTATTAGCCAAGCTTTGCCAAGGTCCAAGGACTATGACCAAGGTCTCCCAAGTTTCTCAAGTTATTAGCCAATGACTTTGCCAAGGTCCTATGACTGTTGCCATGGTCTCCTAAGTTAAAGTTACTTCTCAAGGTTATTAGCCAATGACTTTGCCAAGGTCCTAGGATTACTGTTAGGGTCTCGCAAAGTCCAATTATGCCTAAGTGGGCATGACTTTGTCAGGGTCCTCCAAAATTGAGTTTATGACAAGCTCATTTCCTAAAGACTTGGCCAAGGTCTACCAGGGAGTTAACTAATTTAGAATATTTGCTAAGATCGACTCCAAGGTCTACATGCAGATGATTTTAGCTTGCTAAAATTTTCTAAAATGGAGGTGAAATGTTCTACTAAGCACTTGCCAAGGACTACACATGCACAAGTATGTAATACCAAGGAGCACAAACATTTGCTACAAATATTATGATGGCATGAAGAGTAGAACATACCTTGAACTAAAGAAATTTTCGAGGATTTCGACTTCTACAAAAGGCCAAGGTGCAAAAGCTAAGTTACTTCAGCCAGGGAATAACAATCAGCCTTTTCTTTTCTCCACTCTTTTATCTGAAACTCTCAAATGCAATATGAGAGAATCTTTCTCAGTACAACCTATTTATAGAAGCCAGGAAGAAATGGCTAGATGACAAAAGCTCCTTATCGAGATACGAGATATCGCCCAAGAATAATAATTCATCTGGATATGCATCTCAAAATACTTCTTGTACGCGCCATAACTTACGCGCACAAGAAGTGGGGGATAAGTGATGAAGATAATTTTGACAATGACACGTGGCATACTGAAGACGTGACACGTGTACCACTAACATGATAGTTATTTGGTGATAAGACGTATCTTAACTGATTAAGGAGTCCGACCTTGGGAAAATTCCTATGGGGTCTAACCTCGGGAGGAGTCCTCGTCCAGATGGGTAACCAAGGTCTAGAAAAGATGACATTGGCTCTAGGTAAGGGGGATACGAAAAACTCATACTCACAATCTCCCCATGAGAAAACATTGATTTAAGAATCGAGTATCTACCCCGGGAATGACCCGGGGTTCGCTTTTTTGTAGGTAAACGCCAACGTCGACCTTGGATCTTTGATCTTTGACTCCAATCACTCAACTCTTTGATCGACTTCGGATAAGTCCTCAGATTAGTCTCTGGATTTTTATACATTATCAAATACAAATTAATAATATCATCAATATACTTTGCGTTTAGGATGATACTTGGAACAGAACCAATACATAATTTGGAATAGAAAATCTTATGTACGTTAGTGTAAGCTGCTAAATGAACCTAAAACTAAGAAGTAAATTCAGCCCTCTTAAAACTAGGTAAGCCCAAGGCAAACACAATGGGCTCGATGAGCTATATTTTGAGAAATTACCAGAAATACCTCTACTTTTGGAAAAAAGACACTGTTTACGCTCATATCACTTTTGTACTCTTTTTTTTTGACTTTTTTACGCTCCTGCATATTATTTTTTTCATTTTGTTCCTGTATTGCTTTATATGTTATATCCGTTGTTTCGATGTTGTTTATATTTGTTTCTTGGTTATTTCTATCTTATTTCGTTGTTTAATTTTAATATAACTTTTACTTATTTTTTACGATCTTTTCTGTTCATGGGCTGTTTTATATATTACTTATATTGTTTTTGAGTTATTTTCTATAATGTTTTTAATGTTGTTATGATGTTTTTTTGTTATTTCCATGTAGTTTCTAATGTTTCAATGCAGTTTTTACCTATTTTTAAACTCTTTTTATTATGTGGTATTTTCTATATTATTTATGTTGTTTCTATACTATTTTTAATGTTGTTATGATGTTTCTTTATTGTTTCAATATAGTTTTTGATGTTTCGATGCACTTTTTTTATACATGTTTTAAGCTATTTTTGTTCATATGGTGTTTTCTATATTATTTTTGGAGTAGGTCTCTTGTAGGATCATCTTACGGATCCTATTCCATAAGACGGATCCTACAGCCCGCCCGCCCGCCCAACCCGCCTGGATCCGCTTAATAAAAAAACGAAAATTGGAGTTGAGCCCTAGCCCCTAACCCGCTGGGCCCAATAGATCCAGCCCAAGTCGACGCGTTCTCTCCAGCTCAAATCCAATATTGAACCAAATCAGGCATCATTCTCCCCTTGCTCCAAAACTCGCGAATTTCATTAAAATTTCTGCAATTTCCACAGCAATTTCGTTAACAAAGACGTAAAGTCGTTTCAAAACTTTAACATTCTCTGCAAGTTCGACCTTTTCCCAACTCCACACATCAAAAGTTCGACCTTCTCTGAAATTTTCACCATCTTGAAGCTCCAGTTTGATTTTATATAGATACAAAAATTCTACAAAAGCATTACTTATTGCTATATTCAACAACAAATATTGATTACAAAGACGACTTCTACAATGGAGAATGAAGATGGAAATGATTTACTCATTAAGGAAGGTAATGTACTAAGTTCTGTTACATGATTCATACTTTTTACTGTAAAAGTGATACTAATCAGTCAAAGCGTGATACTTTTGAATTTATAGGATACCTATGTAATGTAAAGTGATACTAGAATATTTTAAAATCTGTAAAGCGGAAAACGACACTTGTTAGTAAAAATAGTGAAACTCTACAACAATAAACATGTTACTTTTAAGATGAACATTAACCTTATATTTACATATTCAAAAAAGTTCACCTTCATGCTTTTTATAGGATTTATTAATATTATATTTTATTCATTACTATTTATAGGTGAAAATTTGGATTCAGTTGTTGTTGTTTCTAGTGATTAAGAAGATATTGAAATCACTGAAGATGAAAATATAAATGCAACAGATACTATTGAACAAAGCACAGAACCAGTGGAGAAAGGTATTACATTTTAATGAAAAAAGTATTACATTTTACCTCACAAAGTATCCTATCTGTTTTAACATGTACGACATTGTGGATATATTTGGTTCTCAGGTTGGGATTAAAAGGAAGACAATTGATGATATGCATAAATTGTATCACGATCATATTCATGAACTAGGGTTTAGTGTTCGCAAAGCAACAACTAGAACACAATCTAATGGAGTTGTGCTGGAGAAATACTTCCTCTGCTCTTCTGAGGGGTTTAAGAGATTGGGAAATTTGTGAATAAACTCCAACAATGAAAAAAAAGAAAATTTTTTCTATTACCCGTACAAGATGTAATGCTACAATGCGAGTGAAATTAAATGCAAAAGGTCTTTATGAGGTTTTAGTCATATTATAGAACACAATCATCCCCTTACTAGGAAAGAGTGGAGCCACCTTCATCGTTCTGAAAGAAAATTTACAACTGAAAATAGCAAAGTCATAGAGATATGGTTTCTTCCGGAATGAGACCACATATTCTTATCAGTATATGGCATATAAAGCAGGTGGGGATGAAAGTGTTGGACACACTATCAAAGATCATTTGAATTTTGTAAACCATTTGAAACTTAAAGAAATAGAAGGTCATGATGCACAAACATTAGTTGAAATGTTATATGAACAACAATCCGAGGAGGAGGACTTTTATTTTAGAGTTAAATTAGATGATACGGTCAATTTAAGAAATTTTTTTTTGGAGAAACTCAATGATGAGAGAAGATTACGTGATATTTGGAGATGTCGTAGTATTTGACACCACATATCGCACAAATAGATACAATTTGATTTGTGCTCCATTTGTTGGCATCAACAATCATTGGAAAAATGTGATGTTTGGTTTTGTATTTTTATCGAACAAAAAAGCTGAATCATTTGAGTGGCTTTTCAAGGTTTTTAAGAAATCCATGGGAGGGAAGTGTCCTATCACTATATTCACTGATTAAGACCAAGTAATTTCTAATGCAATAGAAAAGGTATGATACTTTAACTCAATATACAGATACTTTAATGCATAAAATTGTTACTTCAACTTATCATGTGTATTTTTTCATTCTTATATTGTTGTCTTACTAATATATGGCTGTGTCAAATATAATGATACTTTGACTCAAAATGCATATACTTTTATTCATAAAAATTATTTTTATGCATAAAATCTATTTCTATTTTGTCATAATTTTTGTCCTCTTTTAGCTAGTCTTGTCGCTTCTATGACTGGTTCAACAATTATGATATGTTAATTCCTAAAACAGATACTTGTAAGCATAAAAGTGTTACTTTAACTCTGTCAATACTTTCATGTAGGTTTTCCCTGGGACAAAGCATAGGCTATGCCAATGGCATCTTTACCAAAATGCTGTGAGCAGGTTTGGACAGTTGAAGAGCAACAATTCATTTAAGAATGCATTTAGGGAATGCTTGTCAGGATGTAAGGATGAATCTGAGTTTGAAACTTGTTGGAGTAATATGATTTGCACATATGGATTGGAGGAACAAATATGGTTCAAACGATTGTATGAACTAAAAGACAAATGGTGCAAAACTTTAAGTACGAAATTCTTTTCTGCCAGAATACTCTCTTCACAAAGGAGTGAAAGTACTAATAATGCCATGGGATTCAATGCAAAGAAGACCACAAGTTTGACTGGTTTTTTTTGTATTTTCAAAGAACTAGTTAAGAATTGGAGAATGAAAGAACAAAATGGTGAATTCCATTCATCAAGATCAATCCCAATAACTACCATACCATTGACTAGGATGTTAATAACACTTCTGAGGTGTACAAGTTGACATTGTTCAAAGACTTTGAGGCAGAGTTTATATGATCAATTTTTACTACTTGTACTTTACTTTATGAGGATGAGATATTAAATATTTATAACATTTTTTCTCATATTGAGGCTGGAGATATAAATCGTGTCACGTTTGATCGTCTGCGGATCATGATAACTTGCACCTACAAGAAATTTGAAGAATGCGGGTCTCTTGTGTTACCATTCATTACGTGTCCTTCATTTTCATTCTCATGTGAAGATACCGAAAATATATATTTTGAAAAGATGGACAAGAATGGTACAATCTAAGGTGTGGGATAACTTAAATAACAGAAATGAAAAGCTTGACAAGCCTAGTGTCTGCATTCCATGGCGTCATGAAATGGCACGAAGATATTACGATCTGTGTTGAAATGCCAAGTAAATGAAGAAGCAAGAAGGATCATTAAGAAGGGTATAATAGAGATTTTCTGGCTATTACTGCCTTGAAGAATGCACAGAATCTTACTGACCAAGATGAATCATCTGCTATTTCAAGTACATTTAATAAGTTGCAAGGTCCTACTCGGTCTGTTACAAAAGAAAGAATAAAAAGGATAAATGGTAGTTTGGAAAAGAACAAAATAAAACTGCTGATGTGACTGACTATTCTCAAGCCAAGGAGTTTGGTTTCAATACTCCAAATGCTCGGTTATTTTAGATAATTTTTTAAAGATTTCAGATTGTAATTTTGATACTTTTGAAGTAATTAGTGATACTTTTCATTCTAAATATGATACTTTCAAAATCAAATATTATGGTTTCATATTTTATATATTGCATTAAAAAAATATATTACTTTAATTTTTACATAAATATTGATACTTTCTTATTATACATGATACTTTTTAGTTTATCCTGTATTTCCAAATGCCTATTACCAAATGAAAGGACGGGCAAATGTGTCTAAATGTTCTCATGCGGATAAGTTTGTTTACAAGACTCGAAAATGTTATATTATTTTACATAATGATAATTTTTTTTATAACTTTATGGTTCTAATGATGATAATTTTGAAGTAATTACTGAACTTTTCATTCGAAAATTGATACTTTTAAAATATAATGGTTTAACATTTTATACATCAAATTGCAGAATTATGTTACTTTTTAAACAAAAACTGAAAACCTTTTCCATTACATATGATACTTTAAGATATATCTGCCATATTGAACTGCAAATAAAATCCTATTAACTTTTGATTGTCAAAATAAATCAGTTAAGAACTGCATAATTATGTTAAACTGATGAAAGAAAATACAATGCCAGATATTTGCAAAAAACCACACTACAAGTCTGCGGGACAAAACATAGTATCAAGATGTCTGAATCTAAAATTCCACAACTTCATTTCTTCTGTTTTCTGGGACGTTTCTTGGGACGCTCCTTCACGGGTTCCTTGAAGATTGATAAATTTAAGAACTTCCTTCTCAATTTCCACCTTCAACTCGTTCAAATCAGACAAGATAATTCTCGCGCATTACGCAGCTCTTAACTTGCATCTTTCAACATGCTTCAAAAAAAAAAGGAAAAAGAATATCAAAACACATACAATAATTATACACTACACATTATTTGTTTAAACAATATTTATACCTTGCACAAATCTGGAGTTGAGTAAACATTACCCACAAAGTTTTCCATGTGGTGCATTAGAAATACACCACAGTCAATATTCCTGTCATTTTTTTGCCACGGAAAAGGAACATTTTCCCATGCATATGAAGCAAACTTATGAGCTTTGGCATGATTTTCTTCTTCTAGAAACAAAGCCATTTGCATTTGTTGTGAAAAACATAAGATATTACAATAATTCAGTTTATATAAACTTCATATATAATAATAGTATGATACTTTACCACCAAAGTCGCAACTCCATGATATTCATCAACAACAGTTGCATCGTGGACCAGATTATCGAGTTATTGAACTTTCTTCTCAACAAAGTTGATCAAAACAACAACAAAGTGACTTTCATAATAATATGGAACAAATATCTACATATTTGAAAAACAAAAACTTCATTACATTTTGCAATACTTTTCAAGAAAAAAGAGATACTTTTCAAGAATAAAGAGAGACTTTTCAAACATAAAGAGATACTTCTCAAATAAAAAAACTAAGTTCTTACACGATCCACTTCATTCAAATTGGGTTCATTCAACAATCTCATGCACACTCTCCAACAACCTCTCACATCTTTAGCACAATCTTTTCCTTGAAAATGATCAACAATATATAGTTGTTCGGCAAAAAATAAAAAAATAGAAAAAGCTGACCCACATAAAAATAAAAAACAACAAATCAAAAATAAATATTACTTACATAGTGCTGAGTGTTGAAATAAAAGTGTTTTGGATCGTTCGCCCCAATTGATTTTTTGTTTAAAATGACAGTCCATATGTCAATCACATTAGCATAAATTAAGCTCGAATCACTCAGCGAGTCAATCCCATCCGTAAAAGGAACAAAAAAATTGCCAGCATGTGCAAATATATTTGAACTGAAAAAATAAATAAAGATAATCGACATAATCAAAAGGGAATATCCAATAAATCTCATTGTTACTTACTCTATTTTAGGACTATGCGCAAAAAACAGAAATCAACAATGTCTCTCTCTTTTCGGGTCATTCCAACCAAATACCGATTATTCTTCTTCATGAATTCAGAACGAAAAGAGTTAAAAAAACAGATATTTTTCTCTAATAAACAGATACTTATTCAAATAAAAAAGATACTTATTCAAAGAAAACTGATACTTTTTAGTATTTAACTAATGCTTTACATATAGTACCTGAACTGCCTACAACTTGGCCTGCATGCTGAATTTGAGCTTGAATTACTTCATCGATTTCACTGTCATTCAGTCCTTGGATTATATCATCATCAATATTTGTTTCATAGGTTGGCTATTCTCAACAACGAGTGACTCTGTCTCAGGGGTTAAAAGATCAAACCTAGGCATCGAGTCATTATGCATGGGGTCATTACGCTCTTTCATCTTCTGGAAATTCTTCACAACTTCATCGATGTACTCGTGAAGTTTTGTACTTGAGAAGAATTCATCATCAGGTGATGAAGAAGTATTTGCCTGTTTACGTTGCATTTCCGATCGAAGTCTCTCCATATGGACATGGCTTATGACTTCCATGTCCCTTTTCAACAGCAAACAGACTTTGTGCACCCCCTGCAAAAAATATAACACTTTTGTTTTTATAAAAAATGATACTTTTAAGGATTATTACTTTAAGATGAAAATAAATGTCACATTTAACCTACATTTTTCGCAATTTTCTCAATTTCATCATCAATCGGCTGCTCCTCTGGTAATACAAACTTGATGATTCTTGAAGATCCATCATTTTTCTCAGATTTTTTCTTCTCAGAATGTTCTTTACCAGACTTTCCCCTCTCATCCATACCTCCATCAGTCGAACTACAAATTTTCTCTTCAACAACAGGCTTCGTTTCTAGAAATAGGATAAGCGTCTTCCACCCACTCCCCTTGGCCAAACTCTCCAGCACTTTTCTCTTCTTTAACACGCTTCGTTATGCGCTGGGTCATCCAATGCTGAATGAGAGGGAGATCAAATGGTTCAGCAGTCCTTTGCAATTTAAGATGTTGCAAATATATATTATGCAACGCCAAAATACAACCACTTATATGGGTGGTAGACTTCTTGTTAAAATTATCGACTGCCCTGCCAAGCCTTTTCAATACAAGTGAACACCAATCAAAATGTGCAATGGCATCCACATCCACCAATGGCTTAATGCACGAAACATCAACAATCCTATTTGCACTCGGGGTCAATACAGTTGATAAACTATACAAAATAAATATTCGTTTAAAATCATCACCTCCTTCTTTAAAACCACTCATCAACTTGGTCTTTAAAGTTCCAACACTAGAACTCCCATTAATGCCAACTTTTTTCTTAAACTCAATAATCAGATCTAAACTATCACTCCGTTTAAAAACTAAAACTTCACGGTCATTCCTCAGTAGCATGAAAACATCGCAAATATCATCAGCAGTAGTTACAAACCTCTTCCTACCATCAATACTAAGCAAACGACTATTTCTATTAAACTTTTGAACTGGCCACAGAATCATTTGAGCAGGTAAATGTTGAACCTTAAGGTTCAATAACCCACCAAAACCAATACTCTTCATATCCTCTTTTTGTCTATTAGCCAAAGAGTTCACTAAATCAAGTAAACCCTTGGGGTCTACATTGCGTAAGAAAGTTGCTGCAAAAATAAAATAAAGTATAATTATTACAATCACATATGAAAAATAATAATTTGAAAGAAATTTATAATACATTGAAGTATCAAATATGATACTATTCAGATAACAAAATGAATTTTTAAAATAATTTTTGATACTTTTAAATCGATTTTAGATACTTCTCAAAATAAAAATGATACTTGTAACATATAAACATTGATTTAATTTGATGATAAAAATCAACATTTATGTGAAATACATCGATACTTTTCAAATAAATAATGCTACTTTGAAAGCTAAAGCTAATACTTTTAAGTACACTCGATTTACGATGATTTTAAGAATAAATTTTAGATTCAATTAATGTACAAAACAAGGCATACAATAATGATACTTTTGAATAAATTTTATATACTTTTGATTGAAAAATGATACTTCTATCATATAGGCATCGATTTATTACATAATTAACATACACATACTTTCCATAAAACAACATCTATGTAACATACACTCGATACTTTTCACTAAAATAATGACACTTTGAAAACAAAAACTAATACTTTTAAGTACACTAACCTCTTCTTCTCATCGATCGATAGCTTTCTTTTCTTGCGAGGATTTTTACCAACTTTCTCCGCCAATCCTCTTTCTTCACCAATGATCTCGCTCATTTCCTTCACCGAGGATTTTTTTGTCCCAACAATCTTACTCAATCTTGTGTCACGTACATCACCAACATCCTTATCTGGGATTACTTCTTCTTCATCAACTTTTCCCTGCATCGAGGTTTCAACATGGGCTTTCTTCATCAAGCTTCCAACGGCAGCTTCCTTCATCAAGGTTTCAGCAAGGGGTTCCTTCATCAACATTTCAACACCGGCTTCCTTGTTTGATGTTTCAACAGGGGCTTCTGGCATTAATGTATCAGCAGGGGTTTTAGCCGGGGGTTCTTTTATTAATGTATCAGCAGGGGTTTCTTTACCCATGGCTTCATTCGTCGACATTCCAACAATTGCTTCCTTAGTCGACATTTCAACACTGGCTTGACTCGTCGACGTTTCAACCCTAGCTTCCTTCGTCGACGTCTCAACAATAGCCTCTATACTTGGACTGTCAGTAACTGGAGATTCCTTTATATCCTCCTTTATATCATCCTCTTGTAAGTCCACCCTACCCCTTCCCCTACCTCTACCTCTCCTCTGTATCAATATCTTCTGTCGTGTCATCTTCGACTCCGATATAAACCTACAGAATATTGTGAAAAACTCAGTAAAAACCACTAAAACTCATGAAATTTGAACAAAAACCAAAACCATGAGACTGCAATATATTAAAAAGTACAAATGATATATTAAACGCAATTTATGATACTATCAAGCATCAAATATGGTACTTCCAAGATGCTTATAGATATATATATATATATTCAGGGTATTGAAAACACACTGAACCATACTATTAAGTCACATTAACAGAAACATGGGTACAAACATAACCAACTATCTCTAGAATCACATACACTTTCAGTAGGGCACAAAGAAAATGTAAAAATCGCAAGATTACCAACAAATCTACACATAAATACCATCAGAACACATAAGAAACAGAAAATCTCCTCTACAATATATGTTTTCGGAAAAATACAGAAAAATTTGCAGAAATATATAAAATGAAGTACCTACAAACTTGAAAGCTTGAAAGCAATGGCCAAACCCTAGATACACGGTGGGGAACACGCCACAACAGACTGCAGCACACCAATTCGAAAAAAACCCTAAAATCGAACACAATCAAAACCCTAGAATCGAACAAAATTGAAAAAAAAAAAACAGAAAAAAGGAATGATGTTCTTACTAGATGTTGTCTCGAACTATCAAAAACACAGTTAGAAATCGAAAAACACAAAAAATCGAAGTTGAAATAACAGTTCTTGAAGAAGTTAATTTTGAAGAATCGCAATGCAGAAACCAGGGGGAAGAAGAAAGTGACTCTTACGTGGAGTAGGTGGGGTAAAATTGAAAATATAAAATACAACAGAAAATAAAAAAAATTATAACTGGTGGGTCGGGTAGCTGGTCGGTAGGATCCGTCTTGCATGTTCGACTGAGGACGGTTTACATAAGTTTTTGCCTTGTTTTTGTTGTTTGTAGGTTGTTTCTATATAGTTTTTAATGTTGTTCTATTGTTTCTTAATTGTTTCCATATTTTCGACATTTTCAATGCATTAGAACAAAAATTGAATTGAGTTTTTCTATTCATGTATTGTTTCTATATTATTTTCAATATTTTTTTTCAAGATGTGTTGTTTTATGTGTATATTTTTTATTGTTAAGAGTTCGAGTATAAAATTGATTATTTATTGGGAAACAAAATTGTTTTTTAACTTAAATTTTGCATGTTTGAAACAATCATGAAACAACAAACAACAACGTAAAAAATTCAAAAATTGGGTAAAAGTGTTCCAAAAAAGGGATTGTAAAAAAGTCGGAAAAGTGTTGCGGGATTGTAAAAAAAGTCGGAAAAGCCTAAGAGCGTAAACAAATGCCTTTTTTTTTTTTTTTTTTCCAGAATATTGAGCAATTGTGTCCAAATTAAATCCCTAAATATGTCATGGACAAGGAACACTTCATAGGCCATAGCCAACAGGTACATAGACTTGTGTCTCTGTGTGTGCCTTATATATAAGCTAATGCTAAAATTTTCAGAGATAAGCTTTGGAGTTTATTAATACTAAAAATGCCGGTGAAAAATGAAAATTTTATAGTTTTCAGCTGTTAAAATTTGATTTCTTTTTTTTTAAAATTTGTTAAAATTTGAGACAATATTTCTTTTTTTTTTTTTTTTGAGCGAAAAGAGACAATATTTCACTGGAATCTATATGCACCCAAAAGCTTAAACGCGCGCACACATATTTTTGGCCTCAATCTCAAAAAATCTCTAATTACCACAAAAATACCAAAAAAATACTATAAAAAGAAAAAACCACAAACAAGAAATATTGACATCCTTTATTGACGTTGGCCGTCAAAATGGGTCAACGAACCTCAACCAGTCAACCCTCCTTGTGGTGCTTATGCATGAAATATTGTCCGAACGTCCAACACTATTTTTCCGGCCTCTGCTCTACAAAACCCCTCCCCACCCCTCATCCCTTTCCTCATCATCTTCTTCTTCTCGCAGTGTTTCTCTACCAATAAATAGAGAATTGCTGCAACAAAATAGTGAAAAATAAAAAACAAATTAATCACCAACAAATTAATAATTATAATGGCACGCCAAGTTGCTGCTCTTGCCCTAATCTTCATCGCCGCCTTCGCCGCGGTGGTTTCCGCCCAATCATCTCCGAGCAGTGCCCCGTCAGCATCGCCGGTTTCCGCTCCATCAAAGCCAAGTGCCGCCCCGAAATCAGCTCCAGTGCCATCTCCCACAAAAGATGCCCCTGTGCCGTCCGCCGCCACACCGGAATCCTCCAACGCCGCCGCACCAGAGGAAGAGCCCTCATCTCCACCCGTCCCCACCGAAGCTGACACTCCCGCTCTTGCTCCCACCGCCGCAGCACCCAGCCCAACCGAACACGCTGCTGACACACCCGCCAGTGGTACCTCCTCCTTGAAGATCTCCGCCGTCGGTGTCGCCGCCACCGCCGCCGGATTCTTCTTCTTCTGAAATGTTTATTTAATTCGTTAATTCTTCAAGTTTTTTTTTTCTTTTTCTTTTTCCATTGGTTCATTTGCAATAATGCATTCGTAGATATTTTCTTACCCGCTAGAAAAATATTCGAGTGTAAGTATTTTGGTCAATAAGAGCAACATATTTGCTTTAGTTTTTCATTTTGTTCTTTGTTCCTGAGGTTATATATCTTGGGGTATGAAATATTATAATCAGTTTTTTCAGTTTCATATCTCCAATGATCCATATGCATGGAACCCATTTTCATTAATTTTGCATTACAAAATAAATCTCAAGCCAACAGTGTAACGCCCTAATAATTTTATAACTAATAATTTTATAAAGAGTACAACCGTGGATATATTTTTTGCTAAATAATTTTTTTTTTAAATATCTCACAGTTAAAGAAAAGGACGGCTAAATTTTTACTTCACTGAGAAATAAATACTCGTACTAATGAAAACATTAAACTATAATCCATATACGCAAAGGAATATTAAAACAATGAACATTGTCTAAAAAACTCTCAATAATTATAAAATAAATTCAAAAGAAAACTTTGCATGACTCCGATCATATCCACCAACCACGTGCCACGCCGGACTCCTAACTTGAAAATTTTTAAATGAAAGGGGTGAGCTATCAACAACTCAGTGGGGACACACTGTCTAAATCAAATACACAATCATCATTGCATACACACCTATGATTTTCATGGTTTGATCAAACAAACTCGGAGGCTAACTGTGAGTGTACAATTAAGTACGTTCATGTTTGTACAATTAAGTACATTCCTGATGTACAATTAAGTACCTTCATGTCATGTCATGTTTAATGTGCCCATACATATAACAATCATAACAAGGCATTTAAAGTAGATAATAAACAGTAATTGCAACAAGGTACGTTACGTTTTATGAACTGGATCCCAAACTTCAATCCATATAAGGTAAATACTTCGATGGCTCAAGTATGGGTTCGCATATACGAACTTAGTATAGAGTATTGGCATAATTCATTGACTACTAAACTTGCGTGCGATTGGGACCCCGATCCAAATTGATGGGCGTTCTTTGACCGGGGAGGTGGGTCACTTTGTTCAAGTTCTCGTGGAAATTGATTTAAATAAACCTTTACAAGAGTTTATTATGGTGGAAAGAGTGGGTCATTGTTCATTCGTATCCTTAAGCTATGAAAATTTACCCAATTTTTGTGTCCATTGTCGTATTGTTGGACACGATATAAACCATTGTCGACAAGTTAAAACTAGAGAAGTTCGGGAACCGGAGGTAGCCGTTGCGAAGGATACTAGTCCCAATCATGGTCGATCAATTGTCCGGGATAGGGTTCCCAACCAGAAGGGAAAAGTAGTTGAGGAGAGTAACTGGGTCCAGGTTAAAAAGAGGACAGGACGTGTTCAGGAAGGGAGATCTTCTTTGCTGAATATTCACACAAAAAATGCTTTTGAGGTGTTGGGGGATGACTCTGTTGATATACCACATCAACCACAAATTTGGATAGGGGCGAACACAGGGGAGTCACAGATCAATTGGTGACTGAAAAGTATAACTAACTCTTTATAAGGGTGTTAAGCAGGGTTCGAACCCTGTATCTTTCAGTTTCTTCGTAAAAGGGCCTTCTCTGTGAGAGGCGGCTAGGGTTTCAATGAAGGCGACGTGCCTTCTCTTTCGATCGATCGTCTAGGATTTTCAGATCATCACCATGGAATTCAATCAGTTCATTTTTCCTGAAATTGATATCACACACAAGAATTTCGTTTATATTTCTACGTTTCATGCAAAACCCAGAGTTTCCTTACGCGAAGGGGATGCGATCCTTTAAGATAACCCTGCAATTTTACAGTCGATGAGTACAACGACCACCGTTCAGACGCATCCTTCGATGGCTTTCAGACTTGTCATATGGACGGAACGATGCGTGCGACTTTGCAGATTGGGGTTTTGGAAGGAGTGAAAGCATCACACCTTAACCCTAAGGCCAATATCCACGCTATTGCATCTGGTTCGGAGACGTACGAGATACACGCAACACTACACACAAGTAGCAGCCAACCATCCAAGGTTCTCGAGGTTCTACGGGCTCATACTCCCCCTATTGTGGAGCACAACATACCTGGGGGAAAATTGAAAACCACCGCAATTTGGATGTTCATGAGGATGGCTTGCCGACTGCAAATTCGCTGCATTCCGGGAAGCATCTTCGACCAATCAAAAAGGGGCAATACTTCTCGATGACGATGGATGAGGAAATTTACCAACAATGGGTTGCCGAGTTACGAAATTCGCTTATTGGGCATATTATTCTACCAAAAGGTACAAAACCATACAGCTTTCTAGACCTCAAATTGAAACTGTCCTCGGTTTGGAAACTTACTGATCCTTGGAGGTTGATTACACTGGGAAGGGGGATATTTTAACATTCAGTTCGATAATTTGGAAGAAAGGAACAAAGTTTTCTCGAAGGTTTCGTGACTTTTGCAACCCGGGACAATCCACCTGATGAACTGGATTCCATATTTCAATCCATACAAGATAAACACGTCAGTGGCTCAGGTGTGGGTTCGAATTTACGAATTAAGCTATGAATATTGGCAAAAATCTCTTATTAATAGCATAGCTAGTTCCATCGGAACACCTATTCAGATAGACACTCGTTCGCTGATCGGTGAAGTGGGTCATTTTATCCGGGTTTTGGTGGAGATGGATTTGAACAATCTACTACAAGAGCATATTATGGTGGAACGAGTGGGACATTGCTCCTTCGTTTCTATTAATTTAGCTATGAAAATCTGCCGGACTTTTGTGTTCATTGCCGGATTGTCGGACATAATATTAACCAATGTCTACAAGTGAAGACACATGAAGAAACTGTGCGTACGGACAAGGGTAAACAGGAAGCTAGTTCGGTTCGCGAGCGTTCAGCTGTCCGTGACCAAATTAACAGGCCCAAAGGGAAGACTGTGGAAACGGACTGGGTGCAAGTGAAACGCCGGACAGGGAGAAATATAGAGAGGGGTTCGACTTCAACAGGCATACCAACCAATAACACATTTGATATCTTATAAGATGATACCAATATAGCACCAGATTCGGAACAGACTAATTTCAATGTGTCACCAACGAATGGTACTAATATAATTGTTGAGAGGGATAGGGCGCAGGCTAACACAGACAGGCGTATAGTCGCATATACCCCCGCGGGTGCAGTGATTTCTTCTAACTTGGATGAACATAAGCAGGTTGATCTACAGCGAGCCATGGACGATATTTCAAAAAGCCTACCTATTAATGATTATGTTATCAGTACGAACAATCCGTCTGACGGTTCCTGACAACTTTGTTCAGATATGGCGGATGAAGAAGAAAAACAAGACAAATTGGAAGACTTAAAGGCCAAGATAGGCGACTCATCAACTACTCCGATTGTCTTTCACTCTTGTGATTCTTCAGAAACTATGAAGGCTATGGCAATGGTGGCTCGTGGATCCTGGGCCGACATTCAACATGATACATCAGACCATGTAGAGGATACTCGAGCACGTGCTAACAAAAATAATGATAATATCCTTCGAAAATCCTCTAGAAATAGACGCCCTTCATTTAAATTGCGTTGTTAGGTTTTTTGTTGTTTCTTTTTCTGAAATCTAACATTGTTTTCACTTTGCTACCTGATCGGCTTGTGATCAGGACTTTTCCTTTCTTTTTATATATTTCTATTTACTTAAAAAAAAGTAGATAATAAACAGTAAACCCCACCTTAATATGCAGTCGTGACTTGGAAAAAGAATGCAATTGCTTGAGTTTGAAAATCCTAGACCTCAAAAGTATCGTTTCTTACATATAAAAATAAACTTAACTTAATACATGACTTTTGGAGAAATTAGGATTTAAATAATCACAAAAACTTATATGGGACCGTCTCACGGATCCAGTTCCGTGAGACGGATCCATATCAAAGTCCACTGTAGCAATTCGGGTCAACTAGCGAGACCGTCAGCAACTATCTTGTTAGACTTTTAGTCTAAAGTCACCATGTGCACGGGTTAGGTGATTAAGGCCCAATAAAACAAAATAGTACCATTATGACATGCCCCCTCCCAGTCCTCTTAATTTTATCTTGTTTTAGCTTTAAGTTTGGAGAGAAAAAAACATTAATGCAAGAAAGATAGAAGACTCGCCCATATATTGGAAAATAATGCTACAATAGCATTTTGGTTGTCCTTATTTCTTTTTTAATTTCTTTAAATAATAAAATGCAAGCTCCTTTTATGTTTTAATATAAAAATTAATTTACGGTTGAAAACAAAGTCATTTTATATCTAAATTAAATATATTAGCAAAATATTTATCATGAACATCTATATATAATTTTAAAATTTTAAAAGATACTTACTATTTCTTTTACAATTGTTACTTTTTACATTAAAACTATTACTTACTATTCCTTTTTGAAGTACCATTTTTTACTAAAAAAATAATGTATTACTTTTCATTCAAAAAGTATTATTTTTTACTGGACAAGTATAACTTGCTACATCTTTTAAAATTATATACTATTTTCTTTAAAACAATTACTTTTTCCTTGAAAAAGTAATACTTTTTACTTAAAAATTATTACCTACTAATCTCATTATAAGTATTAATATTTACTTGAAAAGTATCATTTTTTACTCGAAAAGCATTACTTTTGTTGTAAAAGTATTATTTACTACATCTTTTAAAATAATATACTATTTTTTTTAAAACTATTACTTTTTACTTGAAAAATACTGCTTTTTCTTAAAAATTATCACTTACTAATTCCTATAGAAGTATTAATGTTTACTTGAAAAAGTATCATTTTTTACTCGAAAAGTATTACTTTTTATTGTAAAAGTATTACTTTCTACATCTTTTAAAATTATATGCTATTTCCTTTAAAACTATTACTTTTTACTTGATAATTAATGCTTTTTACTTAAATATTATTACTTACTAATCCCTTTAGAAAAACTAATATTTACTCAAAAGTATCAAGTTTTACTTGAAAAGTATTACTTTTTGTTGTTAAAGTATTACTTTCTACATCTTTTAAAATTATATATACTGTTTCCTTCAAAACTATTACTTTTTACTTGAAAATTAATACTTTTTACTTAAATATTATTACTTACTAATCCCTTTAAAAGAATTAATATTTACTCAAAAAGTATCGAGTTTTACTTGAAAAGTATTACTTTGTATTGTAAAAGTATTACTTGTACATCTTTTAAAATTATATATTATTTTCGTTAAAACTATTACTTTTACTTAAATATTATTACTTACTAATCTGAGTAATCCCTTTAGAAGAATTAATATTTACTCAAAAAGTATTATTTTTTACTCGAAAAATATTACTTTTTATTATAAAGTATTACTTGCTAAATGTTCTAAAATTCTATACTATTTTCTTTACAATATTGATTCTTCTGTAGTTCTCGGAGAACACAAACAATTCGGCATCATTCCATAGAGAAAGCACCAAGAAGAGAATGGACTTTAAACAACAGGGATAATTTCAGACTTGATACCCCAACTTTACTTACTTTTTGCTTTTGATACCCCATGTTCCAACTTAATCAAGACTGGTACCCAACGTTGCATATTTTAATCAATCCCGCTACCTATCGTTAGTTGACTGTCAAATGTAACCTGGAAACTTGCTATAGCAGGTAATCTTTTGTTTAAAGCTTGTTTTTTTGTCCAAACATAACGCAATACAGAACATCCTACAATTCATCCAAACATCCAAACAGATACTTGAAATGTACTTAAAAATATAACATCCAAACAAATACTTCAATGTACTTCCTACAAAGTGTTCAAATACATAACATAGACATCCCACAACAGAATACAGAACATCCAAACATCCAAACATAAAAAACCATACAATCATCACCCCCACAAAAAAAAAACCCAATTTTTCTTTTTCTTCAAGAAATGAAAGTACCCTTTCCTGCGAACAACAATCCAACAATCAATTGTACCGTTAGTTACGAGCCCAAATCCGTTCTTGATCTCCGGTGAAGCCCAAGCCCAGTTTCCAATAACATCTTGGCCGTCGATCCTGTCCAACTGGAAGAAGATCATCATGCTCCGATCAATACCCAATTGGACGATTGGGATTCTTTGATGAGAGATTTGGATTTGCATGACGATTCCATCAAACCGTTTTTCGATAACAATAATCAATCTGATCAGATTCAAATTTCTCAGGAGGATAATCATCATCTTCCCGATTTTCCAATTGTTAGCTCCTTTGATTTGGGGATTCTCTCGGAAATCCCGATTTACACAACTGCGCCTCTCAACATAAACCCTAATTCTATCAATTCCATCAATTCGTTCGAAGGATTGGTTTCAGGTGATCTGAGTAGCGGTAATTGGAATGTCGGATTTGATTACTTAGAACCCTAAACAAAATAAATACTTACGATACTCAGGTTGTGAATCGTCTTTCCCTCTTTTCGCCATGAATCTTTCCTTCCAGCTTCTCAATCGATGTTTTTGGTTTGTCTCTTAGGGTTTGGGTTCGAATTTAGGGCTTTGGACTTGTCAATTTGGGGAAGAACTCAACTTTCATGATAAATTGATTAGGGAACCGGTAAATTAGGGCTCAATACAAATTCACCCTCAATTGCCAGTCATTCCGTTAGTTTTGGACGGTCAACTAACGGTAGGTAGTGATAGTGATTAAAAATTGTAACGTTAGGTACCAATTTAATTAAGTTGGAACATGGGGTACTAAAACTAAAAAGTAGGTAAACTTGGGGTACTAAATCTGAAATTATCCCTTAAACAACACAAAGCATGTATTTTTTATTTTTCCAATGTTGATTCAATAATTCTTCTTTTCTTAGGCAAAATGGGTTAGATTGATTTATAGTGATTTCTCCATGTTCACAAGAGACCCAAATTACAACAACGACCCAAATTATGTAAGGTTCCCTCATCACAGAGATTTTCCTTTTACTCACCATTAATTCTTTGTTGCAAAAAAAGCTAGGTTTCATGTACAGCTGTACTTCATAGAAGTTGTCAAATACTAGAACATCAAAAGATGGATACCATTAATTAATAAGATATATATATATTATTTTCTTCCAAAAAGGCAATATTTTGTGAATTATCTAATATTTGATTTTTAAGAAAGATGTGTCCCTCTTAGTCTTCCTCGTTATAGTTGGACGGATATAAAATCACAACCCATAAGGTTATTTGAAAGTTCATCCATGGCCGAATCTCTTTGTATCAAAATCCTGAATCGTGAATTTCAATGTGAGTGCTTTTGTCAACAACTCAACATGATTCGTACACAACCAAACATCAGGCCCCATTATTTCCTTTTCAACCCTTTTCACAGACAAAATTGTACAGTACAATTCTTACAGCCAATGCGGTTTCTTTTCGTATATTTTGGGCTTAGTATAGTTTGGTGGACAAAATTTCAAATAATCGAGTCAATGGGCTGATTTATGAGGTTTTGGAGTTGGAGGGGTAAATATGAAATTTTTGGTAAATGATGGATTGTTTAAATCAACGGATTATTTTGAAAGAACTCAAATATGGCTTGAGGTCAAAGCTCAAAAAAATCAAAGGTCAAATAGACTGAATTTGCAAGGCTTGAGAACTTGGGGGTAGATTTGAAAAATCTGAAAAACTGAGGGTTTAACTCCCAACATTAAATCTGCATATTCTTAAAACTCAAATTGAAACCCCTCATTTTCTTCTTCCGTCTGCCATCACCTCAATTCTTTTCCGTATTTTTTTTTTCTATTTCTCAATCTCACTTTCTTTCTCTATTTCTACAAATCCTAATTTCATGAATAAATGGAAATTCCCATTAACCCCCAAACCGCATCTCCCGTCTCCATCTCTCTGTCTCCTTTTTTTTTTTCTTTCTCAAAAATCAAATCTATTTGGATATGTACAAATAAAATTCTTTTTTATCTGATAAAATTTTATAAAACATGAGTACTCCTTTTTTGCTAATAATATCATGCAGATTTTCAAATAAAATAAAATACACATATGAACTTTAATAAAGTGAGCTTATTAATATAATAATCAATGGGCTTACAATAATAAAAGGATATTTTTATGTTGGACCAAAACTTAAAATCTTAAAAGGCCAAAAATCACTATCCCAAAGATCAAATCATTTATGGGGTGTTACAAGCAGTTTGGAGTTTGTATGTTATTATCTCACTCAATGGCGGATCCAACATTTCAAAAATGGAGGTACGATATATAAAACTGGCAAATAGTTGAGCCGAGCTAGCTCGGCTCGAGCCCAGAGTGCCAAGACAAAAAATCTGGCCGGTTTGGCGGCCCAAGATTTCATTGGGGCGCAGTTCTTGTGGTTCAACCCAACAAGTATAATTTTTGGATGGCCAGTTCGGTCTTGTCAGACTTCGGACCATTTGAGTTGGGCCCAAAGTAGGTCCAGTCCTTTTCGAACTTCTGAAACTGAAGCTCAACCCAACCCCATATGCAAGTTGGTGGGATCGGACCAATTTTGCTGGCTCTAACGAAATACAATTAAAAAAATACATAACATTAACAATGAAAATTACAAATGCAATTAGGTCCAACGTATCTTCATTTTTTCAATACAATTTACAACATTATCAGAAACTTGTCGAAATTTATTTTTGGGGAGAAGGAAAATATGGAAGCTTGTTGAGCCATAAGTTGGGAAAATATTTTAGTTTTTTGACTTTTAAATGATTAAAATGTAATTTTGTGTAAAAATAGAGGTACAAATGTATTGTTATTATTTATTTTTTAAATATTATTTTTTTGGATATTTTCAAATTGGGGGTACAACTGTACCCCTTGTACCAGTGGATCCGCCCGATCTCACTAGTATGCATCACCAGGTGGATGCATCGACTGTATATTTAATTACGAAAATGATTTTTAGTGTTTAATGATTTCAAAGTCTTAAATTTCAATAAATAATTACAATATAAAACAAATTAATTTGATCATAAAAAATTAAATAATAGAACAATAAATAATATAAATCATGAGACTAAAATATTAATATTAAAAATATTTACTATAAATGTAGACGTAAACCAAAAAATATGAAGCAAATAATAACAAAATTATTTTATTTTCCAATAATTTTAATGAGGTTGTTAGAATTAATAAAAGTACTAAATTCGTTTTATGTTCTACTCCTCAACATTAAATATATTGTATTGAAAGTGGTTTTGTATTCAATAATAAAGTCATTTTCTGTTTTAGTTAGTCAATACAATTATTGAATTGTGGGACATATAATTAAAATAATCCAAAATGAAAATACTGTTAGGATCAATCATCATTCACCATTCCCAGCTGTCTTTTTGGTGCACCTTAATGCATCATAATATTTCTTGTATTACCGTTGCAATCCATACCACATTGTACCTGCAATCATTGGTGCAATTATCCTTGAATATTGTTTGATTTAGTATAGCCGCTAGGATAATTAATCACTACAAGAAAAATGCTCAACAACAACACCCCAAAGACAACGGATTTTAGGTAAATCGTTGTCCTTATAGGTATTAACAACAGATTTTTGTTGAACCGTTGTGAATGAGCGGATTGTTTGTTAACGACAACAGTTCACTCGAGCCTAAGACAATACTTTCTTGAAGCGTTGTCTATTAGCGGTCTTTTTATTTTTTGACAACAGGTTTTTTGGGTGTTCGACAATGTTTTTGTAATCCGTTGTCGATTAGCGCCTAATATTTTTCAAAAGACAATATTTATTCATCCTTTTCATCAACGGTTGGTTACAACGTTGTAATTAGCGTCATTTTTTTCTTAAATACAACAATTTTAACAAAAGTTATAAACCGGAGTCTATAGGCATTTTTCATATCCTTATTTATTATTTATTTTAAATTTTTAATGGTATAACTAGCACTTTTAGTTAGTTTATCAATTTTATTTTAGCAACTTTAGCATAATTCTAAAAGTGTTGAGAGTTTCAATTTTTATTTGGTTATCAATTCTTTATCTTATGATATAACTATCACCTTTAATTAACTATCAATTTTATTTTAACAACTTTAGCATAATCCTAAAAGTGTTGGGAGTTGTATTTTTTTTTATTTATCAAATCTCTATTTTATTTCATTTGAAAAAACAATAATCAAATATAACTAGCAACTTTATAGGTTAAAACTTTTGGTTTAGCAACTTAAAAATAAGTCTAAAAATTTAACTAGCAATTTTAAAGTTAGAATTTTTAGTTTAGCAACTTAAACATAAATTTAAAAAAAAACTAGAAATTTAAGGTTGAGTATTAATTAGCAACTTAATCGAACAACTTAAACACAACATTTGACTTCCAAAAAAATTAAAATAAACATACGAGAAACAGAGAGAAGAGAGCTCGCCCATAGTCTTCACTCTCACCAAAGCAAAAACCCAGCAGTTGACTCCCACTTTTCCTTCCTCCGTCGCGGGCATCGACTAGCCGCCTTCGCCGGCACCGTCTAGTAGCCGCCCCTCCGTCGGTGCCGTACATCTAGCCTCGCGAGCAGCTGCCCCGCTGCCGTTGTGGCGGTCGAGCCTTCACAATCAGCTATCGCCGCCGTCGGGTCGCGCGACTCCACAGACCACATCTCGACTCGCCATATTCATCTTAACTCTCATTTTTCCTTCCATTAACCCAGGATTGGTGGTTAAATCCAACAAGTTTTGGCGGATACTAGTTTTTAGGGTTTCGTGGATTTCCTGTTGTGATGCGCAATACTATTCACCATTGTTGTTTTTTCTGTTGTATTTTATTAGTCTTGTTTTTTCTGATTGTATGATGAAGGTAAGTTTGTTTGGACGGGATTCAGGGGAAATGCCGAAGGGAAGAATAAACTTATAGTTTTGTTCAGTGTTCGAGCTAAATGTCTTTAGTTAATTTCCTGCCAATGTGGTAACTTTTTGAGATTTTATGAGTTTAATGTTTAATCTAGCACTTGAATAAAGGTTTAAGCCTGCACTTCTGCATCTTGAAGGAGTGAAAGTTTATGTTTCTGCTTTAGCTCGAGTATTTACAATTCTTTTTCTTCTCATTTTAAAATTTCAGTGATATCTTGCCAGCAGAATATTAGATCACAAAATGAAGTGGGAGGATTCTGCTTCAGAGTATTCCAGGTCAGTCTTTTTTCCCCATGCTCTATGTTTTTCTCCGTTTTCATAATATAGAGGAGGTGTAAACGAATCGAATAGTGCCAAACATAATATAGTTCAAATTTGTTTGAATTTTTTTCGAACTTAAGAATGTTTGTTTTTGAATTTTGATCAAGCTTGAACGATCTCTAACGTAATCGAGCCGGAAACGAATCAAGATCGAGTATTTTGATGCTTTTTGCACATACATTTTCTTTCTTTTACTAATCAATCAAACCCGAGTTGAGATTTACATGTCACTATGTTTAACAAATCGAGCTTTTTATATATTAGATTTTGAATCGAGTATCGAGCAATTTGATTTGTTTCTCTATTAAGGAAGTCTTTGGTGTATTCTCCTAAACAGAATGAATTGCTTTTTGTTCTTGTCATGATTCATAAAATCCATAACAAAGACTTAGAGCTTCCATTATTTGACTTGTCTACAATCTCAAAAGCTACTAATAGCTTTTCGATCACAAACAAGCTTGGAGAGGGTGGATATGGACCTGTTTATAAGGTAACATTGTACTCGAGCATATTTAGTTTTCTGAAAGTAAATGAAATAAAATAATTAATCAGGCGAACTTAATTACCCTTATACATTTATGAAAACTAGAATTGGATATGGATCTGTTTAGAAGGTAACATTGTGCTCGGCCATACATATGTAGCTGCAGAGAATTTAAGCCCATACATGCAAGCCTTTTGAAATTTTTTCACCTATGAAGGGGGAAAATGTAAAAGTATCACACCTAAAGGGGCTTTTGTAATTTCAAAATTTTCTGGATTTTTTTTGTAATTAGCCCAAACTTCAGGGGTGTTTTTGTAATTATCCAAACTGAAAAATAAATCATTTTTGCAAGATTATATGCACATATGTTCCATCTAGGACCTAGATCAACTGATCAATATATTAATCAGATACGGAAACTTTTGGCAGATCAAACCAACAGAATGTCCCTTGTCTGGCCTATGACTTATGTATCATAAACATAATGAATTGCTTTTTGTTCTTCTCATGATTCATAAAATTGGCTGTTTTTTAAGGTGCTGAACTATACCGGGACAGATTAGTAGCCTTTTGGTGTATTCTTCTCATTTTAAGTTCTTCAGTTTGCAGTTGTTTAGCAGCCTAAAGTTTGACCTTTAAAGGTGTGAATTATATTATCCAATCACCAATTAATTCACGTCATCTAAATTTTTTAGTTATTACATCTACGACTTGGAATGCCTTTTCCTAACTTGATGGTTGTGAGATTTTTAACGCCAGACTTTTAACACATTTTCTTGATTTCAGCTTTCACAATGTTTGTCGCCATAACCTTCCCTTTCTTCGATGAGCTTCTTGGATTTTTTGGAGGATTTGCGTTTGCGCCAACCACATACTTTGTGAGTAAATAATCCTGATCGATGATACTCTTATCATCACCGCACATAAAATTTCTCTTCTTTTAGCAAGCAGGATTATAAAAATGTTTCATCATTTGTTCAACTTCCTTGTATCATCTGGCTTGTACTAAAAAAACCGAGGAGATTTAGCCGGTCTTGGTTCACTAATTAGATATGTATAGATATAACCGTTTTTCTGAATTTTTCCTTTATTGAGATAGAAAACTATAATAGTATCCTATATACTTGTTGTATGGTCGAACTCATTATGTTATACTTGTTGGGTAACTCATTATGTTATACTTTATTGAGATAGAAAACTCATTATGTTGTACTTGTTGAGTAACTCTAGAAACAGTGACCTGATTTCATAATTGGCTCACTTCTGAAAACCTATTCAGTTGATCTTGTGCTTGGAGTTTCATTGTTTTTTGTGCATTATATTCTGTCTATTAATGTGCTCTGTCTTCGTCTCACCTCAATATGACCTGTTTTCAAGGGCTAAATTTTCTGAACCCCCCATCTTTCCTGAAAGCATAGAATGTCAAATTTACTTAACCATTATTGTTGTGTCATATTTTTGTAAGTTGATTCATTTTGCTTCCAATTTTTTGTATTTTAATTTTAAGAATTGGTCTGTTTCTTGTTTTTTTCCAAGATTTGACATAGTTCAGTAGGTATTGTGTATGCATCATTCAAATGTTGTATTATGCCAATATCTTATTTCCAGGATTTAATGTAAATTGGTGTATATACTTCTTATTTGCAGGCATGAACTTCAATTATGTAAATTGATGTATATACTTCTTATTTGCAGGCATGATATTGGAGTGCTTTGCAACTGCCCTCAATGAAAGAATTAGTGTAACTTTGAGAACACTTGTTAGACGTTTTGGTAAACACTTGTTAGACGTTTTGTCATACACTTATTAGATATGTTTCTGATAAATTTGTTTTGTTAAACATTTGCAGACATGTACTAGATACAATCACTTGAATGTCATGTTTTGTTTTAATTAGTTATATGTTCCTTTCTTGTATTGTGTCTTGTTTTTTACATATATGAAATCAAAAGTTATATTACCAAAGGTGAAAAAATAATAGACACCAAATAGAAAATGCATTAATCGTGGTCCAAAATTACAACGGTTATTATGGCTTGTAAAACTGTTGTAATACTTCAAAACCACAACGGATATAATCTGTTGTGTAATTACAATAATCAACCATTGTCGTAGATGGTGTTGTAAAAAAAGTCCGCTCAATGACAACGAATTATAACCGTTGTCTTATTATTAACGACAACGGATTTAAATCGTTGTCATTAAGCGGACTTTTTTTATAACACCATCTACGACAACGACTGATTATTGTAATACACAACAGATTATATCCGTTGTGTATTAGTGAAATTCTTGTAGTGATTACATGTGTAGCAATCTTAGATTATGTATAGGTCTATATATGCTTGTAGCTAGGTCATCTTTGAATCAATGAATGAATATAATATTTCCTTATGCATCTTACTTTTCCTGCTGCAATGCTTAAGCTTTTCATCAATGATGTTTGATTCCTTTCATGGTATCAGAGCAGGGATCCGAACCTGTCTCTGATACTCCCAAATCTTTCACTCTTGTTCCCTTTGTTAGTCTCTCATTATGTCTACTACAAGTTCATCCTACACAGCTGATTCTAGCTCCTCTCAAATCATTTATCCCCAGATACAGATCATTACCACTAAACTCACAAAATCAAACTATCTCATTTGGAAACAACAAATCCTCACTGTTGTGAAAGGATGCGATCTTGAAGGATATCTGACTGGTAGCACAAAACCACCTCAGAGATTTGTAAAAAATGCTGAAACTAGTGGAGTCAGTATTAATCCTGAATTTCTTGCTTTTGAAAGACAAGATCAACTTCTTGCCTTTGGCTTCTCTCTTCTTTATCAGAGGGTATCCTTGTCCTTATGGTTGGCTTGGAGACCTCTCATGATATGTGGCAAGCTCCAAAAACAAATTACTCTAGCCAATCCCTTGCTAGACAGATGCAATACAAATTGTAACTCTCAACATTAAAAAAGGGAAATCTCACCATGAGGGAGTATCTCATCAAAATCAAATTTTGCTGTGATGCTCTTGCCTCGACTGGTGAAAAAATAAAATAAGTAGACCAAGTGATGCACATTCTAGCTGGATTAGGTAGTGAATATGATCCAGTCATGGTTAGTGTCACATCAAAGATATATGCTTTTTTTGTCAATGAACTCAGTGCTTTGCTCCTCAATTTTGAAAACAGACAAGAAAATGCTAATCTTGCTGTGAGTGAAGAAACTAATACTCTGTTTGCCAATGTTGTTGTGCAAAGCAATAGAAGAGATAATAATATCAACACTTAAAATTACAAAGGTAGAGGAAATCAGTCTGTTAGAGGAGGAAGGAATGGCCGAGGTAGACGAAGAGGCAGGAACTTTAACTATAACAATAGAGTTGCCTGTCAAATATGGCATCTCACAAACCATACAACTTAGAAGTGTTATTATAGGTTTGATATTAATTTTACATCTAATAACAACACAAGCTCTTTTCAAGGAAATCAAGGTCCAACGAATCAGTTCAGAAATCTTGGTCCTACTACTATGATAGCATCCTAAGACTCAGCCTCTGTTGTCTCAGACACTAGTTGGTTCCCTGATTCAGGAGCCACTAATCATGTTACTTTTGACATGGCTAATTTAAACTCAACTACAAAGAATCTAAAGAATCTACTTCCCATCCTTCTGTTTTCTATATAAAGAATCTACTTCTTGTTCCCAGCATAACTAAAAACCTCACGAGTGTGTCTTAGTTTGCACATGATAACTCTGTATATTTTGAATTTCACCCTATTTTTTGTTTGATTAAGGATCAAGCAACGGGGGCTATCCTACTGCAAGGGAAAGTTAAACAAGGGCTCTATCAGTTTGACTTTAGTTGTGTCAAAGCTCCCAGAATGAGTCTATAAAGCAGTCTATCAAGTCCACCAACCATCTTTTCTCCACCAGCAATTCTTCATCTCTTTTTCAGAATCCTACTGTTAATCTTTCAGTTTTACCTAAAAGAAATGATGTCACTGTTTGGCATCAAAAGCTTGGGCATTCCTCTATGGAAACTGTAGCTCAGGTTCTCAAAAAATGTAATAAATTTATTAGTTCTAATGAGAAAGATCTTTTACTTTGTGATGCTTGTTGTAAAGTAAAAATTCATAAGTTTCCTTTTTCAGATTCCTTTACCAGTTACTCCCATGTTCTTGATCTAATTCATTGTGATTTATGGGGACCCTCTCCTGTTAATTCATATACCAATCACAAATATTATATAAGTTTTGTTGATTAGTTTACAAGATACACTTGGATACACTTTCTTAAAAATAAAAGTGATGCTCTTTCAGCTTTCATCTCATTTAAAAACTCTAGTTGAAAACCAATTCCAATCAAAATTCAAAAATAAAAATTTTCCAAAGTGATGGTGGAGGTGAATTCACTAAATTCAACAATCTTCTCCAACAAAGTGGCATAAGCCACATGAAGTCTTGTCCCTACACCCCCGAACAAAATGTCTTGGTAGAACGGAAACATAGATACATTGTTGAGGTGGCCTTGGCATTACTAGCCCAGTCTGGAGTCCCTCATTATACTATTGGACATATGCTTTTAAAACTGCAGTATTTATTATTAATAGACTACCCTCCAAAACTCTGGAAGGAAAATCTCCTTTTGAAATGCTCTATTTTACATGTCCAAACTATTCCCAGTTAAGAGTCTTTATGCATTTATGTTATCCATATATTCGACTCATTAACAAAAATAAGCTTCAGTTTCGATCCACCACTTCCATATTTCTTAGTTATAGTGAGGGATACAAGGGCTTCAAAGTTCTTCTTCCCTCTGGGAAATTATTTATCAGTCGACATGTGCTCTTTGAGCAATCTAAATTTCCTCACTTATCTAAGAATCTTAGTCCTCATCCCGTTTCTAGTCCAATCTTTACATCTTTTTCCATGCCCCTCATCCTATCTCCAACTTCCTCTCCTCAGCCTAATTCTCAAAGTATATCACAGGTACCTCTCAGTCCTCAGCCTACAAACTCTCCCACTTCCTCTTCCACCTCTTCCACTCACAACTCTCCCTCATCATTTCAAACTGTTCCATTGGTTGTTGATTTGCCTATTGAGCAACCCACACAACCTGTTCCACCTGACCCTGTGAATCAACATCCTATGGTTACTCGGTCTAAACGGGGTATCTTCAAACCTAAAGCTCTCACATGTAGGAGAAATCTCAGAAGATGAAGCTTCTACACGACGAGCATGGAGACTTTGGGTTTGTCTAACTGAAATGAACAAAGTCAAGTATCCATTCAAGGTTTTCCAAAATTCAGCAAATGGATTATTCCTTCTGAATTCAATGACAGGATCAACAACATGATTTACATAGGAACTTTTCGAGATAAATAGAAGAATTTTCTGGGAGAACAAGATTCCGACTAGCAAAGAAACTTACCGGAAATTCTGTAACATGGCGCATGTCGGCTGGTGAGTCGATTGAATCTATCAGGCATGCCCCGAATAGAAACAAACCGAGTTTGGAAAAAGATTTCGACCCAAACCCGACCAATAAGACTATACAACTGAAAAGGACAAGGGCCCAGCTCATAAGACGCGTTATCCTCGGGGACCACACACACCAAATTTTTAAAAGATTCCTGGACAACTATCAAATGGGCTGAGTCACGCGGAAGAAAAATGAAACAACTGGTGAGGCAATAATTCAGGCATAAGACGTAAGCACTGACGTCTTATACTTCAACAAGATTTGGAGTTCTTCTTTAAAGTCCGGATTCAAGTCTATAAGTACCAAGAGTTGAAGGAAACTAAGGACATCGAACATTTTTCTTGGTTTTCTTATAATAAATTTTGAGTGAAAATTTGTATTATTTGATTGTTTTAGTTTTTTAAGTTTATGTATTTACGAGTGCAAGCCTCATTAATGAAAGTTAAACAAGTATTCTCCTCCCAAAAGGAGATTACTAATGTACTAAATATTGCTTCAAGTTCTTAATAAAAGAAGGCTTTTGCTTCAACATGTGTTCATATTGCATTATTGATTTATCTCTTTGAAGAATTATCTTGTACGCCTGGAGTAGGAAACGAACCAAGGCAGTGCTGAGCTGTTGCTGAAAGACTCGATTAACTTGTAGACCATCTTCCCTTTTGGAGAGATTGGACGGAGACGTTTGCCAAGCGGTCTAGGAGCAGTAATTTATCGACTGGTGGCTTTACAAAGCATCTCTCCCAGTGTGATTTTTTGGTCAAATAAGGTATGAATTTTAAGGGATTTATTAATTTTACGGAAGCATGTTGGGCCTGATATGATCATAATGGACTATTTTCATTTTCAATTTAAAGACCCAATCTGTAAACGGATATATACTTGAAAATGAGACTTTTGCAGAAGTATGTCCTGTTGAGTTTATAGGCTGGAAACCTGACATGATCCATTTAAAACTTCTCAATAGAGACTTGATCTAAATAGGTGTAACAATGCCACGAACAAGACAGGTGACAAAAATGAGGGTTCTCATTTCTCGAAAATCCAGAAAATAAATTATTTTGGAGCTAAATTTTATGTTTATTGAATAATGCAATGAAATTATAATTATTTAATAATATGCCACAAATAGAGTTTAGAGGGATACTAGAACTATTTTTATGAAAGAATAAAACTATGGGGGCAAAATTATCCATATAGGGTAAAGTGTAATGACTTTGATATAGTTAAGGAAGCATAATGTAACAAATTAAAGTTTAGAGAGTAAAGTGAACAAATTGGTAAAATATGAATGGTTTAGTGTATTTACCTAACAAATATTATATTTTTAAAGATTAGTCAAAAATAATTCAATCATTCGAAAAACTACTAAAATATTTTCTATTTTAATATTGATTGCAATAGATGATCTACAAAGGTCAGTGAGAGTGGAATAATGTTTTCATTTCCTAGTCCTCTCAAAGCATATGGCTCCCTCAAAATAGTGGAATCCACTAAATTGATGGAGAAAATATAGCTCCAATTAATGATGCCCCATTCTTCATGCTAATTAATTGATTGTGAGCAGTACCCGCCGGCCGCTACATGTATTGACTATTTTGGCCAAATTAAATGTTTAGGGCAAACAACGGACGAACTTAGCCTTTTTCTAGTATTAATTCATATTGTCCTCCGTATATGAAATTGGACGTTGACCGTTAAAGTAGGTCAAGCTTTACGGACAAATTAAACTATCAAAACTGATGATGATGTGTTGTAATCCTGCCCGAACATCCTCCATTTATCCCGGCCATTTCTCTACAAAACCCCTCCGCCCACTCACTCGTTTCCTCATTCCTTTCTTCTGCAGTTTTTCTCTAAGAGTAAAAAGAGAACTTCTGCAAATTAATTCGACAAGAATATAATCAATAAAAGGAGAGAAAGATTAATAAAATGGCACGCCAAGTGGTTGTTCTCGCCCTAATCTTCATCGCCGCCTTTGCTGCGGTGGTTTCCGCCCAATCGTCACCGTCATCATCACCATCCGCCGCGCCTTCAAAGCCTAGTGCCGCCCCAAAAGCAGCCACCGTGCCACCTCCGACCAAAGCGGCCGCCTCCCCGGAGCAGAAGCCCTCATCTCCGCCCGTCCCCTCAGGTGAGGCCAGCTCCCCCGCCGGAGCTGACACTCCGGCCGCCGCAGCACCCACCCCAAGTGAACACGCTGATGACACACCCGCGAACGGTGCCTCCTCCTTGAAGGTTTCCGCTGCCATCGGCGCCACCGCTGCCGCCGGATTCTTTTTCTTCTAAATTAATGTTTAATATGTCTTTCATTCCTTTATCCAATTTTCCAATTCGTTTATTTGTAATAATGCGTTTGTAGAAGTTGCTCACGTGCTAGAAAAATATAGAAGAAAGGACACGGTCGATGGTTTCTCTTTATCCTTTTTTGAGCTCAATATATCGTGAACAAGAGCATAACGTTCTTTTTGTAATATATATATATATATATATATATATATATATATAGGGGAGGATTCTAAAAAGATATCACATATTATAGTGAAAAATAATATGACTATCTCAACCCTCCCTTATCTATATCAATGGCTAAGATAAATAGAGGTTAAAATTACATTAAACATTTAATTAAGGCAAAATAATTGTTGGAAAATATTACAACAGTTACAACGGGAAAAGCCTTCAAGATGGCTTATAAAACAGAAACATAAAATTACAAGAAATGTAAAACCTAACTATTACAAGTCTTGAATGAATTCTAACTCCAGAAGCATGAATCTGATAGAAATTGAAAAACCAAAAGCCGAGTCGAGTAGAACTATATCCGCAAGACAAATACGTCGCGGCTAGTGCTCACGGTTTGACGTAATGTCCCCAAAGATAAAACGGCTTTACCTCCTTTGTGTGCAGTAGCACCCCTGACACAAAGGCACCTTTCGAACTCGAAGGAGCGAGAACTGGCTGCTGGACACGAGTTAGGAAGGAAGAGATGGAGTTAGTATACACAGAAAAATCGCATATCTCTGCATATTTTTCAAGTGTCGGTAAAAGTGTCGTAACTTTTCGACGAACATTTTCAAGAACACTTCCTTCTGCTATTGGTTAGATATACTATAACACAAGTGTATGATCACAAATGGGCCTTGGATCGGACCGACCCTTTGGGCTCGGGTTCAGGTTCAGTTAGTTTTGTAACTTGAAAATGGGCTTGGCCCAAATTCAAGTAACTGAATTGTTGGAAAATATTACAATGGTTACAACGGGAAAAGCCTTCAAGATGACTTACAAAATAGAAACATAAAATTACAAGAAATGTAAAACCTAACTATTACAAGTCTTGAATGGATTCCAACTCCAGAAGCATGAATCTGACAGAACTTGAAAAACAAAAGCCGAGTCGAGTAGAACTCTATCGCAAGACAAATACGTCCCGCTAGTGCTCACGGTTTGACGTAATGTCCCCAAAGATAAAACGGCTTTACCTCCTTTTGTGTGCGAGCACCCCGACCACAAAGCGCACCTTTCGAACTCGAAGGAGCGAGCGAGAATCGGTTCTTTGGACACGAGTGCAGAAGGAAGTGTTCTTGAAAATGTTCTTCGAAACGTTACGACACTTTTATCGACACTTGAAAAATATGCAGAGATATGCGATTTTTCTGTGTATACTAACTTCATATCTTCCTTCCTAACTCCCTCCTAACTCTCTCTATGCAAAGAAGCGCCAAGCCTTATATAGGCCATCATTTCCAATACTTGTAGGGAATTAAAGATTAAGAGAGTGGGCATTCAACCACATGTAACTCCCATGAGTTACAAACCTCTTATATGACCACTACTTGAGGAGTTACAAACTCCAAAAGCCACATGAACCTGACACCTCCAATGCCAGATTCATCCACACATGAACCTCGGACACCTCCAATGTCAGATTCATCAAAGCCCAATAGTTACTTGAATTTGGGCCAAGCCCATTTTCAAGTTACAAAACTAACTGAACCTGAACCCGAGCCCAAAAGGTCGGTCCGATCCAAGGCCCATTTGTGATCATACAATTGTGTTATAGTATATCCAACCAATAACACCTTCTAGTATTTATACTAGGATAAACTATGCCCATTCGCGTGGCCAACTTCGTGTATTAATTTCTCACTCATCACCGAAATTCGGTTTTGAGAAATATAAAATACTACGAACATCTACTCGAAAGGTAGATTAACAATTCACAATTTAATTCCTCCAGAATTAAATTCTTAGCCACCGAAAATTTGGTCAAAGTCGGGTCAACGCCTTCTTTATCAAAACCAAATTTCCAACAATCCCCCACATGAGTGGAAATTAATGCATGCATGAATGCAGACACGCAAACCTTGATCCTCAAGAGACAACATCGCATCGGGATAGGTAGCTTGTGGCTTTGAACCTTCCATAGTCAATACTATCGGGTACATCGGGCGGCCTAGTGGACGCAATGCCTTGAACTATTCCTCCACGGTGTATACCGAGACAATAAAGATTAACACGAAGGTCTCAACCCCTCCGTTCTCACGTTTGTGTCCCGTTTCGCCATGGACACCACTTTGGATTCATAAGTGTTTACCTTGAAGCGGCCCTCACTTCTCACTTATATAGGTGATCTCCTATCCGAGTATCCTGCCATACTCTACCTCAACGAGGTTTAGGAATCATTAAAAGTCAAATGACTTAGCCTCGCCACAACTTGCAGGTGTTTCAACACTTGGCATTGCTCTCTAGGGATGGGTTGAAACATTATTTCCAAGTGTTACAACATAACCTTCATAGCTTAGTTTTCCCATTGAACCAAGTTCTTGGGATCTCCAGTCATCATGGTTGGGTTACCACTATGATGGTTATTTTTACTTTGTGGACTTTAAGCCCATTCCCTCTAGCAATTTACACAATTGATCTCGATTTAATCCTTTCGTCAAAGGATCTGCCAAATTGTCTTTTGACTTTACGTAGTTAATTGACATCACACCACTTGAGATCAATTGTCTAACGGTATTATGTCTCCGACGAATATGTCTAGACTTACCGTTATACATATTGCTCGGTGCCCTTCCTATAGCCGCTTGGCTATCACAGTGAATCATCACAGAAGGCACAGGCTTCCTCCAACATGGAATATCTTCCAAACAGTTTCGAAGCCACTCTGCTTCTTCACCAGCTTTATCCAAAGCTACAAACTCAGATTCCATGATGGACCGAGCTATACACGTTTGCTTCGTGGACTTCCACGATACCACACCACCTGCAATGGTGAATATGTATCCACTAGTGGAATAAGAATCTTTCGAATCCGAAATCCAACTAGCATCGCTATACCCCTTCAAGTATAGCCGGATATCTCGAGTAGTATAGCCCATACTCCAAGGTATACTTCAAGTATTTTAACACCTTGGTTAACGCTTTCCAATGCTCGTGGCTTGGATTGCTCGTGAACCTACTCAACATATTTCTGAGGGTAGTCCAAGTCCGGGCGTGTACAATTTGTAATGTACATCGATCGCCTATAATACGTGAGTATTCCATCTCGAGCCATTGGTTCTCGCTTCATTAGCAACCAGATTTACACTTAAATCAATGGGCGCGTCTTTGACAATGAATCATCAAAAACATTGAATTTCTTGAGCACTTTCTCCACATAGTGGGATTGTGACAAGATAATTCCATCATGAGTTCTGCTGATTTTTATCCCTAGGATCACATCAGCAGTTCCCATATCCTTCATGTCAAAGTTTCTCTTTAACATTCTTTTCGTGTCCATGATAACATCATGACTACTGCCCATGATAACAAATCGTCTACGTATAGACAGACTATGACAAATGCTTTCGATGTCCCTTTGACATATACGCATTTATCACATTCGTTGATTTTATACCCGTTTGACAACTTCGTGTTATCAAACTTAAGATGCCATTGTTTTGGAGCTTGTTTCAGTCCGTACAAGGATCTCATTAACTTGCACACCTTCTTTTCTTGACCGGGTGCAACAAACCCTTCAGGTTGTTCCATATAGATTCCGGCATCTATATCTCCATTCAGAAACGCCATTTTGACATCCATCTGATGAATCTCTAGATTGTGCAAAGCAGCAATCGTGAGAAGCACCCGAATAGACGCAATCCTCGTTACCGGAGAATAAGTGTCAAAGAAGTCATACCCTTCTTTTTGTTTAAAGCCTTTGGCTACAAGCCGTGCTTTATACTTATCAATAGTTCCATCTGCTTTATACTTCTTCTTTAGATCCACTTACATCCTAAAGGCTTTATGACCAGCAGGGAGATCAACCAACTCCCACGTATGGTTTTGCAGAATGGACTCGATTTCACTATTGATTGCTTCTTGCCAGAGCGGAGCATCTGGACTACTTAGAGCCTCTTTAATCGAGTTTGGCTCATCATCTAACATCAATGTTAGAAAGTCAGGTCCAAAGGACTTAACCACCTTTGGCCTCTTACTCCGTCTTAGTTCTTCACCACTTGGTGTTGAACTAACTGTTCTGTCAAATGTGACAACAGATGTCGTACCAGATGTTATAACATAACATCCAGAAGACATCTTCAAAGAACATCTCGAGAACACTGCATTTGTTCCAGATGTTATAACATCAGAAGTCACATCTCCAGCAACATCTGAATACAGTCTTTTCTTTAGACTTCCATCTATCCTTTCTTTACAAGAATATGCTAAAAGAATATAGCATTCCTTGACTCAATTGTGGTACCAACTGTCATTTCCGGATTTCCTGACTTATGTACCATAAAACGATATACACTACTGTTAAGTGCATAACCAATAGAAACACAATCGACCGTTTTAAGACCGATTTTAACTTGCTTTGGTTCAGGTAATGCAACCTTAGCCAAACACCCCCACACTTTAAAGTATTTATAAGAAAGCTTACGATTTTTCCACAATTCGTAAGGAGTCTTATCTTTCCCTTTAAGTGGGATTTTATTCAATATGTGGTACGCCGTTAAAACAGCCTCCCCCCACATATTCTGAGTTTCTTTGTTCAACTCCGGATTACACCAGAACTTACACAGCTCTTGGTCTTTTCATTAGCATTAGAATGCTTTCCAATGTTCTAAAACCATTAGAACCTCGTTCCAATAATAACGTTAGAACCTCATTCAAACAAATTTCAGAACCTTGTTCCGACAATTTTGTTCGAACCATTTTACAGCGAGTGTGACCTTAGATGTTGGCACACCTTCAACAACATTTCAGACCTCACACTTGGTTCTGAAATTGCCTTAGGTGTTACAACACTTTTGGCAACATCTCCTGCAAATGTCTTTTAGTGTCTGTTTCTGGTGTAACAACACCTCGATAAACACTTTCGCAGAATCGTGGTACAATGTCGCTACTGGTGTTACAACACCTCCGACAACACTTTCTACAACACTTAAATCTGCAACTGAAGCTCGAAAGCCAAAAGTGAGACAGAAAGTGTGGTCATACCCCCACAGTCGCTGGATCCGTTAGAATTCTTAAAAAGTATTCCAACACAGTTTTCTCAAGTCTCTACCAAGACTTTCATGGATTTAGCTTCAGGCCCTCGATTGCTTTCTTCGATTTCCAATCGAACAATCAGGCCACTAATCCAAATTCCTTCCAGTTATGCATTTAGGAATTTATGAATATTTCCAACATGGTAACAACATCTAAACGATGCAAACCATTTGGAATTTTTCATTTAAACCACATCCCTGCAGCACGAATATCATGCGGGATCAGTCGAAACCTTTACATTAGTTTCAACACATTTTTGGATTCTTGGAATCATCCATTTCTCAATCCAAAAAACTGGAAATAACGAACCTCTTGGAATCACATCCTCATTTCGTATTTCTTTTCAAAACCATGAACTTGTTGGAAAAACATCCTCAGTTCAAACCACACAATACATATAGTAAAGTGCACAACTAAGTCTTTTAAAGACAAAGTTACGGCATAGGATATCACCATCCTAGCCCCCTGCTTCAAACGCAACGCGTTTTTAGCAACAACAACAATTCCAGCATCAACCGGAAAGTCTTCTGTCAGATTCATCTCCAAGCTAAGGTTATGTTTCTCCTCGCCATCGTGAAGGTACGTTATTTGTCTTGCGATTGTTGGAAAATATTACAATGGTTACAACGGGAAAAGCCTTCAAGATGGCTTACAAAATAGAAACATAAAATTACAAGAAATGTAAAACCTAACTATTACAAGTCTTGAATGGATTCCAACTCCAGAAGCATGAATCTGACAGAACTTGAAAAACAAAAGCCGAGTCGAGTAGAACTCTATCCGCAAGACAAATACGTCCCGGCTAGTGCTCACGGTTTGACGTAATGTCCCCAAAGATAAAACGACTTTACCTCCTTTGTGTGCAGTAGCACCCCTGACACAAAGGCACCTTTCGAACTCGAAGGAGCGAGAACTGGTTGCTGGACACGAGTCCAGAAGGAAGTGTTCTTGAAAATGTTCTTCGAAAAGTTACGACACTTTTATCGACACTTGAAAAATATGCAGAGATATGCGATTTTTCTGTGTATACTAACTTCATATCTTCCTTCCTAACTCCCTCCTAACTCTCTCTATGCAGCAAACTGCCCAAGCCTTATATAGGCCATCATTTCCAATACTTGTAGGGAATTAAAGATTAAGAGAGTGGGCATTCAACCACATGTAACTCCCATGAGTTACAAACCTCTTATATGACCACTACTTGAGGAGTTACAAACTCCAAAAGCCACATGAACCTAGACACCTCCAATGTCTAGATTCATCCACACATGAACCTGGACACCTCCAATGTCTAGATTCATCAGGCCCAACAGTTACTTGAATTTGGGCCAAGCCCATTTTCAAGTTACAAAACTAACTGAACCCGAACCCGAGCCCAAAAGGTCGGTCCGGTCCAAGGCCCATTTGTGATCATACAATTGTGTTATAGTATATCCAACCAATAACACCTTCTAGTATTTATACTAGGATAAACTATGCCCATTCGCGTGGCCAACTTCGTGTATTAATTTCTCACTCATCACCGAAATTCGGTTTTGAGAAATATAAAATACTACGAACATCTACTCGAAAGGTAGATTAACAATTCACAATTTAATTCCTCCAGAATTAAATTCTTAGCCACCGAAAATTTGGTCAAAGTCGGGTCAACGCCTTCTTTATCAAAACCAAATTTCCAACAATAATGGTATAATTGTCAAAACAAACATGTGGGAGACCATCCAAATATGGAATCAGTTATTAGGAGAGAGAAAATCACGTGGGAAGAGAGAAAATCGCGAGAAAATCGCACTGGAGAGAGAAAATCGCGCGCATGTGCTCTGCCATTCAGTATGATGTACACTTATCAAGGATTTGTTGTATACTTAACACTATTTTGATGTATGTTTAACATAATTTTACTGTATATTAAAATGGTCAAACAAAAACATATGGGGACCGTGAATCAAGGAACCAGTTATAGAGAGAGAGAATCACGCTCATTAACATGTGGGGACCGTGGATTAAGTAAATCGATTATAGAGAGAGAGAAAATCACGCTCATTATTGTGTTGTATATTTAGCATATATTTGATGTATACTTAATACTATTTTGCTGTATGTTTAACATAATCTTACTGCATATTACAATTGTCAAACAAAAAATATAAGTATACAACAAAACACATATAAGTATACAACAAAACACATATAAGTATAAATCAAAAAACATAAGTACACTGCAACATAAATACATACATAAAAATTTAACTATTTATACAGCAAAACACATATAAGTATACATCGAAAAACATCTAAGTGTACATTTACTTATACAAAAATATAAGTATACATCAAACCAACAAAAATATTACTTCGTCTTCTTCAACTAGAAAAAAAACTAGAACCTCCATTAACAAAAACTTAACCACCATCACGGAAAAATCAAAAAAAGTTTCTCCAACGCTCAAATAAAACTATAATTATTTCAAACTCGTGCAATGTTGTTCATTCAATTCCAATCAGAATAGATTGCTCCCAAGTTCAAAACTTTCCACTCTGTTACCATCCTCTTCCTTGATTTTGGGCCCATTTTCAGCCCGTGATACTTGTCCCCATTTTCTATATCTATCATTTTGACTTTCTCTTTACGTATATCTCCGATCAATATAGGGTTTCCGATTCTCGAACGAGTTGACTCAATCAAGATGTCTGATTCGATCGCCAACGCCTCCATCGCCATGGCCTCATCTAAACCCAAAGGTTTAATTTGAAAATTGTGTAATTACAATGCTGCCCTTTTCAAATTTAAAATAAATTAAAAAGATTATTAAATTGGGAATATCCCAACCATCTAAAATTTGAGATTTGTGGCTAGGATTAGTCCACACTGTCTCACTCTAATTATGTGGTCTCATTTGATCATATTCCTATATATATATATATATATATACACTAGAAAAACACTACACGAGATTTGTCCAAAATATAAAATTTTAGTGTCTCAAATTTGTTTGTGATAATTAGAAGAGACCTAAAATAATAATTATAAAAAAATAAATTTAAAAGTTACATGCATATTATATAAATATATTGAATATCTTTTTAAAAACTCGCATATAAAATATAAGATTTGCTAATTAAATATTGAATGGATTAAATATTGAATGGATTAAACTTGTCGGATATACATACATATTATATAAATATATTAAATATCTTTTTTCAAAACTCGTATATAAAATATATGGTTTGGCGATTAAATATTTGATTCGATTAAATATCGAGTGGGTTAAACTTGCCGGATATATATACATAATTTATATATATGATTGGATTAAAATTACTTTTGCCGATTAATTTGCATGTGGTCAAAATTATTTCATTTTTTTGTTGTCTTTTATGGTCTTTTCTTTTAGGAAAGAAAATCAACTCATAATTAGAAGCCAAAAAAATCAATTTATCCAAATTGATAGTAAATCAATTTATCCAAATATATGGAAAATCAATTGAGGCAATAGTTATATACGGAAAATTAATAATACGTTATACAGAAAATCAATTGAGTCAATTGTTATATATGGCAATACAAAAATTTAATTAATACATCGATATTTGATTGGATTAAATTTTGATAAAATCAATTGAGTCAATAGTTATATACGGAAAATTAATTAATACGTTATAAGGGAAATCAATTGAGTCAATAATTTTGTTTGAAAATACAGAAAATAAATTAATAACTTGATGATAAATTGATAGTAATCAATTTATAATTGGAAGAATAAAGTGGTGACATGGTTTGCCACATGGCTAAATATGAAGGTGACACATGGATTTCGAAGACTAAGGTGTTGACACGTGTACCAAATTGCAAAAGTGATGACATGTGGCAGCTTATTTTTTCTTTTAGTATATAGGGTTGATTCTCTTTAATTTGCATTGCTAGTAAGTATTTTTTAAGACCAGAAAAAAGTCATTTTTGGCAATTGCGATCTTTTATTGCATTTAGTATTTCATCTTCGTCTATTTTAATGGCATTAATAAATATCACGTGATGACATTATTTTTTTTGTACATGTAGTTTTACACAATTCACATGAGTGTAACGAAATATAAAATGGAATAGGGCATCTTAATTGCATTTTAGGGGGTTTGATATATCAAATTGTTAATATAGAATCGACTTTCATTGACTGTCCATTTCAAATCAAACTCCAAATTAATATAGTAGTCAGATGGCGGACATAAAACTCTATTCCAAAAGATTATTTTATCTTATACTCTACTGTCCGGATAATTGTCACGTATATAATATTTATAATATTAAAAATCTAATATTATGTTTGAAAATTAATAATATGGTAATTCTTATACACGTGACAATCATCCGCGCGGTAAAATATAATATGAAACACCCTTTTGAATAGAGGATCTCACCCAGTCATATGAGATTTTTTATTTCTTAGGTCGTTTTTTTTTTTGGAATGAAATCCTCCCGAGGGTGAGGGTTTGATGTTTGACCCCTTACCTGTGTATTGAAATGAGAGTTTTACAACATTGTTCAAAAGAAACTATATTTTTACATCTAGAATGATCAACAAGTAAATTTGCTATACAAGAATGATCTATATACTAGTTTTATATATTATTACAAGGTATTACAAATAGTCAAACATGTTATCAACCAATCCTTTTTTTTGGAACGGAACGAGGGAAGTTGAAGCTGGTCCACTCTAGAATGGCCCAAGATGTGCCTTGGCAAATTTGATGTAGGGAATGTGGTGAAGTTCGGTAAAGAATGTCCCATTTTTGCTAGATTATCAGTTATCTTGTTGCCTTAATTTCCCTATAGACATGAAAAATCTGACAATCCAATTGAGTTAGATCACTAAGAATGGAAATCATGTAGTGACTTAAGTCCCAAAGTCCTGTTTTCTTGGTAGCTAGGAAAGAAGTTTAGTATGCTAGAATCATATTCAATAATTAGCTGGTTGCCAATATTAGCAAGAAGATGTTGCAAGGCTACTGCTAATGCTTGACATTCCAAAGATAAGCTGACTAAAAGAAAAAAGCGTTTATATTGACATTTTTTTTTGTCACTGTACATATTAATATCGTCACTGTTAGTAGTTAGTGACAAAATCAGACATTGTCACTAGTTGTTACTATAATTAGTGTCACTAAAAGTTTGAGTGACAACTATCGTAAGTGTTACTATACCATAGGCTTTTAGTCACAAGAAGTTGTCACTATAAATCCATGCTTTAGTCACATCTATTTTTTATCACTACAACTTGTTGCTTTAGTCACATATGCTTTTTTGTAACTAGAACTCAATGTTTTAGTCACACAAAAATTTGTCACTAAAACCCGATTCTTTAGTCACATAAAAAATTATCACTAAAACTCGATAATATAGTCATATTCAATTATTGTCACTAAAATCTAAAGCTTTAGCCACGTACAAAAGTCATCGCTAAAATTCCATATTATAGTCACATATAGTTATCGTCACTAAATTTAATTCTTTAGTCACAAATTGATCTTGTCAATGTTAAATAATATTTTAGTTTCAAAATATTTTGTCATTAATACTTATTATTACTCGCCACAATAAGCAATTTTTATGAAAATATTTTAAATTTAGATTTGTTTATAATTAATAATAAATACTATTGTGACAATAGTTATCATGGCTATGTTGTTATACAGAGGCATTTTTCTTATTTTATTGTTTTTTTTCCTACATTTATTGTACCTTTTAAATATACTTCTATAATTTGCAACAATTATAGAAATAATGTCATCTCGTCGAGCAAATATCAATCCAAAATCAAAAGAAATTCTATTTCCATGAGTGTCAAACTAAATAACACGAGATTAAAATAAATATCTATATAGAAAGTCGTAGTCAATTGAATAAACAAGTAAAAAAATCATAAATGAGGCTCAACTAGATTAAAACATTATGTACCAATTTCTTCAGATCGAAATATATTTCATGCCTGCAATGAGTTAAAAACAAATTAACGACCATTATTAGAAGAAATATACAAGGTCAAACATATAAATATAAAGTTATGTGTATTAAACAACAATATATAATATCGAGCGTGAATTTGTTATGTTTTCATGGGTCATAATTTGATTTGAGGCATTGTACGACCAAGTGATGAGAATAAATAGATTATTTATGGCAATAATTATGTTAATATTAAGCTCCGAAGCAATTGCTCTTGAATGATAAATCATAAATATGTATAAATATACTTACATAAGATGATGGAGCTTGATTGGTTTGGCTTAAATTTTAAAGTATTGCAGGAAATTGAGCCTTCAAAATAGCTTGCACTTGAGCTTGCACTTGAGCTTGAACTTGACCTTGCACTTCTTGTACTTGGGCTTCTTGATTACTAAGTTGGGCTTCAACGTGTTGCAATCGTAAAGTCATTTTTTTACTTTGCCTTCTTAGTTCTACATTTTCCTTTTGTAGTTCATCATTAATTATTTGTCCTCTTTTTGAAGGTGGTTTCAAGCCATCTCCGCATCCACGTAGTCGACTAGATTTTTCTTGCCCAAGCACCTTAATAAAAGCTTCATCTTCGCTCATAGGATATTGACTATCTTCAATTGGTTCACTTTGCAATCAAATGATCTCCTCCTGAAACATTTAATTATTAGTATTGATAAGTTAAAGATAAATAATTTTTATTTATTTGACAAACTTACATAAGCTTCCCTAGAAGCTTAGTCAGCCCAATCTTTTTTCTTATTACTGTATCGAGTTTTCTCCATGTAGATATTCGCGATGGTTCTTCCCCAGTTTCAGGATCACACTGCCATTTAAATGTGTTAGAATTATAGAGAAAAAAACTAATTCTACTATAAGTGTATTTAAAACCACTAACCTCTTCATAGCAATATTGGGCAATAGATTTTGCCTCGCATGTATGGGCTATTACCAACTTCCCTCGATTTTGTTTGTTTCGCCCACTAACTTCCTGCACATGTAAACATAAAAGCATTAAATATGAAGTCATGTATAATTCCTTTGTATAGGTAAAATGATTAAATTTCAATACTATCATGGTGTTATTTATGTGTCAAATGAATATGTAAATCTTTACTACCTTGCAAGCATTAGTCTCAAAATAATTGATCAACATTATCCAATCATTTTGCTTTACTGTATCTGGAGGGTTTTCCAAGATATCTTCATGATCCTTCTTCTTGAGATAGTACATATGCAATTTGTGTCGATAATTCCTATATTGGCGATTGAATTGTTCAAAAACTATCTTCTAAACTTTCCAATCCTCAAAAAGATTAAATTTTTGCTGCAAAAATATTTTTACCAAAATATTATTATATTCCATGAGCCTGTAATGGATGCACACTTGGGCTTAGATAGCATAAGCATAGCAATTAAGTATTTTTCTCTATAATCATATAAGCACGAGAAAGTCATCAGCAGAAAACTTAAGAAAATACTCAAGCACATTCTGGATGGCTAACCAACTATTCTAAAAGCAACTTATTGTTAAGTGCAGTCATTCTACTAAGGTATAAAAAATTCTAGACAAATAAAAAGAAGCACTAAAAAAAGAAAAGAAAAGAGTATAATAAATGATAAATGAATACTTAAAAAGAAACAAAATCCTCACAAATACATAATGAATCAAATTTTTTCTAATCTTATGAAGATAATTGGCATCTATCATTATAAACAAACATATAATGAATATCATTTTCGTAAATATTACCTTCATTGCTGAAGAAATTCAGGCCGCGATTGGATACTGATAATTTTCTTTTTTCGTTCCACTATTAATTTGTTTTATTTCATCACGGATTACAATTATATATGAAAGTTTTCAAGAAATACACTATTCACTCACTTTCATTTTTCATCCACACATGTACATCATTCCTTGTAAAATGAAAAGATATCCAATCAAGTGTATTCATCGAATCAAATTTTAAATTCTTCGACTTCCTAAAATTAAATTCATTCGCTAGTTGTAAATAACCCTATGGGTATGGAGTAACAGATTATCCAAGACGTACACAAATGTATTGATGGTCAATTTAAAATCTACCCGAACAGAATGAGATACGATGAGATAGAAACAAAATCTGGGAACTTATATACTCTTAAGGGTCAAAGTGAGCATCTTTATTTTGAATTCGTTATATCAGAATCGATTGAGTCAAATTTCATCAACCTAATAATGTCAATGGGTGGGAACGAGACTGATATTGGGTATATCATCATCGTCCGTGAATCTTATCCTGATGTAGTGGTTTGAATTTGAACCAACAAATTCAATTTTTTATTAATCAACAAATTAGTAGGAGTGGCAATGGAGCAGATTTTGACATTGCCATACCCACTCCGCTAAGGATCGGGGTATGATCGGGGCAGGATGAATTGGGATCGGGGCGAGAGCGGGGGCGGGGGCGGGGCGGGAGCGGGTATCCCCATTTGGATTTTTTATAATTTAAATAAAATTTTTAATTCTCAATTTATATATTTTAATAAAACATATACATATTTTATTAAATTTATGTGTTATATTTGTTAACACTTTTAGAAGTTATAACCAAGTATATTACAAAAATGAATATCAGATGATAATTTTTTAGAAAATAACATTTTCATATATAATATATATACAATATAAAATATACTTTATATATATATATATAAAGTCGGGGGGTGACCAAAACCCATCCCCACCCCATTGACATAATCGGGGAGGGGATTCCCCATTGGGTTCGGGGCGAGGATGGATTTCCCGATCGGGTTCGGGTATTTTGCCATTTCTACAAATTAGATCCATGTAGCCAACAAAAAAACTCAAGCCTTCTTTTCGCTCAAACTCTTTCTTTTTGTTTCTCTTTCTTGCCCTTCATTGTTAAGTGATGATTTTTAGCTATTTTTGGCTTTGAATCACCCCAATCTGCATTTTTTTATTTTTATTTTCTAAATAAGTGATTTTTTCACGTAGATCTGTTTATTTATTTTTTTCTTGTTTGTGATTTCGCCGTCTGGTGCGACGTTTGGTTTGTCACCGTCTTGTTGCGGTGTTTTTCTTGTGCGGGTAATTCAGACAAGTAAGTTTTAGATCTGACAAACAAAAATTGGATTGTGGTCTTCAACATGTTGCAAATCTGGATTCAAACGTATTCTAGGCATTATAAAATTTTCAAAGTTGTAGGCTTTAAGTCGATTTTTTTTATTGACCTAGATGCTATGAATCTTTTCATAGTTTCATCTTTTATGTTTTTTAACAAATTTGTTTTTATCTTCTATCGATGTATTACTAGTCAAATTAATTAATAAAATTAATTTCTTCGTCAAACAATAGTAACGGTTTCCGACCAATTTCAGTTACAAAATTGTTACGTGACATCACTGAAATTCAAATTTGAATAAGGCCATAATCATAGTAACGGTCCAAGATTTGATGATAATCAATAGGATAACTGTTTCTCTAATCCTAAACAAATTCTTAAGAGCCCAAATAGAAGTAACTCGGCAGTTACGGATTTCATGGAAATGAATGAGAATCAGAAAAGAAAGAAAAAATAGATCCAAATGGGGCACAAATTCAGGGGAATCAAGACTTACAAACAATGGTTTCTAGCTCTAATGATTCACCTTCAATGAATCCAAATGTTCATTTTTTATTGGCAGGTCCTGGCTCCCAGGCCTGCCAGGAGCCATGATCATCCTTAGTTGGAATTGTCGTAGGTTGGGCCACCTCGGCAATTCCAGTCCTATGTGACTTGGTGAAAGCCCACAAACCTGATATCATCATTCTATTTGAAACCTTGTCACACGCAAATAAAGTGGAACAAATTCGAGTTAGATTGAAATTCGACAACATGTTTTCTGTAGATAAGATTGGTCGTAGTACAGGTATTTGTGTTCTATGGAAAATAAGTAATTCTTGCTCACTTTTTGGATACTCCCGCAATCATGTGGATATGCAAGTATTGGAGAATAATGGGGTAAAATGGAGACTTACTGGCTTTTATGGTTTTCCAGAGAGAAACAAACGAAGAGAATCATGGAACTTACTTAGACGTCTTCATAGTCTTTGTAATCTTCCTTGGTGTTGTATTGGGGATTTTAATAACCTTGTACATCCATTGGAAAAAAATGGTCGAGTTGATCATCCGAGCTGGTTATTTAAAGGTTTTCGCGAAGCTGTTGACGATTGTAACTTATATGATATTCCTATTATTGGACATCAATTTACATGGGAGGCAAGGAAAGGTACAATTGATGCCATTGAGGAAAGACTTGACAGAGCACTTGCTTCTTCACAATGGCTATCAATTTTTCTAGATGTAAGATTACTTAATCTCAGTGCTCCTATCTCGGATCATTCGTCAATTATACTTACATACGTTGGCACCTATTCACAAGGTTGAGCATAAACCTTTTAGATTTGAAAACAAATGGTTCTCAGAACCAGATCTGAAGGACATTGTTGTTGAGAGTTGGAATTTCACTTCTTCAGATCAACAAATCACGAACATACTTAAAGTTTGCGCAGCTAGACTTCATACATGGGGTAGGAGGAAAATTAATAACTTCAAGAAAGAGTTGGCCGAACTCCATAAAGAGATTGACTACTATCAAAAAATGGATGACATCACTTCAGTGAATCGATACAAAGAAGAGAAGGCCAAATATTATGATTTGTTGATAACAGAAGAAGCCCATTGGCAACAAAGAGCAAAGACCTTTTGGTTATGAGATGGAGATTCCAATACTAAATTTTTCCACGCAGCCGCTGCTTCTAGGAATAATACTAACAAAATAGTAGGACTTCAAGATAGTAATAGAGTGTGGCATGATAATGAAGTAGTACTGGGCAGCATTGCGGTTGACTATTTTCGGACTTATTTTATGTGGGGAATTATATCCAAGGGATGTCGCTGAACGACATTGCACCAAAAGTTTTCGAGGAGCACAATGAATTTTTGGCACGTCCATTTTCCAAAGATGAGTTTAAAGAGGCGGTGTTTTCAATGCATCCGGATAAATCTCCTGGACTAGATGGCTTTAATCCATCATTTTATCAACGATTTTGGGACCTAATTGGCGAAGCTGTATTTTAGGCTGGAACAACATGCTTGTGCAATCTAAGGCTCCCCCCGGACTTGCGGATACAAACATAATCCTAATACCAAAATGCTAAAGTCCACGGACTATGAAGGATTTAAGGTTAATTTCTCTGTGTAATGTTTTATACAAAATTCTATCTAAAGTGATTGCCAATAGGATGAAAGCAATTCTGCCACATATTGTATCTGAGGCTCAGTCAGCATTTATCAAAGGCAGAAACATCATTGATAATGTACTTGTGTCTTTTGAAATCATGCATCACATGAAGAGGAAAACTAAAGGAAAGAAAGGGATGGTTGCCTTGAAAATTGACATTAGCAAGGCATATGACAAAATTGACTGGGGGTTCTTAGAGAAAATCCTCATTAAGTTGGGTTTCGAGCTCCAATGGGTTAAAATGATCATGATGTGTGTCAAGACAGTCTCCTACTCTGTTGTGGTTAATGATAATTTTGTTGGTCCAATTACCCCTCAACGTGGAATCCGGAAAGGGGACCCTCTATCCCCCTATCTGTTCATTTTATGTGCTGAGGGATTGATAGCCATGCTTCGACAAGCGGAACTGAAAGGACGAATTCATGGCATAAAAATCTGTCGTGGTGCCCCCTCGATTTCTCATCTTTTGTTTGCGGATGACAACTATTTATCTTTCTCAACCACTAAAGAGGAGACGCAACATGTCAAACAACATCTCGAACAATACGAGAACATCTCAGGACAAGCTATTAATTTTCATAAATCAAATATCACATTCAGTTCTAATGTGACTATAGATCAGCAACAGAAGATTGCAAATATTTTAGGGGTGCAACATCAGGTGCAACCAGGAAAGTATCTTGGTCTTCCATATCTAATTGGGAGAAGAAAATGGGAAATTTTTGGCCATTCGTCATACTTTATGGTCCCACCTGCAGAAATGGAAAGATAAACCACTCTCAAAAGCAGGTAAGTGTGTTCTTATTAAATTAGTTGCTAAAGCAGTTCCAGCTTATTGTATGAGTGCTTTTCTGCTTCCAATATCTCTGAGAGATGAACTACAGAAGATGATAAATTCCTTTTGGTGGGGTTCGCGCAAGGATGGAAAATGAAGTATTAATTGGCTCTCATGGGACAAAATGTGTGCATCGAAGGAAGCCGGGGGACTTGGTTTTAGAGAATTCCACTTCTTCAACCTAGCTATGCTGGCGAAGCTTGGTTGGGAAATATTTTCCGACCCAGATACTCTTTTTTGCAGAATACTCAAAGTTAAATACTTCCCTGATGGGGATTTTCTTAATTCAGAACTTGGAGCTAATCCAAGCTTTACGTGGCGTAGTATCTGGAGCTCTAGGCATGTGCTTAGGATGGGGATAAGATGGAAAATTGGGAATGGTAGCTCAATTAGAGTTTGGAACACACCTTGGCTACGTGATTCAAACTGTTTTACGATAAGCACACCACAAGTTGAAGGGCTGGAGGGTTTAAAAGTAAGTGATCGTCTCATCCCAGGCTTACCTGAATGGGATATCCAATTAATTGAAGATCTTTTCTGGGATAGAGATGTGGGAGAAATTCTGAAAATACCAGTAGGTGTTGTTGGGAACGAGGATAAATTGATATGGCACTACTCTAAAACATGAACATATTCAGTTAGAACAAGGTACAAAAAGCTGGTGGAATCACTTTTAAATACTGAATATGGCTGTAGTGGGGATTGGAACCTAAAGATTCCCCCTAAAATTAAATTTTCCATATGGAGAGCTTGTAGAGGGTGTCTCCCAACAAGAACAAATCTAGGGGGGAAAGGACTTAATGTATAGCAAACATGTGCTTTTTGTGAATCACAACTTGAAAATAATTGACATTTATTCATTTCATACAAATTTGTTGTAGATTGTTGGAGAGAAGCTCGGTTGCTGGCCATGGTTAATCAAGCTAGTAATGCATAATCTTTTCAAGAATGGCTCTTTTCCAGGTTGAAAGATTTACAACCATTAACAGCCTCTAGAATGTGTTTGATCCTATTGTATATTTGGAAACAACGAAATTCAAAGATCTGGAACAATTCTTTTATGAATGCTAAAACCATGGTGTTCCAAGCTCTTTCATATCTCACTGATTGGCATGCAGCTCAAGCCAAGAAGAACGAGAGTGAATATTGTACCTGTTTGTGTGATGCTTGGCATTTTCCACCATCTGCAGTGCATAAATGTTGATTGATGCTGCATTCTTCAAGGAGCAAAATAAATATGGTATTGGTAAGAGCTTGAGGAATGATAAAAGGGATATAGTGGCTCGTAGGTCCAGTTGGTCTTATGGGAATATAAATGTGTTGGAAGGTGAAGGCATCGGATTTCTAGGACTTAAATGGGTTACAAGTAGGGGCCTTTCAAGAGTGGTGTTTGAATTAGATGCTAAAGGAGTAGTGGACGCACTCAAAAAGCATGATTCAGATATTTCAGAATTTGGAGGTATCATTCGCAATTGTGTTGATATTCTTGATTCGAAACCTTGCTTTATGGTTCAACACATTAATAGACGAGCGAATATGGTGGCTCATAGTATAGCTAGAGCTTCCATTTCTTATGCTAGTCCATTTGTGTGGGTGGAGCCTCCATCATTTGTGGTTGCTCACCTTGATGATATTTGTACCTCTCATGTACCTTAATGAAGCTCTTTTTTAAAAAAAAAATAAATTAATTTCTTGTAAGAAAAACAAATTAGATCTGTGTAATTTAGTCCAATTCAAATTAAAATATAATTTGTTGACAACTCAATTTAGTCAAACAAAAAATTAATGTAGAAGAAATAACTAGCAGATAAATTTTTTAATATCATCATTCACCTTTGAAGTTCTAGTAAGATAAATTTCACAAATGGACATAGCAGCTTGTTCTGGCTCTTAATCTGATAAACTAACAACTGCGGGCGATATTTAAATGGTTTTGGTACTTATTAATGTACATCTTGTAATTAAAATGTAACTTAACAGAAAAAAGAATATATGAGACACAAAATCTAAGGAGGGTGTCCCCAACATGGATTTTGAAGGATTTTTTAAGTTATGGAATTTTATAGATTTTAAGAAAATTCTATAGATTCCATATGAATTTCAGTAGATTCTAATGGAGTTTTATACTAAGGAATTGTGTGGATTTTAGTGCAATTTGTTGGATGTTATAAAAGATATAATTAATTTTTTTTAATGAAACTAGTAGCATAACATCATAATCATTAAGAATATGGAATGTAAATATTGAAAGAAAGTCGTTAGCAAAAAAAAAAAGGAGTTGTTTCATAAACTTTCAAAAATATAATTTAAAATTGTCAAAATTTGGAATAGTTCATTAAACAACTATTTTTCAAATATTTATTCAACAAACAATTAACAACATTGATGACAAAAATCTTACCAGATAATTTTAAAACCACATTTTCTAACACAAGAATAATGTGTCTATCAGGATGAATGAATGAAAATTTATCAACAATGATTCGTAGTAAAGTATTATTATAACAATAGTTTTTCTTATTTTATTGATAAAATTAAAAATATTAGCAACTGGAATAAGACGACAAATCAACTCTAGTTACTCTAGAGTGATTATTCACAAAATTGAGGTAGAACGTATTGAATTGTTGAGATTATAAGACAATGCGTGGGGAAATGTACATGAGAGAAAAATATGTTATTTAATTTTTTTTATACCATAGCCAAAATTTATTATTATTATATTGGAAAATGGAATTTGAATTCCGAGGAGGGAAGGTGAGAATTTATCCTTCATAAATCTAGCTTAAAATTTCATAAGAATCCACCAAAATTCATTTATAAAAGAATTCCATGGAATTCCTTGAATGTTTGTTGATACTGGATTTTCGTTGAATCCATTAAAATACAAGTTGAGGATCTCAAGATTTAATGGATTCCATAAAAGTCCAAATTGAGGATACCTGAAATGTTATAGAATTCTAAATTCCATTAAATTCTATGGTTGGGGACACCCTCATTAAGTTCTAATATATATATATATATATGTGTGTGTGTGTGTGTGTGTGTATGTGCATATATATATTAATTTAAGACTAAAACACAAAATTTATCATATTTAATGAATAAAAAAAATAGATTCATAAAACAGAAAATAGATTATAGTGTCTCTTAACAATCTCTCAACATCACCTTGGCTCTCTGAAACTCTCTATTCACGTCTCTATCCTCAGATCCCTAATCTCTCTCAATTTGTGGAACTCTCTCATCACGTTTCTTTTCTCAGTATTCTCTCACACCCCTCTAATCGCCAGCTTCCACCATCACCACCTTCTTCCACCATTAGAACCAATCTAGGGAACCTGCTCTTAGGAAACCACCGTCGGCCGTCTCCGCCTACAACAAAAGGTAATTAATTAGTAAATTTTGTTGTTCTATTTTTCTGATTCGTTGTTTTCTAATATGTGATATGTTGTTAAACACTTGCTTGATTTGTACTTAGGGTTTATTTTTTCTATGTTAGAGGTCTCATAGTTGAAGAAGTTCATGTCTCTACATTTGGTAAAATATAGAGCAATCTGTTTAAAAACATGTGGGTATGTTATTTGAACAATTAGAAAATTAACTCGAAAGTTCGTAGAGTTTAATAGGTGATCATTTTAAAAATTGATCATAAAAACACAATCTGTTTAAAAACATGTTTTAGGCATACTATTTTGCAAAAATCACTGCCTACACTATAAAGGCAAAGCCTAGGAAATGACATAGTAATTGTAATTTTTTTTATATTTGCTTTAATATTAAGTGAAATCTGTGACAATGAGATAGTTATTGTGTGAAAACTCGTGTCATTAACGTCGTAATCCGGAAAAATCTTTGTGTCTAAATAATAATATCAGATGCCTGTCTTTGTTTGAAGGTTTTTCTCCAACATAATCTGGAAAAAGCTTTGTGACTTCTCTATTAGTTATGTGTTTGGTGGTTAGTCTATGATTCAGACTTTTTTTTACCACTGTATTGTGGTATTTTAAATTTGGCTTGGTGGTGATTTAAATGTATTAGCACTTAAAAGTACTTTATTGTATATCCGTAGGATTTTAAAATGGACAAAATTTGGATGATGCTTGAGGATAGCAGACTCCCACAATATCAAAAAATGGAGTTCAACAGTTCCTCGATTTTGCTTATTTCTCAACTGAACCAGGGGATAAGATCAGATGTCCTTGTAAAAAATACAATAATGTCTTGCACTGGAGTCGAGATGATGTTGGGGCTGATTTACTCCAGTTTGGAATACTTAAGCATTATGTTAAATGGGAGTTACATGGTGAGGAATTTGATGAGTCCGATGATGAAGATTTTGATTTTGATGAAGAAGAAATGAAGACAAAGTTGAAATAGATGAAGCAAATAATACAAGAGAAAATCAGAATGATTATGTTGATATGCAAAGTAGGCTGGAAGATTGTTATACAATAACAAGAATAAATGCGCGGACTGGAGAAGAGTCTACGAGGGATAAAAATGCAGTGCCTAAATGGAATCTGATAAATTTATGAGATTATTGCGAGATATTGATAAGGAACTATATCCAGGGTGTGAAAAGTTCACCAAACTATCTTTTATTGTCATTCTAATGCTTTTAAAGATTGTTAGCAGATGGAGCAATAAATCATTCTCCATGTTTCTCGGAGTATTGAAGAAGGCACTTCCAAGTGGTGATGTCCTCCCCCGCTCATATTATGAGGGTAAAAAGATAATTCAAGATCTTGGGTTGGACTATGAGAAAATCCATGCTTGTGTGAATGATTGTGTGTTGTTTAGGAAGGAACATGAAGCAAAAGAAGAATATTCGAAATGTTCAGCACCTCGGTATAAATTTATTGAGGTTGATAATAATTTCAATGGTGAAAAAAATCTTAAAAAGATTCCTCAAAAGATCTTACGCTATTTTCTATTAAAGCCAAGGCTGCAGAGGTTATTCATATCTAAGAAAACAGCAAAAGATATGAGATGGCACAAGGAAAAATATACAGATGATGGAATGTTAAGGCACCCAACTGATGCTCAAGAATGGAAAGAATTTGACAAATGATGGTTTTAATTCTTTCTCAAATATGAGCTTACATCACATGGCCGGTAATCCTTTTGGCATACAATCTGCTTCCATGGAAGTGTTTGAAAGCTCCTTTTTCATTATGTAAATGCTTATTCCGGGTCCAACATCTCCTGGAAATGACATATATAGATGTTTTTATTGAACCATTGATTGATGAGTTGAAGGACTTATGGGATCATGGTGTCGAACCTACGATGCCCTCGCCAATACTAAGTTTAATTTACGTGCAACTTTCGTGTGGACTATAAATGACTTACCAGCATATGGAATGGTATCAGTATGGAGTACAAAATGGTACTTAGCCTGTCCTATATGTAACAAGCATACATCTAGCTTTTGGTTACGTAATGGGAAAAAAGGTATGCTATATGGGCCACCGACGTTTCTTACCTCATGACCATAAATGGCATGATCTTACAAACGCTTTTGATGGTAAGAAGGAAAATAGAGATAAGCTATCCTTTTAACAGGGGATGATGTGGTTCAACAGTTAAGCCATGTCCATCAGGTTACATTTGGAACGACACAACAAAAGAAGAGAAAACGCGATGAGGAATTAAATTGGAGGAAGTGTAGTATATTCTTTACGCTACTATATTGAAACCTTTAAGGTTGCGGTACAATCTAGATGTTATGCACATAGAAAAAAATATTTTTGACAACATTCTAGACACGTTGTTAGACATTGATGAAAAACTAAGGATAATATTAACGCTAGATTTGATTTGCAAGTAGTAGGTATACGACATCTGTTACATCCAAATATGATTGCAAATTTTTATTGGGTACCTCCAACATGTTTCACATTATCTAAGGTAGAAAAAAGAAAGTTGTGTGCATTCTTAGCGTCAGTGAAGTATCCAGATGCATATGCTGCAATTTGTCAAAATGTGTTAACATTGTCGACTGTCGATTGATAGGTTTGAAAACTCATGACTGTCACAGTATCTTGAAACATTTGTTGCCAATTTCAGTACGTAGGATCTTGGACAATAATGTATATGAGGCATTACATGGAATTAGCAGTTTCTTCAAACAATTGTGCTTAAAAGCATTGAATAGTAAAGAGTTGGAATATCTTGAAGCTCAAATGGCTTTTACTTTATGCAAGTTGGAGAGAATTTTTCCTCCTGCATTTTTTGATATCATGGTACATTTGCCCATTCATCTTCCTCGAGAGGTTATTTTGGGAGGGCTAGTTCAATATCGGTGGATATATCCAATTGGAAGGTAAAATATATTCTTTATTGTCTTTTTCATTTGTTGTAATATTCAAATTAATTTTTGATGCTGATTAAATGTGCTTTTTAGGTTCTTGTACAAATTAAAGCAATATGTTAATAATAAGGCTTTTCCAGAAGGATCAATGCCCGAGGGTTATATTGCTGAAGAATGCTTAACGTTTTGGTCAATGTATATGAAAGATATTGAAACACAATTTGATAAGTAGAACGTAATTCAGAAAGGTGTGGAGAAGTAACGCAACATAGGTTATTTGTGTTCGCTGGAAACTTACGTCTCATAGGGATGTGTAAATACTCATTTCTTGATGAAAAATCACTGAAACAAGCACATGCACATGTATTAAAGAATTGCGATGAAGTGTTCGCTTTCGTGAGGTACTTCTTATTTAATATAAATATAAATGCACATGTATGCTACTTTTTTTTAAAACATCAACTTATCTCTTATATGCGAGTTGCACATTTTAAACTTAAAATGAGTTGTTATTTTGTAATTTAGTGAACAACCGGAAGAACTAAAACGAGATGGTTGCACCAATGTAGAAAAGACGCATGAGGAGACTTTTACAAGATGGTTTGAGCAACGAGTATACTTTTTTTATTTTATTAATATTATTTCACAATGCTTATGTTCACATATCACTTCTTAAACCAATTCTATTCACAGATGACGTCTACATCAACTCAGGAAAGTCAACTTAACAATGAAGATCTCTTGCACTTGGCATATGATCATGATAATCGGGTGACGCATTATGATGCTTGCATTGTGAATGGATTGAGGTTTCACACTAAGCAACGTGAAATGAATAAAAGAACTCAAAATTCTGGTGTAATGATAAAAGTTGAGGAGATATTTCAGGAAGTGTGTTGGTAGACATAATTCAATTGGATTACTTGGGAAATCACGAAATTGTGTTGTTTAAGTGTGATTGGTATGAAGGTAAGTCAGTTCAGAAAGATAAGTACAATTTCACGAGTGTCAATATATCAAAGCCTGGAAGACTAATGAACCATATGTATTAGCGTGTCAAGCACAACAGGTGTTCTATGTTAATGATATCAAATTGGGTAACGATTACAAAGTTGTGATTGAGACACAAGCCCGAAGCTCATGGAATGTGGTTGAGAACAAAGATGGTGAATGCATAATGGCCTATGATCATACCAACAAAATGAAGATCAAATGGATTGGCAAAAAATTGATATATTCGCAGTAACTGTCAAGGCAAACGTAGCAACACCGGTGGAAGGGCAAGCTGACACATTTATTGATAATGAAGATGACGAACAAGAAGATTACACATTAGGTGAATATCATGAAGAAGATGATGAAGAAGATAAGGCTAATAAAAGTGAGGATGATTATGAGACTGATTAGTTGAATTTTCGTCCAAGATGCTAATTCTCATGTCCACTTATTAAGTATGTGAGCTGACAAGGTTTAGGTGAGAAATAATCTAGTTTTTACTTATTATTTGTGTGTTTATGAGTTTTCCAAACTTGTTTTTTGTTTGTAGGAATGCTATTATGTAATTCTTTGACATTTTGAAGTTAATCTATTGAAGAAAAATTTGCGGCCCTCAAACATTATGGTAAGTAGAGATAAATTCTTATTGGTTTGAAGTGAGTGTTTTTAACATATGATCTGCGAGTTTATTCTTTATTTCTTAGATATACCTGGGGACTGCTAAAGAGGAGGATTCATTGATATATTACTGGAATTTGTCAAGGTATAATGTATTAAGATAACTATTCAACTGATCATTTTTTTCCATTTCTTTTTGCAGTATTATCATTTTTCATATAATATAATGACTTTAGAAGCTTGTGTCAAGCAATAATTAATGGAGTCATAGTTTGACAATTAAATAATACTAGTTGTAGCTGTCCCTTTCATTTATTTGATTTTGAAATTATTTCCCCTGAGATTAAAGAAGAGTTGGTTGGAATGTCTTCTCGTAGTAGAGAACTGGTGTACCTAATCTTGCAGTTTATGGATGAGGAAAAGTTTAAAGAGATCGTCCACTAGTAGGTTATAATTTATCTGTTGTATGAGTGTCTTTATGTGTGTGTAAAATATCTTTTGTCTATTTTTTTGTGATTATGTAATAATTATGTGCTTTATTAATGTGTCATTTTTATTAACAGGCTTGAGCAAAAATATGGGTTCTTCTTTAACATGAAGTATTTTTAAGATGAAGTGCACAATGGGAACTGGGAGGAGGTTGAATGATACCTCTCTGATTTCACTAAAGTGATGACAGTCGCTATTTCATGAAGATCTTTTTCGAAATTTGGAAGCAGAAGTACCTTGAAGCATTAGATAAGTGAAAATATAAATTAGGTATTGAAAACCAGATTTTTTAATACGAAGAAAAGTTTAATTTGCTAGTTTTACATTGGTAATTTATTGTTTTCTATTGGTATGATTGGTCCAAAGCCGTTGACATTTATTAGAGAATTTCACGTATTCATGAAATTGTTGTTTATTGATAATATGTGGTGGAAATTGATTAACTTTTTAAGTTGCCCTCACTTATTGTTGTTTAGGGAGAATGAGCAGATGTTGATGATACCCGAGCCGAGCTGTGAGAAATTAATCCACGTCATCAGTCTGACACATATCCGAGTAGGCGACCTGCGGGTGACGTCAACAATGATGTACGACGACACGTCACGAATTAGGCTCGCCCGCTACCGAGCCCAACCGCAACACGGCTACCGAGCCCCAAGCCCCGAGCCCAAATTTCAATATGAAACGCACGCGCGACAGCTTCGTAAAAATAATCACATGCCCATGCTTAACACTTTATTGGTATCAGAAACTGCCACATGTCAGAGAATTATGAAGAGAAGTCGACAAGTGGCAAGTTTTGACTGACATGCTCAACTATAGAGGGACATGTGTCGTTCTTTAACTATTTTACTAATTAATGAATAGTTAGTGCAAAGATGACTATTGTAAACCCACTTACTCAAAGGGGTATAAAGAGTCTGAAAAGGAGAAAAGAAAAAAAGGCAGTGGTAACAAATTATAAGAAAGACCAACCCCAATAATCCGGCTCGGCAGAATACAAAAAAGGCATAATTAGCCAGAAATAAACATACGTTACGCACGTTTTCATTTCCACGTGTTAAACCTTTTACATATTTCTGCTTGTTGACCAAAACGCACGTCAACAAATTGGCGCTAGAAGGAGGGCCCGTATTGGTCCAGTCCGAGTTCCAGTCAAAAGCAAGTGAAATAAAAACCAGGTAAAGTTTGACGCTTAACCTTTTGATAATAGGCGAAAATGAGCCAAAGCGCCGAGAAATGCCCGTTTGATCAAGAGCAACATTTGAACAACCAACCTGGCGGACTACGAATGGCCACAATATGCTCCAAACGGAAGCAGGGAGCACTACTTTATTTCCTTTTGCTCAGCTAATTGCCAACCCAACTTTTGTACAACAAATGAACCAACTTATATCACAAACTCTCGCTACCACAAACTCTCAAGCACCTCCTCCACTCCTTGCAAATACTAACCCACTCAACCCACAACTAAATGTTAACGTTAATCCTCAAATTCCGGACCTCCTCATCACGAAGCCCAAGAAGCGATTCGGGTAATGAACAACATGTCCGTCGTGATGAGCGGCGGCAGAAGAGAAGACGAGGAGGAGCAAAGTCGTATAAGCGAGTCATTTCCGGAGCAAACGCGACATCGTCATGCCCACTCGGTGTTCGCCGGACGACCGGGAGTTGATCCCTTTCGCCCGGCTCGATCGATAAGTTCGGCTCGGGTTTAGGATGAACGGGGAGCGGCTCGAGGTCAATCGGTCCAAGGCCCTAGCTTATGGCGGGAGAAGGATGTAGAAATACACGCTGCATCGTCGTCGAACAATTGGAAGGCGGTCGGATGGCGAACGTTTCAAGACCGCCCCAAGTAATGAGCCGGCCCAAATTCTGCCGCCATTTTCCCTGGAATTCTGGCGACCAATTCGTTACCGCCAAAGTTGAAAATCCCCAGTGTCCTGTCTCTATAATGGGGAAACCGACCCGACTACTCACGTTCACAAGTACTTAGCATGGATGGAACTATACAGTCCAAGCGATGCCATCCTCTGCAGGGCCTTCCCCCGACTTTGGGACCGAGCCCACCGTTGGTTTAGGACCCGCCACAGGGATCCATTCGGGCATGGGGGGATCTAGCCTCCGCCTTTACGACACATTTCTTAACGTCCAAAGTCCGAGCCGCGCCTAAAGACTCCCTCGTAAACATCAAACAAGGGAAGGACGAGCCCCTGAAAAGTTATATTTCTCGGTTCAATAAACAAGTTCGAGAGATGGAACGGTGTCGGATGATGCCATTTTGATCGCGGCCATGCATTTGGACTAGCCCCGAGACTTGGTTCAATTACTCCATCCACGAATCGGGGGCGACCTCGTACCAAGAATTTCTAGTCCGCGCGGAACGCCATATTTGTGCGGAAGAAGCCATGGCAAGTAACCGCCCTGAGCACCGACAAGGGGGCGTAAGAAAGGACGGAAGGAAAGAACCGATGTAGTTGGGCCGGGGTCAGGATTCGGCCGTTCTCGGAAAACCCGACCACCGGATTTAGGGCTCGCCAAGAGGCGAGCCGAAGTCGCCGCACTAAGGAGTACTTTGACCCACACTCCATCGGCCATATGGAATGAAGTACATGGTCTCGAATTTGTTGCCTCCGGCTCGGCCTCGAAAATTGAGCCGTCAAAAATTAGATTCGCGTCGATTCGTGCCTATCATAAATCGATAGGTCACGCATCGACGAGTGCCGAGATCTAATTAGGGAAATTATGCGGGTTGTTCGGGGCGGTCTTAAAAGGTACGTTCATGAGCTACCGCCCCACCAAGATCGGCTCAAGGTGTCAACCCGGAGCGCGTAATCAATCCGGCTCTCTCGCCGCCCCCCGGTGAAAACCAGGGGAGGGAGATCCTCATGATGTCGAGTGTCGGTCGAATCAATACCAACACAAGAGGAGGATAGACGCTCCAACGGGGAAAAGAAAAGCCGATGTTAGGCAGGCAACCAATGCCGAAAGACAAGTTCGGGTGGCGGAAATCAAGGAAGGCCAACCCACCGGCCACTTTGTGTTCTCGGATGCGGATGCCGACCAGGTGGTCCATTCTCATTCGACCTCCGGTCATTCTTGACCGATTTTGGGTATTCCGGTTCGCGAGAATTTTGATCGACACGGAAGCTATTTGTCGATCATTTATGTCCGAGCATTTCGAAGATTAAACGTGGATGATAGTTATATCCGTCCATGTAACGATAAGCGATTCGGGGTTTGGAGGAGGAAGGATAGTCCCGCTCGGGAAGTTGATTTGCCCATCCAAATGGGACAAGGTTTGCATAAACGGATTGTCATGACAACATTCAAAATAATCAATGCCGATTTGGAGTACAATGCTTTATCATTGGGAGGCCATTGCTTTATCATATAAAAGCGGCCGTTTCAATATATCATTTTTGTATGAAATTCCCAACATCCGATGGCGAAGCTATACATAAAGGGAATCAAAGGGAGTCACGAGTGCTCTCTTAAACTCCGACCGGTGGAGATTAACGTGGCGGAACAAGGACAAACTAGTGGAACCACACAAGATAATCCCTTACCCAAGGAGGAGTCCGAGCGAGAAAGTGGTGATCGTTCGGGAGGATAATCCGGTCGTCGGCCGGGAAGGAGCAATGATGGAAGAAGCGAGCCGGCAATCGAAAAACGAGCCGGCGGCGAAGATTTAATTGCCCCTGCAAATCAAGGAGGGGCAAAGCAAGAAAAGAAAACGAGCGGAACCAGAGAAACGAGGTTGATACAATCAATGTCGGAAGGCCAAGCGAGGGCGCCAACTACGTATTGGTCATGATCTCCCGAACCATATCGAAGCGAGCGATCGAGTTTTGGGAAATAATCTTGGCGTCTTCGCATGGACTCATGCAGACATGCCCGAATTGACCCTAAGTATGCATGCCCACTTGCCTCAATATTGATCTAACGTTCCGCCTGAGTCATCCGAGAAAAGGCGCAAACTCGTACGATAGACAGCAAAGACTCGAGATCGAGGTTAACAAGCTACTAGACAATCAATTCATCCGGAAGCCCTCTATCCCGATGGGTCGCCAATCTGTTTTGGTAAAGAAAAGCAATGGCCAGTGGCGCCTATGCGTGGATTTTACCGACCTCAACAAAGCATGCCCTAAGGACAATTATCCATTGCCAAATATCGATTACATGGTGGATGCCACGGCAGGACACGAGCTGATGAGCTTCATGGATGCATACTCGGGTTACAACCAAATACGGATGCACCCAGAAGATGAAGAAAATACTGTTGACGTGCGTTTTGGTCAACAAGCAGAAATATGTAAAAGGTTTAACACGTGGAAATGAAAACGTGCGTAACGTATGTTTATTTCTGGCTAATTATGCCTTTTTTGTATTCTGCCGAGCCGGATTATTGGGGTTGGTCTTTCTTATAATTTGTTACCACTGCCTTTTTTTCTTTTCTCCTTTTCAGACTCTTTATACCCCTTTGAGTAAGTGGGTTTACAATAGTCATCTTTGCACTAACTATTCATTAATTAGTAAAATAGTTAAAGAACGACACATGTCCCTCTATAGTTGAGCATGTCAGTCAAAACTTGCCACTTGTCGACTTCTCTTCATAATTCTCTGACATGTGGCAGTTTCTGATACCAATAAAGTGTTAAGCATGGGCATGTGATTATTTTTACGAAGCTGTCGTGCGTGCGTTTCATATTGAAATTTGGGCTCGGGGCTCGGTAGCCGTGTTGCGGTTGGGCTCGGTAGCGGTTGGGCTCGGTAGCGGGCGAGCCTAATTCGTGACGTGTCGTCGTACATCATTGTTGACGTCACCCGCAGGTCGCCTACTCGGATATGTGTCAGACTGATGACGTGGATTAATTTCTCACAGCTCGGCTCGGGTATCATCAAAGGCCCCCAAGTTTGATTCCGAGAGAAGAATTTCTGAAGTCGGAGTTAAACTTTAATGCTAATGATGAACATTTAATGGGGAAACGGATTTCTCAAAGGTTTTGTTCTTTCCTGGCACCTGTCGCGTAGCGATTAATGCTTGAAACGGCGCATTAATTGGGTTGCCATAATGACAGACACGTGGCATCTTGTGGTTGGACCAATCTTGCGCAGGAACCGAAAAGGTACGTCAGTTCTGTCAGCGGGCGTGGGGACGCGACGTTTTTTGACATGTTTGACGGCTTTTGAGTTTTTAAAAGGCGTGTCTTTTTCGAATAATCGTCGCGTCTATCGAGGAACCCTATCTATAAATACCTTTGTTTCCCCCCATTATTCACTTTCGCAACCATTAACCATTTGAGCTAAAGTAACTAAAACCGAGCGGAAATTTCGGGTCGGCTTCCCAAGTTCAGAGACTTCGAACTTAGGTATTTTTTCGAAATACTCTCCCTTTACCTATAAATGTCTTCTTTTGAGGATAGTAGGAGTCGTAGTTATAGTGTAGAGGTTGAAATTGAAGATCCTCCTCCGAACCATGTTTCTTTCTCACCGAGACGGCGATCTCCGTCTCATAGCCCGAGCATTATTCGAGATATATTCTCCGGATTCTCCACGAAGCGAACGTCTTTGGGGCGGACTCATACTATCTTCAATCCGACGCCTTGTGACCGTCTTTAGAGGAACGTGTATCAGCCCGGATTGGCACAAGCAAGTTCGACGAAGAATCGCCAAGTGTTGATTCTAGACGATTAAAGAAGAAGAAGAAAACATGGACCCATCGAACCGGAGCGTGATAACGAGGAACGGTTAAACGAACCCTCGGTGATTCGAGGCGGAGAGGCAACAAGGGCCTATGGGTCATCGTAATGGCGACGGCCGGCAAGGAGGAGGCCCTCGCCTTCGTGTTGAGTCTCGGTGGACGCGAGCGATATAAACGATATCCCAAGCATGCCGATGCTCGAGAGATGGGAGAGCTCCGGCGAAGGTATCGTATTCCAAGTGGTATCCATTTAAAGGTAGGATGGCACCGAGGTCCCCAAGATCCGCCCGTGGGTTGCGTGGGTATACATACCATGACCTTCTATTCGGATTGCGGTTCCCATTGCCGGTTTTTCTCACGCGGTGGCTTTGCAAATGGGGTATGCATCCAACCCAAGTGCATCCCATTACGTGGGGTAGGATTATTGGCCTCTTGGTGATGTTCCACCTCGAGAAGTACCCTCGCCCTAAGTTCAAAGAGATGAATGAACTCTTCGTCGGCGGCGACTCCTTCATCAAAAGGTCGCCCGTGCCTGGATGGTATTACGTACAAACCCGATTGGGGTATCCGGATAGTTTAGTGGAAGGTCTTCCTTCATCGTTGAAGGATCTGGAAAGAAAAATGGCTCGGGTGAGCGCGAGTGGCAAGCTCGCGTGGAGAACGGCGAAGGAAGGGAAACCGTCCTTTATCCTCCTTTGATTTTGTTTTTGGTTACGATAAGTCTATATCCTTTTCTCTTCTCTCGCTTTTGCTATTTATCGTTTCTTTTTGTGTGACTTGTGTCTTTTTACCTTTGTAGAGAACCGCGCATCAAAAGGGCCTTTGTCGACCACCTTCATCCGCAGCCGAGAATATCCAGGCCGAGGTGTCGAGAGATAGGCGGATTGAAAGATCGCCACCGAGGCCAATTTGGCCTTGGTGGTTTTGAGGCCCGCTCACTGCGAGCACCCGAGACCGAGGGGCGGCTCAGATGAGGCGGCCGAGCGAGGTGGAGGGAGGAGAGAGAGAGAGCAGATTCTCCGGAAATGAACAAATACGGACCCATTCTCGGGGGAGCGGCCGGCGAGAACAGAGCGAGCTACGCCGTCCCCTGCGGACGGCCAGCCACGTGTAAGGCGAGATCATCCGCACTGTAGGACAAACACGAGACTCGAGCGCCGAGTGCGGCGGCTGTCCGAGGTAAACACTTATGTTTTTCACATTTCCTTTTGAAACATCTTTGTTTTCTTTTGATCTTCTAACGGTGGTTGCTTTGTGCAGGGCGTGGCTTAGACTTGCGTGCACGTCTTCGCAGCGTGAGGAACACGGCCGCGCGGCAAACTCGGGCATTTGCCGATCAACTGCGGATGTGGAGGCGGCTCGAGAGAAGATATCCGAGCCGGTAAACGTCTGGCGATGGGGTGCGGAGGCGGTGCGGCCTCCTCTTCAAAGGAGAAGAGGAGGAATTGTGATGGAGGAGCCTGATCGACCGAAGGGGTTGGTCGAGCGGTGCCGAACATCCGAACATCCCCGAAGAAGAGGGAGGTCCGCGAACTTTTTCGGATGACCTCGGCAGGGGAAGGTCACTTCATCCCTCCAAGTCAAGTGATGGATGAATATTACGAGGGAATGATTGGACTACGCCCTCGATGGTTTGTGGAATTCGTTCGTTTTGTGCCACGCCGACAGAGGAGCAAACGAGAGTCTTACGGAGGCGAGGTCGGGCCGCGATGAGTGTTCGGCTCGTGCCTGGACAAAAGGTATCGAGCAGTGCGCTCGGAGGGAGATCAAGCCAAGAACAAATTGGTATGCCATGGCCATGTCGGGCGGATGATTGGGCTCTTATGGCATGCGGTTGGGGGACTCGCGAGCCGGGAGAAAAAATATGCCGACCTGGAAAGGCGGCACGGGGATCTGCGGGAGGCTATGCTACCCTCCAAGGGGTACAAGAATCTTTTAAGACTCAAGCGGATGAGGCTACGGCTCGGGCCAACTCGAGAGAGAGAGGCTGCTGCGAGGGCCGAGGCGAGAGCGAGATCAGCCCGCAAGGTGAAGAAGAGCTCGGGGTTAAGGTCGCGAACCGAACGTCTTGCCATTTGCCGGCCGAGGAAATGGAGAGGCGTCTAGCCGATGTATGCGAGGGAGGTCAAGAAACCGCCCGTCGGCAAACCGAGGAAGTTCGTAGAGAGGCCGTTAAAGCTTACAAAGACTCAGGAGTATGCATTCATGTTAACTGTGGCCATGCGACCGCCTTCCAGAAATTCTTGATTTAATTAAGGGGCGGGCGTCTTGTTGCTCGGCTTGAGGAAGATCGGCCCTCCGGAGGTGATCTCGATACCCTTCGGCCGAACTTTGCCGAGGCTCCTAATGCGCAGGCTCTCCTCCTCCGGACGTGGAAGAAGTCGGCTCTAGTGGTGCCGTCGAAATTCCGCCCCGCTCGGTCTTGATGCTTTCATATGTACCCCTAGGTAGGTAATTTGGCTTCGTGCCTCGAGATGTAATGGGCTCGGCCTCCCTTATGTAAATAATTTTGAAGTAGAAATGAATTGTTATTTTCCTCACTGTGTATGTGTTTCAAGCTTTTTGTAGATGCTCGGCTCTTTCCCTTTTTGTAAGATTGTTGCCTGTCTTCTTTTTCCTTTTATATTCCCAAACGGGGGGCTCGATTTTGGTGCTTACGAATAAGGGATTTGCTCGCCTTAATTGATTCTTGTACTCGGTATATAAACCTGTCCTTTATTTTGTATTTGAAATTTTGTTTATGAACCGAGTCTTTATTGCGCTCGCGCAGAATCGAAGTCCTTATTTTGTGCTTGGTACGTGGCCAAGTCTTTACTTTATGCTCGGTGCGTAACCAAGTCTTGATTTTGAAAGGTGCTCGGTGCATAACCAAGTCTTGATTTTGGTGCTCGGTGCGTAACCAAGTCTTTATTTTGTGCTTGGTGCGTGGCCAAGTCTTGATTTTGGTGCTCGGTGCGTAACCAAGTCTTTATTTTGTGCTTGGTTCGTGGCCAAGTCTTGATTTCGTGCTCGGTGCGTAACCAAGTCTTTATTTTGTGCTTGGTTCATGGCCAAGTCTTGATTTTGTGCTCGGTGCGTAACCGAGTCTTGGTATTATGCTTGGTGCGTAACCAAGTCTTTATATTGTGCTTGGTGCGTAACCAAGTCTTTATGTTGTGCTCGGTGCGTAACCAAGTCTTGATTTTGTGCTCGGTGCGTAACCGAGTCTTTATTTTGTGCTCGGTGCGTAACCGAGTCTTTAGCCGTGGTGAGTAAAAACTTCGTTTTCCTTTAGAGAGCTCACGAAATACCAGATGAAAGGATAATTCTTTGGAATCTATCGGATCATAGACCGAGATCTTTATTGATAATACCGCTTCGGGTATGCTACATTCCATGGATGCATAAATTTTTCTCCACTCAAATATTCTATGTGCACGCCCACCGGATAAGACGTGGGTGACCGAAATGGGCCCTCCAGGTTGGCTTCAATGGGTGGGTTGAATGCCCGTTATCTTTTTCAATACAAGATCGCCGACCGAAATCTTCTTTCCTTTACTTTGAATTGTAGTACCTTTCACTCCTTTGTTTATACACTGCTGCGTTTTTCATTTCGGCATTGCACCTTTTTCTTCGAGCGAGTCTAGCTCGGCTCGGAGCGGCCTCATTACGATCTTCTTCAAAATTTGCATTCAAGGTAGGGGCTCCAATCTCGCGGGAATCACCGCCTCGGCTCCATAAGCTAAAGAAAAAGGTGTTTCTCCGGTGGCCGCTCGATGTGTCGATTCAGTATGACCATAGTACGTCGGGTAGTTCCTCCGGCCAATTGCCTTTAGACTCCTCCAATCTCGCCTTCAAGGTATACTTGAGTATTTTATTAACGGCCTCAACTTGTCCGTTCGTTCGGGGTGGTATGGAGTTGAGAAATAGTTTTTATGCGGAAACCTTCACAAAATTTGAAACCTTCGGTTGTCGAATCTGTTTCCCATTATCCGTAACAATCGAATGTGGTATCCCGAATCTACGAGATAATAGATTTCCATACAAAGCTCACAACCTTTTCTTCATCTATTTTTGCGGAGGCTCCGCCTCGCCCATTTTGTGAAATAATCCACCGCCACGATGGCATACTTGACGCCCCCTTTGCCGGTGGGTAGTGGTCCGATGAGGTCCATTCCCATTTGGCAAACGACCATGGGCTAAATACGGAAGTAAGTTGTTCAGGATGATATCGACTGTGGTGCAAATCTCGGCACCTCTCACATCTTTTGACGAGGTCGGTTGCGTCCTTTCTTAGGGATGGCAGTAGTATCCTTGCCGTATTAATTTATAGGCCAACGTTTGCCCCAGCGTGGTTGCCGCATATTCCCTCATGAACCTCTCGAAGTGCATAATCTGCATCTGTCTCGGAAAGCGTAGGAGTGGGATGGAGTATCCTCGTTTGTATAGGATGCCGTCTACTAGTGTAAATCGAGCCGCTTGAGTTCGTAGTGTTCGGCCTCGACTTTGTTTTCGGGTTGAACTCCTTTTTCTAAATCTTGAATGATTGGGGTCATCCAAGTCATTCGGCGGTTTCGGTTGTATATATTTTCTTTGCACCAAGTGACGGGGGGAGCAGGTTGTGTGTGATGACATCCGTGATGGCATCCGTCCACTGGATCGAGCCGAGCCGAGCTAAGGCATCCGCTTGCATGTTCTCGGCTCGGGGCACATGTAAGACTTTTGTTTTAAAGTGTGATAATCTCTTCTTGACCAAATCCAAATATTGTGCAATTTTTTGCTCTTTCGCTTCGTACTCGCCGTTGATTTGATGAACGACAACTGAGAGTCACTGTGCACCAATAGTTGTTAAAAGATTCTTGTACCCCTTGGAGGGTAGCATAGGCCTCCTGCAGATCCCCGTGCCGCCTTTCCAGGTCGGCATATTTTTTCTCCGGCTCGCGAGTCCCCCAACCGCATGCCATAAGAGCCCAATCATCCGCCGACATGGCCATGGCATCTTGAATTTGTTCTTGGCTTGATCTCGGCGAGAATTGCTCGATACCTTTTGTCCAGGCACGAGCGGAACACCGTAGGTCCCAAAGGGGTGTAAGTGTAAGGTTTAGAAGGGGGTTGAATAAACCTTACCAAATTTTCGATTTAGGCCTTTTAAATCTCTGAGTTCTACTGTGTTTGTGTCCTTGATGGACGATCGAATTAGTCACTCAAGAGAGTCAATCTCTCAACATGACTCAATTTGAATACGTTAATAGAGTAACTCATTTGTTGGCTTTAATTTGACTCATTTGTGGTTTTGTTTTTTGGAAGACTTAACACCCTTAAGTTTGATTAAGCAAGTTTTTATAGTTTGATTTAGTACTTATAGATTATCAAATGGATAGCAAATTTATCGTGAGATATAAGCAATTAAAAGTGCGAGAAATTTAAATCTTGTAAATGTAAATGACATGATAAAGTTTTTATAGAGGTTCGAAGATGGGGTAATTCTTCTACTCCTCTCTTCTCCAACTCCTGGAGGAATCCACTAAGTAATGATCAGTTTACAAAGTGGTAACAGATCCCGGATACAAGTCTTGATCACAACGGCCGACTTGATCCTTTGGGACTCGATCCGAGACGCCTTGATCACTCGGTGGCTTCTCAAAATGCGACTCGGCTTCTTCACAGGCATTGCCTTGCCTTGCTACTACTGACTCACTTGCTCAAGCACTTGGATTTGATCACGAAGCCCTCCAAAAGCTTAAGACTTGTTTGACCTTGAACCTTTCTACAATCCTTCTTGGAATGTAGACCCCTTGTTTTCGATATTTTCCTCTTCAACTGATTGAAGTTGTCTTTCCTTCACGAGGTAAGTGTTGGATTGATGTACTTGAGATGTAGGCTTGAGGATTGAGAATGTTTGATTTTTGATAAGCTTGTATATCTCACGTGTGTCATTCATTCACTTCTCAAACAAACTCCTCGGCCTTTTATAGTGAACTTTCAAAAATTTGCCCGTTGAAGAGATAGGCTCATTTTTGAAAATCACTTTGCGATCGTTGGTATGCGATTCTTGGAATTGCCATTTCCTCGTATGAAATGTTTTATCACCTTTTCGAGTTCGACACGGTGTAGTGCTTCCCATTGGTTCATTTCTTTTGCACGCTCTGGGGTGAGCACTCCAAGAGAGGTAGTATGGAGATATTACTTGTTTAAGTAAATCTCTTGATTTTGTGCAACGGTTCTTTTTGATTATCTCGACTTGATTGCATTTCCTTGCTTTCCCAGGTGACTTAGAGTCGACTTCCAATCATTGGATGACTCTTGTCACTTGACTTGAGACTTGGCTTCTCTTGAGTTGACTTGGTGATGTTCCACTCATTTGTATCTCACCGCTTCTTGATCGAGTTCTGTCTGCTCTTCTTTGTTGTACTCACTCGTTTGTCTCACAAGCAGAGTTTTCCTTCAAGCCTTGATTTGTCTTCTTGCAAGTTGGAGCGTAATCGACTTAACTCGGCTTGGCGGCTCTAATTGTTACAATACATTTCAAAGCAAGAATTGGGAGCTAACTTTCTATTCGAGTTTTACATGGCATTCATCAAAATCTAAACAATAAAATTCCTAACAATTTCCCCCTTTTTGATGATGCCAAAACTTAACTCATATAAAGATGCAAATAACAAAGATACATACAGATAGTGTATTGACATAGAATGTATGCGCATAATCAATCCCTTTTTTTTTTTTATTGATCATATCATTCTTGTACTTAACACAATGTTTACAAGGTGTATCGAGTATGTAATTGTCTCCAAAAAAATTTATAGCATTATTCTGAGAAGACTTACATTGTATGTATTTACATATAAAATACACGAAGGGTTTGGACAAGAACACTTCATCTCCTTCATTTGTCTCCTTCTTTCATCTTGATCAAGCATCTTCTTCTCTTCTTCTCTTCTTCTCGTCATCACCGCCTTCTTTTTCTTCTCATATGCCTTCCTGGCGGCTTCATCTTTCCTTATTCTTTCTGTCTCTCCCGCCATAGCTGAGTTTGTCTCTTGTTTTCTTCTTCTATCCTTTTTGCATACTCGGCGTTGGTTTTAGCCACTTGCAAGTTCGCCACATGGTCAAGCCCAAGAGATCCCTCCTTTCTTTCCCGGATCTACGTATTCAATGTTCTTGGCGGAGGCCAGCCCCAAGCTTCTTCCTCCATCGCCGCTTCTTCCTCCGCCTGCGGGCGTATCATCTTGGGGCCTTCTTCTTTCCGGTGAGTGCCAGCGGAGTGACAGAGGATTAGGTTGTTGTCATTGCTGTCGGCCTTCTTCACATAATGTGAGACCCTTTTCCCAAGATCTGAGTCCCAAGCTTGAGCGCCAAGGACATATTTGCAAAATATCCTTGATTCGAGCGTTTTGAATTAAATCAAGCGATCTTGGCTCTGTCCGACATACGAAATGGCATACGTGTCTCTGCCAACCGGAATGCCTCCGTGTTCTTTCAAGATGTTCATCACCCTGGCATCCATTCTTCCTTCCACCTCCTTCATCCCTCGCTTCAATTTCTTTTCTCTTCTCGGCCATAGATACAAAGAGTGTTGGAGTGGCGAGTCACTGGGAGTTTCTTTCGCTTATAATGTCGTGTGACAGGACCTGTTGGGGGTTTGTGCAATCATCAAGGTCATATTTTCCGATCCTTCCCCCTCAGATTTTCCTTTCTTGATTTCAAAATTTCCTCGGTGATTTTCCCTTCTCATTTGTTCCTTGTATCATTGCTCCTTTCTTTTCGGCTTGATTTTCTTTGCTTTAAGGTATTCCTCTTCCCCTTTTTGGCATCATCAAAGGATAGAGGAACCCGAGGAACATCTTTGGCAAGCATGAAGTCGAAGTCTTGATGGTTGAATTTTGCTTCAAGTCTGCTGCGTTGTATCTTTGCGAAATTGACCGAAAGTAGCGTTGGATTCTCATTTGAAATCGGCTTCATCTCAGCCATGAGAAGGCTGAATTTTCTTGTCATGTGTTCTTCCAAAAATTTGTATATCATTTGCATTACGCTCACGCAGCGGCTTGATCTCGGCGGTGTGAGCTTCGTGCATATGTTCAATGTGTTCCCTTGACTTTGTTTTCGCATCAACGATTTGACTCTCCACACCAAAGACTTGTTGAATAATTTATCGAAGTATCTCACCTGTTCCACACGCATTGATTCTTCTTTGTTGCCACCATTCCCTTATCCCGATTGTGATGCCTCTCAAGTCACCGTAAGGTTGGCATCTCTGTTGTCCGGCGCATATCCAAGGAGGCTCGATGCCTCTCCATTTTCTCAACTTGACAAATAGTGCCTTGAACACTTCTCGTACTTGGTGATTCTTCATTGCGGTGATGGCCATGACGTCGAAATCGAAATCAAGCCTACTGGAACAATGGTGCACGAGTGAAAAACAGAGCTGGTTTGTGATAGCGTGCTTGCTCATTTTCGACTCTTCGTGGAGTTCGGTATCTCCGGTGAGAAAGGGAAAGATTCCTGAGGATTCATCACCGCCATCCGGGATTTGTTCGATGATAGCGGTGGGCGTGAAGTTCTTTTGGGAATCGATCAGTGTAGCTTGAGGAGCCGGAGCGGTGGTCTCGGTTGGTGGGTTTTGTGGTGCGATGGGCTCGGCTTGCCGAGCCTCAACTGTCTTAACAACCGTTGGTCTCGGTGATTTCTCCTTTTGAGTAGGCGGTCCTCGGCCTTATCGAAGCGTCATCGGACGATGATGAGATTTCCATTGGTGGCTCATCATCAAAATTAAAGGTCGACGAGTAGTCTTGGGATCGACTTGCTCGTGCCTGGAACATCCGGTGAGTCTTTTGGATTTGTCGGGGGAGTAGACTCGGCTTCTTCTTCGCCTTCCGATCCCAGAAAGGTGACATCGGGGTTGTCTGGGAATCATGAAGTGCGCGATCTCCTTCTCGGATGGATCGATGGTTGCGGGAGGGATGTTCTCCACTTCACTGTGTTACCCAGGAAGTCTCAACCCTCCGTGGGCCTTCATTTCCTCCGGCGGTCTCTCTGCTGCGAGGCTAGTCTCCCTTTCGGCGATGTGTCACTGTCTTAGGGTCTTCTCTGAGTGGCATCCATTGGAGTCTCAACCCCATGGATTGCACTTTCATCGCCCAGTGTTAACTCCCGGGCTGTTCCTTCTCGTGCCTCGACCGCATCGCGAGCGTCATTAGCCTTCAGAGCGATTTGGCACCTTGCCGAGGCAGTCTCAATCGTGCGAGCTTCGTTGATGGCAACTTTCTTGTTCTTATTGTGTTTGAGTTTTCTTTGCTTCGCCTCCTACATTCTTTGTGGAGTCATCTGCAGCATCCTCGGCCTGCTGCGGTGGGGGGAGTTTCCCCTCGGTGTCGCACCGGTGAGTGACTTGGAGTGGGGTCACTCGTCTCCAAACTCATTTGTTGCAAATGATGGTTCGGCCGTTGGGGCGGTGGTGGCACACCTTCAATAGGGGTTGGCTCGATTGGGGTCCCCACTAGCCCGATTTCATCGCCATCTCCTTATTGCCTTCTTCCGAGTTAGTGGGGAAGTGGTAGCAAAGAACATCGGTGGCTATTTTCTTTGAACCACTCCCATTGGATCGATTTCGGTGTGTTCGGAGGACTCTCCTGGTCCCTCCATCGTCTTTGCTCGTGAAGGATTCTTGATTCACGCAATGCTTGCTTGCGCATCGCAATTCTTCGTAGCGGCGGCATTCTCTGCGGTTCCTCGTCACTTTCGGAGAAGACATCAAGGAGAGGATGGAAGTGTTACGTAGTGCCGGGAGATAGGCGATACTTGCCTTCTCGCGTGCTTCGGCTTCTTGACTTGCTTTGCTCTCTCCTGTCCTTGTAGATCTGCGAGAATATCCATGCAGTTGTCTTCATCATCTGTGGGCCGAGCTGATGTAGATAGTCCAAGGAAATTTAGCGAGTTCCTCTTCTTCTTCTATGAATTCAGGTTGTTGGAACTGTTCCCTTGACTTGCTCAACTTCCATTTTCTCCACTCACATGACGATTTTGGATGTCCGGGTAAGGTGGAGATAGGATCATTACATCACTATCCGCTTGGGCTGGTTCTTCTTGTGCTTCTTTGTGTGAGCTACTGTTGTGTCTTGAGTTGCCTCTCTTGATCACCTTCAGCAGACTTGGCTGTTTCATCTACTACATCCGGAGACTCTTGCTTGAGTAGTCTCGTGATTTGTGCTAGCCGAGTAGCGACTTTGGTTTCTCTGTTCGGATTGCTTTACAAGTCTTCTTCGTCTCTTGGTTTGTACCGAGAGGGATTTAGTTGAGACGGTGTCCTCTCGAGTCTTGGGCGGTGGGGGGCGGTGCTTGTGTTTGTTTCGAGGAGCTGGCCGTCAGGCATCGTTCTCCTCTTTTTGACGATCGAGAAGGAATTTGTGAGTCCTTCTCGACCGCTGCTGCAGGGCGGGTGACACGGCTGCTGCAGGCGGGTGACATGGCTGGCTGGGGCGGTGACTCTGCTGCGAGGGGAGGAGCATGTTTGGTTTTCTTTCTTTGCGGGGCAAGAGATTTCTTAGCGGTGCGGGCGACTTTCTTCTTAGTTGGAGAGAAGCGGTGTGTCTTCGGGTGGTGATTCCCCCTCATTGGTGTCGCTCTCTTGGCGTAAGCTCGCACGAGCACCGAGAGAGGTTAGCTCGAACATTTTCTTGTTAACATGGAAAGCCTTCCCATGTCTAAGAGGTACTCCTTTCACCTCCAATAGCCGGCCAATCACCAGGCCATATCCCGAGAGATCCTCCAAATGACCCATCTTCTTTGAAGGACTTGTTTCCTACGTTCGGCAGAGTCTTGTAGATAAACTCAGCCCGGTTTATCTTCTTTTCTTCGATTATTGCAGCCATAACAATCAATTTTGCCTTTGTGATTGGTCAAAGCGCCAAATTTGATGTCGATACACTTGGCAACAATGTCCAACAATTTGTGATAATCCTCCTTCAGCAGATCTCTTGTTTCTTTGTGTATATTATTTTGTCGACAACGTCGGACTTGGCTATTTCTTTCCATGCTTGATCAAGTTTACATCAGCCTCCTTAATCTCGGATGCTCCCCTCGGTAGTGAGCAATATTGACCAAATCCTTGGCGGTGATAGTCATTGCTTCCCGTGAGCAGATGACTTGATTCCTTCGTCGTGAATCTCGGCATTCACGTAGAATTGTGCGACCTCCTCCACATAGGTCATAGGATATTCCAGCGTTAGAAACGGTTTTGATCTGGCGTTTCTAACTTCTCGCGATTTTCTTCACCAGGGTGTCGTCGGACCCCTGCTTCACCATTTCGTCGAAATCCACGGTCGACCCGGTGTGGATTTGTTTTCCCAACTTGGTAAAGTCATAAGTTGGTGCCATTTCTTAGACTAATTTCAAGAGAAATTCAGAATTTGATTTGAAGGTTTATAGGGTTTCGAGAGTGTTTGCCTTTTTTTTTGAGAGAGAGAGAGATTGAACAGTTTTTAGAAGTGTGAGAGAGAAACGGACGGAAATGGTTTAAATATGGTTTATGAAAGGGCGTGCAGGCGGTTTTGAATCGTGATTGAAATCAACGGCTTGGATTTCGCACGCATATTGAGCGATTCATGTCTCGTATTTAATGCGGCAACATTTATATCCAATCATAGGCTTGGTGTGCGGCTTTTTTGTGCGTACACATCATCATTATCTTTGACGTGTCTCTTAAAACATTCGCTAAGTCAAAAACATTGCGTTTTTGTCACTTTGCTCATAAGTTAATCGGCTTATCTCTTAGCCGATTTAACTCGCTTCTCACATTTCTCTTAGTGACTCATTGCTATCGGTGACTTGGTATAGTGACTTTTCGGTGATTTCTTTCTTGGTGATTTTGTCTTGACTCTTTTTCACCTTCTTTCTGTTCCATTTCTTTTCTTTGATTCTTCGTGTCTCGGCTTAGCTCAATTAGCCCTAACTCATGTTTGAGTTCTTCAAATCTTGACTCACATAATGGTTTTGTGAAGATGTCGGCTAGTTGCTTGTCGGTTGAGATATATTCCAAGATAATGTCCTTCTTTTCAACATGATCTCTTATGAAATGATATCGACATCTATATGTTTTGTTCTTGAGTGCAACACAGATTTTGAGTGATTGCAATGGCACTTGTGTTATCACACATGATTGGTATTTCTTTTTCTTCAACTTCATAATCTCTCATTCTTTGTCTCATCCATAGGACTTGGGCACAACTTTTGCCCCAGACTATGTATTCTGCCTCAGTGTAGAGGTGGCTATTGAGTTTTGCTTCTTGCTAAACCAGGAAATTAGTCTGTTTCCAAGCATTTGACATGTGCACGAAGTACTTTTCTGTCCACTCTGCATCCAAAGATAGTCGAGTCGAATAGCCAATTAGCTTGAATCCACCTTCCTTTGGATACCATAGCCCTACTTCTTGGCTTCCTTTTAAGTATCTCAATATTCTCTTAGCATTGCTGATCATATGGCTCTCTTTTGGAGCAGATTGAAATCTTGCACATACACCTACAACAAAGGTGATGTCCGGCCCGCTAGCTGTGAGATAGAAGCGATGATCCAATAAGTGCTCGTATCTTGTTTGATCTACTGGCTTGCCATCTGCATCCATGTCCATTTTGGTGATGTGTTCATTGGTATTTTTTTAGAAGACTTCTCCTCCATACCAAATTTCTTCATTAAATCTCGGTGTATTTTGTTTGACTTATGAAGGTTCCATCCTTCATTTGTTTCACTTGAAGTCCAAGGAAGAATGTCGGCTCTCCCATCATGCTCATTTCAAATTTGCTTTGCATGAGGTTTGAGAATTTTTCACACAGCTCTTTGTTAGTGGATCCAAAAATGATGTCATCCACATATATTTGAACAAGCAGTATACTCTTCTTGTCTTGAATTCTGAAAAGTGTTCTATCTACTTTTCCTTTTGTGAATCCATTTTTGATCGGGAATTGTGACAGGGTATCATACCATGCTCTGGGTGCCTGTTTCAATCCGTACAGGGCTTTCTTGAGTTTGTATACTTTGTCTCCAAGAGTCTTCTGCTCAAATCCTGGAGGTTGTTCAACATACACTTCTTCTTCCAATAAGCCATTTAGGAATGCACTTTTTACATCCATTTGATATACAATGAAATTTTTGTGAGTCGCATAGGCAAGAAACATCCTTATAGCTTCCAATCTTGCTACAGGAGCAAATGTTTCATCAAAATCTATTCCTTCTTCTTGGCAATATCCTTTGGCTACCAATCTTGCTTTGTTTCTTACCACAGAACCTTCCTCGTTCATCTTATTTCTGAATACCCATTTGGTTCCAATAACATTTTGATGTATGGGTCTTTGTACTAATTCCCATACTTTATTTCTCTCAAACGATTGACTCTTCTTGCATAGCTTGAATCAATGTGTGTCATCCAATGCTTGTGACACATCTTTGGGCTCTATCTGCGAGATGAAGCATGTGAACATTGCTTCTTGTTGAGTTTGGATCTTGTCTTGACACCTTCTCTCATGTCTCCAATGACAAGTTCGGTGGATGGTCTCTCGGCCATCTTACGTCGAGTTGAAGTAAGTTAGTGGATTGATCGACTTGGTTTGTGTTCTTTGGGTCGGCTCTCTCGTAATCACTCATTTGTAGATTTTTCGGTGCTTTTGAGATTGACTATCTCATCTTCTTGAATTGATAATCCCCGCTTGACCAAAGATAGGGACTCTTACGTGAGGTTGGATGTTTCAAACTTATCGGTGACTCTTCAATGTCTTCTCCATTTATGTTTGGCTCATCGAATACTACATGAATGGATTCTTTCGTAACCATAGTTCTTTTGTTGAGTATTCTCGTAGGCTTTGCTTTCGGTGAGTATCTAAGAAGATACCCTCGACTTTAGCATCAAAAGCCTTTAGGTTGTCCTTGCCATTATTGTGGATGAAGCATTTACATCCAAATATCCTGAAATATGCAACATTTGGTTTTCTTCCGATCCGGATCTCATAGGGAGTCTTTGTCAATTTATTTATCATACATCTGTTTGCGGGTGTAGCAGTGTGTTGATTGCTTGACCCAAAATCTTTTTGGTAACCCTGCTTGACTAACATGGTCCTTCTTCCGCTTCTTTGAGGGTTCTATTTCTTCTTTTCGCAATTCCATTCTCTTTGTGGAGTCCTTTGCTGGCTTTGGCGGTTCATGACCAATACCATTCTCAATACAAATCGAGTTATTATTCCATTGACAAACTCGGTTCCTCTATCCGATCTTATTTTGATAATGGTTTGACTCTTCTCATTTTGTATCCTCTTCATCATTTGTGGTAGCTTTTGTAGAGTTTCTTTCTTCTTGCACATGAATATTGTCCATGTATATCTTGAGTAGTCATCTACTACCACCAGGGTGTATTTCTTTCCACTTATGCTTCTTTGGTTCCATTGGGCCAAATAGATCCATATGAAGCGGATGCAATATTCTTGTTGATGATGGACATGTCTTTTCTTTGAAGAGCGACTTGATTTGTTTTCCCTTCCGACATGCATCACATATACTCTCCTTCTTGTATACCGAGTCCGGAAGTCCTTCCACAAGATGACTTCTTGCTAGTTTGTTAATTGTTTTGAAGTTCGGGTGACTCGGCTTTTTTGTGCCACACAACTTGATTGATCATGTGTGCTCTTTGCTAGTAGGCAGTCTTTGGGTGTTGCGGTTGACCAATCCACTACATACATATTCTTTGTCTACATCCTTGCAGTACCACTTCATTTGATTCAATGCTTTTGATTTGACATATGCCCATGTTGAATCCAACATTGTAGCCCTTGTCTGAGTTGATGATGCTTAGTAAATTGAAGTTTAGTCCTTCAACATATGCAACATCGTGATTTCTAAACCATTTCTTTTGATGGATCCGATTGCCTCTTATTTCACCAGGAGCTTCATTTCCTCCAAATATGACTTTTTGCTCCTTTGACTTCCTTGAATTTTGACAGATTTCTCTTATTTCTGTCATATATGTCCGGAACGACCACTATCCATGTACCAGGTTCCTTGGCACTGTTTGTTCCTTGAACCCGCAATCAAGGAAATCAAGTTTTAGGTACCCATTCTTATGCAGGTCTGAGGGGTTAGAATTATAAGATGATCCAACCAACCTATAGCCAAATGATTTGACTCTAAGAGGTTGCCATCTATCGTGCCATAATCATAATCAATCCTGGCAAATTGCTTGGGGATTATAGGTTCATACTTGTCTCTTTTGTCGTATGCCTGCGTGTATGTTTTAGCAATTGCCTTTCTTGGGTAATTGTGGTGTCTTTGAGTGTAGTGCCTAGGTGCATATGTGTCTTTGATGAAAGCTCTTATACTTTTGGAATGGCCTTTGTTGAGTTCTAGGCCTTTGCCATTTGGGCTTGTATTCCATAAGTCTAGGCTGATAGTTCACATTATTCCAATCAGCTTGGCTTGGATATTTTCTACCATTCCCATCATATGTATTTCTTTTATGAGTTTTACGGGATTTTTGGTAGCTCGCTTCTTCTTTACAGAGTATTTTGTTTGGAGTCTTTGAGGACTCGGTGAATCTCTTCTCTCATGCCCTTACAAAGACTCTCTCAATTTTTTGTTTTCCTTTTCCTTTGTAACCAAGGCCGGTTTGCTTAGTATTGTGCTTTGGATTGAAAGTGTGTGCATCATTTAGAGTTTTGGATTTTTCAGACTCTTCATGACTTGAAGATCCTTTTTCCAAAATTACTCCTGAGGTTTGACATGGCACAAAGGAATTGAATCCTAAGCCTGTCTTGTCTCCACATTCTCTTTGACTCATAATAAGATCATCCAATGATTTAGATGCCTTAGTGAATGAGGCAATAACATTTTGAGGTCATTCTCCCTCTTTTCTATAGCAGCAAGAATTTCGCTATTATTAATTTAGCATTTTCACCTTTAAACTTTTATTCTCATCGGCTATTTGACTTAGAGTACTCGGCTCCTTAGTCGGCTTTGAGTTTTGATTTTTGAGTAATTTGTTTTCCTCATTCAATAGTGTGTGTGAGGTTTTAATGTGCTCAAAGTCTTTCATCATTTTGCCTAATGAATCATAAAGATCGGTGGGTGATGAAGTGTGTGTGTCACGATCACTATCACTAGTGTCCGAGCTTGTTGAGTTAGATTGTACCTCATCTTCTTGATCTTGTTCTTTGGCCATTAAGCGGATCAAGGCTTCTTCTTCGAGTCACTTGTGTAGTCACTTCTTTGCTTCGAGTCATTTGTCTCCCTTGACTTTGTCTCGGCGATCTCTGCAGACCATCATTGCCTTTTCTTCTCTTGTCTTCTTTCTCTCGAAGACCTTTCTTTCTTCTTCGTTTCTGTACTTGTTGACTACGAGGATATGAGCGATCAATGGCATAGTGACCTGGTTGTCTACAATTCCAACATAGATATTCACCTTTTGACAGGCTCTTTCTATTCTTGAGTTGTCGTTGCCCTTTGATACTCAACTTGTTGATGATCTGTCCTCTTGGTTGGCCTATCATCCCTTGATTTGGAGGAGCCGAGTGTCTTCTCGGAGGATTCACCCTTTCCTCTCTTGTAGTTCTTGTTAAAGAATTTGTTAAATCTTTTAACCATTAGGGCTATTTCTTCTGGGTCAATTGCCTCTTTGACCTCAGCTCTCCTTCCATCTTTGACAACTAGAGCATTGTTTTGGGTACAACTGTCTCTTCTGGTCTTTCCTTCTCAGCTCAAACTCGTAGGCTTTGAGGTCTGAGAATAGCTCATGATTGGATGTCTTAGATAGGTCCATGGAGTGTCTCAATGCCATGACCTTCATCTCCCATTCGGTGGAAGACTTTTCAGGATCTTCATACACATTTCTTCGTGTATATTCCTTTCCAAGTGTAGACAGACTCATTTGTGATTTCGTAAATCGAGCATCTAGTTGATCCAGGTTTTCTCCTGAGATCATTTTAAAGTTCTCAAATTTTTGTACAACCACCGATAGTTTGTTTTCTTTGATTTGCTCGAGCCTTCACAAATTAATGTCACTTGTCCCCTGCATTTCCTTAGCCGTTTTGCAAGATTTGACTTTATTGAACATGGCTTTGTCAAGGTTTTGTACAGGATGTCCTTGGCTACATTGTCAGGTTGTATCTCTTTCTGTCATCGATTTGTCCACTCAGTTCTTGGTTTTCAACCATGACGTCAGGTCTTTGCATCTTCTTCCCCCCTTCACCGCAACTCTTCGCATCAATTTGTGTTCACCTTTAATATTTGCGAGAGGCCCATGTTCTATCACTATCCACATCTCATCATGTAATCTTTGATAGATGAGCCTGCATACGAATTTTCCAATCATCAAATTCTTCAATAGTGAACATAGGAATGCGTGTTAGATTTGCTTCCATGATAATGACTTTTTAATGATAGAAAAGAGTTTTGAAAGCTTAAGTACTAAAGCAGACTTTTGAAAAGTTTGGAGATCTAGTTCAAGAACGGTGCGGAGGGTTCAATGAACCAACCGCTCTGATACCACTTGTAGGTCCCAAGGGGTGTAAGTGTAAGGTTTAGAAGGGGGGGTTGAATAAACCTTACCAAATTTTCGATTTAGGCCTTTTAAATCTACAGAGTTCTACACAGCTGTGTCCTTGATGGACAGTCGAATTAGTCACTCAGTAGAGTCAATCTCTCAAGACTCAAGGCGAACATTTGTTAATTAAGAGTAACTCATTTGTTGGCTTTAATTTGACTTTTGTGGTTTTGTTTTATTGGAAGACTTAACACCCTTAAGTTTGATTAAGCAAGTTTTTATAGTTTGATTTAGTACTTATAGATTATCAAATGGATAGCAAATTTATCGTGAGATATAAGCAATTAAAAGTGCGTAAATTTAAATCTTTGAAATGTAAATGACACAAGATAAAGTTTTTATAGAGGTTCGAAGATGGGGTAATTCTTCTACTCCTCTCTTCTCCAACTCCGGAGGAATCCACTAAGTAATGATCGGTTTACAAAGTGGTATGATCCGGATACAAGTCTTGATCACAACCGACTTGATCCTTTGGGACTCGATGCCTGAGACGCCTTGATCACTCGGTGGCTTCTCGCACGACTCGACTTCTTCACAGGCAGTTTTGCCTTGCTACTCTGACTCACTTGCTCAAGCACCTTGGATTTGATCACGAAGCCCTCCAAAAGCTTAAGACTTGGTTGACCTTGAACCTTTCTACAATCCTTCTTGGAATGTAGACCCCTTGTTTCGAGTATTTTCCTCTTCAACTGATTGAAGTTGTCTTTCCTTCACGAGGTAAGTGTTGGATTGATGTACTTTGAGATGTAGGCTTGAGGATTGAGAATGTTTCGAGTTTTTGATAAGCTTGTATATCTCACGTGTGTCATTCATTCACTTCTCAAACAAACTCCTCGGCCTTTTATAGTGAACTTTCAAAAATTTGCCCGTTGAAGAGATAGGCTCATTTTTGAAAATCACTTTGCGATCGTTGGTATGCGATTCTTGGAATTGCCATTTCCTCGTATGAAATGTTTTATCACCTTTTCGAGTTCGACACGGTGTAGTGCTTCCCATTGGTTCATTTCTTTTGCACGCTTCGGGACCGAGCACTCCAAGAGAGGTAGTATGGAGATATTACTTGTTTAAGTAAATCTCTTGATTTGCGGCAACGGTTCTTTTACTGATTATCTCGACTTGATTGCATTTCCTTGCTTTCCCAGGTGACTTAGAGTCGACTTCCAATCATGGATGACTCTTTGTCACTGACTTGAGACTTGGCTTCTCTTGAGTTGACTTGGTGATGTTCCACTCACCAGATATCTCATTTGCTTCTTGATCGAGTTCTGTCTGCTCTTCTTTGTTGTACTCATTTGTCTCACCAGAGTTTTCCTTCAAGCCTTGGTTGTCTTCTTGCAAGTTGGAGCGTAATCGACTTAACTCGCCTTGGCCACTCTCTAATTGTTACAATACATTTCAAAGCAAGAATGGGGAGCTAACTTTCTATTCTAAGTTTTACATGGCATTCATCAAAATCTAAACAATAAAATTCCTAACAAACACTCATCGCAGCCCGACCGCCTGCCTCCGGTAAGACTCTCGTTTGCTCTCTCGTCGGCGTGGCACATGTGAACGAATTCCACAAACCATCGAGGGCGTAGTCCAATCATTCCCTCGCAATATTCATCCCTCACTTGACTTGGAGGGATGAAGTGACCTTCCCTGCCGAGGTCATCCGAAAAAGTTCGCGGACCTCCCTCTTCGGGTGCATTCGGGATGTTCGGGTACCGTTCGACCAACCCCTTCGGTCTGATCAGGCTCCTCCATCACAATTCCTCCTCTTCTCCTTTGAAGAGGAGGTGCACCGCCTCGGCACCCCATCGCCAGGACGTTTACCGGCCGGATATCTTCTCTCCGAGCCGCCTCCACATCCGAGTTGATCGGCGTTGCCCCGGTTCGCCGCGCGGCCGTGTTCCTCACGCTGCTGCAAGACGTGCACGCAAGTCTAAACCACGCCCGCACAAAGCAACCACCGTTAGAAGATCAAAAGAAAACAAAGATGTTTCAAAAGGAAACGTGAAAAACATAAGTGTTTACCTCGGACGGCCCGCCGCACTCGGCGGCTCGAGTCTGTGTTTGTCCTACGGGCGCGAGATGATCGCGCCCTGTGGTCTGGCCGCCGCGAGGGGACGGCGTAGCTCGCTCTGTTCGCCGGCCGCTCCCTGGAGAATGGGTCCGTATTTGTTCATTGCCGGAGGATCTCGCTGAGTCTCTCTCTCAACCTCCACCTCCACGCTTGGCCGCCTCATCCCGAGCCGCCCCTCGGTCTCGGTCGGCGGCAGAGAGCCTCAACTCAAAACCGCGGCCAAATTGGCCTCGGTGGCGATCTTTCAATCCGCCTATATCTCGACGACACCTCGGCTCGGATATTCTCCACTGCGGATGAAGGTGGTCGACAAAGGCCCTTTTGATGCGCGGTTCTCTACAAAGGTAAAAAGACACAAGTCGGTCACAAAAAGAAACGATAAATAGCAAAAGCGAGAGAAGAGAGAAAGGATATAGACTTATCGTAACAAAAAAACAAAATCGAAGGAGGATAAAGGACGGTTTCCCTTCCTTCGTTCTCCACGCGAGCTTGCCACTCGCCGCTCACCCAGAGCCATTTTTCTTTCCAGTCCTTCAACGATGAAGGAAGACCTTCCACTAAACTATCCGGATACCCCAATCGGGTTTGTACGTAATACCATCCAGACGGCTGACCTTTTGATGAAGAGAGTCGCCCAGCACGAAGAGTTCATTCATCTCTTTGAACTTAGGGCGAGGGTACTTCTCGAGGTGGAACATCACCAAGAGGCCAATAATCCTACCCCACGTAATGGGATGCACTTGGGTTGGATGCATACCCCATTTGCAAAGCCACCGCGTGAGAAAAACCGGCAGCGGGAACCGCAATCCGAATAGAAGGCTGGCGGTATGTATACCCACGCAACCCACGGGCGGGTACTGGGGGACCTCAGTGCCATCCGGTACCCAGAAATGGATACCACTTGGAATACGATACCTTCGCTGGAGCTCTCCCATCTCTCGGAGCATCAGCATGCTTGGGATATCGTTTATATCGCTCGGCGTCCACCGAGACTCAACACGAAGGCGAGGGCCTCCTCCTTGCCGGCCGTCGCCATTACGATGACCCATAGGCCCTTGTTGCCTCTCCGGCCTCGAATCACCAGAGGGTTCGTTTAACCGTTCCTCGTTATCACGCTCCGGTTCTGATGGGTCCATGTTTTCTTCTTCTTGTTGGTATTGTCTAGAATCAACACTTGGCGATTCTTCGTCGGAACTTGCTTGTGCCAGTCCGGGCTGATACACCGTTCCCTCTCTAAAGACGGTCACTGGCGTCGGATTGAAGATAGTATGAGTCCGCCCCAAAGACGTTCCGCTTCGTGGAGAATCCGGAGAAGATATCTGAATAATGCTCGGGCTATGAGACGGAGATCGCCGTACTGGTGAGAAAGAAACAGAAGGTTCAGAGGGAGGATCTTCAATTTCAACCTCTACACTATAACTACGACTCCTACTATCCTCAAAAGAAGACATTTATAGGTAAAGGGAGAGTATTTCGAAAAAATACCTAAGTTCGAAGTCTCTGAACTTGGGAAGCCGACCCGAAATTTCCGCTCGGTTTTAGTTACTTTAGCTCAAATGGTTAATGGTTGCGAAAGTGAATAATGGGGGGAAACAAAGGTATTTATAGATAGGGTTCCTCGATAGACGCGACGATTATTCGAAAAAGACACGCCTTTTAAAAACTCAAAAGCCGTCAAACATGTCAAAAAACGTCGCGTCCCCACGCCCGCTGACAGAACTGACGTACCTTTTCGGTTCCTGCGCAAGATTGGTCCAACCACAAGATGCCACGTGTCTGTCATTATGGCAACCCAATTAATGCGCCGTTTCAAGCATTAATCGCTACGCGACAGGTGCCAGGAAAGAACAAAACCTTTGAGAAATCCGTTTCCCCATTAAATGTTCATCATTAGCATTAAAGTTTAACTCCGACTTCAGAAATTCTTCTCTCGGAATCAAACTTGGGGGCCTTTGATGATACCCGAGCCGAGTTGTGAGAAATTAATCCACGTCATCAGTCTGACACATATCCGAGTAGGCGACCTGCGGGTGACGTCAACAATGATGTACGACGACACGTCACGAATTAGGCTCGCCCGCTACCGAGCCCAACCGCTACCGAGCCCAACCGCAACACGGCTCACAGGAGCCCCGAGCCCAAATTTCAATATGAAACGCACGCGCGACAAACCGTAGTAAAAATAATCACATGCCCATGCTTAACACTTTATTGGTATCGTAAAGCGCCACATGTCGAGAATTATGAAGAGAAGTCGACAAGTGGCAAGCTTTGGTGACATGCTCAACTATAGAGGGACATGTGTCGCGTTCTTTAACTATTTTACTAATTAATGAATAGTTATTGCAAAGATGACTATTGTAAACCCACTTACTCAAAGGGGTATAAAGAGTCTGAAAAGGAGAAAAGAAAAAAAGGCAGTGGTAACAAATTATAAGAAAGACCAACCCCAATAATCCGGCTCGGCAGAATACAAAAAAGGCATAATTAGCCAAAAATAAACATACGTTACGCACGTTTTCATTTCCACGTGTTAAATCTTTTACATATTTCTGCTTGTTGACCAAAACGCACGTCAACAGATGTCAAATTATGGAGATACAAAATCTGCACGAGCCATTATGCTAGTTGAACTGAAGAAGCTAATTGAGGCATTGATTTATTAATATATAGTTGTATGGACATTTAATGATATTAATGATATGCTATTGTCACTAATTTATCAGATCTTTTGTAATAATACCTTAATTTATTGATGACTTGTAATGTGATTTTATGTTGAAGTATTGAAAACTTTTTATTTTCCGTCAACACTAATATTAAAATTAATATTCAGTAATAAAATTATAAGTGGGTGTTTGACTAAGCTTATTTAAAAGATCTTATAAGTCCTACATCTTATAAGATATTTTAGGCCTTATAAGATGCTAGATCTTATTTTCAGAATAAAAGGGTGTTTGCCTGATCTTATAAGCTCTCTAAATTTGTACGGTAATATTTAACAAATATATATTTAAAAAAAATTACCAAACAAATTTAAAGATCTTGTAAGTTTTCAAACATCTTATAATAAGATATTTTGAAGAGCTTATAAGCTCAGTCAAACACCCTTAATGATGACAAAATAAATTGTCTCTAATGCTAAGCACATCTAAGTAATAGTGATATTGAATAATATTGTCACAAAATTCAATATATGTTAGTGATATACTTGAAATGTTGTCACTATTTTAATTAGAAATAGTGACAACTTTTATTGCCCACCAAAATAAAAAATTGGCGTAAACCTTTAGTGACAAAATATAGTGACATCAAAAATAATTGTCACACATGCTTGAAAATTCCAATAAATAGTGACATCGAGAAATATTATCCCAAATTATTCTTCCATTTAGTGATGAAGTTAAATGTTGTCATTATTTCACATAGTAATAGTGACAACTTTTATTCTCCGTCAACACTTGGAAATGACCTCAAATGTACAATGATGAAATTTACTATTAACAATAAAATTGTCACTAATACTCAACACTTTTAATCATTAGTGACGTTGGAAAATATTGTCACTTATTTTTCTGATATTTATTTTACATGTTGTCACTATTTGATATATTATTATGACAACTTTTATTTCCCGCCAACACCAAATAAGGCGCCAATTGTCTAGTGACAATATTTAGTGACAAAAAAAATAAAATATCACTAATTCTCAATACTTCCAATTAATTGTTATATTAAAAAATATTGTTTCAATATACACACATTTAGTGACGATTTTATCGTCGTCACTAAAAATACTTTTTCTTATAGTGTGTTAAAGTTATGAGTGATAGGTCTTGAGAATGCCCATATGATCTTGCTATTCAAATCCCTGAGAACACCATCTATCCCAACAATATCATGAGAGCTTTTGAAATATCCATCTATATTCAGTTTCAACCAGGGAGAATGAGGCTCGAGCCACAAAACTGCTTGGATATATAGAATTAGGAACTGTTCGCTTAAAATATAATCCTAAGTCGGTGGCTTTATCCATGAAACCCTTCCAATACTATTTTTGAAATGATTTGCTTTTTGAAAGTAGAAACATATGTTCTTCCGCTTTTCATATGGTATTGTGAGAGCAGAAGTGTTTATTATTATATTTGTAAGCATTTCTCTCCTTCCAAATATACTAGAAAATTAAGCAAGGAGGATTAAAGAAATATGTGCAATGTGTGCAAAAGGTGATACACTTCTTTGGTCTTTATTTTGTGCCAGGTATTAAAAAGATTTGGAGTTTTTGTTTCATTTTCCTATGTTGATCTACTTCTTGATCCATCATCTGGATGAATGTCATGTGTAGATCTATTAAAATAATTAACAATATATATTTATTTGAATCATACATGTTAAATAATCAGATTGAAACACCATATATAAAATAGGGGAAGCTGAAATTAGTCCCGTAACTATTAGCAGTTTGCAATTTCGGTCTCATAAGTATTGAGTTTGCAAAATTGGTCCTGCAAGTTTGAAAACTTTTGCAACATTGGTCCTATAATTTTTGCACCTAAGAAATTTCAGTCCTATAAGTTCTGAGTTGTAGCAATATTGGTCCCCATGGGTTATTTTATATTTTCATAATACCAAGAATATCTTTACCTACACAAATGGCTTAATTGACTAAGTGTTTTGCTCAAAATGGTATCAGAGCCTAGGTTTTATTAAGAACTTTGAGTTATATGTTTTATTTTATATATTAAACATTTGGTGAGGAGAATTATATCCAAGAAAATGGATCTGGACGAATGTCCAAGATGTATACCTTACAAGATATATTGTCGTGTTTTGGTGGTACATGAACAAGAACACCAAGAAAAGATCACATATTGGGAAAACCAATGCAGGATCCTAGCTAGAGACAGATCAAGGAACATAACCTTACAAGCTTGCAATCAACAAGTGTTTGTAACCTGAGGTACAATGATTTGAACCGAAGATTACGATACTATTTGGAGAATCTTCAGTATCAGGCTCATTATCCATACCATAACCATACACGAGTCTTGAAGATAAACCAACATGGAGTGATATACTTCTAGACGCATCTAAGTTCTCAGAAGACCTTGGAGAAGCCCAAAAGATGGTGCATAATTATGGCAACTGCCGTAATCATCTATCCATACAAGTTCATCAAATCCAAAACCAGATGGAGACGAGGTCAAATATCCGATGGAGACACTTGAGATCCTTCATGATATTCAGAAACAAGTCAATAGTATGGAAAATAGACCTAGTTTATCTGGAGGAAAGAAATGTACAAATTTCGAAATGGTACCGTACTTACATCAAACTGGAAAACCAACCAAAGTTGTACGACGCATGGCAAAAGATGAAAAGTCATCTTTATCAACAAAGAAAAATCCGTCACAAACCAAATGTGATGGATATGGATAAGATTAATCTTGAAGATCTACATGACCTTGCAGAATCCTTCACGAGATTAGGAATTGTAGATTTAAAGATGAATGTGGGGGATAGATCTATAACTTTGGTTAATCGTGACTAAAGACCACCACCACCAGTCAATCCCAACATAGCAAAAAGTTCTGGTTCACACCATGTGGAGGAACGAATGCCACATGCTGCAGATTTTACCACAAGAGGAAATCATGTAATTATACAAGGAACCAGAAACCTTCTAAAAGGCTAAATTGATATTACATGCCTTAGGAAAAATCACAGCTCGTCCAATACATCCATATGGATTGATGTTAATGGATATCCCATAAAAGTCTGGAAGTCCTTATTGACAATTGGGCATCTGCCGCGAGAATAGTGGTTGATGTGAATCCAGTCACGAAGGATCTGGGTAACACCAAATGCAAGCTATCTCGAGTTCTTGAAAGCTATGTAATTAAGTTCTTGAGTTCTTGTATTTATTTATCATAGATTAGGTATTTATTTTCGTTGTTTTGAGTCATTTGAGTGGCCAAATTGATGTTAGAGGCCAAGTATATTGAGTCTAGAGTAATGTTAGTTAATCATGTGTTAAAAGGAAGTATTGACAATCGAACACCAAGAGGTTGCGTTCAAAAACGTCCAATCGCATCAACAGTTTTCAGCACTGGCAAAGTTTAGTATTTTGGCCATAACTTTCTCTACAAAATTGATATTGAGCTGATTCAAGATGCTATGGAAAGCTAAGAGAAAGGACTACAACTTTTATGATAGAATCCATGAGCTAATGTGGACCCAAATGGATGAAACAGAGGCCAACACGGCCTGGACGTGTTCAGAGACACGGCCGTGCATGCATATGCATCAAAAAAGAAATGGGGGACAGAAGGGAACACGACCTGGCCGTGTTCAGCAATATGGCCGTGTCAGAGGGCACTTTTTAGGGTTTTATGCTATTTTTGTTCCCTTTATTGATATTTAAGTTGTTTCCTAGTTGGTTTAGTGTTTGTTTTGAGTCGCCTATCTAACGCAAACACTTGTTTATTTTTCACAATTACTTTGATATTGAATATTGAATTGAGATTTTCTCTTCAAACCTTTGGGTTTTTCCAAGAGCTTCAAGATTGTTCATCTTGTTACGAATTTCGACTTATCAAATAAACTTCCGTATTTGTTTGTGGCATCTACGCATACCGAGGTTCTTGCTTTGCTAAGCAACGGGATGAGGTTTCCACCATCTTTAACCGAACTAGCTAGTGAAGATCTTGGGTTAACAACATATTGTTGTTTAGGTCGTATGCACGTTCGTTGCTACGGTTCACATCAGTTTGTAATCAGAGCCATCTAGCAAGGTTAAATCTATCCTTGTTTTCTTTAATCCTCGTTATTTTCCAAAATTTCTTATAAACCCTAGTTCTTCAAGGGTAAAAAAAAAGAGAAAGAGAAATTCGAAATCTGCACAGAAATATTAGCGGGTAAAGAAATGTAATCCGCGTGTACAAAAAAAAGAGAAAAATTCGAAAATTCTGGAAAATTGGGATTTACAAACCCTAGTCTTCAAATTTCATCTTATCGAGATCCAATGTTTGCTGGGTGATTGTCGTGGATTGTTGGGACGTACTTGCGATTGACTGCTTAGTTTATAATCATGACAAGTGCGAGTACTTAGAAATTGTGAGTTAAGTGAAACCCGAGTGTATACACGTGAGGGAGTGAACCAACCATGTCCGAAGAAAACCGACAACCGTTAGATTTAGGTAATAAGTTGCATATGGAGGCACTTGCAAACCTCTTGAAGAAAGTGGTGAACGAGGCGTACGGGGATCCCAGTGAGACACCGAAAATAGAGGAGCCTTTCCCTAAGGAACGGAGGCCCAGGACGTTCGAACTGGAGTAATGGAGGTGGATGATATAGATGATTTTGATTCCGTAAGGGAGCAAAATTACAATGCGGGCAGATGTCGGCGTGGAAATAGGGTTGATAGGGGATGGGAGGATAGCAATTTAAGTAACATCAAAATGCAAATTCCATCGTTCCAAGGAAAGAGTGATCCGAACGGCTATCTGGATTGGGAGAGGAAAATCGAGAATGTGTTTGAATGCCAGAATTACTCCGAATTAAAAAAGGTGAAATTGGCATCAACTGAATTCTCGGACTACAAAAGTGTTTGGTGGGATTAATTAATGGTCTCGAGCAGTAGAAGTGGCAAGCGGCCCATTTCCACATGAGAGGAGACGAGGAGTTTGATGTGATGTCATTTTGTACCAAATCATTATTACCGAGGCATCTATCAAAGGTGGCAGAGGTTGACACAAGGGTGTAAGAGCGTCGAGGATTACAATAAAGAGGAGATATTGATGGCGAGGGCTAATATAGAGAAGGTTCAGGAGGTTACGATGGCGAGATTTATCGTAGAATTGAATACTCATATAACAGATGCCGTCGACTTACATCATTGTGTTGATCTTGAGGAAAGGGTGCACATGGCGATCAAAGTTGAGCAGCAACTCCAGAGGAGGGGTTTTACACGGCAAAATTCCAACACTAGCACCAGTACTTGGGGTTCAAATACTCCTACTATGGATAATGCATATTTTTCACAACAACCCAATGTTGTGGAGAACAAGACAGACTCGGACAAAGCAAAACCATCAGGTAAATTTGATCCTTCTACTTCACACACTAGAGATATTGAGTGTTTTAAGTGTCATGGGAGGGGTCATAGAGATAGTGAATGTCCGAATAGAAGAGTGATGGTGATTCAGGCTAATGGAGATGTAGATTCCGAAAGTGAGGATGAGCCGGATTATAGTTATATGCCGGAGTTGGAGGAGGTTCCAGAGGCAGTTAAGCCGGTGAAAGGCAATGTATTATCACTTGTGTCACGTAGAATTTTTAATATTGATCCAAAGTTAGTTGATTATGAGCAACAAGAAAACATTTTTCACAATAGATGCTTAGTTAAGGATAAGGTGTGAAGTATGATCATTGATGGAGGTAGTTGTACAAATGGTTCAATGGTTGTGGCGAGGTACGAGTTAATAAAAGAGTGATAGTGTCTTTTCAGATTAGGGATTATAAGGATGATATATTATGTGATGTGGTGCCAATGCGGGCTTGTCATATTTTGTTGGGTAGGCCATGGTAGTTTGATTTGCGAGTTGTGCATGATGGATACACTAATTGCTATATTGTTGAACATGAGCGGAGAAAGTTCATACATCTCTTACACCTACAGAAATCTATAATGATCATATGAGGATGCGAGTTTGTGAGTCAAAAGAAAAAGAGTGTTCAACTAGTGAGCAAAAGAATGAAATAAAAGCCGAGAAAAATGAGAGCTTGAGTGAAAATAAAAATAGAGAGCTTGGGAGTTTGGCCAAGGGTAGTTGTGAGATTCGAGAGATGGACAAGAAAAAACAGAGTACAAATTTCGAGTGGGTAAAAAATATGGGGGAAAAGGCCAATGAGGTAAAACAAGAGAGAAAATTTGTGCTTATGATTAAAATGAGAGACATTAGGCATGAGTGTTTGAATGCTAACATATATGATAATATTTTGTCTAGTTCTATTGTTTCTCATGTGTAGGGATTTGGGCAACCAGATGAGTGTGCGTGCCGTTTAACATTTGATCCGGGTGGATTGATATAACTGTTCAACCTTTGGGGTCCAACGTTTCGATTCGAGGATGAATCCCTTTCAAGAGGAGGGAAATGATGTGAATCCAGTCACGAAGGATCCGGGCAACACAAAATGCAAGCTATCTCGAGTTCTTGAAGTCTATGTAATTCAGTTCTTGAGTTCTTGTATTTGTTTATCATAGATTAGGTTTTTAGTTTCGTTGTTTTAAGTCATTTGAGTGGACAAATTGATGTTAGAGGTTAAGTATATTGATCCTAGAGTCATGTTAGTTAATCATGTGTTGAAAGGAAGCATTGACGATCAAACAACAAGAGGTTGTGTTAAAAAACGTCAAATCGCGTCAACAATTTTCAGCACTGGCAGGGTTTAGTATTTTGGACATAACACTCTCTACAAAATTGATATTGAGTTGATTCAAGATGTTATGGAAAGCTAAGATAAAGGGCTACAACGTTGATGAAGACTCCAAGAGCTAGTTTTGACACAAACAGATGAAACAGAGGCCAACACGGCCTGGACGTGTTCAGAGACACGGCCGTGCTCGCATACGCGTAAAAAAAGAAACGGGGGACAGAAGGGAACTGGCCGTGTTCAGCAACATGGTTGTGTCAGAGGGCACGTTTTAGGGTTTTATGCTGTTTTTGTTTTCTTTTTCGATTTTTAAGTTGTTTCCTAGTTGGTTTAGTGTTTGTTTTGAGTCACCTATATAAGGCAAACACTTGATTATTTTCACAAAAACTTTGATATTGAATATTGAATTGAGATTTTCTCTTCAAACCTTTGTGTTTTTCCAAGAGCTTCAAGTTTGTTCATCTTGTTGTGAATTTTAACTTATCAAATAAACTTCCGCTTTTATTTGTGGCGTCTACGCATAGCGAGGTTCTTGCTTTGCTAAACAATGGGTCGAGGTTTTCACCATGTTTAACCGAACTAGTGAAGATCTTGGGCTAACAATATATTATTGTTTGGGTCGTATGCATGTTCGTTGCTACAATTCACATTAGTGGTAGGTGTAAGTCCAAGCGGCTACGATAATCTAGAGGGGGGTGAATAGATTATCTCCATCTTTTCGATTTCGCCCTCTTACAACATCACCTTGAAGAGCACCACACTCTTCTACAACACCACCTTTGAGATTACCACAATCTCTCTTGAAGATTACCACAATCTCCAACGGCACCTTGTGAAGATTACCACAATCTTCAACCTTGAAGAACACCAAATTCTTCAATACCTCAAGAGCACCACACTCTTGAAACACCTATCACCTAGATCACCCAAGTGTATTCTTTCCACAAGAATACTCACAAGGATGTCTTGTGTTGAATGATGACAAAAATCAAGTTTACAACTCAATAATGAATATTACAATTTGAGTGCAAGTGTAATCAAGAAATAAAGCCTAGACCTCAAGATGTGAAAGTGCAAGAACTAGGCTATTACAACAAGAGTATAAAAATGAAGGCTTGGAGAATTTTCAGATTTCTTGTTGTGTATTTGCTTGTATGTGTTGTGTCTTGTGTCTTCAATTCATCCTCTATTTATAGGAGAGTCTTCACCAACACAGACTCCCAACATAGGCTCCTTCTTCTTCACTTTTGTCTACAAAAAGAGGATCACAAGATATAGAAATATTGTACAAAAATGAAAAGTAAATCTTGCTGATAAGGATTGCAACGGTTGGAATTTTTGCTGTCAAAAATTACATAGGGCAACCGGTTGCCCTGTATAATATTTCGAATGTTTGAATGAAAATAGTGCGATCCAGGTAGGGGTTGCAGGGGGTGCGACCGGTCGGCCCCCTGCTTGACCGCTCCCCCTGCTCCAATTTTTCAAGTCTGCAAGTTCTGTTTCAATCTGTGCGATCTTCAGGTACCGGTCGACCTCCAATTTTAAATGTTGTCCGATTTTTATCAAAAATAAACTTCAAGAAATACTCCAAAAAATTAGTAAAAACATTTTAAATCACTTGGGAGTATTTTGACAACATTTATAAACATTGTTTTGGTGCAAAAACCAATTTAAACAAAACCATCAAAAGTGTTGTCCATTTTTATCGAAAAATAAATTCTAAGAAATACTCCAAAAATTAGCAAAAACATTTTAAATCATTTAGGAGTATTTGGACAACATTTATTAACATTGTTTTGGTATAAAAACTCATTTAAACATAATCATCAAAAACTTGATAAAAACATTTATCTAACAAACTCTCCCTTTTTGATGATTACAAACCAAAACAATTTAAGGAAGTCGATTTTAAAACAAAACAAATTTTCCGGTCTAAAACATCAAACCATTACAAGCAAGATTTATCATAAGTACAAACACACACAAGGATAGGAGCAAAGATTTTTCAAAATCATTTTTGCACAAGCTCCCCCTATCAACATGCATAACAAAAATAAGTAGAAGCAAACAACTAAAAGCTAAAAGCTTGAATTTCATGAGCTTAAAAGCTCCCTATGTCACAAAAGCATCATTAGTCAAGCATAAAAGTCCATAATACATCACATGGACTAAGTATTATCCATAGCATCATGCTTTTAAGAGTTCTAGCTTATAGCTTTTCTTGCGAGCTTATTTACGCTTCTTTGAGCTTATGAGCGTTTTTCTTGTTTCTCCCCTTTGGAATCATCAAAAATAATGTTAGCACGACAAAAACATCATACAATTATATCAAAGTGCGCAATTTAATCGATTTATCGAGCATATTGAACATATAAGTTAAATTCCGAATAAAATGGAAAAAATTGATCATTTGATTTGAAAAAGCTCATTTGATTGATAAAACAAGATCTCTATAAACTTATAAGACTTTTCAAATCAAGAGAATCATGTAGGTGATGAATGTTTCATAGAAACATTTTGTCGAACACTTGGCGTGCGTTGAATAAAACAAGAGAAATATAACGCCTTTGTGATTCGTTTAAGCCAAAAAAATTCATCACCAATTGCAATACAACAATATTCATTCATCAACAATCATCATATACAATCATATGAATACAAGAATTTCATCAAAATAGCAAGGTATAAGCACATTCTCAAGGGTTCAACCCAATTGAGATTAAAAAGAAAAATTCTTACCATTTAATCGGTAAAGATGAACAATGATGATGATGATCGAGCCTCATGAAGTCCAAAATATAAAATGTATGCAATAAAACAAATTTGAAGTGAAATTTGTGTGCAAAATTCGAAGGGGACGAAAAATGAACATAAAAGACCAAAATGACTGTGACTGAAGACAGAAGTGATTTTAACCAAAATAAAAGCTAAGGGCGACCGGTTGTCGTTGAGGGCGACCGGTCGACGTTGAGGGCGACCGGTTGCCCTCAACCCCATCAGCCCACTGTCTTGCCCAATTTTTCAAAATCCGATTTTTCAACCAAAAAACCGATTTTTCGCCCCTAAGTTTTAAAAACATGCAAAATGCAAACGCAAACCTCATTCAATATGCATTATGCCTAACCAAGCTCGTATCGACGCAAAAGTCTCAGAAGATAGCGGTTTTGTAAAAATGTCCGCTAATTGATCTTGAGATGGTGCAAAAGATATCTCAATTTTTTGTTTTGAAACACAATCCCTTAAAAATATATCGAATCTCAAAAACCATATTTTGAAAAATTATTATCACCGGACTTGTTATGTGAAGCCCCGATTTTTCCGAGCTTATAATTGATTCTTATTGTCGTCTATGTATTTGATCGACTATATTACCGCGTCACTTTGACGGGTAAATATTAATAATATATATATTTTGTATTTTATTTCATTTTATTTAATTACTTGTGATCATGATCTTTATTAATTCTATTTTACATTTATGATCACTTGATTGATCATTATTGCTATTTTTGTATTTATTAGTCACCTTAGAATTTTAAGAGACTATTTATTTTAGAAACTTGTACCTTATAGAATTAAGATTTTGATTTGGTATAAGTGTTCATGAGACTTATAAATGATCAAGGAAATCACTAATTATTTTGGAGATTGATATATTTCATCTATTATCATCAAATTTGGGACAAAAAAAAAAATTGAAATTACCATAATGCCCTTAGTATGGACGGCAATGGCAATGATGATATTTTTGGAGTAAAAATATCATCCAACTCTTGTACTCCTACACCTTATATTAGTCATCTTGTGTATAATTATACCATTAATTCAAACATTATACACATCATCTCTTACATTACTTCTTTATTATTATTTTTGCCAACATGTTGGAAGTCTTCCAACATTCCATTCAAACCATCTCATGCCCATACCTTTGACCTCCAAAATGTTCCCCATGCAAGAGGCAAAATGCAAGACACAAAATTGAACAAAAATTTCTCTCTCCCCCCCCCCCATGGTGGACGGCCAAAATGGCCAATTTTACACAAAATTTTCATTTTTCATCCAACACCTTCATCTCTCAAGCTAATTCTCCTCCTTCTCTCTAACCGCTCTCTAAAATTCATTCACATCTTCAAACAATCAAACAAAATTCATTCATATCTTCAAACCTTCAAACACCAACTCTTCACATCTTTAAATCTTCAACATAAGTTCTTCATATCTTCAAGTACCACTTTTTCATATCTTCAAATATTCAAACACAAGTCCTTCACATCTTCAAACCCATCTTCATAACTCCAAGAACATCTTCTTCCTAACATCAAACATATTTCCTTTCTTCAAACATCCAAACCAAAACAAACAATCTTACCACTTAAAACTCAAAAATTCGAACACCCTATTTCTCAAGGTAAGAAATTTCACTCCTCAATTCACTTAAATTCTTCCTACTCATCACCTTCTTCTTTTAACTTAAGTTTATATTTTGAATTTTGAGGTACTTAGAAGACCACTTGGAGACATGCATGCATGGTGGTGAAACTTGAAGACTTGAAGAAGAACTAGTAGAGAATTTGGACTACAAGGTAAGAATTGGACACTAGAACCCTTCTTTCCTCTTCTTTCTATTTTTTTTTCAAATTTTAACACCCCTTTTTCATTTTTGAGAAATAGGGGCTGACCTTAGGTTATTTTGGAGTTGAACCAAAAATTCCAAATTTAAAGCTTCAACTAGTCTCCAATCACCTACTACACAAGGTAAAGTGTAGTCTTTCTCATTTTCTTATCTCCTTCTTTTTCTCCTTAATTTTTCTCTCATTTTTCTAACTTCAAATTTTTGATATTTCTTGACTTAGGGGCTGACCTAAGAGGCCTCATCCAAATATTGTGAAATTTATCCTTTTATTTCACAATTTCCAATTTTAAGGTGGGTGGAAAAATACTTTCCAACTATTAGGTGTTTTATTAAAATGCATGTAGAAATTTTGATCATGAGCCTTGAGATATATAATCTATGTATTGCATGTCTATTTTATGTATCAAATCATGAAAATTCTCAAGAGTTGCTCAAAATTGCTATTTATTGAATTTTAGGTGCATGCATATGCAATTTAATGTTTTATATGATGAATTCTTGTATGTATTGGATATGCATGTGTATGATCTTTAAAATTCATGTTTTTGATGACTTATAACCTGGACAAGTCGAGCATAATTGATTAAATTTCAATTTTGGACTTAAAAAATGTAAAAATGGAAAGTTGGTGGACTAAATTGCAAGAAAATGAAAGTTAAAGGACCCCTCTGCAAATTTCGAATTTTGGGACTGTACTCAGGTTCAAAAATGACTTTCGGACATTTTAATAAAGTTTTAAGAGTTTTAAGATAAATAAAATCAACCTTTAAAAGCCCAAGGACTAGATTGTAAAATTTTGAAAGTTTAAGGGCTACTTTGCAAATTTTAAAACTGTACCAGACCTTAACTTTAAATTTTGAAACTTTTATTCTTAAGGTACTGGAAATGACATATTTTAAATGTATTCCAAAAATCCAAGTGTTTAGGGCTTGGAAAGTAATTTTTCTAAAATTGAGGGACTAAAGTGTAAAATACTAAACTTGAGGACCCAAATGAATTTCCAGGACTTATGCAGCCCATGCACCTAAAAATACTAACTTAACTATAATTTAATTATATTTCGGACCCAAGGTTCAAATTTCATAACAATTGGACCCCTAAAAGCCTTAAAGGCAATTATTTCAAAATGGGACACAAATGATATTTTCAAAAGTTAAAGGACCTACACTTATTTATTTTAAAAACTGCTTTTGTCCCAATATCCTACCAACCTTAGTAACATTTTCCAACTGGAATCACATTAAAATCCCTTCCGGTTTGTGAGTTCCGATTATTTTAAACTTAAGGTCCGAATTGGCAATTTTTACAAATTTGGGGCCAATGTGAGAATTTTACAAAAACTCGACCTCAAAACTTTAAAAACCTGAATCTCTGGACAATTTGGAGAATTTAGGAACTGACCTCATAATTTTTCAAGGTCGGGATATTTATTTATTCAATTTTTAACCCCAAAAGTGTTGGTTATTACAAAACGGGGCTAAATTGAAAATTTTCTTTTATAAAGGACCTAACTCAAATTATTTTCTATTTTACTAAAATAGCCCTGGACCCTCTTACTTGGAGATTTAATTAAAATATTTTATTCTTCGAAAAACCCTTGACTTATCGGATCAATTTGACCGATTAATACCCGATCGCGGAGCGACTTCCTCGCCTTGCGATTTTGAATCTATAATGGGACTTATATTCCACCTAATCTTTCAAGATATCGAAGGTTGATTATCCTTCCGATAGTTATCTTCATCCAAAAACTCCACCAACCCCATAATTGCCACTCGCGTTTTTCAAAAATTTTCCTGAACTGCTTCCCTGAATCAATAATACTCGACTGTCTGGTTGACTGCCTGAACTTGTATTTACTTTCCGCTGAGTCAACTTGGTGTGTCGAGCTCACGATCGGAATGGATACGTCGGGGATGGAAGGCAGCTCGGCCGCTATTCCACTCTTAGGCCCCATCGCCCTAATCCCGCAACTAAGGGACGAAGTTTGTCCAAGGGAAGTGGGTCGTAGTACTTGAGGTATAATCATGATTATGACAATCCGGGCCTAGCTAGCTCTACTGTGGATTTGTCTTTGCCTATGGAGCGATAAGGTGACAGGTCTTGGACCATCTTGCTCGGGAGTTACAAGGAAGAACGAAGGAATCGTTTATCCGATCCACATGATTCCGGAGTTATCGGACCCGTTTGGTTGGCGCTACAAACCGCACGCAACCGCTACTTACTTGTTTTGCATTGGTTGGCGCTATAAATCAGACGCAACCATTATCGCCTTGCATGGGATTGGCGTTACATTTCCGCACGCAATCCTACCTGTCTTGAATGAATCACATAGTGCCTGTGTGACCATGAACTGTTTTCTTGAACTGTATAAGTATATTACTTAAATATATTTATCACGATGCTTGTGGATTGTGTGTGAATTCATGCATCATACTCACGCGTTTTCATATAACTGTTTTCTCGCAATATTTATATATATCGCCACACTTGCACACGATCACCCCATCCACTGAGATTTCTGTCTCATCTCCACCTGTTTTCTAACCTTAGATGAGGACTTCGTTGAAGATGCTGAATCGGCCTTGGATTGAGCCCTTGTACTCCGCTTGTTGGATTTACCACTTCTTGTTGTTGTTGATGGACTTATTTCTTTTGATTGCTGTTGGACTATTTTGTTTTCTTTTCATTCCGGTTTGTAACCGAAGGGCGTAAAACCCTTTGACTTTTAAGTTGTTATCGTTGGTTGGTTTTTCGAGGATGTAATTTGGATTGTGGATGTTGTGGACTGTAAGTTGTACTTGTTATTTTATTTCCGCTGCTATTTAGACTCTGTTCCATTGGATTCTCGATGATATTCGTCTAGACTGTTTGGTTATTTGTATTTAAGTTGTGGATCATCGTCGCGACCCGTTTGGTGCGTGACATGTTATCCGAAAAATGTGAACGTCTTAAACTTTGGATATATAAGTCATAAGAAGAAGTGCCTTTCAAATATTTGAAAATTTCTTTTAACGGCACTTTAATGAGATTCGTTGGGATAGTTTTAAAATTCGAGCATATAGACATAAGGCATAGAAAATGTCAAGTCTAAAGGAATACAAAAAGTTAGTGAACATACCTCGAATATGTTTGTCAATCAATATGCCTTCCTCAACCTTTGTCAAACTTTACATTGGTAGCCATAGAGGTTGAGATGATTCTTCCTTCTTCAACGCCTAACTTCTTCAAAGGTACTTTTGTATACTTTGATTGTGAATTACAACCACTTTTCTTGGCATTTTTTAACTTGAAGTCCAATGAAGAAATTTTAGCTCCCCCATCATGATCATCTTAAGTTCACCTTGCATCAACTTAGAAAATAACTTGCACAATAATTCATTAGTAGCACCATAAATGATATCATAAATTTGTACAAGTAAACAATCTTGCCCTTTTTTCAAAAACAAAGAGAGTAGTATAAACTTTACCTCTTGTAAAACCATTTAGCACAAATAGCTAAGTCTATCATAACATACACGGGGTACTTGTTTTAACTCATACAAGGCCTTTTATAAAAATCATTTGGCCTAGAAAAATTTTAAACCCCGGAGGTTGTTTTATATAGACTTCTTCTTGAATAAAACCATTTAGAAAATTGGATTTAACATCCATTTGGTAAGTCTTGAAATTATCTTAAAACAAGAATGGGCAAGAAAATGCAAATAGCTTTTAAATGTGCTACGGGTGTAAATATTACATCAAAATCAATACCTTGACGATACTTTCGAGCTACTAACCTTGCCTTGGTCAACAAGCTTGTTCCACAATTCAAAAAATTTCTGCAAAATCTTAATCAAGATATCTTGCACAAGAGCATAGTAATATCGAAAAATAGAGACATAATAACAAGTAACACATACTATGCTTTCAAACAAATCATCAAGAGTTCATAAAACATGTAAGTTCAAATAAGCTTATAGGAAGTGTAGGTCCCAAGGGGTGTGAGTGTAAGGTTTAGAAGGGGGAGGGGGTTGAATAAACCTTACAAACTTTTCGATTTAGTCCTTTTTAAAGTTCAGAGTTGATACTGCACAACTGTGTCCTTGGTGGACAGCCAATTTAGTTAATCAGTAGAGTTAGTCACTCAACAGACTCAACTGAGCTGTTGATGGAATAACTCAGTTGTTAAGACTGAATTAGCTCAACGGTAGTTTGTTTTCAGCGGAAGACTTAACACCCTTGATTATAGTTAAGCAATGATTTAATGCTTGGTTTAGTACTTAGAAATTATCAAGTGGATAGCAAATTTATCAGCAGAGTTAAACAAATAAGATGCAGGAATTAAAGTGCTGAAATGTAAATGACACGATAAGTTTTATAGAGGTTCGAAGATGGGGTAATTCTTCTACTCCTCTCTTCTCCAACTCCTGGAGGAATCCACTAGGTATTGATCAGTATACAAAGTGGTAATGATCCGGATACAAGTCTTGATCACACGGCCGACTTGATCCTTTGGGACTCAGTCTGGAGATGCCTTGATCACTGAGCTGGCTTCTCGTACGACTCAGCTTCTTCACAGGGCAGCTGCCTTGCTACTACAGCCCACTTGCTCAAGCTCTTTGGATTTGATCACGAAGCCCTCCAAAAAAAAACTCGAGCCTGGTTCGACCTTTAACCTTCCTACAATCCTTCGTGGAATGTAGACCCCTTGATTCTTCAATAATTTCCTCTTCAACTGATTGAAGTTATCTTTTCTTCACAGGTGAGTGTTGGATTGATGTGCTTCGTAATGTAGGCTTGAGGATTAATCTGAATGATTTGAGAATGTTTCTGGTTACAGTTCAAATAATTTCTTGAATATTTGTGGTTCAGGTAACCTTCTCTCAGAGTCATTCCTCAGCCTTTTATAGTGATCTTTCAAAAATTTGCCCGTTGAAGAGATAGGCTTATTTTTGAAAGTCACTTGTGGACGTTGGCTTGTCTTGTTGCAGTCCTTGAATTTGCCACTTCCTCGTATGAAATGTTCTTCAGCTTTTCAGAGTTCTGACACGGTGTAGTGCTTCCCATTGGTTTATTCCTCTTGCACGCTTCGAGAAAGGTAGCATGGAGATATTACTTGTTTAAGTAATTCTCTTGATTTCTGTGCAACGGATCTCTTTCAGTTATCTCGACTTGACTGCATTTCCTTGCTTTTCCCAGGTGACTTAGAGTCAGCTTCCAATCATTGGATGACTCTCCTGTCACTTCGACTTGAGACTTGGCTATATTTAGTCGACTTGGATCGATACTTCACTCATTGCATCTCATTGTTCCTTGATCGAGTCCCTGTCTTCTCTTCTTTGCCATACTCAGCTGTCTTGCAGCGGAGTCTTTCTTCTAGTCTTCAGTTGTCTTTTTGCATGTTTAGTCATAGCTGACTTAACTAAGCTTGACCATCCCTATTTATTACAATACAGTTTACAGCAAAAAATGGGGTGCCAACTTCCTATTCTAAGTTTTACATGGCATTCATCAAAATCTAAACAATAAATTTCCCAACAATTTCCCCCTTTTTGATGATGCCAAAACTTAAAACATATAAAATGTAAATAGCAAAGATACATACAGATAGTGCATTCACATAGAATGTATGCGTAGAATCAATCCTTTTATTGATCATAGCATTCTTGTTCTTTTACACAACTGTTTACAAGGTGTATTACAGAAGACTTACATAAAGTGTATTTACATGGTAAAATACATGAAGGGGTGGACATCAACACTTCATCTCCTTCGCTGCGTCCTTCTTTCTTCTTCTTCTTCAAAGATCTTCTCGCTCTTCTTCTCTTTTTCTCATCTCCATCCTTCTTCTTCTTCTTTTCATATGCCTTAAGGCGACTTCATCTCTTCTTAGTCTCTCTTGTCTCTCCTCCCAAAGCTGAGTTTGTCTTTTATTTTCTTCTTCGATTCTTTTCACATACTCAGCATTGTTTTTAGCCACTTGCAGATTGGCTACTTGGTCAAGACCAGCCAGTAGATCCCTCCTTTCTTGCCCGGATCTATGTACTCAATGTTTTTGGGAGAGGTCAGGTCCAAGCCTCTTCCTTCACCACGCTTCTTCCTCTACCTCTCCCTCGGGCGTGTATTGTCTTGGGGTCTTCTTCTTCCCAGTGAGTGAATAGCGGAGTGACGGTGAGCAGAGTGATCGCCGGTAGTCTGTTCGCTGTCGCCTTCTTCACATAGCGTGAGACCCTTTTCCCAAGACAAGTCCCAAGCTTGAGCCATGGACATGTTTGCAACGTATCCTTCGAGATGCGAGCGTTTTAAATTCATCAACGATCTTGGCTCGATTAAGCATCGAAATGGCATAAGTGTCTCTCTCTTTTGGAATGCCTCCATGTTGTTTCAAGATATTCATAACTCGGGCATCCATCCTACCTTCCACTTCCTCCATCCCTCGCTTCAATGTCTTTCTCTTTTCACCATAGATATAGCAGAGTGTTGGAGTGGCAGAGTCATCGAGAGTTTTGCTGCGATAATATCGGTTGTGACAAGACCTTGTTGGGGGTTTGTGCAATCATCAAGGTCACATCTTTCGATCCTTCCCCCTCACGGACTTTCCTTTCTTTTCTTTTGACATTTCCTCAATCGTTTTTCCTTTACAAATTTGCTCCCTCTTTCTCAACATCGAACCCTTGGTGCTTTTAGGTATTCCTCTTTCCCCTTTTTGGCATCATCAAAGGAGAGAGGAACCCTGGAAACATCTTGGCAAGCGGAAGTCGAGCTGCGATAGCCGAGTTCTCGCTCGAGTGTCTTTGCGGAGTATGCGGCGCGAAATTCGAGCGAGTAGCGTTGGACTCTCTTTGAAATTAGCTTCATCTCGGCCATGAGAAGGCTGAATTTTCTATCCATGTTTTCTTCCGCACGCAAGAGATCACTTTTGTTTTGCTCACGCAGCAGACTTTATCTCAAGCAGGTGTGAGCTTCATGCATGTGCTCAATGTGTTCTCTCAATTTCGTCTTAGCATTAGCATTCTCATTTCGCCATACTAGCGACTTGTTGAACAATGTCCTGAAGTATCTAGCTTGTTCCACACGCATTGTTTCTTCTTTGTTGCCACCATTCCCGATTCGACTATTATGCCTCTCAAGTCGCAGTAAGGTTGGCATCTCTGTTGTCCGATCTCATGTCCATAGAGGCCTGGTGCCTCTCCATCCGTTCAATTTCAGCAAATAATGCTTTGAACAGCTCCCGAACTTTGTTTTTTCCGTTGCGGTGACGGCCACGCGCACGTCAAAGTCATAGTCATTTGGAATGATGGTGTCGATGGAATGACAGGATCTGGTCGTGGAAGCGCGCGAGATCTCTCTCGATTCTTCGGGAGGTCGGGTACCTCCGAGAGAGAATGGGAATGATTCTACAAAGGAATCATCACGCCAAATCGGGATTTGTTCAATGATTGAGAGGTGCGCGTGAAGTTCCTTTTGAGTCGAACTGCTGCACTTGGGGAGTCTCGTGCGGTGGACTCTGTTTCACTGGGGTCTTTTGTGAAGTGGACCCGACTTTGCCGAGCCTCGTTGTCTCAATAGCTTCGTCGGTCTCTGTTTGGTTTCTCCAATTGAGTGGATGGTCCTCGGCCTTATCGAGCGTCATCGGACGATGATGAGATTTCCATTGGTGGCTCATCATCAAAATTGAAAGTTTGACGAGTAGTCTTGAGATCGACTTGCTCGTGCTTGGAACATCCTCACCGGTGAGTCTTTTGGATGCATCACGGGGATGACTCGAACTTCTTCGTCGCTTTTCCGATCCCGAGAAAAGTTACATCGGGATTATCACGGGAATCATGAAGTGCACTTATCTCCTTTTCGATGGATCAATGATAGCAGGAGGGATGTTCTCTACTTCAACTTCTTTACCTCGGGAAGTCTCAACCTCCCGTTGGCCTTCATTACCTCCCCGCAGTCTCAATCGCAAAGCAAGGCCTGGACATCCCTTTCGCAGTGTCGGTATGCGAGGGTCTTTGTGGTGGCATCCATTGGAGTCTCAACCCCATGGATTGCACTTTCATCGCCCAGGGTGTTAACTCCCAGTGGTGTTCCTTCCTCGTGCCTCGACCGCATCAGCAACGTCTTTAGCCTTGAGCGAGTTGGCACCTCGAGACAGTCTCACTATCCGAGCTTCGTTGATGACAACTTGGTGTGTACTTTGTGTTTGTTCCTTCTCCACTTCGCCTTCTAGATTCGTTGTGGAGTCATCTCCGCACATCCTCCGACCTTCTTTGTAGTGGAGGGAGTTTTTTCCCCTCGGTGGCGCACTGGTGAGTGACTTGGAATGGGGTCACTCGTCTCCAAACTCCCGATTGTTTTCCGAGTGTTCACCATGGGGAAGGTGGTAAGACACCTTCAATAGGGGTTGGCTCGATTTGGGGTCCCCACTATCCCGTTTCATCGCCAAATCCCTTATTTCCTTCTTCCGAGTGTCTTTGGGGAAGTGGTGGCAGCAACAACGGGGCGATTTTTTCGCACCACTCCCATTGGATCGATTTCACCGTGTGTTTTGGAGGACTCTCCTGGTCCCTCCATCAATTTATGCTCGTGAATGATTATGGATTCGTGCAATGCCTCGCTGCATTTGCATTTCTTTGCGTGGCGGCGGCAGGTCCGAGATCCTCATCATGCCATGCGATAAGACATCAAGGAGATGATGTGTGTGTTCGTGGTGCCGGTGATAGGGGAGATCTTTGGCCTTCTCACGTGCCTCGCCTTCCTCTCGCTGTCTCTCCTTCTCCTTGTCCTTGAAGAAGCGCAAGATATCGTGCGATTTTTCTTCATCGATCTTGGACCACGATCGTCACTCCAAGAAAGTTCATCAGTTCCTCTTCTTCTTCGATAAATTCAGGCCTTTGGAATGTTTCCTGGATCGACTCAACTTCCACTTCCTCCACTCTCTCATGACGATTTTGGATGTCCGGATAAGGTGGGGATAGGATCATCACATCACTATCATCTCTATCAACTTCTTCTTGTGTCTCACCATTGCGCGAACTACAATGTGTCTTGATTTGCCTCTGCTGATCGCCAAAGCAGACATAGTTGTTTCATCAATAATATCGGAGACTCTAATTCTCCAAATAGGTCTCAGATATCTGCTCCGGTGAGTGGCCGACTCGCCGGTTTCTCAAGCTCGGAGCGCTTGATGATTTTTCGTCTCTTAGTTCGTACAGAGGGATTTACGGTTCGAGAGAGTTTCTTCCGAGTCTTGGGCGGGGCGATCTTTGGTGTTTTCTTCGAGGAGCGCCGTCTTGGCTTATCGTTCTCCTCTTTTTGACGATCGGAGAAGGTATTGGAGAGTCCTTCTCGACCCGTTGTTGGGGCAAGAGACACGGTTGCGGGGCGGTGACTGACTGCCAGGGCGAGGGGCAGGAGCAGACTTGTTTTTCTTTGCGGGCAGAGCAATAGTCTTCTGGCAGTGTAGGGGTAGCCTTTTTCTTTGGTGGAGAGGAGACAACTATATCTTGAGGGTGGTGATTCCCCTCACTCGTGTCGGCTCTCTTGGCGTAGGCTCTCTTCGTGCGCCGAGAGAGGTTTGATCGAACATCCTCTTTTTTACATGGAACGCTTTTCCATGTCTAAGAGGGACTCCTTTGACCTCCATCGACCGATCACTGGACCATATCCCGGGGATCCTCCAAATGTACCATTCTCCTTGAAGGATTTGTTCCTACATTCTCGCGTAGTCATTCATTGTAGACAAACTCGGCATTGATTTATTTTCCTTTCTTCAATGATCGCAGCCATTACGATCAACTTTGATTTGGACGAGTTGGTCAAAGCCGCCAAATTTGATGTCTATGCATTTGGCAACTATGTCCAACAGTTTGTGGTAGTCCTCCTTCAGCAGCCTCTTGTTGGCTGTGTAGAATATTTTATCAGCATAGTCGGACTTGGCTACTTCCCTCCAAGAAGCAGCCAGGTCTACATCAGCTTCATTGATTTCTGATGCTCCTTCCGCCGGTAGTGAGCAGTGTTCTGCCAAATCTTTGGCAGAGATGATGAACTCCTTTCCATGAACAGAGGATTTGATCCCCTCATCGTGAATCTCAGCGTTCACGTAGAATTGTGCGACCTCCTCCACATAGGTCATTGAGAACTCCATCGTTAGGAATGGTTTTAGCCCGGACGTTTCGAGCTTTTCAGCGATCTTCTTTATGAGGGAGTCATCGGACCCCTGTTTAACCATGCCCTCGAAATCCACAGTAGACCCTGTGTGGATTTGCTTTCCTAGCTTGACAAAATCATAGGTTGATGCCATTTTTCAGGATTTCACTGAAGGAAACTTAGAAGTTGATTTGAAGATAGATAGGGTTTTGAGAGAGTTTTGCCTTTGCTTCTGAGAGAAATGAACAGTTTTGGTAATATGAGAGAGAAACAAAAAAGTTTAAGTATGGTTTATGAAAGGACGTGCGGGTGGTTTTTGAAATGTGATCGAAATCAACGGCCTAGATTTTGCACGCCGATTTAGCATTTAATGTCTCGTATTTAATGCAACAACATTTATATCCAATCATAAGCTTGGTGTGCATCTTTTGCCTGTACACGTCATAATTATGCTGACGTAATTCTTAAAACATTCCCGCTTAGTAAAAATGACTGCGTTTTTGTCACTTTGCTCATAAATGACTCAGCTTTTCCCTCAGCTGATTTAACTCTTCTTCTCACAGTTCTCTTAGTGACTAAGCTGTTAGCTGTCTCGGTATAGCTGTCTTTCCGATCAGCTGATTTACTTAGCTGATTTGAAAATTCAACTCTTTTTCCCTTTTTGTGTTTCATTTCTTTTCTTTGATTCTTCTGAGTGTCAGCTCAACTCAATTAATCCTAACTCATGCTTGAGTTCTTCAAATCTTGACTCACATAATGGTTTTGTGAATATGTCAGCCAACTGTTTATCAGTTGAAATGTACTCCAAGGTAATGTCCTTCTTTTCAACATGATCTCTTATGAAGTGATATCTGAAATCGATATGCTTTGTTCTTGAGTGCAACACATTATTTTGAGTGATTGCAATTGCACTTGTGTTATCACACATGATTGGAATTTCCTTTTCTTCAACTTCATAGTCTCTCAGCTGCTGCCTCATCCATAGGACTTGGGCACAACAACTGCCCGCAGCCTATGTATTCTCGCTTCTTTGTAGAGGTGGCTATTGAATTTTGCTTCTTGTTAAACCAGAAATCAGCACTGTTTCCAAGCATTTGACATGTGCTCGAGGTGCTTTTCTGTCAACTCGCATCCAAAGATAGTCGAGTCCGAATAGCCAATTAGCTTTAATCCACCTTTCTTTGGATACCATAAGCCAACTTCTGGCTTCCTTTCAAGTATCTCAAGATCCTCTTAGTCTTTGTCATATGGCTTTCTTTTGGAGCAGATTGAAATCTTGCACATACACCTACAACAAAGGTGATGTCCGCCCGCTTTTGTTAGATAGAGCAATGATCCAATAAGTGCTCGGTATCTTGTTTGATACTGACTTGCCATCTGCATCCATGTCCATTTTGACTGATGTATTCATTGGTATTTTCACAGAAGACTTTTCTTCCATACCAAATTTTTTCATTAAATCTCTGGTGTATTTTATTTGACTTATGAAGGTTCCATCCTTCAGTTGTTTCACTTGGAGTCCAAGGAAGAATGTCAGCTCCACCATCATGCTCATTTCGAACTTGCTTTGCATGAGGTTTGAGAATTTATCACACAACTCTTTGTTCGTGGATCCAAAAATGATGTCATCCACATATATTTGAACAAGCAGTATACTCTTCTTGTCTTGAATTCTGAAAAGTGTTCTATCTACTTTTCCTTTTGTGAATCCATTCCCAGTTAGGAATTGTGACAAAGTATCATACCATGCTCTGGGTGCCTGTTTCAATTCATATAGAGCTTTCTTGAGTTTATATACCTTATCTCCAAGAGTCTTCTGCTCGAATCCTGGAGGTTGTTCAACATACACTTCTTCTTCCAGTAAACTATTTAGGAATGAGCTTTTTACATCCATCTGATATACAGTAAAATTCTTGTGAGCTGCATAGCAAGAAACATCCTTATAGCTTCCAATCGTGCTATAGGGGCAAATGTTTCATCAAAATCTATCCCTTCTTCTTGGCAATATCCTTTGGCTACTAATCTTGATTTGTTTCTTACCACAGAACCTTCCTCGTTCATCTTATTTCTGAACACCCATTTAGTGCCAATAATATTTTGATGGGTGGGTCTTTGTACTAATTTCCATACTTTATTTCTTTCAAACTGATTCAGTTCTTCTTGCATAGCTTGAATCCAATGTGTGTCATCTAATGCTTGTGACACATCTTTGGGCTCTATTTGTGAGATGAAGCATGTGAACATAGCTTCTTGTTGAGTTCTGGATCTTGTTTTGACACCTTCTCTTATATCTCCAATGACAAGTTCTGGTGGATGGTCTTTCAGCCATCTTACATCAGGTTGAAGTAAGTTAGCTAGATTCAATCGTCTTGTTTGTGTTGCTTTGATCAGCTCTCTCGTAATCACTTAGCCGCAAATTTTCCATTGTTTTTGAGATTGACTATCTCATCTTCATCTCGAGTTTATAATTCCGACTTGACAAAGAGATAGGGATTCTTCTGCACGGTTGGTTGATTTAGCTTATCAGTTGATTCTTCAATGTCTTCCCCATTAACATTTGGTTCATCGAACACATATGAATGGATTCCTCTGTAACCATAGTCCTCTTGTTGAGTACTCTGTAGGCTTTGCTTTCAGCTGAGTATCCCAAGAAGATACCTCATCAGCTTTAGCATCAAACGCCTTTAGATTATCTTTGCCATTGTTGTGGATGAAGCATTTACATCCAAATATTCTAAAATATGCAACATTAGGTTTTCTCCCTGTCCAAATCTCATAAGGAGTCTTTGTCAGCTGTCTGTTTATCATGCATCTATTGTGAGTGTAGCATGCTGTGTTTATGGCTCCAGCCCAAAATCTTTTTGGTAACCCTGCTTCAGCTAACATGGTCCTTGCTGATTCTTTGAGAGTTCTATTCCTTCTTTCTGCAACTCCATTCTCTTTGTGGAGTCCTTGCTGCAGATAGTTCATGACCAATGCCATTTTCAATACAATATCGAGTTATTATCCCATTGACAAACTCAGTTCCTCTGTCTGATCTTATTTTGATAATGGTTTGGCTCTTCTCATTTTGAATTCTCTTCATCAATTGTGGTAGTTTCTGTAGAGTTTCTTTCTTCTTACACATGAATATTGTCCATGTATATCTTGAGTAGTCATCTACTACCACTAAAGTGTATTTCTTTCCACTTATGCTAGCTGGTTCCACTGGGCCAAATAGATCCATATGTAGATGCAATATTCTTGTTGAAGATGGGCAGGTCTTTTCTTTGAATGATGATTTGATTTGTTTTCCCTTCTGACATGCGTCACATATACTCTCCTTCTTGTATATCGAGTCCGGAAGTCCTTCCACGAGATTATACGGCAAGCTTGTTAATCGTTTTGAAATTCAGGTGACTCAGCTTTTTGTGCCACAACCAACTTGATTCAGCTGTGCTCTTTGCTAATAGACAGGTGCTGGGTGTTGCAGTTGACCAATCCACGACATACATGTTCTTTTGTCTGCATCCTTGCAACACAACTTCATTCGATTCATCATCCTTGATTTGGCATATACCCATGTTAAATCCAACATTATAACCCTTGTCACAGAGTTGGCTGATGCTCAGCAAGTTGAAGTTGAGTCTTTCAACATATGCAACATCCGTGATTTCTAATCCATTTTTCTTGATGGATCCAATGCCTCTTATTTCTCCTGGAGCTTCATTTCCTTCAAATATGACTTTTGCTCCTTTGACTTCCTTGAAGTTTGACAGATTTTTCTTGTTTCCTGTCATGTGTCTAGAACAGCCACTATCCATGTACCAGGTTCCTTGGCACTCAGCTGTTCCTTGAACCTGCAATCAAGGAATTTAAGTTTTAGGTACCCATACTTGTATGCGGGTCCCGAGGGGTTAGAATTGTAAGATGATCCAACCAACTTATAGCCAAATGATTTGACTCTAAGGGGTTGCCATCTATCGTGCCATAATCATAATTAATCTTGGCAAATTGCTTGGGGATTCTAGGTTCATACATACATTTGTCTCTTTTGTCTCGTATGCCTGTATATGTGTTCTAACAATCGCCTTCTTTGGGTAGTTGTGATGTCTCTCGATTGTAGTGCCTAGGTGCATATGTGTCTTTGATGAAAGCTCTTATACCTTTGGAATGGCCTCTGTGAGTTCTCGGGCCTTTGCCATTTGGGCTTATATTCCATAGGTTTTTTGCCGATAGTTCACATCATTCCAATCACTTGACTTGGATATATTCTACCATTCCCATCATATGTGTTTGTTTTATAGATTTTTTCGGGGTTTTTGGTAGCTCTGTTTCTTCTTTACGTATTTTTTTTTGGAGTTTCTTTGAGGAACTCGGTGAATTTCTTCTCATTTGTCCTTTCAAAGCGACTCAATCGGCTATTTTCCTTTTCCTTTATAACCAAGGCGCAGTTTGCTTGTAATTGTGCTTTGGATTAAATGTGTGTGCACCGTTTGGAGTTTTGGATTTTTGAGATACTTCATTGCTTGAAGATCCTTTTTCCAAAATCACTCTTGAGCGACATAGCATAGTGGAATTAAATCCTAAGCCTGTCTTGTTTCCACATTCTCTTTGACTCATAATAAGATCATCCAGTGATTTAGATGCCTTAGTAAATGAGGCAATCACATTTTTGAGGTCATTTTCCTCTTTTCTATAGCAGCTATTTCTCGCTAATAACTTTGCATTTTCGGTCTTTAAACTTTCATTCTTATCATCCTATTTGACTTAGAGTACTCAACTCCTTAGTCATTTTGTAAGTTTTGGCTCTTGAGTATTTGTTTTCCTCATTTAGTAGTGTGTGTGAGGATTTAATGTGTTCAAAATCTTTCATCATTTTGCCTAATGAATCATAAAGATCGAGTGGGTGATGAAGTGTGTGTGTCTGATCACTATCACTAGACCGAGTTTGATGAGTTAGAGTGTACCTCATCTTCTTGGTCGAGTTGATCTTGTTCCTTGGCCATCAAATAGATTAGGGCTTCTTCTTCGTGAGTCACTTGAGTAGTCGCTTCACTACTCGACTCGACTCGGCTATGTCTTTTGACTTGGTTGTCTCGTGATCTCTGCGAGCCCAACATTGCCTTTTTCATTTCTTGTCTTCTTTCTCTCAAGACCTTTCTTTCTTCTTCATTCGTATTTGTTGACTACATGATATGAGCAAATCAATGGCATAGTGACCTGGTTGCCCTACTGAGTTCAAAGATAAGTATTCAACCTTTTGATCACTCTTTCCATTCTTGGATTGCCGACCCTTTGATATTGACTTTTTGATGATATGTTCTCTTGGTTGGCCTATCTTCTCTTGACTTGGAGGGAGCCGAGTGTCTTCTCGGAGGATTCGCCCTTGCCTCTCTTGTAGTTCTTATTGAAGAACTTGTTGAACCTTTGACCAAGAGGGCTATTTCTTCCGGGTCAATAACTTCTTTGATCCGAGCTCTCTTTCCATCCTTAACAATTAGAGCAAATTTGTCTTGGGTACAACTGTTGTCTTCTTCGGGTCTTTTTTTCTCGGCTCAAACCGTAGGCTTTGAGGTCCGAGAATAGTTCATGGTTGGATGTCTTCGATAGGTCCATGGAATGTCTTAGTGCCATGACCTTCATTTCCCATTCGGTGGGAGACTTTTTAGGATCTTCATACATATTTCCTTCGTGTATATTCTTTTCCAAGTATTGATAGCTCGTTGGTGATTTCTGTGAATCGAGCATCCAGTTGATCCAGGTTCTCTCCTGAGATCATTTTGAAATTCTCAAATTTCTGTACAACCACTGATAATTTGTTTTCTTTGATTTGCTCTGAGCCTTCACAAATCAATGTTAGCTTGTCCCAGATTTCTTTAGCCGTTTTGCATGATTTGACTTTGTTGAACATGGCTTTGTCCAAGGTTTTGTAAAGAATGTCCTTGGCCACATTGTCCAAGTTATATCTTTTTCTGTCATCATTTGTCCATTCAGCTCTTGGTTTTTCAATCATAGCTGGTCTGGGAGATACATCCTCTTCACCTTCAGCTGCAGCTCTTCTTACAGCTGTGTTCACTTTTAAGATTTGCAGTGGCCCATCCTCTATCACTATCCACATCTCATTAGGGGTGTTCATTCGGCCAAACCGAACCGAACCGAACCAAAATTTCGGTTAACCGAAAATTCGGTTGGCCAAAAACCCAAACCGAAACCGAACCAAATTTATTAATTTCGGTTCGGTCAAAAACCGAACCAAAATTTCGGTTTTTTGGTTAAAAACCGAACCGGCCGAAAATATTTAATAAGTCCTACAAAATGCATGAGTATATCCTACAAAATATTTAATAAATCCTACAAACCAACCCGTCAAGATTTTTAAGAACTTAGTTATGATGGATGGATCTGGTTTTATAATTTTAAAAATTTAAGAACATATATGTTTTTATGTATAGAAAATACTATGAAGACTATACGTATATATCGAATGCACTAGGAATAATTATGATTATTCACATGCATTATATTTCACTCGATGCACCCAATATGAGGTATGACAAAGATAATACCATATTAATTGATGATTTTAATTGAAGCATTTAATTAGTAATGGAAGTTATTAATACCACTATGATGGTTTGGATATGGGAAAATAAACTTTCGATTTTTTTGAAGCAAAAATTGCTTTGTTTTTTTTTTCTATGAGTTGCTATTCAACATAGAAACTTATGATATATATATAAATTTAAAAAAATTCTAAAAATATTTCGGTTTTTCGGTCGGTTCAGTTAACCGGCCTTCCAAAACCGAACCGAACCGAAAACCGAAATTCTGAAAATATGAAAACCGAAAACCGAACCGAAATTTTCGGTTCGGTTTCGGTTCGAATCGAATTTTCGGTTCCGGTTGGTTCGGCCGGTTAACCGAACTGTGCACACCCCTACATCTCATCATGTAATGCTGATAAATGAGCCTGCATACGAATTTCCAATCATCAAATTCTTCAATTGTGAACATAGGGATGCGTGTCAAATTTGCTTCCATGATAATAACCTTTTAATGATAAAAGGAGTTTTGAAAACTTAAGTACTAAAATAGACTTTGAAAAATTTGGAGATCTAGTTCAAGAACGGTGCGGAAGGCTCAATGAACCAACCGCTCTGATACCACTTGTAGGTCCCAAGGGGTGTGAGTGTAAGGTTTAGAAGGGGGGGTTGAATAAACCTTACAAACTTTTCGATTTAGTCCTTTTTAAAGTTCAGAGTTGATATCGCACAATTGTGTCCTTGGTGACATGACCAATTTAGTTAATCAAGACAGTTAGTCACTCAACAGACTCAACTGAGTTGTTGATGGAATAACTCAGCTGTTAAGACTGAATTAGCTCAACGATAGTTTGTTTTCAGCGGAAGACTTAACACCCTTGATTATAGTTAAGCAATGATTTAATGCTTGGTTTAGTACTTAGAAATTATCAAGTGGATAACAAATTTATCAGCAGAGTTAAACAAATAAGATGCAGGAATTAAAGTGCTGAAATGTAAATGACACGATACGTTTTATAGAGGTTCGAAGATGGGGTAATTCTTCTACTCCTCTCTTCTCCAACTCCTGTAGGAATCCACTAGGTATTGATCAGTATACAAAGTGGTAACAGTCCAGATACAAGTCTTGATCACACAGCCGACTTGATCCTTTGGGACTCAGTCTGGAGATGCCTTGATCACCGTTGGCTTCTCGTGACGACTCGGCCTTCTTCACAGGCATTTGCGCTTGCTACTACAACCCACTTGCTCAAGCTCTTTGGATTTGATCACGAAGCCCTCCAAAAAAAAACTCGAGCCTGGTTCGACCTGGAACCTTCCTACAATCCTTCGTGGAATGTAGACCCCTTGATTCTTCAATAATTTCCTCTTCAACTGATTGAAGTTATCTTTCCTTCACAGGTGAGTGTTGGATTGATGTGCTTCATAATGTAGGCTTGAGGATTAATCTTGAATGATTTGAGAATGTTTCCGGTTACAGTTCAAATAATTTCTTGAATATTTGTGGTTCAGGTAACCTTCTCTCAGAGTCATTCCTCAGCCTTTTATAGTGATCTTTCAAAAATTTGCCCGTTGAAGAGATAGGCTTATTTTTGAAAGTCACTTGTGGACGTTGGCTTGTCTTGTTGCAGTCCTTGAATTTGCCACTTCCTCGTATGAAATGTTCTTCAGCTTTTCAGAGTTCTGACACGGTGTAGTGCTTCGCATTGGTTTATTCCTCTTGCACGCTTCCGGGACTGAGCACTTCGAGAAAGGTAGCATGGAGATATTACTTGTTTAAGTAATTCTCTTGATTTCTGTGCAACGGATCTCTTTCAGTTATCTCGACTTGACTGCATTTCCTTGCTTTCCCCAGGTGACTTAGAGTCAACTTCCAATTATTGGATGACTCTCCTGTCACTTCGACTTGAGACTTGGCTATATTTAGCTGACTTGACTGATACTTCACTCAGCTGCATCTCAGCTGTTCCTTCAGTCGAGTCCCTGTCTTCTCTTCTTTTCCATACTCAGCTGTCTTGTAGCGGAGTCTTTCTTCTAGTCTTGAGTTGTCTTTTTGCATGTTTAGTCATAGCTGACTTAACTCAGCTTGACCAGCCCTATTTATTACAATACAGTTTACAGCCAAAAATGGGGTGCCAACTTCCTATTCTAAGTTTTACATGGCATTCATCAAAATCTAAACAATAAATTTCCCAACAGGAAGCTATATAAGGTCTCTTTTGAAATTTGAAAAATTCAAGAGCATATAGTTGAGACCTCATTTACAAGAAGCATATGAACAAGAGCTTTGACAAAGCAACCAAGAATAATTTTATTTGTGCAATAAAATGCATAACTTAAAAAATATCAAATGTTTTATCAAAAACAAAATATAATCCTTTACAAATCTTGGATAAAACAAGCTATGTCAAATAATGCTTTCTAAAAGTCAAAAAATCCTCTTAATAGCACTTGTATAAAATAATTTGAAAAACAAGCACGAATGACAAAAATATATCGAGTCTATAGGATGAATACCAATGATGAGCGTACCTCGATAGTTTATGGCCCTCTCTTGAGAAAATAACCATTGATGATAATATATATGTCCTCACAATTCTTAAACACGTTTTGCACAAACATAATGATACAAGTGTAGGCTAAGAGATATCATAAATGTGCTTATGCTATATAAAACCATAAGAGATAATAAAAGCACCTTAGTCTATGTAAATGCACAAGAGTTGAGAACAAAATATACAAGATCTCCTTTTCAAAATATTTAAAAACACAAATATATATTGAAGACCTTAATATTAAGAAATATTTGAAAACTCATTTTACAATTAAGGCACAAATAAAAACATGCATAACAAAATAAAATGCATATTTAAATGAGGAGATACGGTTTACCAATTACGCCATTTCCATGGGTTGTGTCGTTCCCATTGTTGATGATATCTTCCCCTTCGAAAATTATCTTGTTGATGATAGCTTCTCCAATTGCTCCATTTCCAAGGATTGTGTTCTTCCCATTGTTGATAGTGTCTTTCTCTAGGAAATTTATTTTGATGTTGTCTTCTCCTTTGATCAAATGAAATGGTCATTTGATGTCTTCTTCGCGGTATGTATTTTCCTCGATTATTATTTCGTCGGGTACCTAATATGACATTATTTTGTGGTACCCTCAAGTGTTTGGATCCGTTGGAATTAGCTTTGAGACTTTTAGGTCTCCAATGATAATTAGAGCTATTTCTAGCCCGACAAGTATTAACCGTGTGACCCGTTTTACCACAATAAAAACAAGTAGTAATTTTGGGAGCATAATGACCAACATGCATAGAGACTTGATTTCTTTTCACATAATTAACAAGACTAGGCTTATGATCAAGTCCTTGTTTCAATTTATCACAACTATGAACATTAATAATATCGGTCATTTTATAGGTACTCAAGTTGGATTTTGATAAATCATTTTTCATGCAATTAATATCCTCAACAAGAGTACTATTTTCTTTCTCAAGGTTTCTAACCTTGTCAAGTGTGGTGATGTGATCACATGAAAGTGATTCATAAGAGGAAAATAAATTATCCTTATCAATTTTCAAATTATTGAATTCCTTTTTCAAATTTTTGTATTTAACAAGTAAGCTTTGGAATTCATTTTGAAGTTCATCAAAATCATTTTGCAAATCACTATAATCATTTTGTAATTCATTAGCATAAGAAGTGGAGGGTTTTGAACTTACCTAGTTTTCTTCTTCGAAGCCCATAAGACATCGTTCGTTTTCATCGACGTCGGAAGTTGTAGGAAGCTCATCCCAAGTTGGGTTTGTATCCATTTGAGAAGTGGATGCTTTTGAGTGGCTCCTTTCATTTGCATATACTTCTTCTAATTTTCTCCATACTTCATGTGCCGATTTAATTCCTACAATATGATTATGTTCCAAAATGGTAAGTGAACAATACAAAATATTAAGAGCTTTACCATTTAAGGAGATGATTTTCTTTTCTTCATCATTGAGCTTTTTGAGGCCTTTGTGTGGTGTGTTCATCATTGGAATGGATTCTTCATTTACGACCATGTTCCAAATATCGAACCCGCAACCTTGTAGATAGCATTCCATTCTTTCTTTCCAAAATGTAAAATTTTTGGAATCGAATAGTGGTGGCTTGGTGGTGGAGGCGCCGGTGAGGTAGACTTCATTCATAGCCGGTGATCGTTCCTCTTTACTCGCGATGTGGAACGAGCTTGCCAAAGAGTTTGACTTTGATACCACTTGTAAGTCCAAGCGGCTACGATAATCTAGAGGGGGGGTGAATAGATTATCTCCATCTTTTCGATTTCACTCTCTTACAACATTACCTTGAAGAGCACCACACTCTTCTACAACACCACATTTGAGATTACCACAATCTCTCTTGAAGATTACCACAATCTCCAACGGCACCTTGTGAAGATTACCATAATCTTCAACCTTGAAGAACACCAAATTCTTCAATACCTCAAGAGCACCACACTCTTGAAACACCTATCACCTCGATCACCCAAGTGTATTCTTTCCACAAGAATACTCACAAGGATGTCTTGTGTTGAATGATGACAAAAATCAAGATTACAACTCAATAATGAATATTATAATTTGAGTGCAAGTGTAATCAAGAAATAAAGCCTAGACCTCAAGATGTGAAAGTGCAAGAACTAGGCTATTACAACAAGAGTATAAAAATGAAGGCTTGGAGAATTTTCAGATTTCTTGTTGTGTATTTGCTTATATGTGTTGTGTCTTGTATCTTCAATTCAACCTCTATTTATAGGAGAGTCTTCACCAACATAAACTCCCAACATAGGCTCCTTCTTCTTCACTTTTGTCTACAAAAAGAGGATCACAAGATGTAGAAATATTATACAAAAATAAAAAGTAAATCTTGCTGATAAGGATTGCAACAGTTGGAATTTTTGCTGTCAAAAATTACATAGGGCGACCGGTTGCCCTGTATAAGATTTCGAACGTTTGAATGAAAATAGTACGATCCGCCCTAGGGTGCGACCGGTCGGCCCCCTACTTGACCGCTCCCCCTGCTCCAATTTTTCAAGTCTGCAAGTTCTGTTTCAATCTGTACCATCTTCAGGTACCGGTGGAACTTTTGGGCGACTAGTCGACCTCCAATTTTAAATGTTGTCCGATTTTTATCAAAAATAAACTTCAAGAAATACTCCAAAAAATTAGTAAAAACATTTTAAATCACTTGGGAGTATTTTGACAACATTTATAAACATTGTTTTGGTGCAAAAACCAATATAAACAAAACCATCAAAAGTGTTGTCCATTTTTATCGAAAAATAAATTCTATGAAATACTCCAAAAATTAGCAAAAATATTTTAAATCATTTAGGAGTATTTGGACAACATTTATTAACATTGTTTTGGTATAAAAACTCATTTAAACATAATCATCAAAAACTTGATAAAAACATTTATCTAACAGTAGGAACACTCGATCTCAAAAAGGAAGGGTTTATTTTACTTCTTGGAATGATCCTTGAATGATTTGCGAATACCGCATAGGAAATGACTGGATCAGATATGAGAAACAGTGTCACAGCTGGAGAGTCATTGAAAGGAAATTAGATAATATAGCAAAATTATTTAAAATCTATTTTATCGGCACCAACTATTTTGAGGGATTGGAAGAAGAGAAAATGAAAATATACAAACAAGCCATCTATTGCCTCGAGGCACATGATATTTGTCATATTGACGTATATATCATGTTGTTCACTGAATACAGATGGAAGTCTAAGGTGGATGATAAAGAAGCTTTGCAGTTATTCATTGCGAAGATACCAAGTCCCTGGAGAGAAATGTTTATCTAGGAATACAAGGCTGAAAATGAATTGGATACGGTGGCCCAAAGAATGTCATTCCTTAAAGCCAAGCTATCAGATTGGTGCCACCAAGTAACACTTTACCGAGATTACAAGAGACTATGAGGAATTAATAAAACGGTTCCTCTATGTTGCAAAGATGATGACATCCCGACAGCTGTGGGTGGTCAACCACGGAGGCATGAAACAATGAAACATAAGCAATCCATACAGCCGTGGAAGTAGCAACAAAAAAGTAGGTCTTTATGGAGACCCAGAAGGTTTTGTTCAAAAGAGAAGGCCCGAACTTATAAATCTGGCAAAGACCAATACCTAGTAGGACTAGAACCTCATCACCAGGTTCAATTTTTGTTTAGAAGCTGAAGACCTCAATATTCCAGCTGAATTGGGAACAGTTCCATATGGTTCCCGAGGACAAGAATTTGAATTTGCTTCGGGCAATGATAGTGAGAAGGCTTCAGAATTCAGGCATTTTCGTTTTATGTTTAGGGAAATGGCTGAAATGGAAAGAGGCTTCACAGACTTTTGTACACATATTGACAACCATGATGTTACAATAATTGGTGATATCCATGGCACAATGCTCAGAATCAAAGGATGGACCAATCAGATGAAGGCTATTCAAAGAGAGCACGTCGGATATTTCAGGCAACTATATAACAAATTGCTGGTATGGGAGCAGATCAGATTGAACTTTAGCGATGCCAATGTGATAATATGGATTAGATGGAGACTAGACATCTGAGTGACATGGAGCTTCTTCAAACCAATGTTGAGAAAAAGTTTGAACACATGGAAGCCATGATGAAAGATATGTTCTCTTCCATGCAAAATCAGTCGATTAAGCTCAACTCGCATCACTCAGCTGCCGATTCTATGACTCAGATGAAGTTGGACTTCATCTTGGATAATATTAAGCCAATCTCCAGTGCTGATGCCAAAAAGGGGGAATGAGAATTAGCCCCTACAACATCTCTAAAAGGCAAATGCACAAGCTCTTCAATTCTAGCTCAGATTCCACATTCCTTATCAGTTGATGAGAAAGCTGGCCTTGTTTTATAGAAATCAAAAAAAGAAATTGCAATGCTTGACAAAAGCAAAAAGGCGGAATTGAACAACTGAGAAAGTAGTATATCGGACCACCATTAGGGTCACTCTCCCAGGAACGTACAAGTGAAGAGTTTGAAACTCTATTATCCGAGGGATATTACAAATGGATGACCATTGGTGATGTATGGGACTTGTACTGGGCTAAGGGTCTTGAAGATATTGAGAAGACGAGGGAGCAGCAAACTCAAAATCAGAAGACTAAGAGTCAGCATACTTCCAGCAATAAGAGTCAATAAATTTCTAGCAGCCAAGTATCGTGGGGTGGCATCTATGTCGGAGATAGAAGAGCTGATAGAAGAAGAGAAAAAAGGATGAGACTCATCCTCTTGTGGGAGCGGTAGAAGCTCTCCACCAAGAAGAGGTGGAGTGATGTCGGTAAATCCCCTTAAAATAGACGTGCCCTATTGGCTTGGCCCTCGTGAAGCTGAAAGGAGAGAAGATAAAGAAGAGCAACTGAATGGGCAAGACAACTTGAAAGGAAACAAATGGAAATGAGAACAAAAGAAGAAGATGAGAAGAGAAGATAACAATGGAGATAGGGGGAAGACTGCCAAAATTTTGTATTTTTACACTTCATTCGTAATTTACAAAAACCAAAGTTACTGAATAAAATTTTGTCATATTCATTTTCAGTTATTTAATTTCTGGAACACAGATATTGTAGAAAGTTTTGGCATCATAAAAAAGGTGGAATTGTTAGAAAATATATTTTATAGATTTTGATGATATTTAGAAAACTTTGTATTAGGAAGTTGGCATACCTTATTTTTCTATGTAATTTTTATTTTGTAATAGATATGATATTAGCTGAGTCAAATAGCGGCTAAGTAGATTTTCAGAAGACTTGCTAAAGAATGCAGAGAAAAATCAACTAAGTCGTAGCTAAGTTGATTAGAAGACCTTCAGTTAAGTACATCAGCTAAATCTTTCAGAAGACTTACAACAGACTCGATCAAGAAATTCAAAGGGGTAAATAAGCTTAAGGACTCATAGACAACTGAAAAGAATCTATTGCGTTGAAATCGAGTAAATTACCTATTTGGTAACGAAGACAGACCTGCAACCTTAAAGTGCTCATGCTGAAACAGTGCAATAGGAATGAGTAAATGGGAAGCTTGCAGAATGCTGACACCTTTTTAGAAATCTGCAGAAGGCTGGTAAACAAGGCCGGGTCAACATAAAAAACTGCAATACAAGACAGGCCAATGAATACTGAGTAAGAGTTTGAATTTTTGTCTATCTCTTCAACGGACAAAATTCAAAATTCTACTATAAAAGCTGAGGAATTTTTTCAGAGAGAATCAAGACACATAACTGAGAGCAAGAACTGCAAATACTCTCTCTCTCTCTCTCTCTCTCGAGCTTAATCTAAAAATCTTCAAGCTAAATCGTAGACACTTCATCCTGAAGGAATCATAGGTATGCGCAGCGGATGGGATCCACATGTGAAATACATATGCAACTGAATCTTCCTCATCCAAGAAGAGAATACCTGTTAGATCTTCTAAACTATTCTCAAGGGGTGTGGCGGCGTGTGGGAGCTCCAAGATCACCTCCGACTTTTCTCTATGTTGTTTCTCCGTTCTATTTTCTGTATGTGTTAGAAGACTGACATCTTATCTTTATATAGATGTCTCTAACCCTAATAGAACTGGGCCTAGGGTTTTACTTAAGCCTAAGCCCAAGTATTAACAAACCCTACCCTAATATAGAAGTCCATTAATTGTGATATAGGCCACACCAATTATCTTGAGCTAGTTTAGGGATCCAACAATATTATTAATCAAGGCTCCTAATAATTGTAAAACAATTATCTAAACCGGTGCTATTCCACTAAAAGCCCGATATTAAACTCCAAGATTAATAATAAAATATTAAATATTAAATGTGTATTTCTCCTTCGTAAAATATCAATAATTAATTGATACAAATTTCTGTCAATCAATTAATTATTTATTCTCTCGACTTGAACAATTTCTCTAATGGAACAATTGCACTGGCCAGTGACTTTTTACGTCCAAGTACCGATACATATCAAGAGGATATTTTCATACAAATTCCATATTTTTTATTTAATAAATACTGATAATTAAATAATCGAAATTCCCAAACTATCAAGGTGTTGGTTTGTAATAATAAAACCTCACTTATTGATAATTCAAAGAATAATAATTATGTAATTATCTATTTAAAAAAACTCGGATTAAGAGAAATAACATAACCAATATATCTGGAGATTTAATACCCTTTTAACAGAAAATTTAACCTTGATTAAATCTCCTTGATCCAATCAATGTGAATAATTCACACCAATATTTTATAATAATCAAGATGCATTATTTCATAAAATATTGCGGCTAAATAAAGTGCCCAACTTTATTAACAAATGAAACCAATTCATTAATTATGAGAACCTATGATCATGCCTTCGTAGACGTATCCACACGATCATATACTACATAATTAATCCGGACCTTTTCCATATAACAATGTGCATATCAAAATGAATAATTTATTTCAGAATAACAAATGGCATAATATAATTGTCTAGAGCATAAAACTAACAATCTCCCACTTGCTCTAGAGCAAGTCCGGGACTCTCTTAAGACCCATAGAATTAACATGCCTCTCAAACACATGTTCAGGCAAACTCTTTGTAAATGGATCCGCTAAGTTTTCCTCTGATGCTATCTTGACAACCATTGTATCTCCTCTTTGAATGAAATCTCGGATCAAATGGTACTTCCTCTCTATATGTTTCTGTTTCTTATGAAATCTTGGTTCTTTAGATTGTGCTACAGCCCCACTATTATCACAATAAAGTGTTATGGGCCAATCTGCGCGCAAGGTATCACCTCGAGATCTATAAAAACTTTTTCAACCCACAGCTTCCTTTGCAGCCTTCCGACGCAGACCACATATTCACCGGTTGTAGAGTCCGCCACACAAGTTTGTTTGACACTCCTCCAACAAATGGCTCCACCATATAATGTATAAACATATCCTGATGTAGATTTTCTTGAGTCAATATCTCCTTGGAAGTCAGAGTCTGTGTAACCAATGGTTTCTAGACTCCCACTAGAGTATACTAGCATATAATCTCTTGTTCTCCTAAGATACTTGAGTATATGCTTAATCGCAACCCAATGCTCTTCCCAGATTTGGTGATATCGCTTACTACTCCCATCTGCGAGCGAATATCCGGTCTAGTACACAACATGGCATACATGAGACTACCTACCGATGATGCATAAGGTATCCTACTCATGCGTTCTTTCTCTTCAGGAGTTTTTGGTGATTGCTCCTTAGAAAGATGAATTCCATGTCTGAAAGGCAATGATCCCTTCTTAGAATTCTCCATGTTGAATTTAGCCAGAACTTTATCAATATATGAAGCTTGGGATAATGCTAATAACTTATTCTTTCGATCTCGCGAAAACTTAATGCCAAGAATATAATTAGCTTCTCCCAAGTCCTTCATCTCAAATTGATTGTTCAAACCTAACCTTTTACGCCCCGATAATACCTCTACATTGTTTCCAATCAAGAGAATATCATCTACGTATAGAACTAGAAAAACTACTATTGCACCTTGAATTCTATTATACACACAGGGTTCATCACGACTCTTCAGAAAACCAAATGATCTAACAGCTTGATCAAACATGATATTCCAAGACCTTGATGCTTGCTTTAGCCCATAAATGGACTTATGCAACTTGCAAACCATGTGTTCCTGACCTTTAGCTGTGAATCCATCTGGTTGCCGCATATAAATGTCTTCTTCTAAATTTCCATTTAGAAAAGCTGTTTTGACATCCATCTGCCAAATCTCATAGTCAAGACTTGCTGCTACGGCTAAGAGTATCCGGATAGACTTAAGCATGGCAACTGGCGAAAAAGTTTCATCATAGTCGATGCCATCTTTCTGAGTATACCCTTTCGCCACCAATCTAGCTTTGAAGGTTTCCACCTTCCCGTCTGATCCCCTCTTTCTCTTGTAGATCCACTTGCACCCAATGGGTTTTACCCCTTTAGGTGTTTCTACAAGAGACCAAACAGAATTGGAGTACATGGAATCCATCTCTCGATTCATAGCCTTAAGCCATTCCTGAACATCAACGTCCTTCAATGCTTCACTATAACTTGTGGGATCGTCATCATGATCATTAGAGATGGCTTGATAAGATTCACCCAACAAAACATATCTTGTGGGTTTGCGAATCTGTCTCCCACTACGAGTGAACCGCACTGGTTGTTGTGCATCTACAGGAGGATTCAGGTTTTGTTGTGGGTAATCAATCTCTTCATTGTTTTGAACAGGTGGTTCTTGAAATTCTATTGGTTCCATATGTATATTTGCATGTTGTTCAACTGGTTCTTGTGTTTGTTCACCTTGAGGAACGTTTTCCCTTCTTTGAACAATCACAGGAACATGTTGTGGCGCCTCAGAGTCTTAGGAAGTTCGACCAAGCAAGTTCCTCAAGAACTACCGTACTATTTGGTTTGAAATTTTTCACATAGTCATCCTCTAAGAATGTAGCGTGAGTTCTCACAAAAACTTTCTTATCTGTTGGACTATAAAAAATTCCACCTCTTGTTCCTTTAGGGTATCCAATAAACAAGCATATACATGCGAGATTCCATTTTATTTGGCTTCTGTTGTAAGACATGTGCCAGAACACCCCAAATCCGAATATGGTTCAAGATAGGCTTACGCCCTTTCCATAATTCTGTGGGCGTCTTTGGAACAGATTTTGATGGAACCAAGTTCAAAAGGTACACAGCTGTTTCTAAGGCATAGCCCCAAAAGGACACTGGTAATGATGAATAACTGAGCATAGACCTCACCATATCTAAAAGAGTTCTATTTCTTCTTTCAGCTACCCCGTTCTGTTGTGGCGTGCCAGGGGCTGACAGTTGTGAAACTATCCCCTCTTGAGTCAAGTATGACTTGAACTCACCAGACAGGTATTCACCACCTCGATCAGACCAAAGTTGTTTGAGATGGACACCTAATTGCTTTTCTGCCTCAGCCTTAAACTCTTGAAACTTATCAAAAGCTTCATACTTATGGTGCATTAGGTATACATATCCATATCTTGAGTAATCATCAGTGAAAGTAATGAAATACTCATACCCTCCTCTAGCCTGCACATTCATTGGTCCACATACATCAGTATGTACCAACTCAAGTTGAACGGTTGCACGATTTTCTTTGGCCTTGAAAGGCCTCTTTGTCATTTTTCCTTCCAAGTAGGATTCACACATTGGTATAGGTTCAAAGACCAGGGAACTTAATATCCCACTTTTAACCAAACCATGTTTCCTATTTGGATTAATATGACCTAATCGCAAATGCCAAAGATATGTTTCGTTTGAAGTTTTTCTCTTTTTCGATAGGTGTATATGGTCATCATCATCCATAGATTAAACAAAAAATATATCATATGATATAGGACTAAGAAAATAAAGACCATTCAACAAAGTACCAGAACAAATAAAAAAAGTTATACGTCTTATTGAAACTGAAGAATCAAAGTGAACTGTTAAACCATGGTGAATTAAACAACTAACAGAAATCAAATTCCTCTTAAAATCTGGTATGAATAAACAGTCTTGTAAAAACAAAGTCCTATCATTATCAAAAGATAACTCAACTAAACCAGTAGCCATCACTGAGACTCGATCTCCATTTCCTAACGTCAAGCTTCTTTGTCCTTTGCCATATGACCTACTTTGTTTGAACCACTGCAAAGAGTAACAAACATGGTTAGTGGCTCCTGAATCAATGATCCATTTATCATTGTAATTCTCCACTAAACAGGCCTCAATGACATTCAAATCACCAATATTACCTGGCATTTTGTTCATCTCAGGACAATCCTTTTTCCAGTGACCCTTTTTGCCACACTTGAAGCACTTGCCTTTCGGCTTCTTCATAGCAGTTGGGTTGGAAACAGGTAGCACTGCCTTCTTGTTCTTCTTCTTGTTACCACCTTTAGGTTTCCCTTTAGATTTAACAGAACTCTCACCGGATGCACATATTCGGCTTGATCGAGACTGCTCAAAGACTCTCAAGCTCATGCATCAGGCGAGTAGGAGTCAACTTTAGCTTGTTCATATTATAGTTCATTTTGAACTGGCTAAAACCTTCTGGCAATGATTCAAGGATAATGTCAATCTGCATTTCCTCTTCTAGCTTTGCCCCCATCACTTCGACCCGACTGAGATGTGACATCATTGCAAGGCAATGATCCCGCACACTCCCCCCAGTCATACGAGTGTTCATTAAAGCCCTTATAGCAGCTTGTCTAGCAAAGCATTGCTACTCTTAGCAAACATACCATCGAGAGTCCGGATCATTTCGCTCCACTCTCGAACTTGTTTATTTGCTCCGCAAATGACCGCAACACTTTGGCAAGAATATAGCGAGCCGTAGATTTGCCTTTTGCCATTCGAATCGAGTCTTTGTTTGTTCGGACGCATCGGTTGCGCAGTTCACCAGGCTTAGGAGTTGTTAGGACAAATTTGATCTTCACATATTCAAGAACAATAAAGAGATTGGTTTTCCATTGATGTAGTTTGTTCCATCCATAGGTTTTTGACTCAAAATCATAGCAAGAGGGTTCAAAGATGCCATTTTTCGAAATAAAATATGCACACAAATTAAAACGATAAAATACAATAAACATATTCGCATGATTATTGCAACAATCATTTAGTCTTCATTATAAACACTCACGTTGGGCAAGTAGTTCATAATAAACTAAATTTGAACATGAAATTAAAAGTGCACTACTAGGTTAGTTTATTAAGAAAGTAGGAAGTTACAAAAAGAACTTTTAGCCCTAATCTCCAAATAAAATTCCCTAGATAATACTTTTACCATCACTCTGATTGTTTCAAGACTTTGAGCCCTTCATAAAATTATCCTGGCCTCGTAGGGAGGGTTAATAATTTTATTTAGGTTGAATGCCATTAACCATTATTTAATTTTAAAATTATCTTTAATATCTAAGTAATGTCGACGATGGGCCGATCAAACTTATTAAAATTTTGAAATTATTAAGATTCATTCTAATAAAATCCAAGCATGTTTATCCGATAGGGCATCACATGATTATTTTATTAATGAACCCACAATGGAGCTCGTAGGTTTACAATTAGTAATATAATTGAAAACCTTCACCATTCAATATTTTAAAATAGGGACTCTATTAATAATTATTAATCTAGATTACAAAAATCATAATAATTATTAATAAAGCATAATTATCAATCTGGATTTTGCAATAAATCATGATAATTAGAAAATACATAATAATCATTAAGCCATATCAAAATCATAATCATTATTATGCAAATCTCGATTAATATGGCATCATCTATTCTATATGGCATGAAATTACATAATCATTTTATACCTTGTAACTTAATGATCCATGAAGGAAATAATTAAACGTCTCAATATGCACAGACTGAATAGACGGAAAATAGCACAAGATCGCCGACAAAAAAAAAGAAAAACGAGATTAGTCTGCGCCATGGAAGTTCATCAATATATATTCTTTGCTGGAGTAGCACATGTACAGCAACACATATGTACAAACCCTCCCTTTTTTATTATTATAATAAAATCAAATGCCTCTTAAAAGAACCAGAGCAAGAAACATTAAAGTAATAATAAAAAAACATGAAACGCACTAAGCAGACTAATGAATCAAAAGCTTTCAAAACCTTTTGTCCCATGAAACAATCATACCATCAAACAATTCTATATCTTGCATAAAGACAAGACTAATTATTACCGTCGAGAAAGAATCAAAATTACAACTAATTAAAATTCCAATTATATGAACACGTAATATAGAGAACCTAGATGCCATATATCTAAATCGTATGAAGAAACAATTGGACTCGATTCGCATATATATTCACATGGGGCTCTGATACCAATTGAAGGAATCATAGGTATGCGCAGCGGATGGGATCCACATGTGAAATACATATGCAACTGAATCTTCCTCGTCCAAGAAGAGAATACCTGTTAGATCTTCTAAACTATTCTCAAGGGGTGTGGCGGCGTGTGGGAGCTCCAAGATCACCTCCGACTTTTGTCTATGTTGTTTCTCCGTTCTATTTTCTGTATATGTTAGAAGACTGACATCTTATCTTTATATAGATGTCTCTAACCCTAATAGAACTGGGCCTAGGGTTTTACTTAAGCTTAAGCCCAAGTATTAACAAACCCTACCCTAATATAGAAGTCCATTAATTGTGATATAGGCCACACCAATTATCTTGAGCTAGTTTAGGGATCCAACAATATTATTAATCAAGGCTCCTAATAATTGTAAAACAATTATCTAAACCGGTGCTATTCCACTAAAAGCCCGATATTGAACTCCAAGATTAATAATAAAATATTAAATATTAAATGTGTATTTCTCCTTCGTAAAATATCAATAATTAATTGATAAAAATTTCTGTCAATCAATTAATTATTTATTCTCTCGACTTGAACAGTTTCTCTAATGGAACAATTGCACTGGCCAGTGACTTTTTACGTCCAAGTACCGATACATATCAAGAGGATATTTTCATACAAATTCCATATTGTTTATTTCATAAATACTGATAATTAAATAATCGAAATTCCCAAACTATCAAGGTGTTGGTTTGTAATAATAAAACCTCACTTATTGATAATTCAAAGAATAATAATTATGTAATTATCTATTTAAAATAAACTCGGGATTAAGAGAAATAACATAACCAATATATCACGGAGATTTAATTCCTTTTAACGAGAAAATTTAACCTTGATTAAATCTCCTTGATCCAATCAATGTGAATAATTCACACCAATATTTTATAATAATCAAGACAGATTATTTCATAAAATATTGCAGCCTAAATAAAGTGCCCAACTTTATTTAACAACTATGAAACCAATTCATTAATTATGAGAACCTATGATCATGCCTTCTGTAGACGTATCCACACGGTCATATACTACATAATTAATCCGGACCTTTTCCGTATAACAATGTGCATATCAAAATGAATAATTTATTTCAGAATAACAAATGGCATAATATAATTGTCTTGCTTCTAGAGCATAAAACTAACACATCCAACACTCTAAAGTGAAAAGATCGAAGTTATTCATCAAGTTGAAGATGAAAAACTGTTGTGAAAACAAATAGGCCAGGTCTACATTTCTAAGGTCAAACCTGGTTTAAATATGAAGAAGGGTTGTGGGATCAATCCTAAAGATTCGAAGAGCTGAAGTAACTTGGCAGCTGCCTTGCGAAGAGCTGAGTCCCAGAAGATTAGATGGTTGTGTGATCAAAGCAAATCTTGGACTGTACTTTTGTAACTAACGAAATTGTTGCATTAGTGGATTCCTCCTCTAGTAGGAGAAGAGTGGAGTAAATGAATTACCCCATCTTCGAGCCACTATAAAATTTCTGTATTTTTGTATTCTTTACATTACTGCACTTAATTTCTGCATTTTTTTTGATTGTTTTATATTTGCTATCCATCAAGTTAATGTAAACTATGTGCGTGGTGAATAACAACATTCTTTATTTTATGGGCAGTAATTAATGATGGGAATTAAAGAGTTATGGGAGTTTGTTTGATTTGTAACATAAACAAAGTGAATGAACCACACATGCATGTTTCTTAGGTTTCACATTAAGAACCAGTTTCCAAATTTGGCCAATGCATGGATCATGCTCACTTGATTCTTTATCTCTACTTTCCTCAAAAGGTTTTGACTATTAGTCCTTTCAAAAAAGGAAAAAAAAAAAAAAAGAAGGAGGTTTTGACTAATATTGTAGACTCAATTTTTCCACTTTCTTGTAGATGAAATAATAGTGGTCCCTCATGTCAAATTTTTAACTGCGTATGTTAACATCAATCACGCATGAACCAAGGGGAAGTAAATTGCACGTCGTATTAATATTGACTAAATCATCAAATTAACTAGTGAATTAGCAACGGGATCCCGTCCTGCAATTAAGTGCTCCTGCAGCTGTGGTGATTGAGCCCACAAGAGAAGATGGCCTTCCACTTAAACTTGATGCCCTTGCATATGTAGACCATGCCCCCGCCCCCGTCTGCCGGAAATAAGCGCCGTTTAACATCAAGTCGCCTTCCGACCTCCAATTCCACCGTCTCCACTCACTTTCCGGCGCATTCTCGTGTTTAGTCACCTGCAAAAATGCACATACAATATTATTGATAATCCATATAATTGGAAAAATGAGATTGTGATCACTTATATATGAACGTAATGTAAGGCTAATTCCAAGTGTTTATAAATGCTTATCTTATACATATCTAGAGAGTGTTAAAAGAAAATTAATTGTCAGCTTTTGGTTGAATTCGATTGTCAACTTCTGCTTCTAACTCTGCATATTTCAACAAAAAAATAAAAATTAAACAACAGCGTAGAGGTCCTTTTGATTTCTATGCATCTCTTCTCGGTACATCTTAAAATTGTAACTGTGCTTTTACGATTTATTTATTAAATATTTTCAATTAACTTATCAACTTTGAGTTTTTATTGACAAATACTACTTATAACTTGTCATTTCCGACTTCTTTTCACTTCCATTATAATAAATGATCACCAATCAGTTCCATTTTATAAGCAGAATTTTTTACAAAGACTCACATAATGTAATACATATGCAAAACAAAATTATAATAATAAAAAAAATTCACCTCTTTTCTAGATCTGTCATTGGGTGCAAGAAACCTATTTCCTTGGCTATATATAGTAGGAGAAGCACTCCCACCAATTGCATACATTTCCCAGTGAGTATAATCATTGTTCACCACATGAAAATACCCATGCCTGCACCTGTACATTATCTTAAAGAATTACTCAATATTCTTCAAAAATAAATACAAAAAAAAAAAAAAAAAAAAGAAAAGAAAAGAAAAGAAAAGGAGAAGACATATATGATATTTACCTAGGCATCCTCTGAACTAAGCCTTCTCCAAAATGATTAAAAGCAATGGTGACCTGCATATTCTTATCCTGCATGTAATCATCACTGTGCCCTAACAACATCACCTTATCATGATGAGTGAAATAATTATTCGAAATCGTAATCGCTGTAGACCCATGAATCGCATCTATTAATCCATCATTACAATTCGACACCGAACAATGGTCAATCCAAATATCCCGGCCACCAAAAATGGAGACGCCGTCGCCGTCGGAAACCTCCCACCACCCCTTATGGCTGGGCGAGTCTCTAATAACCGCATTCCCCGCTTTCACGCAGTCGTGTATGTGAATCCCGTGGATGATTATATTCGTCGCGTGGTGGATGGCGATGCACGCGCCGCCGGCAACGTGGACGCTGGCGCCGCGGCCATCGATGGTTTTGTGGGAGTTGACGATGAGTTCCTGCTCGAGCCGAATGACCATGTCGCTCCTGAAGATTATCCAGAGCGGCTCGTCTTGGATGGCGGCGTGGCGGAGAGTGCCGGGTTTCGGGTTGATCGGGTCGTCGTGGCTCGAGTCGGTGACGGTGTATATGCGGCCGTATTTTCCACCGATTGCATTTTTGCCGAAGCCAATGGCGCAGTCGGCTAAGCGCTGGTGGTGCGTCGCCCAGTTGGGGTCGCACCGCCAGCAATCGTCGATGGGGTTGCCGGTGGCGCAAGAGAGGTAACCTAAGTTTCTTCTCGACGCATTAATGCTCCTGGTTATGAAATATTTATTAAATTTTAACATGCATATTACAAAATATATATAACATGTAACACATCATTAAAATATGAATAACATAAAGTGTATGAGAAATAAGCCAACTGCTTGATTACAGTTTGGCTAAAGATTAGTCTTAAAACCGAATTATACAATAATGCTTGGTAAAAAATTCAAATATGTAGGATTTGGATTTAGCTCAAGTGGTTCAAGACATCTCATTTTCCGTTTTGCCCTTAAAACTAAAAAACAAACAAACAAACTAGACTAGAAGTGGTATAATAACTTATGAATATTTTTCACAGTATATATATGACCATTGAAAATTAAATAGGAGTAAAAAGAAAATATTCAGTCTTACGAAGTCAAATCAATAGGAAAAATTACTGTAAGTTCGACATTTCATTGAGAACGTCTATATGCCTAATTAAAACAATGTAAATTGCTAATTGATAAATGTGGAGTAAAATGAGTATTAATAAGTAATTTTAATTTCAAAGATAGGAAATTAAAAAAAAAAAAAAAAGATTTGAAGTAGTATTGTACTCACTGGTGTACATCTTGGACCACAATATCTGGGTCTTGAACTGATGAGGACGAAACGAGATTCGGAGTTACGAGAGTGAACAAAAATAATAGGATCAGAAAAGAAGACAACATTTTGACTAAACCTATTGCTCCAATTGGTGGAAAGATATGTAGATAAAGATGTGGTAAGAGCGTGAGATTATATAGGAAAAAAAAGGCCGTGATGAATGGCGTGATTAATTTAAGTTGGGCATGTGGGGTTCCTTTGTTTTTTTGGTGCCTGATTTCATTTACAATTTGTCATCGGATTCACATTGATTAGTTGTTCGTTAAGTTAGTTTTATCAAATATAGATTTTCTTTAAAAGATGGCCGGCTTGCTTGTAATTATATGCTTTTGTATGATATTGATACGGAAAATTTGGGAATAAGATTTGCAAAACTCGTATGAAATTAATTTTTTTACAAAAACTTATATGTGACCATCTCTCACGGATCGAATCCATGAGAGACGGTCTACTACCCAAACCTACTGGCAATTTGTAAAGAAGGTGGTGGCAATTTTGTAAATATTATAGGTATGTTGTACTTTTGTAAATAACCTAGTTTCTTTAGTTTGAGCCGTGCAAACCCATTTTATGTGTTGAACAATTTCTCTCTCTTTATCTTTCTCTCTGTCTCAAGCGCGAAGTCCAATCTCTCTACCGCTCACTCTCAAGCTTCAGATTTAGACTTCGATTGGAGATTTAGAGGAAATTTGTGATTTAATATACAAGGGATTTTGCAAAAAATCAAATCACGCTTCTCAGCTTCCTTCACCTTGTCAGTAACTATGGTGAACATTTGAAAGACAAAACAGATTTTTTGCAAATCAAATCACTGCAAAAGACAAATCTTGCATAAGGGCACCCAATACAAGCTTATTTTCCACAAGAAGGCAAAAATAGCTGCAATTTGAGATTGGTGGAAATAAGAAGAGCAAATGAACATTCATTTTTTAGGTTTTTTAGTGTCCACCCCGAGAAATAGAGACTTGTTAGTTTTGTCTTATTTGTTGGAGAGAAAAAATATTGAGGCAAAGAGGAAATGATTCCAGTTGAAAGTATTATGCACATGTTGAAAGTATTAGTTTTCCCATTAAAAGTATCTTTTTTTGGTTTAAAAGTATTACATTCTTGTTAGCAAACTATTATGAGTATCAATGTTTTCTTTTAGTTGGAAGTATCATTTTTTGTTCTAATAGTATCACCTTTTGTTTTAAAAGTATCGCCTTTTGTTCTGACAATATTGTATGTGTTGTTTTTGACATCATATGTTGTATTAGATGTTACTTTTCGTACAATGAGAATGAAACATGTGAAAAGTTAATGAAATATGGTTTGTCTTTTCATATTAGAAGTATAACTTTTTTATTTAATTGATATTGAAGTATTATGCAAATGATTACCGCTGGAACCGAATTAGTCTTTTTTTCTCTTTATTGTAAAAATATCATTTTTTGTCGTAATTTGAAAAGTATCATTTTTCGGTTAAAAGTATCACTTTATTATTAAAAATATATTGTATCACTATTTCCTTCCAGTTAAAAGTACCATATTTTTGTTTAAAAGTATCGCTTATGTTCTTAAAAGTATCATCTTCTTAAACAAATAAATAAAAAATTACATCAGTGATTCTCTTTGGCATAAAAGTATCGTTTTTCGGTCTAAATGTATCAGTTTTTACTACAAAAGTATAATTTTTTAACAAAATATTACAATTATCACTAATTCTCTTCAGTTGAGAAATATCACTTTTCGGTCTAAAAGTATGGGATTTTAGCATAAAAGTATCACTTTTTATTACAAAAGTATCAAAGTATTAACACATATGGGAATTGAACGACTGAATTTTTATAGGGAAACAATTATTGTAAGTCTGTAACAGGACTATAGGAGGACCATAATTTTGATACAAACTAAATACAAAAATAATTACTAAAACAACTGAAGATTAAGAGTCTTTAAATTGAACTCTTTCAATGGATATGAGTTTGGCGTATCACAGTATCACTTCCTCTTGGAGTCGCCTGTAACTTCTTGGTTTGTATTGATAGAAAACATATAGATTCACAAATTAGCTATGAAAACGAGGAACAATGGAAAAGATTATGTTGTGGCAGAGAATCATTGCGATAGAAATTACGCTCCATGACTGTATTGTTGAAAAATAGGGTTGGAGAGAGACAGAGTTCACGAGATCCCAATGTAGACAGAGAAAGAATAATTGCTAACCTTGCATTTAGATCTAGGGTTTGGGCCTTTTGGGTTCGGCGTGGGGTGGTTTTCTTTTTTGGGTTTTCCAGCGGGTTGGGTATTTTGGGGCTCCGTCTCACGAATCTAGATCCGTGAGACAGTCTCACAAAAACCACCCCATTTTTTTAATAAAAAGTAAATATTGCTAGGCATCTCCAATGTTTTGTGTTTCACTTTTTATGGGACCATCTGACAAATTACCCACTTTAAAAACACACACCCATTAAAAACAATTGAGATCTTCTATTCTATTTAATGTTTGATCTTCTACTAAATGATAACAAAATAATACATGTCACGTATGTATGACGACGCCATGTTTATACACGTGTTATTAAAAACACACATTCACAACACTACATGTGATGCTGCTAAAATAGTTACAACTCACTTCGAATTGAAATATTATGGGTTGAGGGATCCGTTTTTGATTCGCTGAATACTCCAAGAGGGGGGAAACAACATGGAACACGCAAACAATGTCAAAATGGGTCCCAGGGAAGCCCATCTGATACTTAAGTCAACAAAGTGTAGGATATAATTCAGGGCACAAGACCTAATTAGCAGTAGAATGTACTTAATGAAAAATTAGTTAATGAGAGGGCTATTTATAACTGGGACCTTGGGTTATATGGGCTTACTAAGGCTATGTAGGCATCATTGGCTCTTTCCGTGGGCTAGCTTGAATATTAGTTCTTTTAAGCCCAATAATGATAATAATAATGAATTTATATATAAAAAGCTAATTTATATTTTTACCCAACAACATAAGCCCCACATATTTTTAGCTGCAATTCGGGGAGCAAACATAAAGCTTGTGCGTGTATCCTCGACCGACCGATTTTTTTTAATCAAGAAACTTGGCCTTTATTATTACATTTACAAGCTTCAAGGTTGATTTTGGAAAATGTCTTCAAGAGGTAAATTTCTCTTTCTTTGCACTTTTACTTATGCTTTTCATTCTTTGTCTTGTTGTAAAAATTCTCCTGGGGCGTGTCCGTCCCCAGTTGAGAGTGACGAGGGTAGTATGGGGAGTGTGGCCGAGCGCGTTCCTAGGTGCGTCCAAATCTCCATCTGAGAAATTGTTGCCAATCGCGTTTCATTGCTCATGCGAAAATGGCGTGAAAGTCTCCGCCGTGGTGAGAAGTCTTTACTGACTTTACGAGCTTTGTGGTCTAGTCCTCCCGAACGTTCAAGGTCTTTGAGTCCCTCGTGTAGTTTTTGATGCTTCAGATGAACTTTCTTCAAAGATGCATTCCGTTCCGGCTATGATTCCGAAGGATAAATATATCCCCGCTCCGGGGTTTGTGGAGCTTTTTCCGAATTCCAAATACGAGAAAGAGGTCGAAAAAGAGTTTAGTGCAGGTTCAGAGGGTGATGCGCCTCCCAAGGCTAGACATAAACATACACATAAAACTTTTCTAGGTGATCGGGTGTTTGAGAGTATCATAGACTCTAGGTGCTTTAGGCTCTTGAGGAAATGTCTAAATCTCTCTCTTTATGTTGTATTGATTGCTCCTACTAGTGACTAGAAGCTTGCTTACTCTCCTGAGGGGTGTTTCACTCTTTATCTTTCGTATTTGTCTAATGGCTTCACCTTTCCTCTGGACCCATTTTATTTTGAGATATTAGAGTCAGCCGGCCTTTGTGTAGGTTAGATTACCCCCAATGTTAGGAATATTTATGTTTAGATTATGATGATACCATATAAGACTTAGAATAGGAAGTTGGCACCTCATTTTATTTGCAATTCATCTTGTAATAGATAGGACTTCAACCCAGCTAAATTGAAGATTACAAGAGTCGACTGAAGATTGAAGAGAAGACCCAATTGTGTGTCAGCTGTGTGAAGCCAAGTGAAGAATCAGTCAAGTGATAGTAAAGTTGTCTCAGTCAGCTGATTGACAGCTAAGTCATTCCAGATGATTGGAATCGAATGTCAAAGGGTTTTGCAAAAAAGTAAGGAACCAATAGGATGCACCTGAAAACCTGCAGAGACCAAGGAAAAGCTGCAGTTCATTAATATCATGATACGATCCTCATTAATTCTGCAAGGAGAAGACATGCTAACAACCTACTAGTGGGATTTGAAATATATGTCTATCTCTTCAACGAACATATATTCGAATCTTCACTATAAAAGGGTGAGGAAGCTAGTGAGAGAAGGTTACCAAGTTCATTACAAGCATACAAACATTCAAGAAAACCAGCAAATACTCTCAAGCTTTCAAAGATATTCCTCAAGCCTAAAATCGAAGGAACTCAATCCAACACACTCTGTGAAGGAAAGACTACTTCATCAAGTTGAAGAGGAAACTGTTTGAAGAACAAAAGGGGTTTACTCTCCAAGGTTGCAGGAGAAGTAGTAAGGTTCAAGTTCGAACAGAAGCTTTGGGATCGTTGGAAGGTTGTGTGATCAATTCCAAGAGTTCGAGGGAGCTGAAGTAGTAAGAAAAATGTTTTGTGAAGAAGCTGAATCCCAGGAGCAGCCAGCTATGTGATCAAGGCTGACTGAGACTGTTCACTACTATGTTACCAAGATCTGGTACTTAGAGGAATACTCCAGGAGTTGGAGAAGAGTGGATTAGAAGAATTACCCCATCCTCGAACCACTAAATTTGCTTGTGTCATATTTACTTACATTATTTTAATTTCTTGCATATTATTCATACAAGTTGATTAAGTTATAATGGCTAAACTCAACTGATAATAACCTTTGTTAAAAACAAGTGTTGAAAAACAAGTTAAAACATTAAGGGTGAAAAGTCTTCCGCTGATCAAAAACCAAATCAACTCTGAAAATCATGTAATAGGACTAAATCAAAAATTCGGTAAGGTTTATTCAACCCCCCCTTCTAAACCTTACAACTCGCCCCTTGGGAACTACAAGTGGTATCAGAGCGGTTGGTTCATGAGCCTTGCGCACTGGTTACTGAACTAGATCTCAGTCTTTTGAAAGGGAACAACACTTGAGTTCTAAAGCTTTTATTTTAAAAGAAAAGTTATTATCATGGAAGCAAATCTAACTCGCATTCTCATGTTCACTGTGGAAGAGTTTGATGACTGAAAAATTCGTATGCAGGCTCATCTATCAGCTTTGTATGATGACATGTGGCTAGTGATAGAGAATGGGCCACTGCAAATCCTAAAGATCAACACTGCTCTAAGAAGAGCACCTCCAGCTGAAGGAGAGGATGCTGCAGCAGAGCCCAGACCTGCTATGGTTGAGAAGCCTCATTGTGAATGGACCAACGATGACAGAAAAAGATACAATCTTGATAATGTTACCAAAGATATCTTTTACAAAACACTGGATAAGGTTATGCTTAACAAAGTCAAATCTTGCATAACAGCCAAAGAAATTTGGGAAAAACTTACTTTTATTTGTGAAGGATCTGAGCAAATCAAAGAGAATAAATTAACCATTGTAGTCCAAGCATTTGAAATATTAAAATGCTTGCAGGTGAAAGTCTGGATCTGCTGGATGCCAGATTTACAGAAATCACAAATGAGCTTTCAGCTCTAGGAAAGGAGTACACTCAGAAAGAAATGTGCATGAAAATCCTAAGGTCTCTCCCAACTGAGTGGGAAATGAAGGTCATGGCCTTGAGATATTCCATGGACCTCTCCAAAACATCAAACCATTAGCTTTTCTCAGACCTCAAAGCATATGAATTTGAGCTGAGAAGAAATGAGTAAGAAGAGAGAGTTGTGCCCAAGACAGCTGCACTGATGGTCAGTGAAGGGAAGAAAGCCGAGCCAAAAGAAACAATAGACTAGGAGAAAATTGCCCTCATGGTAAAAAGTTTCAACAAGTTCTTTAATAAGAACTACAAAAGGAACAAGGGAGAATCCTCAAGAAGACACTCATCACCCTCCAACGAAAGGGAGGATAGGCCACCCAAGAGAGCTGAACATCGAAGAACTGAATATCACAGAGTTGATAATCAGAGGGCTGAGAGAGCTGACTTGAAGAGAGCTGAAAACATGTGTTGGAACTGCAGACAACTAGGACACTTTGCTGTTGACTGCTCTTATCCACCAATCAACAAATATAGAAATGAAGAGGATAGAAGAGTCTTCAGAGAAAGAAGACAAGAAAAGAAGAAAGCCAAGTCTGCTGCTGAGACTGCTGAACCAGCCAAGTGCAAGGAACCAACAGACTCAGATAGTAGTGAAGCAGAATACTCCAGTGACACCGAGGAAGAGGCTATGATCTGCCTCATGGCCAAAAAACAAGATCAAGAAGATGAGATACTCTATAACTCATCTCATTCAGATTCTAGTTATAGTGACACAAACACTTCATGACCCACATATCTTTAAGATTCAATTAGCAAAGGAGCACATCATTACCTCACACACACTATTACATGCGGAGAACAACCAGCTTAAATGCCAAAACTAATAGATGACGAAAGAGCTGAGTACTCTAAGTCATGTAGCTAATGAGAATACAAAGCTAAAGGCTAAAAATGCCAAGATCCAAGCAGAGTTAGCTGCTACTGAAAAGAGAGAAAAAGATCTTAAAAATGTGATTGCTTCATTTACAAAGGCATCCAATAATTGGATGAACTGATAATGAATCAAAAAGAGTGTGGAGATAAGACAAGCATATGATTCAATTCCTTTGTGCATGCTCAAGCTCCTAAAGTGATTTTGGAAAAAGGATCATCAAGTAATGAAGGAGTCCAAAAATCCAAAACACCAAATGTTGCACCAACACCCACACAAAAACACAATCACAACCATACTGGCTTTGGATATAAGGGTAAAGGCAAGAAGCCATTTGAGTATGCTGAAAGGACAATAGAAATAAAATTCAGAAAAATCCATCAGCAGACTCCAAACAGAAAATACTCTGTGAAAGCTAAACAGAGCTACCAACAACCCCAGAGATTTCAGACATAGAAAATCATATGATGGGAATGGCAGAAACTATCCTAACCAAGCTGATTGGAATAACCAAGTGAGATATAAGCACACATATGCACCCAGACTCAAAACCCATCAAGCACACAAATTCCACTATTACCCCAAGAAAGAAAATGCTCAAACAAATACACAAGCTTACAGACAAAAGAGACATATGTATGATCCTAAAACCCCCAAGAAATTTGTTAATGTGCACTATGATTATGGAACTGATAGATGGTAACCTTTAGAGTCAGATTATCGACTAATTGTTGGTTGGAACATCTTATAGCACTAACCCCTCAGGACCCATGCAAGTATGGGTACCTAAAAACTAATTCCCTTATTGCAAGTTCAAGGAGAAGCTGAGTGCCAAGGAACCTGGTACATGGATAGTGGTTGTTCCAGACATATGACAAGAAACAAGAGAAATCTGTCAAAGTTCAAGGAAATCAGAGGTGCAAAAGTCATATGTGGAGGAAATGAAGCTCCAGGGGAGATCAAAGACACATGATACATAAAGAAAAATGGATTGGAGATCACGTGTTGCATATGTTGTAGATCTCAACTTTAATCTGCTAAGTATCAACCAACTCTGTGACAAAAGCTACAATGTGGGATTCAACATGGGAGTTTGCTAAATTAAAGATGTTGAATCAAATGAAATTGTGGTTCAAGGAACAAGGCAAAAGAACATGTATGTAGTAGATTGGTCAACTGCTACACCAAGCACATGTCTGCTAGCAAAGAGTACAGTCGAATCAAGTTGGTTGTGGAAGAAGAAGCTGAGTCATCTAAACTTCCATGAGCCATCTTGTGGAAGGATTTCCTGACTCAATATACAAGAATGAAAGCATTTGTGATGCATGCAAGATGGGAAAGCAAGTTAAGTCATTCTTGAAGGACAAGCCAAGTCCTTCTTCAACAAGGCTATTGCATCTATTGCACATGGACATATTTGGTCCTGTTGAACCAACTAGCATCAGTTGAAATAAATGTTCCTCAGTGGTGGTGGATGATTACTCAAGATATACATGAACTATTTTCATGTGTAAAAAGAAGGAAACACTACAGAAATTGCCTCAGTTGATGAGAAGAGTTCAAAATGAGAAGAGTCAAACCATTATTAAGATAAGGTCTGACTGGGGAACTGAGTTTCTTAATGGTATTATGACTCAGTATTGTGCTGAGAATGGTATTGCTCATGAGTTGTCAGATGCAAGAACTCCACAACAAAATGGAATAGGTGAAAGAAGGAGTAGAACTCTCAAGGAAGCTGCAAGGACAATGTTAGCTGAAGCTGGATTACCTAAGAGATTTTGGGCTGAAGCCATCAATACTGCTTATTACACTCAGAACAGATGCATGATAAACATGCAGTTGACAAAAACTCCCTATGATATTTGGACATGGAGTAAACCAAATGTTGGATATTTCAAGATCTTTGGATGTAAGTGCTTCATCCACAACAATGACAAGGACAACTTAAAAGCTTTTGATTCTAAAACTGATGAAGGTATCTTTTTAGGATACTCTGCTAAAAGTAAAGCTTATAGAGTAATTAACAAAAGAACTATGGTCACAGAAGAGTCTATCCATGTGGTGTTTGATGAACCTAATGTGAGTGGGCAAGACATAGATGAGTAAGCTGAGAAGAAGGATCAACCAACTATGCATAAGAGTCCCTATGCTGAAGTAGATGTAAGAGCACTCAATCCTGAAGAAGATGAGATTGTTGAAACTCAGAGACAACTGGAAGGTCTGCAACTGAATGAGGATGAAAAAGTTGTTCAAGACAACTTAGTTGCAAGACGGCTGAATCCAGGAGACTTACTCCAACTAGATGTGAGATGGCTGAGAGACCATCCAACTGAGCTGATCATTGGAAATGTTGGAGATGGAGTAAGAACCAGATCCAGAGCCCAACATGAAGGCATGTTTAATTTGTTTCATTTCCCAGATAGAACCCAAATATGTAACTCAAGCATTTGATGATACACATTGGATTCAGGCTATGCAGAAAGAGCTGAATCGGTTTGAAAGACATAAAGTATGGGAATTGGTTCAAAGGCCTACCCTCCAAAATGTTATTGGTACTAAGTAGATATTCAGGAACAAGATGAATGAGGAAAGATCTGTTGTAAGAAACAAAGCAAGATTGGTAGTCAAAGGCTATGGCCAAGAGGAAGGAATAGATTTTGATGAAACCTTTTCTCATGTTGCTAGGTTGGAAACAATAAGGATGTGTCTTGCTTATGCTGCACATAAGAACTTCAATGTGCATCAAATGGATGTGAAGTGTGCTTTTTTAAATAGACCTTTGGAAGAAGAAGTCTTTATTGAACAACATCCGGGTTTTGAACAGAAAACTATTTTAGATAAAGTCTACAAGCTCAAGAAAGCTCTGTATGGATTGAAACAAGCACCAAGAGCATGGTATGGCACATTGTTACAATTTCTGATTGACAATGGATTCACCAAAGGAAAAGTTGATAGAACACACTTCAAAATTCAAGATGGGGAGAATATACTACTTGTTCAAATCTATGTGGATGTTATCATATTTGGATCCCTATGAACACTTCAGTTAAGATGGATATGGATGTAGATGGAAAAGCTGTTGATCAAACCATATATAGAGCTCTCATTGGATCATTGCTCTATTTAACAGCAAGTAGGCCAGACATCACCTTTGTTGTAGGTGTATGTCCTAGCTTTTAATATGTACCAAATGAGAGTCACATTACTGCAACCAAGAGAACCCTAAAGGATGCCAAGAAATTGGCTTATGGTATCCAAAGGATGGATGATTCAAGCTGGTAGGTTACTCAGACTCAGACTATGCTGGACTTAGAGTGGACAGGAAACGTACATCAGGTACCTGTCAAATGCTTGGAAATAGATCGGTTTCTTGGTTCAACAAGAAACAAAACTCAATAACTGCATCCACAACTGAAGCAGAGTATATAGCTGCGGGCAGCTGTTGTGCCCAAGTTTTATGGACGAGGCAACAGCTGAGAGACTATGATATAGAAGAAAAAGAAATTCCAATTATGTGTGATAACACAGGTGCCATTGCAATCACTCGGAATCCAGTATTGCATTCAAGGACCAAGTACATTGATGTTAGATATCATTTAATAAGAAATCATGTTGAAAAGAAAGACATCACTTTGGATTATATCTCAACTCATAAACAATTAGCTGACATATTCACTAAGCCATTATGTGAATCAAGATTTGAAGAGCTGAAGAATGAACTAAGTTTGATTGAGCTGAGTTGGGAGGCTCAGAAGACTCAATCAGCAGATTCAAAGAAGAGAGAAATGAACATATGCAAGGTTTCACTTTCCAGCCAAGTGAAACAGCCAAGACGGGAAATGAGCTGTATCGAGTTAGCTGACGCTGAGTGATCATCATGAGAAGAGAGAAGCAGAGTTAAGTCACTTTTGGAAGATAGCTGAGTTATTTACGAGCTAAGTGATAAAACATAGTCATTTTCTGCGAGCATGAATGTTTTTGGGCAATAAGTCAGCGTAATTATTGTGTCAGAATAAAGTCTACACACATTTTGCATATGATTGGATATAAATGCTGCTACATTTAATGCAGGAAAATTAATGCGGTTTCAAATGTTTAATCTTGACCGTTGATTTTGATCAAGATTTTCAAATTCTAAAACCGTCCCCTCACGTCTCATATAAACCTAAATTCCAACGTTCTCTCTCCTCACAAAACACTATTCATTCTCAAGCAAGACAATGTTTTTCTCTGCAGAGCAAGTGAAACCCTAGTTCTTCAAGTGTTTGTTCTACAAGCTTTTCACCATTTATTTTCAAGAAAATGGCTGCTACCTACGATTTCGTCAAGATGGCTGAGAGATCCACTCTGGATCGACTGTGGATTTTGAAGGATTGGTGAAACAGGGAGATGATAAGGCCCTGGCTCAATAAATAGTGGTGAAGTTGAAGAAATCTCGTCTGAAGGGATTTCTCACCATGGAACACTCTCACACATACCTGGAAGAAGTCGCTATGTTCTACATGAATGCTGAGGTTCAGGATAGAGAAATAAGGTCATCAGTCCACATCAAGGACATCAAAATCTCTGCTGTGGACTTAGCTGAACACTGTTACCTGCACTCGAAAGGGATGGAGGAGATAGTTGTAAAGGACGTGAACTTGGCTGTAGCATGTAAGGAGATTGGCAAGCCATAGTATGTCGCAAAGGTCTCTACACCAAGAAGAAGTTGATCAAGGATGACTATCATAAGTTGATGGACATTGTTTTCAAATGCGTGGATATGAAATTCGACAGCTTCAATCAGTTGTCTCTGACGAAGCTGACTGTGATGGCTGCGATCATGGAGGAGAAAAAAGTGAACTGGGCTGAGTTTATTTTCAGCCGAATATGCCAGAACGTCCTGAACAAGACCACTAATGATGATGGTCTATATGTAAGCTCACTAGGGTATGGCCTGGTCATTGGCCATCTCATGGAGGTGAAAGGAATTTCACTTAGACATGGGAAGCCATTCCATGTCAACAAGAAGATATTCAAAGCTAACCTCTCTAGAGCTTAGAGGCAAGCTCATGCTAGAAGAGCTGACACCAACGAAGGTGAGTCAGTTGATCCTGCCCCCGAGGACACTGCTGCAACCGTCCCAACTCCTTCTCCGAAGCCGACTCGGAAGAATAAAGAGCTCTTTTGAAGCTAAGAATGCACTGTCTAAGTGACCAAACCTAAACCAAAGACACCGCCCCTGCAGCCTGTTAGTTCAAGTGGCTACAATAATCTAGAGGGGGGGGTGAATAGATTATGCCGATTTTTCGCAAATCACCCTCTTTTTCGAAACAACGAGTAAATAACAAAAATGTAAATGCGGAAAATAAACAACACTCGTTGATTTAAAGAGGTTCAACCCACCTAGGGCCTAATCCTCTACCACCCCAAAGATCTCAGGGATGGATTTCAAAAAGAAAGAAAAGATTTTATTAATTTACCAAAATTAATACAACACCTTGAGGATTACCACAACCCTCCTTCACCACTTTGAGGATTACCACAATCCTCTTACACCACCTTGAGGATTACCACAACCCTCTTACAACACCTTTGAAGATTACCACAACCTTCAAACACCTATCACCTAGATCACCCAAGTGTATTCTTACCACAAGAATACTCACAAGGATGTCTTGTGTTGAATGATGACCAAAATCAAGATTACAACTCAATAATGATTGATACAATATGAGTGCAAGTGTAATCAAGAATTGAAAGCCTAGACCTCTAATAAGTGCAAGTGAAAGTGCTTAGGCTAATACAACAAGATATATGAAAGTGTTTGCTCAATTGCTCTTTGCTTTATATATTGTGTGTTGTCTTGTTGCTTGAATGAAGCCTCTATTTATAGGAGAGGTCTTGGCTTTGATTTCAGACATTGGCTCCTCCTTGGGGAGTGATTTGCTGCAAAAGAAACCATTTAATATCATCAATATAGCGTTAGAAATCAATCCCACAAAATAGGGAAAAGTCATCAAAACGCAACGGATAGTTTTTGTCAAAACAGGGGTTCGACCGTCGCAGCAGAGATAAGATTGAAATTGAATTCTGCGAATATTTACATAGGGGACCGGTCGGGGGTTCGACCGGTCGCCCTTGGTCTTGACCGGTTGGGGTTGAGAGAAAATCGAAACAGAGAAGTCCGCACTTGAGAGGGCACTCCTGTGCACGGCCGCCTGGTCGGTCGACCGTCCCTCACCGTCGCCCACCTGGTCGACCGGTCGTCCTCCCCATTTTCTCTTACGTCCCATTTTCTGTTTCAAAACTCAACTCAGTACGGGTTGCCCTATAGGCGGCCAGGTCGAACTGAAACAAAAGTGTTGTCCAATTTTAAATCGAATATTAACTACAAGAAATACTCCGAAAAATAGTAAAAACATTTTAGATCGATCGGAAGTGTTGGGACAACATTTAGGGACATTGTTTTGGTATAAAAACTCATTTGAACAAAATCATCAAAATCATGATAAAAACATTTATCTAACAAACTCCCCCTTTTTGATGATTACAAACCAAAACAATTTTTAAGAGGACGATTTCGAAAAACAAAATAATTTTCCGGTTTATGAGTAAACTATCCGTTTAAAACATTTTACAAAAGCTCCCCCTATCAACAAGCACATTAAGAAGAATTATAGCATAAGCTAGAAGCACAAGCTTTTACAAAATAAACAATAACTCCATGAGCTTAGAAGCTCCCCCTGTCACAAATACTTATTATCCATGCAAACAAGTTCATAAAACAATCATTGGACTGAGTTTTCTTCACAACTTATGGCCTTAATAAGCCATAGCTTGTAGCTTCTATCAAGAGCTTTTATTAGCTTCTTTGAGCTAACGAGCCAATTTCCTGTTTCTCCCCCTTTGGAATCATCAAAAAGAATGTTAGGATGATAGAAACATCATAGAAGTATATCAAAGTGCGCCAAAGAAATGGTTTATCAACCATTTAGCAATTTAGGCTAAAAAACCAAGGAAAATGAGAGAAATGTATCATGAAGAGTTCATACGCTCGTTTTGTTTCCCAAAACATGATCTCAATGAGTATTGAAGACTTGTGGAAGTGAGAGAATCATGTATAAGTTGAAATTTTCATTGTGACATTTCATCGAACACATTGTGGGCGTGAAAAATAAAAAAAGTTGTATGTAGCCCTTGTAAATGATCCAAGCCAAAAAATTTCATCACCAATTCACATCAAACATCATACAATACAACATAATAACTAATCTCATCAAGATCATAAGCAAAAATTATCAAGAAATATACAAGAAAGCCATAAACTCAAGGGTTCAACCCAATTGAGCAAAGTAAGGAAAATTCTTACCTTTTGATCGGAAAATATGAGCAATGATGATGATAAACATGCTATATAAGGTCCAAGATATGAATGAATGCATGAAAATCAATTTTGAGTGACAATTGTGTGCATTTGGCAAAGGAACGAGAAATGGCAAAAAGAAGTGAAATCAAATGTCAAGACAGAGCGAACTTAAACCAAAATTTAGCCTAGAGGCGACCGGTCGTGGTTGAGGGCGACGTCGGACGTTGAGGGCGACCGGTTGCCCTCAACCTCTTCAAATTTCATGTTCATCAAATTTTTCAAAATCCGAATTTTCAACCAAAAGTCCGATTTTTCGCCCCTAAGTTTTAAAAACATGCAAAATGCAAACGTAGACCTCATTCAATATGCATTATGCCTAACCGAGCTCGTATTGACGCAAAAGTCTCGGAAGTTAGCGGTTTTGTAAAAATGTCGCTAATTGATCTTGAGATGGCACAAATGATATCTCAATTTTTCGTTTTGAAACACAATCCCTTAGAAAATGATGTCGAATCTCAATATGTTTAGTACGGTTATGATGAACCGGGTTTTGAGCAATATTTATAGCGGATATATTATCACAAAAGATAGGTATGCGTTTTCAAAAGAGCATTTGTAATCCGCTAAGGTTTGTTTCATCCAAAGAAGTTGAGTACAACAAAATGCGGCGGAAATATATTCGGCCCGGCCGTTGAAAGAGAAACACGATTTTGCTTCTTTGAAAACCAAGAAACTAGGCAATCGCCTAAAAATTGACATGATCCTAAGTACTTTTCCGATCATCAATATTACCCGCATAGTCCGAATCACTATAACCTTTAAGAGAAAAATTTTCATTCTTTGGATAAAATAAACCATATTGAATAGTGCCTTTCAAATATCGAAAAATCCGTTTAACGGCACTCATATGAGATTCTTTTGGATTGCTTTGAAAACGAGCACATAGGCATACGGCATGAAGAATGTCCGGTCTACTAGCGGTTAAATAAAGTAAACTACCAATCATACCTCGATACTTGGATTCATCAACCGTCTTGCCTTTTTCATCTTTGTCAATTTTGACATTGGTTGCCATAGAGTCGAGACGGTTCTTCCTTCTTCAATGAACTGAACTTCTTCAAAAGTTCTTTTGTATACTTTGATTGCGAAATATAAATGCCTTCTTGGCATTGCTTAATTTGAAGTCCAAGGAAGAAGTTTAGCTCCCCCATCATACTCATCTCGAATTCACCTTGCATTAACTTGGAGAATTTCTTGCACAAAGATTCATTAGTAGCACCAAAGATAATATCATCAACATAAATTTGCACAAGTAAACAATCTTGCCCTTTTTCAAAAACAAAGAGAGTAGTATCAACTTTACCTCTTGTAAAACCATTTTGCAAAAGAAAAGAGCTAAGTCTATCATACCATGCACGGGGTGCTTGTTTTAAACCATACAAAGCCTTTTTAAGTTTATAAACATCATTAGGCCTAGAAAAATTTTCAAACCCTGGAGGTTGTTTTACATAGACTTCTTCTTGAATAATACCATTTAAGAAAGCGGATTTAACATCCATTTGGTAAAGTTTGAAATTTTTGAAACAAGAATAGGCAAGTAAAATACGAATAGCTTCTAAACGTGCTACGGGTGCAAAAGTTTCATCATAGTCAATACCTTCTTCTTGACAATACCCTTGAGCTACTAACCTTGCCTTATTTCGAACAATGTTGCCTTGATCATCAAGTTTGTTAGGAATACCCATTTTGTACCAATAATTGTTTGAGATGGAGGACAAGGTACTAATTCCCATACATCATTTCTTTCAAATTGATTTAACTCCTCTTGCATTTCCAAAAACCAATCTTCATCCTCAATAGCTTCCTTAGCATTTTTAGGCTCTTTTTGAGAAATAAGAGCTTTCTCGGCAAAATTCCTTCGAGTCATTACTTTATCAAGAGGATCACCAATAATAAGATCTTTTGGGTGATCTCCCTTAAATTTCAATGCAACGGGAAGATCCGAGATATCACCTCTATCTTCTTGAGGACCATTTGAAGTGGACGGTTGATCATTTGATGTAGACGGTTGATTATCAATTTGAACAATTTGTTCAATAATATCTTCCTCATCACTTTCATCATTAGGAATCCTTTCAACTCCCGAAGCTTCATTGAATTTAACATGGATGGATTCTTCAACAACTCCACTAGTCTTATTGTAAACCCGATATGCTTTGCTTTTTGTTGAATATCCCATAAATATCCCTTCATCGGCCTTAGGATCAAGTTTGTCCAATTGATCCTTGGTATTCAAAATAAAGCATTTGCAACCAAATATTTTGAAATAACTAATATTTGGAGTTCTACCTTTCCAAAGCTCATATGGAGTTTTATTCATTTTAGGATGAATATAAACTCGGTTAATGACATAGCAAGCGGTACTTACGGCTTCGGCCCAAAAATACTTTGGAAGTGAAAATTCATTGAGCATGGACCGACTCATTTCTTGTAATGTTCGATTTTTCCGTTCGGCTACTCCATTTTGTTGAGGTGTCCTTGGAGCCGAGAAATTATGAGCATATCCTTTGGTTTCACAAAATACTCTAAATTCACCGTCAAATTCTCCACCTCGATCGCTTCGAATAGACTTGATAGTATCTTCTTTTTCATTCTCAATAAGTCTACACAACTTAACAAACTCATTAACGGCATCGTTTTTATTGGTAAGAAAAAGAGCCCAAGTATATCTTGAATAATCATCGACTATAACAAAAGTGTAATGTTTTCCACTTAGACTAGCCGTACCAATATCCCCCGTACAAATCAAGGTGAAGCATTTGTAGGGGTTTGGTTGTGGAAATTTCATTTTTGGGCTTAAAACTACTTTTGACTAATTTGTTCTTTTGACAAGTGTCACATAAGCCAAGATTTTCAAAATTCAATTTGGGTAGTCCTTTCACATGTTGGTTTTTGTAAATATTTTTCAAATTCTTGTATCCAACATGTCCAAGTCGCCTATGCCATAAACTAGTTAAATCATTATTGGCGACTAAACAAGAAACATTTTGACTAACCAAATCACTTGTACAAATTTTGTAAAGATTGCCTTTTCTATTTGCTTCACAAATAATTTCACCATTTTTAAGAATAAGGCATTTTTCTTTATTAAAGGAAACATCATATTTTGAATCACAAAGTTGGCTAACACTTATCAAATTAAACTTAAGCCCTTCAACTAATAGAACATTACTAAGAGAGAAAGAAGAGTTACCAATTTCTCCATTTCCAAGAATTTTTCCTTTGCCATTGCCGAACATGACCATACCCTCTTCTTGGAGCTTGATGTTGGTAAAAAGTTCTCTCTCCCGGTCATATGGCGTGAACATCCGCTGTCCACGAGCCATTTTGAATCTTCCATTGTGGTTATGGCCCCTATTACCTACAAAAGAATTTCTTTTAGGTACCCTATAATTTTTTGGGGTCCATGGGGTTAGTCTTGAGACCTTTGGGTCTCCAAACATGTCTTGAGCTATTTCTCAATTTGCAATTATTAGCATAATGTCCAACTTTGCCACAATAAAAACAAGTAGGAGTATTATAATTATTAGCACGTACAAAAAGTCGGACCTTGGTTATTTTTCTTAAAAACACTTTGAAATGGCTTATAACCAAGTCCCGATTTGGAATGCTCACCTCTTTGTGCATCTAAAATTTTTGTGACTTTATCCGTACTTATGTTGAAACGATGCACGTCATTTTTCAAACATTCAATATCTTTTGTGAGCGATTCCTTTTCGGTTTCAAGGGAATGAATTCTAGTAAGAGTAAGAGCATGAGCTTTGTCTAAAGATTCATAAGAGGTAAATAATTTTTCCTTTTCAACCTTAATCTCCTTATGCTCCTTTTTCAAATTTTTGTATTTAACGATTAAATTTTGAAACTCAATTTGCAATTCATCAAAATCACATTGCAAGTCATCAACTATGGAGGAAGTAGAAGAATTTGAGTGTACCTCATTGTTTTCATCGTCTATAGCCATGAGACCGTGTTCGGTTTCTCCTTCCTCATCGGTTGTTTCGAGTAGTTCATCCCATGTTTTGACTTCCGCATTTAGAGCCTTCTTTTTTGTGAAAGGCTTCCTTTTCTTTTGCTCCTCTTCATCGAGCTTTGGGCAATCGGCAATGAAGTGCCCGGGTTTTCCGCATTTAAAGCAAGCATTATCTCTTGGTTTTCTTGCTTTATTTTTATTCACAAATTTTGCAAATTTTCGAACAAGTGCGGCCGTCTCCTCATCATCATCATCATTATCATAGTATGCATTATTAGAAGAAGAAGCAAGACCTTTAGGAATAATTTGCATACCCGATTGATTTGTGGATGGTTTGGAATTTTTCCTCTCCTTGAGATAGACTTCATAGATGAGTAGGTTTCCAATAAGCTCATCAAACTTGAGTGTCTCAAGATTTTGTGCCTCCGTGATTGCCGTTACTTTTTCGGACCATGAGCCGGGAAGTGCATTTAGTACCTTGGTCACCTTGTCTTTTTCGGAGATGACTTTCCCGAGGGCCACAAGAGGATTGACAATATTGTCAAGCCTTTCCACCATTTTGAGATGCTTTCGCCATCATACATGTTAAAGTTTTGAAGTCTTTAACAAGCATGGTCTTTCTTGCTTGCTTGACTTTCTTAGTCCCTTCATAGATTGTCTCCAATTTTTCCCAAACCTCATGTGCCGACCTTATGCCTCTTATGCGATTGTACTCGGTAGCGGTAAGAGAACAATGCAAAATATTTAAGGCCTTACCGTTTAGAGAAAAGCCTTCTTGTCGTTTTCATCAAACTCCTTGAAAGGTTTAGGAGCCAAGGTGCCATCCTCCGATTTCTTTGTTGGTTGATCAACTCCTTCAATGACCACATTCCAAATGTCGAACCCGCACCCTTGTAGGAAGCACTCCATACGGTCTTTCCAAAAAGCGTAGTTGTTGGCGTCGAATAGTGGTGGCTTATTGGTAGAGGCGCGGTGGTGAGATGAGCATCATTTGTAGCCATGGATCTTTCCTCTTTACTCGGAACGAGCTATCCAAAGAGTTTGGCTTTGATACCACTTGTTAGTTCAAGTGGCTACAATAATCTAGAGGGGGGGGTGAATAGATTATGCCGATTTTTCGCAAATCACCCTCTTTTTCGAAACAACGAGTAAATAACAAAAATGTAAATGCGGAAAATAAACAACACTCGTTGATTTAAAGAGGTTCAACCCACCTAGGGCCTAATCCTCTACCACCCCAAAGATCTCTCAGGGATGGATTTCAAAAAGAAAGAAAAGATTTTATTAATTTACCAAAAATTAATACAACACCTTGAGGATTACCACAACCCTCCTTCACCACTTTGAGGATTACCACAATCCTCTTACACCACCTTGAGGATTACCACAACCCTCTTACAACACCTTTGAAGATTACCACAACCTTCAAACACCTATCACCTAGATCACCCAAGTGTATTCTTACAACAAGAATACTCACAAGGATGTCTTGTGTTGAATGATGACCAAAATCAAGATTACAACTCAATAATGATTGATACAATATGAGTGCAAGTGTAATCAAGAATTGAAAGCCTAGACCTCTAATAAGTGCAAGTGAAAGTGCTTAGGCTAATACAACAAGATATATGAAAGTGTTTGCTCAATTGCTCTTTGCTTGTATATTGTGTGTTGTCTTGTTGCTTGAATGAAGCCTCTATTTATAGGAGAGGTCTTGGCTTTGATTTCCAGACATTGGCTCCTCCTTGGGGAGTGATTTGCTGCAAAAGAAACCATTTAATATCATCAATATAGCTGTTAGAAATCAATCCCACAAAATAGGGAAAAGCTGTATGAAAACGCAACGGATAGGATAGTTCTTTGTCAAAACAGGGGTTCGACCGGTCGCGCAGAGATAAGATTGAAATTGAATTCTGCGAATATTTACATAGGGGACCGGTCGAGGGGGTTCGACGGTCGCCCTTGGTCTTGACCGGTTGGGGTTGAGAGAAAATCGAAACAGAAGTCGCACTTGAGAGGGCACTCCCCTGTGCACGGTCGCCCATCAGGTCGGTCCGGTCGCCCTCACCGTCGCCCCTCGGTCGACCGGTCATCCTCCCCATTTTCTCTTACGTCCCATTTTTCTGTTTCAAAACTCAACTCGGCTTCAGTGCGGGTTGCCCTATAGGGCGACCGGTCGAGCTCGAAACAAAAGTGTTGTCCAATTTTAAATCGAATATTAACTACAAGAAATACTCCGAAAAATAGTAAAAACATTTTAGATCGATCGGAAGTGTTGGGACAACATTTAGGGACATTGTTTTGGTATAAAAACTCATTTGAACAAAATCATCAAAATCATGATAAAAACATTTATCTAACACAGCCGTCCCAAATGTTGCACCTACCCCAGCAGCCAAGACGGAGAATGATACGACTACATCTTCTCTGGTCATGAAGAAAAGGTGCTCTGCTGTGCCTCACAAGCCGGCTGTGGCAAAAATGATAGAGATGTTGGAGTCAGAAGCTATCGAGGAAGCTAAAGAGGAGGAAATTCCTCTTGTTCAAACCAAAAGAAGAAGATTGTTCAAGAAGTCAGAACTTGAGAAGCCAGCTTAATTTGGCACTCAACCAACAAAAGAGACTGTTGAAGCTTAGGAAGAGCAGTCTAAGGAAGTTGAAGGTGGTGAAGTAATCACCACTGAAGTAGAGGAGTTAGGTGACGAGGGTCAGCAAACTGAACAAGAGTTAGGTGTTCGAAAAACAACTAAGGAACATGGAGTAGGAAGAGCTGACCAGTCTGAGGAGTGAGCTATTTTGTCCCCTCAAACTGATGCACGGACACTTGAGGAGGAACATGCTCCACTTGCACCTGAGCAGGAGGAAGAAGGACATGATGATAATCTTGTGATATTGTCTCTTCCATATCCAGAGATTCGAGAAAGGTTGTGGATATGGAAATTGTGGAAACTCAGTGGAGCCAGATCTCAATTTCAACAGCCTGAACTCACTGAGGAGGAAGAATACCTCCTATCCTTTTTGGGAGTTGACGTACGATCTGCACTGGATGGTGACAATTGTGCAGACATGTTGATCGCAATAAAGGAGGATTGCAAAAATTAAGGAGACTGAGAAGGCAAAAACTCTTGCTGAATCGCAAAAGCCCCATTCTTGCCCATTCACTGAAGCCCCTGAATTTTTCTTAGAGTCAGCTACCAGCAGTGATGTGGAAGAATTGGACCCTATTGTTGAAGTCGAAAGAACTAAGCTAAGACAAGCAATAAGGGAATCCAAGAAGATGCATGAGAAACACCTGAGTAGGGCCCCTTAGGAATCTTCGTCTGTTATGATTATCCCCAGCCCTGACATAATGGAGATGGTGAAAAATATTCAAGCAACCACCTCTCCTGTGCACTCTGCGGAAGACAATTCCAGGAGGGATGACGATGAAGCCAAGGATGGTGATGGCGCAGGAACCTTAGCCAAGCCACTCCTGGCAGAAGGTGTTGAGACACCTGCCCCAATGGCTGCACACTCAATTGTACTAACAACCGGGTCTTAGGTTTTGAGTAACCCCACTACTCAAGACTCAGCTAGTGCGCCAGCTGAGGGGAAACTTGGACCACCACAGCTAGGTTGGAGGTGGCCGTGGGAGACTAACCTCAAATGGAGTTTGGAGGCGATGATGAAAATGTTACAGTTCAGCAGACTAAGTTTGATGAAGCTCAGATGGTTTAGACTGTCAGCTGAAACTTCAGCTGCCATGCAGGCCGATGACGTTGTTGATGCAACTAAGGCAAATGATGGAAGCAAGGCTACGGGAGTTGAGACTTTTGGCCCTGAAAATGCAATCCAAGGAGTTGAGACTCCAACGGATGCCACGGAAGACCCTAAAGCAGCTCCATCTGCTGAAAGGATAATTACTGAAGACCATGCTGCAGTTGAGACTGAAAAAGGGAATGTACAAGGCCCATCATCCGTTGAGATTGTTAAGGGTACTAAAGGCCTAGAGGAGGTTGAGACATCCCTGGGTAAGAAAGTAGTTGAGGATGTGCCTGCCCCTCATGAAGAGGTTGCTGAGGAAGAAGAAGATATTTGTGCCCATCATGATTCTCAAGAGAACGTTGATAATGAATTCCTGGAATCTAAAAATGAAGTTGAGTCCAGCCCCGTTGATAAATCCAATAAGGACAAAGCTGATGAAGAGGCACAGTAAAAATAGAGTCAAACCAGTGATAAGGCTACTCCATTGCAATTCACAATGGTTGATGGCCCACCCCCAATAGCGCCATCACTCTCCAATGAAGCTGATAAGTCAGCCGAGGAACAGACAACTCAACAGGAAGAAACAACTGATGCCGAGGAAGCTGTTAAGACAGCTGAGGATCGATCGGCTTCAAGAGCTAACATTGCTCAAGATGTCGATGACGCTAAAACAGTTGAGGCACATAGACCAGAAGAAATTTCGAAAGAAAAGGGAAAGGCTCCACAGGACGAGGACGTGGAGATACCCATTTTCGCTGAGGATTTATTCACCGGGCACTTTCCATTTGAAACCCACATACCCTTCGAAGCTGAGTCTGCCACGCGTGTGAACGTGCTATATACAATGTACAAGTCTCTTTAGAGGAAATCGGAACTCCAGCTGAGACCACTATGGTGCCGATTGGATTTGATTTCGATGTTGTATTGCTAGAGGAACACTCCGCTGATGCAATCGACTTTCGTAAAGCCTTCAGAGCCATCTGTGCAGAAATAGAAAAGATGGAACATGGTTTTGCAGCATTGGACCAATGACTAGACAACAGAGATGCTACTATAGCTAGAGATATCTGAGGGACAGTGTTGACAATCAGAGAATGGATTAGACAATTAAAGGCATTAAGGCATGAGCAGGTCACCTACTTTAAATCTCTATTCGCGAAAATGGTGATCTAGAGCTCAGATAATGCCAAGTTCTTGCAACAACAAATGGACCACATGTTCAGGACGGATCAATCTCATAAGACTGATATGGAATTACTCAAGGCTCAACACAAATCTGAAATTCAAAGAATGGAGGCCAATGTTGAACAACATATAAAGGTGCTCCAAAATGAAATGAAGTTGATGGCAGCTGAGTCCAAGGCATTGATATCAGAATTCAGAACAACATACTCCACAACTCACGATAAGAATGAAGGAAGGCTAGTGGAGTGATAAGGAAGGAGTGAAAGGGAAAGAAAGCAAGGGGGAAGGCAGTTCTATGAAGAAGCCACCCTAGAAAATCATGATTTCTAAGACCCCACAACAGAGTGAAGTAACAACCTCAATTCTCAGCAAACTGCCGAAAGAGATGACCGTAGAAGAGAAAGCTGAAATGGCAGTCAAACAGTCAAGAAAAGCCATTGAAGCTGAGTTCGACAAGGTAACTGAGAAGCACTCCGAGAGAATTAAAGATATTAAAGCAAGGTTCAAAGTCCCCCAACTAGTTTATTAAAAGATTCCCCAGTTGTAAGACCCCTCGAGAAATCACGATGCCCGAGGCAGGATCTAAAACTAGATCACTAGAGGAATTTCAAACTCTAGAGCCTGAAGGCTATTTAAAGAACATGACTCTACCAAAGTCGTGAGACTTGTATTGGGAGAAAGGACTCGATTTATGCAAATCAACTGAGAAGCAGCAGAGTTCTAGCAGTCAATCGACTGGGAAGACTCCTTTACAGTACACTCCTAGAGGAGGAGCTGAGTCTTATCGAGGAAAGGGAAGGTTTGGAAGTGGTGGAAGAGGCAGAGGTACTCCACCACAACTAAGACCTAAAGATGTATGGTACGTTGATCCGCAGAAGAAAGGAATCAACTACTGGGTTGGGTTTGACACTCTTGCAAATCTGGAATTGGAGAACGAGAATGAGGAGGGTAGAAGAAGACAAGAGGCTGAGAATGAGAGAGCTATTCGAGAATGGGATGAAAGACAGGGTGGGGAGGACCCTGCTGCCAAAAAAGCTTATGAAAGGAAAAAAAGGGAGAGAGCTGAAGAAGATGAGAGAAGAAGGAAGCAACCGAGGTGATGAAGACGGCTGAAACCCCTTAAGTGTATTTTACTTAACTGTAAATACAAAAGTTGTAAGTACTCTTGTAATATCATATACTCTGATACCTATTGTACTTAAGTTTTATAATAAGCTCTGATACAATTGTAATAGATAGTATATCTCTGATACAGTGTATAGGGTATACTTTCTAACATCATTGTAAAGTGCGTTTGTAAATTCGAAGAATGATATGATCAATAAAATTGACATATTCTACACACACATTTTTTGTTACTCCACTTCTTATTTTGTTGTAATTATTTAAGTTTTGGCATCATCAAAAAGGGGGAAATTGTTAGGCAAATTTATCTTTAGATTTTGATGATACCATGTATAACTTAGAATATGAAGTTGGCACCCCATTTTCTTTGTAATTAAACATGTAATAGATAGGACTTCATGAGCTGAGTTGAAGTCAGATAAGTTGAAGATTACAAGATTCGACTGAGGATTGAAGAAAAGACCCAGTTGTATGTCAGCTGTGTAAAGCCAAGTGAAGAATCAGTCAAGTGATAAAAAATCTGTCTCAGTCAGCTGACTGACAGCTAAGCCATTCCAAATGATTGGGATCAAATATCAAAGGGGTTTGCAGCAGAAGACTTGAAGAAAGCTGATAGAGATCCGTTGTCAACACAAGTCAAGGTTTTGCTGGAAATAGGCATGTGTCAGGCTGCTAACGATAAAGTTGTTTTGCTTAAAGAGTGGAAAACGCAAGCAACCAATAGGAAGCACCTAAAAACCTGCAGAGACCAAGGAAAGGCTGCAGTGCATTAAAATCATGGTATGATCCTCATTAATGCTGGAAGGACAAGACATGTCAACAACCTACGAGTGGGATTTGAAATATATGTTTATCTCTTCAACAAACATATTTTTGAATCTTCACTATAAAAGACCGAGGAAACAAGTGAGAGAAGGTTACCCAGTTCATTACAAGCATACAAGCATTCAAGAAAACATGCAAATACTCTCAAGCTTTCAAAGATATTCCTCAAGCTTAAAATCGAAGGAACTCAATCCAACACACTCTGTGAAGGAAAGATTACTTCATCAAGTTGAAGAGAAAACTGTTTGAAGAACAAAAAGGGTCTACACTCCAAGGTTGAAGGAGAAGTAGTAAGGTTCAAGTTCGAACAAGAAGCTTTGGACTCGTTGGAAGGCTGTGTGATCAATTCCAAGAGTTCGAGGGAGTTGAAGTAGCAAGACAACTATTTTATGAAAAAGTTGAGTCCCAGGAGCAGCCAGCTGTGTGATCAAGGCTGACTCGGACTGGTCACTATTTTGTAACCAAGATCTGTTACTTAGTGGATTCCTCCAAGAGTTGGAGAAGAGTGGATTAAAGGAATTACCCCATCCTCGAACCACTATAAAATTTGCTTGTGTCATATTTACTTACAAAACTTTAATTTCCTGCATAATATTCATATTTGCTGGTCAAGTTATAATTGCTAAACTCAACTGATAATAACCTTTGCTAAAAACAAGTGTTGAAAAACAAGTTTAAAACATTAAGGGTGAAAAGTCTTCCGCTGAACAAAAACCAAATCAATTGTGAATTTAAGTGTTAGCTGGTCCCAACCGAGTTATACTATCAACAACTCAGTCGAGTTTGTTGAGTGTGTAACTTTGCTAAATAAAGCCAACCTAGTTGTCCCTCAAAGCCTTAGCAAATTTGAGTTAACTCTAAAAATCATTTAAAAGGACTAAATCGAAAATTTGGTAAGGTTTATTCAACCCCCCCTTCTAAACCTTACAAGTCACCCATTGGGACCTACACCAACTTGTATGTTCTTATGGAGGGATATTGGAATTCGATGAAGGAATTTGAGCTTTCCGTCAGTGTGAACAATTTTCATTCGTTGTTCTTTACAAGGAAGGGCCTGGAGAAGGGTTTCTTTCATTTCTTTGCTGAGTTTATTGTAAGTTTTTGGAAGGGATTCCTTCTTCGTATAGCACGTGGAAGTCTAATTTTTTTTATGTTGGTGGGGCTCATTGGGGCCTCCCATGAGTTGGAGTTCTACTCCTCTTTCTGCCCCCAGTTCTACTAAGTCCCACCGGTGATTTCAGGAAATGTGCTGGGAGGCGAAGTTATTTATTAATCGGTTTCATGTTCGTGGAGTATTGGGTATTCAGTTGTCTTCAGTCCTTTCGTTGATCCTTCATGTTCCTTGTATATGTTGTATTGATATTGTATTTTTTTGACATGAAGGGACACCTTCAGCCTTGGAGAGTTGCTGTCATACGCCCGAAGGAAGAAAGAGGATTTTTCCCATGTTGAGAAGGGTTCGAGTCGAGATGCCCATCTCCTTAGTGCAACCAGGAGGAGAGACACCCATCTCCTTAGTGCAAGTCCGGTAGGGAGAGGCCTTTGGGTTCTCGGGCTGGAGATTGCTCTGGGATGGATGCTTACTTGAGACCAACCCTTGTTCCCACCAGCGGGAAGAGGCTCTGCGGGAGACCTTCAGATCGCTCTTCTAAGATGGCGCCTACTAGTGGCTTGTTCAGTCATGGTATTTTTGGTTCGGATAGTATGCAGTCATACTGGAATCTTTCCGACCCCATTGTCGGACAGTCGGTGCTTGATCATTGATGTTTACCAGACTCGCTTGGAGCCTTTATCTGTTCAGGATTTGGAGGTTTCTGCTTGTGGAGTTGTGGTGAGGGTATGTCCCTCTCTATTTTCTCTTTATCTCCGTGCATTTTTATAGCTTTTCAATGCTACTGCTCCTACACAACAAGTTTTTGGAGGAGGAGGTTCACTGTCAGAAAATGGAGCGGAGGGAGTTGAAGAAGCAAGTGGCGGACCTTGGGAAGAAAGGTGATGGCTTCAAGGCGCAATATGACCAGGAGGTGTCCATTGGGGGAGAGTTCTTGAATCTTCCCATAGAGTCCAGTTGATTGATTCAGAGCGAACTCTGCTGTTGAGGCCTACAAGGCTTCTTCTGACTATCGCGATGCCACTTTAGATGATTCCTCATCATACTTTGTGCGAGGGATCCACTACAGCCAGACAGTTCTACTGGAGAGCGGGAAGGTTTCTATGGTGGTTATTGCGCTGCTCGACCTTAGCGCATTCGACGAGGAGAAAGGTGAGGTTAGAGCTTTGCGTTATATTTCAGATGATGCCACCGAGGAGGATGGCAATCTGGATGATGTGGGAGGCACCAGGTCTTTAGCTTTCCTCGTTGTTTAGTTACTTCATTATGTATTTCTTTCGCCTACATGTTAAAGGCGTAGTATGATTCGCCCCAATAGTTTAGGTCATGCTTTTGAACATTTAGAATTATGTTTACTTTTTTGTCTTTCAGAATGCTTTACACCTGTAGGTCCCAAGGGGTGTGAGTAAAGTCTAGAAGCGGGGGAGGAGGGTGTGAATAGACTTTACCAAATTTTTTATTCTTACTAAAATAAGAGTTTAACAAGAAAACAGTTATGTCTTTAGAAAGACAACTGTGTTAATCTTCAGCAGAAAAGTTAACCACTTGACATAATCGAAGAGAGCTATTGATAGAGTAACTTAGCTGAATGAAGTTTAACTTTTAGAAAATAAATTTTCCTGATTAACAGTGGAAGTCTTACACCTTTTTAAAACTTGGTTTATCAACACTTTTTGAATTGGTTATTATCAATTGCATCTACTCCACTCTTCTCCTACTCTAGGAGGAATCCACTAGTGTAACTATAACTTTGTTATAGAACTACAACATTCTAAGAAAGCTTTGATTACATATCCAACTATTCTTCTAAGACTCAGCTCTCCGCAAGGCAGTTACCTCACTACTTCAGCTCTTCAAATCTTTAGGAATTGATCACACAACTTCCTTTAGATATGAATCTGGTTCGACATTGAACCTCACTATATTTCCTTCCCTTCTTGAAAATATAGACCCCTTTGTTTTTGACAAACGTTTTCCTCTTCAACTTTGAAGAACAACTTCTATCTTCCGCGCGAATGTGTTGGATAAAGTATCTTTGGATTAGGATCAAGGATATGAGAATTTTCACTTGAGAGAGTGTTTGTAGATATTTATTGAATGCTTTTATGTTCTGTGTCTTGCTTTGAATAATTGCTCTCTACTTATCTCTAAAAATTCATCAGTCTTTTATAGTGGGAGTTCAAATTTTGCCTGTTCCAACTCTCACTTTTTGTTCGTTGGCTTGTCTTGTTTCTGCAGCTTTGATGTTGACACATCCTTTGAGATTTGGTACTTGAAGGCTTTCGAAAAGATTCAGAGTTCTGCTGGCTTCTCATTGGCTCAAGCTTCTTGCATTCTTTCAGCATGAACGCTTTAAGGTTGTAGATCTCTCTCCATTACTAAAATAGGTAAGTCTTTTACTTTCAACACAATAGACTTCTTTAGTTGTCTTGAATCCTTTTGCTGCATTACCCCTTTACTCAAGTCTTCTCCATCATTTCTTGGTTGACTCTGCTGTAAGTCATCTGAAAGACCTAGCTGATGTACTTTGACTAGAGCTTTTCTAATCTACTCAGTTGCGACTCAACTGATTCTTCTCCGCATTCTTCAGCAAGTCTTCTGCATATCCTACTTAGCTGCTATTTGACTCAGCTAATTTATTTAACTATTAAATAGTAGAATTTACATAGAGAATTGGGTATGCAAACTTTCTAATACAAAATTTTCTAAGCATCATCAAAATCTATAATATATATTTTCTAACAATTTCCTCCTTTTTGATGATGCCAAAACTTTCCAATAATTTCATGTGCTGAAAATTAAATAATTGAAATGAATGTATCAATTTTATTCATGTACATTCAACACTTACATTGTTGTGTGTATATATTACAAGAACATTTTAAAAATACAAAACAAAATTTTCTTAGAGCTATCTTCTCATCTTCTATGTTGTCTTCTTCTTATTTCCACTTCTTCAGCTCTCCTTTTCCTTTATTCCTCATCTCTTATTCTCCTCACTTCATCATCTCTTCTTTTTCCGTTCTCTTCCTCCTCTTTTGTTCTGAGCTCCAACTCCTCCATTTCCATCTCTCTTGCCTTTCCATCAGCCCTACGCTTATCTTCTCTATTTTGAGCTTCTCGTAGGCCGATCCAATATGGCGATCCCTCTTTAAAGGATTAATGGCCATGATTCCACTTACTCTTTTGATGGAGAGCTCTTACCTCTCCCACGAGAGTGTGAATCTTTGCCTCTTCCTCGTTATGCGCTTCTCCCCCCTGCATGGCTGCCTCCTCTAGACACTTGGTTGTTGGGAGTATGCTGACTCTTACAAGTCTGGTGACTCTTGGTTTTCTTTTCTTGAGTCGGCTTCTTCTTAGTCGTTTCAATATCTCTCAATCTTTTTTACCAATAAATATCCCAAACATCACTAACATCCATCCCTTCATAGTACCCTTCTGATAAAAGAGTTCGATTGAAGTTCTTCCAAGGGAATTGCTGGTGGAGTAAATTCTCATGGGAGCAACCCTGCTGGTGGACCACCATACTATTTCTTAAGCTTCTCAATCCTCTTCTCCTGGATTTTGTTAAGCTTGGTATTTTCTTCATACAATTTCTGAAAAGCTAACTCTGCCTTTTCTTCAGCTGACAGGGAGGGTGGGATTTAAGACATAATAAAAGTGGCGCATTTGCCTTTAATCGATGTTGCAGGTGGTGTATTTTCTTTCCCCTTTTTGGCATCAGCACCTGAGCAGGGTTGGACTAATTTCAGAATGGAGCCGAGCTTCTTCTGGGTCATGGAGTCTTTTGTTGATTGATTTGAGTTGAGTACCTGCAGTTGTTTCTTCACTGATGAGAGCTCTTCGATTATGGTAACTTTCACGCACTCTAACTTTTTCTCCATTTTGGTTTGCAACAACTACATAACTGTTAAATGAATTCTTTCCATACGAGAAATATTGTCTCTTTGCCTCTGTCGAAATACAAGTTGAGCACCTCATTTGAATAACATCTTAGAATACAACTGTCTGAAGTAGCCAACTTGCTCTCTGCAAAGAGCCCTAATCAGATGTGTCCATTACTTGATTCTTTGCACTGCTCCACGGATATCACCAGTGATCATATCATCATGATTGTCAATTCGAGTGCTCAAATCTGCAAACCATTTTTTCATCGCCTCTATTTTTTCACAAAGTACTTTGAAGGCACTGCAAAAATCTACGGCTTGTTCACTGTTGTTCTCAGAAGCAAACTCAAATTCATGGCCATATGGAATGATTATTGTATTCCACTGGAAAAGGCAAATTTTCTGGGTTAATATGAACGTGGAATCTAACAGCTTCTTCCTCTGGTTTCTTCACGGAACGAAATATGTAACATACCCAATATAGGTCCCAAGGGGTGTCAGTTAAGTCTAGAATGGGGGGGATTGAATTTACTTAACCAAATTTTCAATTTATAACAAATTCATAGTTTGTGAAGAAAGTAGCTAAGTCTCTTAAGAGACAGCTAGATCAAACTTGAGCTGGAGAGTTACAACTCAACAGACTCATGTGAGCTACTGATAGAGTAACTCAGCTAAGTGAAATTAGCATTTATAAAACCAGCTTCTTGGTTTTTAACAGCAGAAGTCTTAACACCCTTTTTAAGATTGGTTATCAACAGTTGTTTTAAACTCAATTATTATTAGTTGGATAGCAAATGAGCACAAGTAAATAAATATATGGAAAAAATGTGCTCAAAGTAAATATATTAATGCAACTTTCACTCTAGGGGCAATATATTAATGCAACTTTCACTTTGTTAAAAGAGTACACAATACAGTCCGAGTAAGCCTTGATCACACAACTGGTTTCACTCCTGGGACTCAGCTCTTCGTAAAGCACATGCCTCACTACTTCAGCTCTTTAAATCATTCAGACTTGATCACATAGCCCTCTGTCGGATTTGAACCAGGTTCTAACTTGAACCTCAATGCACTTCATTCACTTGGTGGACGTGCAGAACCATTGTTCTTTTGAAATAGTTTTCTTCTTCATTTTGAAGTATATCTTCCTTCCTTTACTGGGTTGTGTTGGATAGAGTTACTTCGAATTTAGGTCTGATGATTTGGAATTTTAGTTTTGAGAGAGTATTGTAGATGCTTGCTTGCATGCTCAAATTTCTCTTATGTGTCACTAATCTCGTTCTTTTTTCTCTCGTATCTCTTTTTGAAAATTCCTCAGCCTTTTTATAGTGAGAGTTTGAAATTTGCACATTGAAAGATAAACAAATTCAAACTTCATTTCTTGTCTTGTTCTGAAACTTTTGATGTTGGCCCAACCTTTGCATTAACTACATGCATGTGCCTGAATGCAACCAGGGTTCAACAATCATTCCATTGGTTCCTGCTACTTGCACTCTTTCAGCAAGACAACTTATTACGGTTGCAGGTCTGTCTCTTACCAAATTGGGTAAGTGTTGACTTTTCTTTGCAACGGACTTTGTCAGCTTTCTCTAGGTCCTTCAACTGTGTTACCCCTTGAGTTGGGTCTTCTTCTTGATTCTTGGATGACTCTGTTGTAAGTCTACTAAAAGACACAAGTGTTAAACTTGATTGAAGATTTTCTTGACCACTCAGCTGTGACAGAGCTGAATCTTCTCTGCACTTCTTCAGTAAGTCTTTTGCATCTTCTACTTGGCTGCTTGATAACTCAGCTAACTTTCTAACTATTACAAAGTTGAAATACAACAGAAAATGGGGTGCCAACTTTCTAATCTAAGTTTTCTAACAATCATCAAAATCTATGCAAATAAATTTCCTAGCAATTTCCTTCTTTATGATGATGCCAAAATCTTTATACATTGAAAAGTGCTGAAACTAAAATAATTGAAAAGAATATAATATTTTATTAATGAAACATTCAGCAGTTACATTATTTTTGGGTATTTATAAAAATTGTAAAAATACAACATAATTTTCTACACAGCTAACTCATAGCGTCTTGGTTGACTTCTTTTCTTATCCTCTTCCTCTCGCCTTCGACGATCTTCTTTAACTCTTCTCTTTCGCTTTTCTTCTTCTTTTCTTTTCCTCCTTTCATAATCAACTTTTAACTCCTCATCCTCCATCCTTTGAATCCTTCGAGTATCTTCCTTATATTTTCTGGCTAACTCATTTGTTCTATGATTTGCATCTTTGTTCTTAGCTTCATGAAAGCCCATCCAATATACAAAGTCCTTTTTCATAGGCTTGATTGACATGCTTCCACTTAGTCTCTTTGGTGGAGAGCTTCTGCCTCTCCTACCAGACCTGGAATCTCTTCCTCGACCTCTTTCTGATTCTCTTCCTCTAGCATGACGGCCTTCCCTGGGAGTTAAATTGGGCTGACCCTTTGAAGTCTGCTGACTCATGGATGACTTTCCTTGAGGTGGCTGTTTCTTGGTCTCTTCAATAACTCTAAAACTATTTACCCAATATAAATCCCACGCATCAGCTAACTCCATTCCCTCATAATATCCTTATGATAGAAGAGTATCAAACTCTTCATTGGACCTTTCTTTCAATGGACTAGGAGGTGGAGTAGCTTCTTCTCTAGAGATCTTGCTTGGTGGCGAACCTCCAAATTAGACTTCAAGCTTTTAGATTGTCTCGTCCTGACTTCTATCTAGCTTTGCGATATCAGCCTTATTCTTCTGAAAAGCTAACTCAACTTTTTCTTCAGCTGACAAGTCTTGCGGTAGAGGTGGTGCCTTTACATTTTATGATGATCTTCGTAGGTTTTTTTTAGACCTCTCAAAAACATCTAACCATGAGCTATTCTCAGACCTCAAAGCTTATGAGTTTGAGCTGAGAAGGAAAGAGCAAGAGGAAACAATTGTACCTAAGACGGCTACATTAATGGCCAGTGATGGGAAAAGAGCTGAGACAAAGGAAGCCATAGACCAGGAGGAGATTTCCCTGATGGTTAAAAGATTCAACAAGTTCTTTAATAAGAATTATAAAAGGAACAAGAGTAAAACCTCAAGAAGACAATCAACACCTTCGAAAGCAAGGGAAGATAGGCCACCAAAGAGAGCTGAGCATCAAAGAGATGATTATCAGAGAGCTGATAATCAAAGAACAAAGAGAGCTGATCAAGAGCTGAGAACCTGTGTTGGAATTGCAGACAACCATGACATTTTGCAGTTGACTGTTCCTATCCACCAATCAACAAATATAGGTATGAAGAAGAAAGAAAAGTCTTCAGGGAAAGAAGACAGGAAAAGAAGAAAGCCATGTTGGCTACTGAGACTGCTGAGCCAGTCAAGTGAAAAGAGGCAGCAGACTCAGATAGTAGTGAAGCAGACTACTCAAGTGATTCTGAAGAAGAGGCTATGATGTGCCTCATGCCCAAAGAACAAGATGAAGAAGATGAGGTACATACACTCTAACTCATCTCATTCTGATTCAAGTGACAGTGACTGTGATACACACACTCCATCACCCACAGGTCTTTTTGATTCATTACATAAAATGATGAAAGATTTTGAACACATAACGTCCTCACACACAATCTTAAATGAGGAAAACAGCCAGCTTAAAAGCCAAAACTCACAACTAACAAAAGAGTTGAGTATTCTGAGTCACATAGCTGATGAGAATACTTAGCTAAAGGCTGAAAATGCCAAGATCATAGTAGAGTTAGCTGCTATAGAAAAGAGGGAGAAATATCTTAAAAATGTGATTGCCTCATTTACAAAAGCATCCAAATCAATGGATGAACTTATTATGAGTCAAAAGGAATGTGGAGACAAGACAGACATATGATTTAATTCCTTTGTGCATAGTCAGACACCAAGAGTGATTTTGGAAAAGGGATCTTCAAGTAAAGAAGCATTCCAAAAACCCAAAACACCAAATACTGCACCCACATTCACTCAAAAGCACAATCGCAATCATACTGGCCTTGGTTATAAAGGGAAAGAAAAGAAGCCAGTTGAGTGTGCTGAAAGGACAGCTGAGAAGAAATTCAGCCATGTTCCTCAGCAAACTCCAAACAGAAAATACTCTGTGAAAAGCAAACAGAGCTATCAAAAACCCCTGAAATTTCATCAAAGAAGTACATATGATGGGAATGTTAGAAACTATCCAAACCAGGCTGATTGGAATAATGTGAAACATCAGCAAAGACATATGGATTATAAGCCAAAATGGCAAAGACCTAAACCTCATTAAAGGTCATTTCAAAGGCAAAAGAGCTTTTATCAGCACACATATGCACCTAAGCACTACACTCAGAAATACGATAACTACCCCAAGAAAGCAATTGTTAAAACACAAACACATGCATACAGACAAAAGAGACAGTTGTATGATCCTAAAACCACCAAGCAATTTGCTAATGTGCACTATGATTATGGTACTGATAAAGGCAACCTCTTAGAGTCGGACCATTTGGCTATAGGTTGGTTGGAACATCTTATAGCACTAACCCCCCAGGACCCATACAAGTATGGGTACCTAAAACCTGATTTCCTTGATTGTAGGTTCAAGGAACAGCTGAGTGCCAATGAACCTGGTACATGGATAGTGGCTGTTCTAGACATATGACAGGAAGCAAGAAAAACCTGTCAAGATTCAAGGAGATTAGAGGTGCAAAAGTTATATTTGGAAGAAATGAAGCTCCAGGGGAGATCAAAGGCACACGATCCATCAAGAAAAATGGATTAGAAATCACATATGTTGCTTATGTTGAAGGCCTCAACTTCAACCTGCTAAGTATCATCCAACTATGTGACAAGGGCTACAATGTAGGATTCAACATGGGAGTATGCCAAATCAAAGATGCTGACTCCAATGAAATAGTTCTGCAAGGTTCAAGGCAAAAGAATATGTATGCGATAGATTGGTCTACTGCTAGCAAAGAGCACAGCCGAATCAAGTTGGCTGTGGCACAAGAAGCTGAGTCATCTGAACTTCAAGACAATCAACAAGCTTGCAAGGAGTCATCTTGTACAAGGATTGTCTGACTCGGTGTACCAGAAATAAAGCATTTGTGATGCATGCCAGAATGGAAAGAAAATCAAATCCTCATTCAAGGATAAGCCAAATCCCTCATCAACAAAGACATTACATCTTTGCATATGGATTTATTTGGTCCTGTTGAGCCAGCTAGCATCAGTGGAAAGAAATACACCCTTGTAGTAGTGGATGATTATTCAAGATATAGATGGACGATATTCATGTGTAAAAAGAAGGAAACACTGCAGAAGTTACCTCAGCTGATGAGAAGAGTTCAAAATGAGAAGAGTCAAACCATCATAAAGATAAGATCTGACCTGGGAACTGAGTTTGTCAATGGGATTATAACTCAATATTGTGTTGAAAATGGTATTGGTCATGAGTTATCAGCTGCAAGGACTCCACAACAGAATGGAGTACCTGAAAGAAGGAACATAACTCTCAAGGAAGCTGCAAGGACTATCTTAGCTGAAGCTGGATTGCCTAAGAGATTTTGGGCTGAAGCCATAAATACAGCATGCTATACTCAGAATAGATGCATGATTAACAGACAATTGACCAAGACTCCCTATGAGATTTGGACAGGGAGAAAGCCAAATGTTGGTTACTTCAAGATATTTGGACGTAAATGCTTCATCCATAATAATGACAAAGATAATTTGAAGGATTTTGATGCTTAAGCTGATGAATGTATCTTTTTGGGATACTCAGCTGAGAGTAAAGCCTATACAATGATGAACAAGAGGACTATGGTTACAGAAGAGTCTATCCATGTCGGTTTTGATGAACCTAATGTGAATGGAGAAGACATTGATGAGTTAGCTGATAAGATGAATCAACCAACTATGCAGAAGAATCTTTATGTTGAAGCTAAAGTAAGAGCACTCAGCCCAGATGAAGATGATATAGCTGAATCTCAAAAACAACTGGAAGATCTAGAGTTGAATGAAGATGAAAGAGCTGTTCAAGACAACTTAGCTATGAGACGGCTGAATCCAGCAGACTTACTCCAACCTGATGTGAGATGGCTGAGAGACCATCCACCAGAGTTAGTAATCGGAGATGTTAGAGATGGCATAAGAACCAGATCCAGATCACATCTTGAAGCTATATTTATTTGTTTCATTTCCCAGATAGAGCCTAAAGACGTGTCTCAAGCATTGGAACACACGCATTGGATTCAGGCCATGCAAGAAGAGCTGAATCAGTTTGAAAGAAACAAAGTATGGGAATTAGTTCAAAGGCCAACCCACCAAAATGTTATTGGTACTAAGTGGGTTTTCATAAACAAGATAAATGTGGAAGGATCTATTGTAAGAAACAAACCAAGATTGGTAGCCAAATGGTATTGCCAAGAAGAAGGTATAGATTTTGATGAAACCTTTGCTCCTGTTGTCAGATTAGAAGCAATAAGGATGTTTCTTGCTTATGCTACACATAAGAACTTCACTGTATATCAAATGGATGTGAATGGTGCATCTCTAAGTAGACTGTTAAAGGAAGAAGTCTATGTTGAACAACCTCCAGGTTTTGAGCAGAAAACTATTGGAGAAAAGATTTAAGTTCGCTAAGAATATTTTGGTTCATACAATTGAAAGTGTACAATGTAGTTTATTGGATAATGACAAGCAAGGTCGTGTTCCTCAGGGATAGAATCTCGAAACACTTAGGCTATAATAACATTGTATTCCAATTTTATGGAAGCGACCAAAAATTTGAATATTTTAATCTAATAAAAATCGAAATTAAAAGAAATAAAATAAAAAATAAATTTCTGAACCCCACAAGTCTTTTCAACATATTTAGGAGCAACCTTAGGCACATAATCTCAACATGCTTCTTCAATATTAAATGCGAATAAAGTTTTAAAAACCAATTCATGCAATTCTACGGGTTCAATTTCTAAAATAGTTTATTGTGCACATAAACAGTAGATTAACAATAATTGCAGTCTCCCAATCCATCACAACTATTATTAACTCCCAAAAGATCTTTGAATTGAAGTACTCCCCACAAATAGAAGTAGTCTCCCGATACATTACTCTATTTATGTCTGAATTCAATTTTCGTCTTAATAGAACTCACCTCCCGGATTATGGACTAGAAGTATGGCATGCAAATTATTGATCAGATAAAAAGCAGTTATAAATAAGCACTCGAATTCATAAAATAGAAAGCATGAATTAATTAAGAAAATAAATAATCATATTTAACATAAAGCAACAATTTTGATTATGCCCCTAAGATCCGAAAGATTTGCCAAACATTGATTACAAACTCATAGACAAATTCGAATCAACATTATGACATTGTTTAAGCACAAAGAAGAGATCTTAGACATAGAAAGAAAACCCCTTCAAATCAGGATGGATTCTCCTTCCAAGCCTTCGAAGCTCTTGTGCTCCCTAGATGTTTAAGCCTTGTGGTGTTCTTCGCGACCTAGCCTTTTGCTCTCAAAAGATCTTCGATTCCTTCGTTGCTGTGTTATTTGATGTGTTTTTATTGTATGGAATGATCTATTTTCGTGCATAGCTTTGGGTCCCTTTTATAGATGCTTGGAGAGATCACTTGCAGAGTTTGAGTAGGAAAAGGAGACCGATTCAGCCCCAGTTACGTTGCACGCCCGTGTCATCCCACACGTTTGGGTCGTGCGATGGAATTTGATCTCGGGATGGTCCTTAAAGTTGTAGATCTTTTTCGTAGCTTTCCATAGCCACTTGAATCACATAAATATCAATTTTGTAGAGGAAGTTTTGGCTAATATACTAAACTCTACCAGTGCTTGAAACTGTTAGCGCGTTTTGACCTTTTTGAAGGAAATTATCTTTTTTTTTGCCATCCATGCTTCTTTCCTTCACATTTTTGCTCGTACCTTGTATTTTTACATATCATTTGAAACATGCTATCATCTTTTGTCCAATTTTGCTCCATTTTCTGCAAAATTCACAAGAGTACGCTGTATCACACCCAACAAGGGAAACCAAGTAAAACACACTGAATATGCGTGCAAATGCATCAAATATATATCATTTTAAACCCTCAAATGCACGTATATTTTTACACTCATCAAAATCCACCAAAGTTAAAGCATTGCTCGTCCTCGAGCAAATTAAGAAAATTAATTCAAGGGGTAAAAACTAACGAACACCCAAGAACACTATGAACATTAAATAACATTTTACTTCATACTCAAGGAAACCATGTAATTCATCATCAAGAAGTCACCATTCATAAACTTGGCATAATTTAACACTCTCTCGGGTACTTGGCATCGCGGCTCACAAGTAAATGGTGTATCACTCTACTCTCAAAAGTGTATGGTAAGTGTTTACGCTCAAATTCAATTAATAGAAAGTAGAACTACCATAGGCTTGCAAATCGTCTAACATCTCGACCACTTTTGTGTGCACAATCTAAGAATCAAAAAGGGCTTTTACTAGGTTGTAATGTACGCTCTTTGGTAAGGGTAGGAAAATTTGGATTAAGTGACTTAACTTGAGCAAATAGAAATTTAAGCATATAGACTTGCAATTCACCAACCCAATTTCAACATATCAGTTTTCTTTTTCAACTCAATTTCACCCTCATTTCTCCTTTTTCATTCTTAGGCCTTTTTTTGGCCTCCAGCTCTTATTTTTTTCACAATTTTAAGAATTTTCTTTTGCTTTTGTCAATTTTCTCTATTTTGTTTTGAGCTTCATGTAATTTTTTCATTAACCAGAGGATTGCTCATCCCTCTTTCTTTTGCCAACTTCCTCTCTTTTTTCATAAATTTTTGCCACTTGTCCCCCAAACTTGTTCATTTTCATAAGCCCAAGAAATGTCAGGGATAAAAACATGTTTAAATTTTAAAGATCAATGTGGCTCACAATAAACGTTTTGGCTCAAAATTGGCTAACTACGGAATAATTAGTTCATAGGTAGGCTTTTAGGCTTAGTAGGCTAAACAAAGATGGCCTTATATCATTTTCAAAAAATTGCACACACACATGGCTTCAATGAAGATACCAGAGCAAGTTCTAGAGTTCTATCAATCATGAATGACACACTCAAGAAAAAATAAGTTTGCATAATATAAAGCAGTTTAAGAGACAAAAGCTCACATGCTTATTTTTTGCAACATGCTCAAATACCCAATTTTCTTAATAAGTACCAAGAAAATAAATAACTTTCCTCCTAAGATTTTATTACATTATTCCCACAAGTATGTTATCCCATGCCATAAAATATTCATAGTAAAATCATAGGGAACTGGGCATAAAAACTGAATTAAAACCACACACAAAATCAATTAAATGTGCTAAAGCGGTAAATGTGTTAAAACATAATAAACTAAAAATAAAAAAATAAAAAAATAAAAAATTAATGCAAATTTTTATGCTCTACATGCAATCCTAGATGCAATGCAAAATATGCAACAGTACTAATTTACGCATTCTTGACAACCCCCCAAAACTTAATATATGCTTCGTCCCGAACATATGAGGAAATTATCAAAAGAAAGAGGAATGCGTAAAGAGTACTTACCTGGATAGTCCCTGTGAAGCCGGGAGCTCGTCCATCGAATTGGGAACTGAAGGAGCAGTTCGCACGGTCGGGTCGTGTGCGTCAGTCATGTTTTTTTTTTCTTTTTATTTTTTATTTTTTATTTTTTTTTCATCTTTTTTTTTTCTATTTTTTAACCCTCGGGGTTTGTCACGACGTTTCTTGGGTTGCCTCTCACAAAGCACTAAGTTTTTCGTCTTCAACCAGACTCAGATTTCTAGCATCACTTTTGTTGAACCGTGTCGGTCGAAATTCTTGAGCCCTCATATTATGTACCATCCATCAGACGAATGGCGTTGCACTATTTTCTCGGATTAAGTATTGCCTGGGAATTTGCCCTTTTGATGTTGGCCTCCCACTGCAGTTGTGATTGGGCTTCTTGTACCTTCAAAGATTCCAGTCTCGTATTCAACAAAATGATGTTAGAAAAGAAAAATAAAAAACTCAAAAAAATAAAAAAAGTATATACAAAAAATATGCTACAATTAAGATTGAATTACTTATTACTATATCTAAGTAGAATCTAATCAATCCCCGGCAACGTCGCCAAAAACTTGTTCGCCAAAAATATTTTGGTTCATACAACTGCAAGTGTAAAGTGTAGTTTATAGGATAATGACAAGCAAGGTCGTATTCCATAGGGATTAAATCTCGAAACACTTAGGCTATAATAATATCGTATTCTAATTTTATTGATGCGGCAGAAAATTTGAGTATTTTAATCTAATAAAAATCGAAATTAAACAAAATAAAATAAAAAATAAATTTGTGAACCCCACAGGTCTTTTCAACATCTTTAGGAGCAACCTTAGGCACATAATCTCAACATGCTTCTTCAATATTAAATGCGAATAAATTTTTTAAAACCAATTCATGCAATTCTATGGTTTCAATTCCTAAAATAGTTTATTGTGCACATAAACAATAGATTAATAATAATTGCGGTCTCCCGATCCATCACAACTGTTATTAACTCCCAAAAGATCGTTGGATTGAAGTACTCCCCACAAATAAAAGTAGTCTCCCGATACATTACTCTATTTATGTCTGAATTCGATTTTCGTCTTACTAGAACTCACCTCCCGGATTATGGACTAGAAGTATGACATGCAAATTATTGATCAGATAAAAAATAATTATAAATAAGCACTCGAATTCATAAAATAGAAAGCATGAATTAATTAAGAAAATAAATAATCATATTTAACATAAAGCAACAGTTTCGATTATGCCCCTAAGATCCGAATGATATGCCAAACATTGATTACAAACTCATAGACAAATTGGAATCAACATTATGACATTGTTTAAGCACAGAGAAGAAATCTTAGACATTGAAAGAAACCCCTTCTTGTCAGGATGGATTCTCCTTCCAAGCCTTCGAAGCTCTTGTGCTCCCTAGATGTGAATGCCTTGTGGTGTTCTTTGCGACCTAGCCTTTTGCTCTTAGAAGATCTTCGATTCCTTTGTTCCTGTGTTATTTGATGTGTTTTTGCTGTATGGAATGATGTATTTTCGTGCATTGCCTTGGGTCCCTTTTATAGATGCTTGGAGAGATCCCTTGCAGAGTTTGAGTAGGAAAAGAAGACCAATTCAGCCCCAATTACGGCGCACGCTCGTGTAATCTTACATGGTCGGGTCGTGCGATCAGCATTTGCTCTTGGGATCTTACTGAAAGTTGCAGATCATTCTCTTAGCTTTCCATTTCCACTTGAATCACCTCAATATCAATTTTGTAGAGGACGTTATGGCCAAAATACTAAACCCTACCAGTGTTGGAAATTGTTAGCGCGTTTTGACATTTTTGAAGGAAATTCTCTTTTCTTTGACCGTCCATGCTTCTTTCCTTCAATTTTTTGCACGTACCTTGTGTTTTTACATATCATTTGAAACATGCTATCATCTTTTGTCCAATTTAGCTCCATTGTTTTCCAAATTTACAAGAGTACGCAGTATCACGCCCAACAAGGGAAACCAAGTAAAACACACTGAATATGCGTGCAAATGCATCAAATATATATCATTTTAAACCTTCAAATGCACGTATATTTTACACTAATCAAAATCCTTCATACTTAAAGCATTGCTTGTCCTCGAGCAAATTAAGAAAATTAATACAAGGGGTAAAAACGAACGGACACCAAAGAACACTATGAACATTAAATAGCATTTGACTTCATACTCAAGGAAACCATGTAATTCATCATCAAGAAGTCACCATTCATAAACTCGACATAATTTAATACTCCCTCGGGTACTTGACATCGCGACTCACAAGTAAATGGTGTATCACTCTACTCTCGAAAGTGTATGGTAAGTGTTTACGGTCAAATTCAATTCATAGAAAGTAGAACTACCATAAGCTTGTAAATCGTCTAACATCTCGACCACTTTTGTGTGCACAATCTAAGAATGAAAAATGGCTTTTATTAGGTTGTAATGTAGGCTCTTTGGTAAGGGTAGGGAAATTTGGATTAAGTGACTTGACTTGAGCAAATAGAAATTTAAGCATACAGACTTGCAATTCACCAACCCAATTTCAACATAATATCAGTTTTCTTTTTCAACTCAATTCCACCCTTATTTCTTCATTTTCATTCTTAGGTCTTTTTTATTTATTTTTTTAGCCTCAAGCTCTTATTTTTTCACAATTTTAAGAATTTTTAATTTGCACCAAAAGAGAGCCATATGACTGCAGCTAAGAGAATCCTAAGGTATTTGAAGGAATGCCAGGAAGTCGGCTTATGCTATCCAAAGAAATGAGGATTCAATCTGGTAGGATACTCAGACTCAGAATATGCTAGATGTAGAGTTGACAGGAAGAGTACTTCAGGTACATGTCAAATGCTTTGAAAAGGTTGGTTTCTTGGTTCAACAAGAAATAAAACTCTGTAGCTACATCCACAGCTGAAGTAGAGTACATAGTTGCGGGCAGTTGTTGTGCCCAAGTCTTATGAATGAGACAACAGATGAGAGATTATGATATTGTAGAAAAAGATATTCCAATTGTGTGTGATAACACTAGTGCTATTGCAATCACTCATCCGATATTGTACTCAGGAACAAAGCACATTGATGTCAGATATTATTTTATATGAGATCATGTTGAAAAGAAAGACATCACCTTGAAATACATCTCAATTGATAAGCAGTTAGCTGATATATTCACAAAGACATTATGTGAATCAAGGTTTGAAAAACTCAAGAATGAGTTAAGGTTAATAGAGCTGAGTTAGATTACTCAGAAGACTCAACCAACAGAGAAAGAAGATGAGAAAATGAAAAATAAACCAGTTTCACTTTTCAGCCAAGTGAAACAACTCAGTCGGGAAGTCAACTGTATCGAGTTAGCTGACAGCTGAGTTATGATATGTGAAGAGAGAAGCAGAGCTGAGTCACTTTGGAAGAAAACTGAATCATTTATGAGCTAGGTGAAAAAAATGCAGTTGTTTTATTCGAGCGGGAATGTTTTAAGGATGACGTCATCATAATTATGATTGTTAGTACAAAAGCTGCACAGTAAACCATATAATTGGATATAAATGCTACTGCATTTAATGTGGGGAATTTAATGCGGTTTTGAAGGCTGAATCTCAGCCGTTGATCTCGATCAAAATTTTCAAATTCCAAAATTCGTTCTTTCACGTCCCTTATATACGAAACTTCATTTTCTCTCTCCTCACGCAAACCTACTCATCTTCAGCAAAGAAAGCTTTTTCTCTCTGCAACTAAATTCGAAACCCTAGTTCTCCAAGTTCCAGTTTCTCAAGTTTTAATTGGTCAAAAGGTCTAGAAATAGCAGCAAATCATGACTTCGCTTTGTTATCAGAGAAGATCCACATCGAAGCGTCAGTGGACTTCACTGGTATGATCAAGCAGGGCGTTGATGGTTCCCTTGTGAAGAAGATAGCTAAAAAGCCAGAAAAGTCCGGCCTGAAGGACTTTTTGTCGATGCAGTTCACGCACACTTACTTGGAGGAAGTGGATATGTTCTACATGAACGTAAATGTGCACGACGATGAAATCCATTCATCCGTCCACAACAAGGACAGCGAAAGACCTTGTTGAGCACTGCTATTTGCCCACGGAAGGATTAAAGGACATCGCTGAAAAGGATGTCAACCTGGCTATAGCTTGGGGGGAGGTTGCTAAGCCAGAGTATGCTGCGAAGGCTGTGTATACAGCCAAGAAGGAATTTCTGAAGGATGACTACCACAAACTGATGGACATCGTGTCCAAGTGCGTGGATATGAAGTTTTGAAGCTTTAATCAGCTATCCAAGACTAAGCTGATCGTGATGGCTGCGATCATTCAAGAAAACAAAGTGAATTGGGCTGAGCTCGTCTTGAGTCGAATATGCCAGAATGTGATGAATAGGTCCTTCAAGGATGATGGGACCTTTAGCTATTCGCTGGGATATGGCCTAGTCATTGGCCATTTGATGGAGGTGAAGGTTATTGCACTGCACCACGGCAAGCCCTTCCTTGCAAACAAAAAGATGTTCAAGGCGAACCTCTCCAAAGCCCAAAAGAAGGCACATGCAAGAAAGGTGGATACTAGTGAGGGGGAATCAGCTGACCCTACAGAAGACACAGCTGAGACCTCCCCAGCTCTCTATCCAAAGCATAAATCTAAGAAGAGAGTTGCTACATCTAAGCTTGCCCCTGCCCCAACAGCCAAGACGAAGAAAACACCCTCCCCCGCAGCCAAATCCAAAGCCCCTGCCCATGCAGCCGAGACACCTGCCGCTACAGCCAAGATAGAGGAGGAACCCCGAATTCCTTCCCCTATCGTGAAGAAGAAGCGGATTACCAAGTCCAAAAAGGAAGCTGCTTCTAAGAAAACCGCTATTGAAACACAGGCCGAGGAAGGGTCTGAAGAGGTGGAACCTGAGATTCTATTGGTTTCCACTAAAAGAAGACGATTGTTCAGGAAAGCTGAACTGAAAAAGACAGCCGATTCCGGTACTCAGCCGGGGAAGCATGATGAGACTGTTGAGGCTCAAGAGGAGCAGTCTCCAGAGATAGTAGATGCCCCTGAGAAGACTGTTGATGCTGATCATCAGAGAATCAAAGACCCAGTTGTGCGGGAGATAGCTGAAGAGAAAGAGACAACTGAGCCCATGGAAGAATAAGTTATCTCACCCCCTCAGACAGATGCATTAGAGTTTGACAGGGAGCAAGCCCCATTAGCCCCCATTCAGGAGACTGGAGAACATGATGATGATTACTTGATAATGTACTCTCCGGTCTACCCAGACATTCAGCGTCGATTGAGAGAATGAAGGTCATCGAAGTTGGATTACTCTAGGAATCAGTTTGCTCGCCAAGAATTCATTGAGGAGGAGGAGGAACTTCTTAGGTTCCTTGGACATGCATCCGTCCAAATTGCTCTCAATGAAGACAGTTGCATGGAAACCCTCCGCCTTATCAAGGAGGAAGAGAAGGAGAAAGTTGAGGAGCGTGCAAGAGCCTTGGTGAAATCCAAGATATGTCAGCTGTAGGTCCCAAGGGGTGTAAGTGTAAGGTTTAGAGGGGGGGTTGAATAAACCTTACCAAATTTTCGATTTAGTCCTTTTAAATATTCAGAGTTAATACTACAATTTTGTGTCCTTGATGGATGACCAATTTAGTTAATCGGTAGAGTTAGTTTCTCAATGCAGACTCAACCGAGCCGTTGATGATGGAATAACTCATTTGTTTAACTGTTGTGGTTTTGTTTTCAAATTGGAAGACTTAACACCCTTAAGTTTGATTAAGCAAGGATTTAGTGCTTGATTTAGTACTTATAAATTATCAAGTGGATAGCAAATATGTCGTGAGAATTAAACAATTAAGATGCGAGAAATTAAAGTCTTTGAAATGTAAATGACACAATGAAATTTTTATAGAGGTTCGAAGATGGGGTAATTCTTCTACTCCTCACAGGGCAGCTGCCTTGCTACTACAGCTCACTTGCTCAAGCTCTTTGGATTTGATCACGAAGCCCTCCAAAAGCTTAAGACTTGGTTCGACCTTGAACCTTCCTACAATCCTTCGTGGAATGTAGACCCCTTGATTTTTCAGTATTTTCCTCTTCAACCGATTGAAATTATCTTTCCTTCAGGTGAGTGTTGGATTGATGTTCTTCGTAGTGTAGGCTTGAGGATTGAGAATGTTTCAGATTAAATAATGGCTTGAACGTTTTTGGTTCAGGTCTGTAACTTGTGTCTCTTGTGTCACTCTTATTCTCAAATAAACTCCTCAGCCTTTTATAGTGATCTTTCAAAAATTTGCCCGTTGAAGAGATAAGCTTATTTTTGAAAGTCACTTGCGATCGTTGGCTTATCTTGTTGCGATCCTTGGAATTGCCATTTCCTCGTATGAATTGTTCTTTCACCTTTTCGAGTTCGACACGGTGTAGTGCTTCCCATTGGTTCATTCCTTTTGCACGCTTCGGGACTAAGCACTCCGAGAAAGGTGGTATGGAGATATTACTTGTTTAAGTAAATCTCTTGATTTACGCGGCAACGGATCTTTACTGATTATCTCGACTTGACTACATTTCCTTGCTTTCCCAGGTGATTTAGAGTCGACTTCCAATCATTGGATGACTCTTTGTCACTTCAACTTGAGACTTGGCTTTTCTTGAGTTGACTTGATCGATACTCCACTCACCGCATCTTTACCGCTTCTTCAAGAGAGTTCCCGTCTACTCTTCTTTGCCATACTCAATTTGCCTCTCGGTGAGTCTTCCTTCTAGTCTTGATTGTCTTCTTGCATGTTAGGGCGTAGGCGACTTAACTCGGCTTGGCCATCTCTATGTATTACAATGCATTTTACAACAAGAATTGGGGTGCCAACTTTCTATTCTAAGTTTTACATGGCATTCATCAAAATCTAAACAGTAAATTTCCTAACAATTTCCCCCTTTTTGATGATGCCAAAACTTAAATCATTCAAAAATGCAAATAGCAAAGATACACACAGACTTGGCCCCCTTTTATTGATCATAACATTCTTGTTTTTTTTACACAACTGTTTACAAGGTGTATCAAAGCACATATTTGTCTTCACGGAAAAAAAATAGAGAATTTATAGCTTTATTACAGAAGACTTACATTGTATGTATTTACATAAAATACACGAAGGGGTGGACAACAACACTTCATCTTCTTCGCTGTCTCCTTCTTTCATCTTGTTCAACATCTTCTTCTCTTCTTCTCTTTTTCTCATCGTCAGCTGCCTTCTTTTTCTTTTCATATGCCTTCCTGGCAGCTTCATCTCTTCTTAATCTTTCCTGTCTTTCCTCCCATAGCTGAGTTTGTCTCTTGTTTTCTTCTTCTAATCTTTTTGCATACTCAGCGTTACTTTTAGCCACTTGCAAATTTGCTACTTGGTCAAGACCAGCCCAGTGAGATCCTCCTTTCTTTCTTTCCGGATCTACGTATTCAATGTTTTTGGGCGAGAGGCCTATGTCCAAGCTTCTTCCTCCACCATCGCTTCTTCCTCTACCTACCCGGGCGTGTATTGTCTTGGGGTCTTCTTCTTTCCCCGAGTGAGTGACCGGCGGAGTGACCAAAGCAGAGTGATCGCCGGTAGTCTCCGCTGTCGCCTTCTTCACATAACGTGAGACCCTTTTCCCAAGACAAGTCCCAAGCTTGAGCCATAGACATATTTGCAAAGTATCCTTGATTCGAGCGTTTTGAATTCATCAGGCGATCGTGGCTCGTCTCCGACATCCGAGATGGCATAAGTGTCTCGTCTGGAATGCCTCCATGTTCTTTCAAGATGTTCATAACTCGGGCATCCATTATTCCTTCCACTTCCTTCATCCCTCGCTTCAATTGTTTTTCTCTTTTCGGCCATAGATATATAGAGTGTTGGAGTGGCGAGTCATGAGGGAGTCTTTGTTGATAATGTCATTTGTGTGAGGACCTTGTTGGGGGTTTGTGCAATCATCAAGGTCACATCGCCGATCCTTCCCCCTCAACAAGCTTTCCTTTCTTTTGTTTCAACACTTCCTGACTTTTTCCTTCGCATGTTGCTTCCTCCTCGGTGACTTTCCCTTCGTAGTTGCTTCCTCCTTCTGCGCTTTAGGTATTCCTCTTCCCCCTTTTTGGCATCATCAAAGGAGAGAGGAACGCGGAAACAGACTTGCAAGCGGGAAGTCTAGCCTGCGATGGTAGAATTCTGTCTTGAGTCCGCTGCAGAGTATGCGTTGGACTAGCGTTGGACTCTCACGAAATCGCTTCATCTTAGCCATGAGAAGGCTGAATTTTGTATTCATGGTCTCTTCCAAACGCTCGTAGATCACTCTTGTTTTGCTCACGCAGCAGCCTTAATCTCGGCAATGTGAGCTTCATGCACGTGCTCAATATGTTCTCTCGCCTTCGTTTTTGCATCGGCATTTTCACTCTCCATACCAAAGAACTTGTTGAACAATGTCCTGAAGTATCTAACTTGTTCCACACGCATTGTTTCTTTTTGTTGCCACCATTCCCCGATCCGATTGTTATGCCTCTTAAATCGGTGAGATTGGCATCTCTGTTGTCGATCGCATGTCCATAGAGGCCGATGCCTCTCCATCCGTTCAATCTCGGCCGAATAATGCCTTGAACACTTCGGCAGACTTGGTGATTCTTCCGTTGCGGTGATGGCCATGCGGCGTCAAAATCATAATCACCGAACAATGGTGCTCGATGGAAAAACGGGAGCTGGTGCGTGGTAGCGTGCGCGTTTGTTCTCGACTCTTCATGGAGGTCGGGTACCTCCAGGGAAAAAGGAAAAGATTCTATAAAGGATTCATCACCGCCCATTGGGATTTGTTCGATGATGAGCGGTGCGCGTGAAGTTCTTTTAGGAATCGACCCTGCTGACTTGAGGAGCCTGCGCGGTGGACTCGGGTTCATTTGGGTTTTGTTGTGAAGTGGACCCGACTTGCCGAGCCTCATTGTCTCAACAGCCTTCGTTGGTCTCGGTGATTTCTCCAATTGAGTAGACCGGTCCTCGGCCTTATCGAAGCGTCATCGGACGATGATGAGATTTCCATTGGTGGCTCATCATCAAAGTTAAAGGTTTGACGTAGTAGTCTTGGGATCGACTTGCTCGTGCTTGGAACATCCGTGAGTCTTTTGGATCTCACACGGGGATGACTCGGCTTCTTCTTCGCCTTCCGATCCCGAGAAAGATTACATCAGGATTATCCTGGGAATCATGAAGTGCGCTTATCTCCTTCTCGGATGGGTCGATGATAGCAGGAGGGATGTTCTCCACTTCGACTTCTTTACCCCGGGAAGTCTCAACCTCCCGTGGGCCTTCATTACCTCCAGCAGTCTCTCTCTGCGGCGAGGCCTTGGTCCTTCCTTTCGGCGAGTGTCGGTTTGTCTTAGGGTCTTCTATGGTGGCATCCATTGGAGTCTCAACCCCATGGATTGCACTTTCATCGCCCCAGTGTTAACTCCGGGTACATTCCTTCTCGTGCCTCGATCGCATCGCGCGTCATTAGCCTTCGGAGTAGTTGGCACCTCGGTTGAGACAGTCTCAATCGCCCGAGCTTCGTTGATGGCAACTTGTTGTTCTTCTTGTGTTTGTATTTTCTCTCCTTCGCCTCCTTGATTCGTTGTGGAGTCATCCGCAGCATCCTCCGACCTTGCTTTGCAGGTGGAGGGTTTCCCCCTCATTTGGAGCACCGGTGAGTGACTTGGAATGGGGTCACTCGTCTCCAAACTCCCTACTTTGTTTCGATTGAATGTTCAGTTAGTTGGGGCGGTGGTAAAACACCTTCAATAGGGGTTGGCTCGATTGGAGTCCCCATTATCCCGGTTTCATCGCCAGGACCCTTATTGCCTTCTTTCGAGTGAGTGGGAAGTGGTGGCAAAGAACAACAACGATGGCGATTTCTTTGAACCACTCCCATTGGATCAATTTCATTTGTGTTCTAGAGGACTCTCCTGGTCCCTCCATCAATCTTTGCTCGTGAAGGATTCTCGATTCGTGCAATGCTTGCTTTGCATTTGGAACTCTTTCGTGGAAGCGGCATTCTCCAGGATCCTCATCACTATCCGAGAAGACATCAAGGAGAGGATGTGTGTTACGTGGGTGCGGGAGATAGGCGGATCTTTGGCCTTCTCACGTGCCTGCCTTCCTCTCGCTTGCTTTTCTTTCTCCTTGTCCTTGAAGATCTGCAGGATGTCCGTGCGATTGTCTTCATCGATCTTTGGAGCACAGTGGTTAGTCAAGGAAGTTTAACAGATTCCTCTTCTTCTTCTATAAACTCAGGCCGTTGGAACTGTTCCTTGATTTACTCAACTTCCATTTCCTCCACTCACGCAGACGATTTTGGATGTCCGGGTAAGGTGGAGATAGGATCATTACATCACTATCGCTTTATCGCCTTCTTTTCTTGTGTTTTCAAATTTGTGTGGACTACGTTTGTGTCTTGAGTTGCCTCTGTTGATCGCCTTCAGAGACTTGGTTGTTTCATCAATTACATCCGGAGACTCTACTTCTCCAAATAGATCCGATATTTGCTCCGGTGAGTGGGCGACTCGGTCGGTTTCTCAAGCTCGGAGTGCTTGATGATTCTTCTTCGTCTTAGAGACGGTGTCCTCTCGAGTCTTGGGCGGGGGGGCGGTGCTAGTGTTTTTTCTTCGAGGAGGAGCCGCCTCAGGCTTATCGTTCTCTTCCTTTTGACGATCGGAGAAGGTATTTGAGAGTCCTTCTCGACGGCCGCTATTTCTTTCGGGGGAGACACGGCTGCGGGGCGGTGACTGCGCAGCTGCGGGCGGGAGCAATTTTGACTTTCTTTCTTTGCAGGGGCGTGATCTTCTTTGCGTACCTGCAGGGCAGCTTTTCTTCTTGCGTGGAGAGGAAACAATCGTATCTTCGTGGTCACTGATTCCCCCTCACTCGTGTCGCCTCTCTTGGCGTAGGCTCTCTTCGTGCGCGAGAGAGATTTTCGGAACATCCTCTTGTTAACATGGAATGCCTTCCCATGTCTAAGAGGAACTCCTTTCACCTCCATAAGCCGGCCAATCACTAGGCCATATCCTAGGGATCCTCCAAATGTGCCATCTTCCTTGAAGGATTTGTTCCCACACGCTCGCGAGTAGTCTGCAGACAGACAAACTCAGCCCAATTTATTTTCTTTTTCGCGATGATTGCGGCCATTACAATCGGCTTTGCCTTTTTGATTTGTCAAAGCCGCCAAATTTGATGTCAATACATTTGGCAACTATGTCCAACGACTTGTGATAATCCTCCTTCGATCTCTTGTTTCTTTGTGTATACTATTTTATCAAAGATAGTCGGGCTTGGCTATTTCTTTCCAAGCATCGCCCAAGTTTACATCAGCCTTCGTTAATGTCCGAGGCTCCTTGATTTGGTAGTGAGCTTGTGTTCACCAAATCCTTGGCGAGAGATAGTCACCGCTTTCCGTGAATAGATGACTTTATTCCTTCATCGTGAATCTCGGCATTCACGTAGAGAATCGCGCGACCTCCTCCACATAGGTCATCGGATATTCTAACGTCAGAAACGGTTTCAGCCTAGTCGTTTCCAATTTTTCAGAGATTTTCTTCACTAGGGTGTCGTCGGACCCCTGTTTCACCATGCCGTCGAAATCCACAGTAGACCCGGTGTGGATTTGCTTCCCTAATTTGACAAAGTCGTAGGTTGGTGCCATTTTTCAGGATTTTATCAAAGAAAAACTCAGAGAGTGATTTGAAGATAGATAGGGTTTCGAGAGAATTTTTTGCCTTTGCTTTTGAGAGAAGTAGATGAACAGTTTTGGTAGTGTGAGAGAGAAACGGACGTAAATGGTTTAAGTATGGTTTATGAAAGGACGTGCGGGTGGTTTTTGAAATGTGATCGAAATCAACGACTTAGATTTTGCACGCCTATTTAGCATTTAATGTCTCGTATTTAATGCGGCAAAGATTTATATCCAATCATAAGCTTGGTGTGCGATTTATGTTTGTACACATCATCATTATCTTTGGCGTATTCCTTAAAACATTCCCGCTTAGTCAAAACGATTTGCGTTTTTGTCACTTTGCTCATAAGTGACTCAAACTTATCCCTTAGCCGATTTAACTCTACTTCTCACAACTTTTAGTGACTCAAACCTATCGGTGACTCGATGTAGTGTTTTCCGTCTGGTGATTCTCGAAATGATTTGTGTGTTCAGCTCTTTTTCACCCTTTTTGTGTTCCATTTCTTTTCTTTGATTCTTATGAGTGTCAGCTCAGCTCAATTAACCTCAACTCATGTTTTAGTTCTTCAAATCTTGACTTCATAATAATGGTTTTGTGAAGATGTCACCAATTGTTTGTCGGTTGAGATATATTCCAAGATGATGTCCTTCTTTTCAACATGATCTCTTATGAAGTGATATCTGACAGCGATATGCTTTGTTCTTGAGTGCAACACAGGATTTTGAGTAATGGCAATTGCACTTGTGTTATCACACATGATTGGAATTTCTTTTTCTTCAACTTCATAGTCTCTCGATTCTTTGTCTCATCCATAGGACTTGGCACAACAATGTTTGCCCATGACTATGTATTCTCGTTTGTAGAGAGGTGGCTATTGAATTTTTTCTTGCTAAACCAGAAATCACTGTTTCCTAGCATTTGACATGTGCCGAAGTGCTCTTCTGTCCACTCTGCATCAAAGATAGTCGAATCTAAATAGCCAATTAGCTTGAATCCACCTTCCTTTGGATACCATAGGCCAACTTCTTGGCTTCCTTTCAAGTATCTCAATATTCTCTTAATTCTTTGTCATATGGCTCTCTTTTGGAGCAGATTGAAATCTTGCACATACACCTACAACAAAGGTGATGTCCGGCCCGCTTCTTTGTGAGATAGAGCAATGATCCAATAAGTGCTCAGATCTTGTTTGATCTAGAGCTTGCCATATGCATCCATGTCCATTTTGGTGATGTATTCATTGGTATTTTTACGAGAAGACTTCTCCTCCATACCAAACTTCTTCATTAAATCTCTCGGTGTATTTTGTTTGACTTATGAAGGTTCCATCCTTCATTGTTTCACTTGAAGTTCAAGGAAGAATGTCGCTCTCCCATCATGCTCATTTCAAATTTACTTTGCATGAGATTTGAAAACTTTTCACATGACTCTTTGTTTGTGGATCCAAAAATGATGTCATTCACATATATTTGAACAAGCAAGTATACTCTTTTTGTCTTGAATTAAGAAAAGTGTTCTATCTACTTTTCCTTTTGTGAATCCATTTTCGGTTAGGAATTGTGACAAAGTATCATACCATGCTCTCGGGTGCCTATTTCAATCCATATAGAGCTTTCTTGAGTTTGTATACCTTATCTCCAAGAGTCTTCTGCTCAAATCCTGGAGGTTGTTCAACATACACTTCTTCTTCCAATAAACCATTTAGGAATGCACTTTTTACATCCATCTGATATACAATGAAATCTTTGTGAGCTGCATAGGCAAGAAACATCCTTATAGCTTCCAATCTTGCCACAGGGGCAAATGTTTCATCAAAATCTATCCCTTCTTCTTGGCCCTTTGGCTACTAATCTTGCTTTGTTTCTTACCACAGAACCTTCCTCGTTCATCTTATTTCTGAACACCCATTTGGTGCCAATAACATTTTGATGTATGGGTCTTTGCACTAATTCCCATACTTTATTTCTTTCAAACTGATTCAGCTCTTCTTGCATGGCTTGAATCCAATGTGTGTCGTCCAATGCTTGTGACACGTCTTTGGGCTCTATTTGCGGGATGAAGCATGTGAACATAGCTTCTTGTTGAGTTTCGATCTTGTTTTGACACCTTCTTTTTATATCTCCAATGACAAGTTCGTGGATGGTCTCTCGGCCATCTTACATCAGGTTGGAGTAAGTTAGCGGATTGATCGACTTGTGTGTGTTCTTTCGTGGGTCGACTCTCTCGTAATCACTTATCCGCAAATTTTCATTTGTTTTTGAGATTGACTATCTCATCTTCTTCTCGAATTGATAATTCCGGCTTGGCTTCAAAGATAGGGACTCTTCGTATGGTTGGATGATTCAACTTATCGGTGACTCTTCAATGTCTTCTCCATTTACATTTGGCTCATCGAATACCACATGAATGGATTCTTTCGCAACCATAGTCCTTTTGTTGAGTACTCTGTAGGCTTTGCTTTTTTTGAAGTATCCTAAGAAGATACCTTCATCGACTTTAGCATCAAAAGCCTTTAGATTGTCTTTGCCATTGTTGTGGATGAAGCATTTACATCCAAATATTCTCAAATATGCAACATTTGGTTTTCTTCCACCCAAATCTCATAGGAGTCTTTGTCACCGTCTGCATGTTTATCATACCTCTATTTTGAGTGTAGCAAGTTTGTGTTGATTGCTTCACCCAAAATCTTTTTGGTAACCCCGCTTGACCTAACATGGTCCTTGCCGCTTCTTTGAGGGTTCTTTTCTTCTTCTTTCTCGCAACTCCATTCTTTGTGGAGTTCTTGTCGCCGATAGTTCATGACCAATACCATTCTCAATACAATACTAAGTTATTATTCCATTGACAAACTCGGTTCCTCTCCTGTCGATCTTATTTTGATAATGGTTTGACTCTTCTCGTTTTGAATCCTCTTCATCACCAATTTGTGGTAGTTTTTGTAGAGTTTCTTTCTTTTTACACATGAATATTGTCCATGTATATCTTGAGTAGTCATCTACTACCACCAAGGTGTATTTCTTTCCACTTATCTTTGGTTTGGTTCCTTTGGGCCAAATAGATCCATATGTAGCAGATGCAATATTCTTGTTGAAGATTGGCATGTCTTTTCTTTGAATGATGACTTGATTTGTTTTCCCTTCGACATGCATCACATATACTCTCCTTCTTGTATATCGAGTCCGGAAGTCCATCCACAAGACTACTTCTTGCAAGTATGTTAATCGTTTTGAAATTTAGGTGACTCTTTTTTGTGCCACAACCAACTTGATTCAATTTGTGCTTTTTGCTAGTAGACAGTCTTTGGGTGTTGCGATGTTGACCAATCCATGACATACATATTCTTCTGTCTACATCCTTGCAAAGACAACTTCATTCGATTCAAAAGATATCCTTGATTTGGTATACGCCCATGTTGAATCCAACATTGTAACCCTTGTCACAGAGTTGATCGATGCTCGATAAGTTGAAGTTGAGTCCTTCAACATATGCAACATCCGTGATTTCTAATCCATTCCTCTTGATGGATCCAATGCCTCTTATTTCACCGGGAGCTTCATTTCCACCAAATATGACTTTTGCTCCTTTAACTTCCTTGAATTTTTGACAGATATTTCTTATTTCTGTCATATGTCCGGAACAACCACTATCCATGTACCAGGTTCCTTGGCACATAGTTGTTCCTTGAAACCCGCAATCAAGGAAATTAAGTTTTAGGTCCCCATACTTGTGCGGGTCCCGAGGGGTTAGAATTGTAAGATGATCCAACCAACCTATAGCCAAATGATTTGACTCTAAGGGGTTGCCATCTATCAGTGCCATAATCATAATTAATCCCTGGCAAATTGCTTGGGAATTCTAGGTTCATACAACTGTCTCTTTTGTCGTATGCCCGCATATGTGTTTTAGCAATTGCCTTCCTTGGGTAATTGTGGTGTCTTTGAGTGTAGTGCCTAGGTGCATATGTGTCTTTGATGAAAGCTCTTATACTTTTGGAATGGCCTTTTTGAGTTCTAGGCCTTTGCCATTTGGGCCTATATTCCATAAGTATATTGATAGTTTACATTATTCCAATAAGCTTGGCTTGGATATTTTCTACCATTCCCATCATATGTATTTCTTTTATGGATTTTAAGGGTTTTTGGTAGCTCGCTTCCTTTTTCTGAGTATTTTTGTTTGGAGTTTGCCGAGGAACTCTCTCTTGAATCTCTTCTCATTTGTCCTTTCAGCCGCACTCAATCGGTTGTTTTCCTTTTCCTTTATAACCAAGGCCGTTTGCTTGTTATTGTGCTTTGGAGTGAATGTGTGTGCAACATTTAGAGTTTTGGATTTTTCGGACTCTTCATGGCTAGAAGATCCTTTTTCCAAAATTACTTTTGAGGTTTGACATAGCACGAGAGGAGTTAAATCCTAAGCCTGTCTTGTCTCCACATTCTCTTTGACTCATAATAAGATCATCCAATGATTTAGATGCCTTAGTGAATGAGGCAATAACATTTTTGAGGTCATTCTCCCTATTCTCTATAAGCAATTTCGCTATTAATTTAGCATTTTCACCTTTAAACTTTCATTCTCATCGCCTATTTGACTTAGAGTACTCGGCTCCTTCGTCGACTTTGAGTTTTGACTCTTGAGTAGGCTGTTTTCCTCATTTAATAGTGTGTGTGAGGATTTAATGTGTTCAAAATCTTTCATCATTTTTCCTAATGAATCATAAAGATAGTCGGTGATGAGGTGTGTGTGTCATCACTATCACTAGAGTCCGAGTTTGATGAGTTAGAGTGTACCTCATCTTCTTAGTCAGGTTGATCTTGTTCCTTGGCCATCAAGCGGATCGGGCTTCTTCTTCGAGTCACTTGAGTAGTCGGCTTCATGCTCTCTCGAGTCATTGTCTCTCTTGACTTTATTTTTGATCTCTGCAGCCATCATTGCCTTTTTCTTTTCTTGTCTTCTTTCTCGAAGACCTTCCTTTCTTCTTCATCCCTATATTTGTTAACTACAGGATATGAGCAATCAATGGCATAGTGACCTGGTTGTCTCAGATTTCAACATAGATATTCAGCCGTTTGATCGACTCTTTCCATTCTTGGATTGTCACCCTTTGATATTCAACTTTTTGATGATATGTTCTCTTGGTTGGCCTATCTTCCCTTGATTTGGAGGGAGCCGAGTGTCTTCTCGGAAGATTCGCCCTTTCCTCTCTTGTAGTTCTTATTGAATTGAATCTTTTAACCATCGGGGCTATTTCTTCCGGATCAATGACTTCTTTGACCTCGGCTCTCTTCCCATCTTTAACAATTAGAGCAAAATTGTTTTGGGTACAAATTGCCTCTTCTCTTCTGGTCTTTTCTTCTCACTCAAACTCGTAGGCTTTGAGGTCCGAGAATAATTCATGGTTGGATGTCTTTGATAGGTCCATGGAATGTCTCGGTGCCATGACCTTCATTTCCCATTCATTTGGAAGACCTTTTAGGATCTTCATACACATTTCCTTCTGTGTATATTCCTTTCCAAGTGCATAACTCATTTGTGATTTTCGTGAACCGAGCATCCAGTTGATCCAGGTTTTCTCCCGAGATCATTTTGAAGTTCTCAAATTTCTCAGACGACCACCGATAATTTGTTTTCTTTGATTTGCTCGAGCCTTCACAAATCAATGCCACTTGTCCCATTTCTTTAGCCGTTTTGCATGATTTGACTTTATTGAACATGGCTTTGTCCAAGGTTTTGTAAAGGATGTCCTTGGCTACATTGTCCAGGTTGTATCTTTTTTGTCATCATTTGTCCACTCGGTTCTTGGTTTTTCAACCATGACAGTCCGGGAGCAACTTCCTCTTCTCCTTCAATTGCAGACTCTTCGTGCATGTTTGTGTGTTCACCTTTAAGATTTGCAGAGGCCCATCTTCTATCACTATCCACATCTCATCATGTAATCCGATAGATGAGCTCGCATACAAATTTTCCAATCATCAAATTCTTCAATAGTGAACATAGGGATGCGTGTCAAATTTGCTTCTATGATAATAACTTTTAATGATAAAAAGAGTTTTACATGGCATTCATCAAAATCTAAACAGTAAATTTCCTAACATCAGCAGACAAGGACTCACAAGCACATCCATGAGTCTACTGATAGTGATGAAGACATGGATCCAACTGCTACAGTAGAGAAGTCCGAGATGCAGTAGGCCATCACAGAATCTTGAGCCATGCACAAAATGAGTCTTCTAGAGGGTCCAGGAGAGTCATCCAAAGTCTCTTCTAGGACAGATCCTTTGGGAGTGGCGCAACTGATTGCAACGGATATTGCTGCAACCACATCCCCAGTGCACTCAACTGATGGCTCTCAGGGACATGACAATGAAGCTGGGACTTTGGGCCCCCAAGCTAAGCCACCCTTGAAGTAGGTGTTGAGACACCTGCCCTTGCGGCTGTACACTCAGAGGGAACAGTAGCCGCATCTCAGGAGAAGAGTGACCCCACCATCGTTCACTCATCTGGTGCGCCTGCTGAGGGGGAAACTCTCTCCACCACAGCAAGGTTGGAGGATGTTGTGGAAGACCAAACATTGCAGTTTGGAGGTGAAGGAGATAAGATCACAGAAGAGCAGAGTGACATTAACGACGCTCGGACAGTTAAGTCTATCTTAGCTGAAATGTCCACTGCCATGAAGGCCGACGAAGCTGTTGTCGCAGCTGAGGTGAATGATGGCGAGACCCTAGGAGTTGAGACTCTTAGTCCTAACAGTGCAATTCTTGGAGTTGCGACTCTAAAGGATGCCACCGTAAAGACCCTAAGACAGATGAGTCTGTCGAAGGGATTGTCCAAGGCCCTGCAACAGTTGAGACTGCTAGGGGTATAGAAGGCCCAAGGGAGGTTGAGACTTCCCTACAACAGAACAATCCTCAAATTCAAGGAGCTGCTGCAGAAGAGGAGATCAACGTCCTTCATGACTCCCAAGAGAACATAGACACATCATTTCTGGGATCAGAGGATGAAGTTGAGTCCACACAACATGAAAATCCTATGACAGACAAAGCTGAAGATGTTCTCAAAACTCAGAGCTCAGTGATAAGACGACTCGAATGAGGTTCAATTTCGATGATGAGCCAACTCCAAAGGCCTCATCATCCTCCAATGATACTGATGAATTAGTTGAGGACCAGGTTACTCAATTGGAAATATCCACTGAGACTGAAGACGCTGTTAACACGGTGAGGCTCGATCGGTGAGCAAACTCTCTCAATCGCTCCACTGAACAGTCACCGCGCAGTTTCACAAATTTGCAATGTGATAATGACTCCTATAGCTCAATCACAGGCTTTCACAGCTGGACCAACATCTGTTGATGACACTGCCGCAACCGAGGCACAGAGAGCTGAATCATTGCAGGAACTTCAAAGTCAAGACACCCAAGGTGAAACCTCAGAGATACCATTCCTCCATAATGATGTATTTGAAGACATATTCCCATTCACTGCTAACTACCCGAATGGAGGATGAATCTGCCGCAAAACTCAAGAAATTTACCCTGCAAGAAGAGCCTATCATTCCCACAGATACGATTGTGCCAATGGATTTCAATTTCGATGCAGAGTGGCGAGCAACCGAGTCAAATTCGATAGTTGAGTTCCGTGAAGGCTTCAAGAAGATCTGTGAAGAGATTGAGAAGATGGATCGCCAAAAAGCATCTATGGATTTGAGATTTGACAATCAGAATACTACCCTCACAACAGATTTGAGAGGGATCATCGTTCGTATAAGAGAATGGGCTGCACAACAGATAGCCATGCGTTTGGAGCAGTCCGTTACTTCAAGGCCCTATTTGCCAAAATGCTAGTATGGAGTGCGAACACATCTATATATCTGCAGAGGATGAAGGAATATAATATGAGGATGGAAACTTCCCATAAGTCGGATATGGAGCTTCTACAACACTTTCACAAGACTGAGATCACGCACCTAGAGAACAACATGAATGAAAAGTTCAGTCTTCTGATGGTGGATATGAAAATAGTGACAGTTGAATCAAAGGCTAATCGTTCTGAGTTTTTCAAAGCCTACTCCGTAGCAGACTCCAAGCAAGACTCGACAAACAGTTGACTGGATTTCCTCCTCAGTGGACTATTCCCTGGGCTAACCCTTTCGTTTGGTGATGATGCCAAAAAAGGGGAAGAAGAGGCCCTTAAGGGACTGAAGCAAGAAGTTAAGAAGGGAGGTGACACATCTGAGGGGGAAGGAAGTTCAAAGAATCTGAAATTGATGTATGCTGATACCCCACAACTAGGTGAAGTCACAACCTCTATTCTCAGCAAGCTACCCCATAACCTACCTATTGAGAAAGCTGCAGTGGCCATGAAAGATAAAAGAAAAGCTATCGAAGCTGCATTTGAGGAGGTAGCTGGGAAGCAATCAACTCGCGTTCAGGAGATAATGAGGCAATATGGTGGTCCTCTAGCCGGAAAGGACTACGTTGCGATCAAACCGCCAAGGAACTTTACAATGGCTGATGATGGATCTGAGCCCAGATCAATAGAGGAATTCCAAACTCTAGAATGACAAGGTTACTTTCAAGGGATGACTCTGCCGTAAGCTTGGGACTTGTATTGGGAGAAGGGATTGGATCTGTGTCAATTAGCTCATAAGCACCAGACTTCCAGTAGTCACTCAACTAGAAAGTCGAAAGCTCCAATACAGTATACTCCCAGAGGATGGGGAACTGAGTCAGGAAGAGGAATACGTGGTGGCAGTGGAAGAGGCTCTCAACTTCGACCAAAACCAAAAGATGTAGTATACGTAGATCCAAACAAGAAGGGTCTTATATAATGGGTTGGATATAATCACCTTGCCAACCTAGAAGTTTCTAGAAAGAACGCTGAAGCTCTTAGAAGGTAAGAAGCTGAGAATGACCCTACTGCTAGACGATCGTATGAGAAAAAGAAGAGAGAGGAAGAAGAAAGCAACAAAGGCGATGAAGTGTGTTGCGAACCCCTTCATGTATTTTACTTTGTAAATACATAATTGTAAGTCTTCTGCAATAAGCTCAATGAATTTTCTTGTAACTTAGCTTAGATACATGTTGTATTGATGTAGTTGTATAAAAGCTCTATAAAGCATAAAGCTCTGATACTTATTGTAAACAGCTTTGTAAAGGACAAGAACGCTGTGATCAATCAAATGATTATTTAAAAGCATACATTCTTTGTTGCTGCACTGCCTATATTTATCTTTGCTGTTTACTTATATTATTTGTTTTACGTTTTGGCATCATCAACAAGGGAGAATTTGTTAGGAAATTTATTTGTTAGATTTTGATGATACCATGTAAAACTTAAACTAGGAAATTGGTAGCCCATTTTCCTTGTAATTATGCATTGTAATAGATAGGACTGAAAGAGCTGAGTTAAGTCAGCTATGTCAAAGATTACAAGAAGTCAACTGTGGACTGGAATGAAGGCTCTGATGTGCGTCAGCCTAGAAGGAAGTCAAGGACTCGACTGAAGGAGAGTCAGCTGAAGAACATCATTGAGAAGTTTCAGTCAAGTCAACTCAAGAAGCCAAGTCTAACAGTTGAAGTGATAGTTGAGTCAATCCCATGATTGGAGCAGGCTAAAGTCACTGGGGTAAAGGCATCAGTCAAGTGAAGACAACTGACATAGATCCGTTGGAATAAAGTCAAGAATATTACTCGATGTAGTAATATGTCAAGACTGGCAGGTCTTAAAGTGTTTGGCCCAGAATTGTGCAAAAGGAATGAACCAATGGGAAACACTGCACCTTGTGTCAGAACCTGCAAACCTGAAATGCCATTTAATACGAGGAAAGGTAAATATCACAAAGTCCAGACCAAGACAGACAAGCCAACAAACACAAAGTGAATTTTAAAACTAGGCATCTATTCAACCGACAAATTTCAAATGTGCACTATAAAAGGTTGGGGAATCTATTGAGAAGAGATTACCTTGATTACCTGAACCACGAATGAACAAGCATTATTGAAGCAAGTAATCTGCAATATTCTCAAAGTAATTAAGCAATTCCTCAAGCCTTAAACTCGAAGAAACACGATCCAACACAAGCTACGAAGGAAAGATAACTTCAACTAGTTGAAGAGGAAACTTTTGAAGAAACAAAAGGGATCTACTTTCCAAGTTGATGGATTATAGAAGGTTCAAGGTCGAACCATTATCAAGTTTGTTGGAGGGCTTCGTTATCAAATCCAAGAACTTGAGAAGTGAGCTGAAGTAGCAAGACAGTTGCCCTATGAAGCAGCTGAATCGCAAGAGAAGCCAGTTGTGTGATCAAGGCTATCTCCAAACTGATAACCGCTTTGTAAACTGATCTATTACATAGTGGATTCCTCCAGGCATTGGAGAAGAGTGGATTAGAAGAATTACCCCGTCTTCGAACCTCTATAAAAAACTTGTGTCAATTTCTTTCAGTATTTACTTGCTATCCAACCGATAAATAACTAAGTGCTAAAATCAAGTGTTTAAAACAAGCTTAAAATAAATCAAAGGGTGTTAAGTCTTCCACTGTTAAAAACCAAATCAACCAAGTTAAGTATTTGTCTTAAGCAGCCGAGTTATACTATCAACAGTTGTATTGAGTCTGTTGAGTGGGTAACTTAGCCGAAACACCAACTTAGCTGTCCCCCAAGGACACAACTGATTTGAGTCAACTCTGTTGAACTATTTAAAAGGACTAAAATCAAAAATTTGGTAAGGTTTATTCAATCCCCCCTTCTAAACCGTACACCACACACCTTGGGACCTACAAACATAGTATGAGTATCTAGTCAACTTGAATCCACATTCTTTAGGATATCCTAATCCAACTTCTGACTTCCCTTAAAGTATCTCAGAACCTTATCAGTTGTTGTCATATGACTTTCGTTCAGAGCAAACTGAAACCTTGCACACACACCAACTGCAAAAGTGATGTCAGGTCTGCTGGCAGTCAAGTAGAGCAATGATCCAAGGAGTGCTTCATATCTTGTCTGATCTATTAGTTTTCCTTCAGCATCCATGTCCATCTTGATAGAAGTATTTGTAGGAATCTTCAGAGATGGTTTTTCTTCCATACTAATTTCATCATTAATCTCTGGTATACTTGGATTGGCTTATGAAAGTTATATCCTTCATTTTCTTGAATTGAAGACCTAGGAAGAAAGTTAACTCTCCCATCATGCTAATCTCAAACTTCCCTTGCATTAGGTTTGAGAATTTATCACACATCTCTTTGTTTGTGGATCCAAAGATGATATCATTCACATATATTTGCACAAGCAAGATGCTCTCTCCATCTTGAATTATGAAGAGTGTTCTGTCAACTATTCCTTTAGTGAATCCATTGTCTATTAGAAATTGAGACAATGAATCATACCATGCTCGTTGTGTTTGTTTCAAACCATATAATGCCTTTTTTATCTTGTAGACTTTGTCTTCAATAGTTTTCTGCTCAAAACGTGGAGGTTGTTCCACATAGACTTCTTCTTCTAAACGTCCATTAAGAAATGCACTTTTAACATCCATTTGATAGACTATGAAGTTGGTGTGTGCACTATAATCAAGAAACATCCTTATTGCTTCTAATCTAGCAACATGTGTAAAAGTCTAATCAAAAGCTATACCTTCCTCTTTGCAATACCCTCTTGCTACCAATCTTGCTTTGTTTCTCACAACAGATCCTTTCTCATTCATCTTGTCTCTAAATACCCACTTTGTATCAATGACATTTTGGTGGGTAGACCTTTGAACAAATTCCCAAACTATAAATATTTCAAAAAGATTCAACACTTCCTGCATAGCTGGAATCCAGTGTGTGTCATCCAATTCTTGTGACTCATCATTTGGCTCAATTTGAGAAATGAAACAACTGAACATGCTTCATGTTGAGTTTTGGATCTTGTCCTTATTCCTTCTCTGACATTTCCAATCACTATCTTAGATAGATGGTCTTTCAGCCATCTCACATCTGGTTGGAGTAAGTCTGATGGATTGCTTCTTCTTGGATCTAAGTTTTCTTGAAAAGTTTCTTCTTGTTCATCTTCATTTAGATGCAACCCTTCCAGCTGTCTCTGAGATTCAGCTAACTCATCCTCATCAGGATCAAGTTTTCTGAGATTTGTCTCAGCATAAAGACTCTTCTGGAGAGTTAGATGATTCATCTTCTTAGCTAACTCATCATTAATGTCTTCTCCATTCACATTAGGTTCATAAAAAATGTCATGGATAGACTCTTCTGTTGCCGTAGTCCTTTTGTTCCGAACTCTGAAAGTAAACTCTCAGTTGAATATCCAAGAAATATACGTTGATCAGCTTTCGCATTAAAGGCTTTCAGAATATATGTGCCATTATTATTAATAAAACACTTGCTTCCAAAAATATGAAAATATCCCACATTAGGCTTTCTTCATGTCAAAATTTCATTGAGGATTTTGGACTGTTGTCCGTTGATCATACACTTATTCTGGTGTAGCATGCTGTGTTAATGTCTTCAGGCCAAAATCTCTTGGGCAATGCAACGTCAGCTAACATGGTCCTTGCAACTTCCTTGAGGGTTCTATTCCTTATTTTAATTACTCCAATATGATGTGGAGTTCTTACAGCTGATAACTCATGAGAAATACCATTTTTCATGAAATACTGATAATGGTTTGGCTCTTCTCTTTTTGAACTCGTTTCATCAGCTGATAAGCTTCTGTAAAGTTTCCTTTTTCTTACACATAAAAATGGTCCATGTGTATCATGACATAATTAGGGTGTATTTGTTTCCACTTATGTTAGCTGGCTCAATTGGTCCAAATAGATCCATGCGCATTAAATGCAGGATCCTTGTTGTAGAAGACTTGGCTTATCCTTGAAGGACGACTGATCTGCTTTCCTTTCTGACATGCATCATAGATGCTTTCCTTCTTGTAGACAGAATCTGGCAAACCTTCCACAAAATGGCTTCTTGCAAGATTGTTGATAGTCTTGAAGTTCAGATGACTCAGCTTCTTGTGCCACAATAAACTTGATTCAGCCGTGCTCTTTGCCAATAGACACGTGCTTGGTGTAGCAGTAGACCGATCTACTACATACATGTTCTTCTTTCTCATTCCAGATATCACTACTTCATTGGTTTCAACATCCTTGATCTCGCAAGCACCCATGTTGAATCCAACATTATAGCCTTTATCATAGAATTGGTTGTTACTCAATAGATTGAAATTCAACCCTTCAACTTAAGCAACATATATGATCTCTAGTCCATTTTTCTTGATGGATCCAATGCCTTTAATTTCCCCTGGAGCTTCATTTCCTCCAAATATGACTTTGGTTCCTCTTAATTCCTTGAAATTTGGTAAGTTTCTTGGTGTTTCTATCACGTGTTTAGAACAGCCTTTATCCATGTAACAAGTTCCTTGGCACTCTGCTATTCCCTGAACATGTAGTCAATGAAATCAGTTTTAGGTACCCATATTTGTCTGGTCCTGAGGGATTAACACTATAAGGTGATCCAACCAACCTATAGCCAAATTATCTGACTTTAAGAGGTTGCCACCTATCAGTTCCATAATCATAATGAATCTTAGCAATTTGCTTTAGAGCTTTAGGAACATACAATTGTCTCTTTTGTCTGTATGCCTGTATATGTGTTTGTGCATTTGCTTTTCTAGGAAAATATGGAAACTTTTGTGCATAATGAACATCGTGCTTGGTGCACATGTGTGTTGATTCCTTTGCTTTAGGAATGAGATAAGATGAGTCTAAGGTGTCCGCCACTTAGGCTTGTATCCCACAAGACTTGGCTGATATTTCATTTGATGGTTCTAATCAGCCTATGTTGGATAATTTCTACCATTCTGTTCATATGATTTCTTTTGATGAAACCTCTGGGCTGTTCGTAGTTCTATTTGGATTTCACAGAATACCTCCTGTTAGGGGTCTGCTGTTGAGCTTTTCTAAATTTAGTTTCAGCAACTCTCTCAACAAACTCAGCTGGCTTCTTTCCTTTTCCTTTATGACCAACGCCAACATGTGAGTATTTGTGATTGTGTGTGCGTGAAACATATGGTGTTTTTGTGTTTTGAAATCCCCCATTGCTTGAGGATCTTTTTCCATAACCACTCATGGAGTCTGAGCATTGGCAAAGGAATTTAAACCTAAGCCTGCCTTGTCTCCAATTTGTTTTTGTATCATCATCAACTCATCCAATGTTTTAGATGATTTGCTGAGTGATGCAATCTCATTCTTCAGCTCTTGTTTCCTCTTTTCTCTTTCAGCTAGGTCCACATTAACCTGGCTATCTCACCCTTTAGCTATTTGTTCTCATCATCTATGTGACTAAGAGTACTCAGTTTTTCAGTCAGCTGTGAATTTTGGCATTAGAGTTGGTTTCTTTCCTCATTTAGAAGTGTGTGTGAGGATTTTATTTGCTCAAATATCTTTCTTCATTTTGCCTAATGAATCATATAGACCAATGGGTGATGAAGTGTGTGTATAATGATCACCATCATCATAATTTGAGCTAGATGAGTTAGAATTTACCTCATCTTCTTGTTCCTTAGCCATGAGACATATCAATATCTCTTTAAGATCTGATAATAACTCATGGTTGGTGTAGGTCCCAAGGGGTGATGTGTAAGGTTAAGAAGAGGGGGTTTAATAAACCTTACCAACTTTTGCAATTTAGTCCTTTTAAAACGTTTTCAGAGTAAACTCAAATCAGCTTAATCCTTGAGGGAAACTAGGTTGGCTTATTCAGCAAAGTTGCCCACTCAACAGACTCGACTGAGCTGTTGATAGTATAACTTAGCTGCTTTCAGCTCACACTTAGAATAGCAGTTGGTTTGTTTTTGTTCAGCGGAAGACTTTTTACCCTTATGATGTTAAACTTGTTTTACAACACTTGATTTAGCAATGTTATTATCAGTTGAGTTCATCAATCATAACTTAGCAACATATATAAAATAAGTGCACGAATTAAATATGTTGTAAGTAAATAAGACAAAAAAAAATTATAGTGGTTCAAGGATGGGGTAATTCCTCTAATCCACTCTTCTCCAACTCCTCGAGGAATCCACCAGGTAACAAGATCTTGGTTACAAAGCAGTCAATAGTCCGAGTCAGCTTTTATCACATAACCAGTTGCTCCTGGGACTCAGCTGCTTCCCAAAACAGCTGCCTTGCTACTTCAGCTCCTTCAAACTCTAGGATTTGATCACACAACCATCCAATGAGTCTAAAGCCTCTGGTTCAAACTTGAACCTTACTACTTCTCCTTCAACCTTTGAGAGTAGACCCCTTTTCCTTCACTGAATGTGTTGGATTGAGTTCCTTTGAAATTTAGGCTTGAGGATTTCTTTGAAAAGCTTGAGAGAATTTTCAGGTTATTGCTTGATTGCATGTATATTTGTAATGAACTCATTTTTTTCTCTCACTTGCTTCCTCAGCCTTTTATTGTGTAGATTTGAAATTATGTTCGTTAAAGAGATAGACACATATTTGAAATCACACTCGTAGGTTGTTGGCTTGTCTTGTCCTGCAACATTGATGTGGATTGTACCATGAATTAAATGCTCTGCAGTCTTTCCTTAGTCCCTGCAAGTTTTCAGATACATATCATTGGTTCTTTGCTTTTTGCACTATTTCAACAAAACAACTTTATTGCTGGCAGCCTGCACTACAAGAAAATTGTAAAATAATGACTACATTAGCGACGAAAAACCACCATCGCTAGAAAAAAAATGGATTTTCGACAGATTACCGACTGAAATAAGTTTTTAAAATTACTATGAAATTAGCGATGAAATAGTGACTGATTACAAATAATTTTTTGGCAAGGAAAAACATGTGGTCGCTAATCAGTGGGGAAAGTTAGCATGAAATTTTGGTCCATGCCCTTATGTTGGATTAGCAATGCTTTAGAGACAGATTTGTAAATAAAATTTAACTACGGATTAATCTGTTACTAACTAGAGACGGTATTTTAATGCTGTCATTAGTTTCTCGAGTTTAAAGATGGAATTTAATTTCTGTCCGTAAGTACGGACATGTTTTCTGCTACATTCTTTTTCCAAATTAAAGACGAAATTTAATTTCCGCCGCTATTTAGAGACGAGTTTTCGGTCGCTATATTTGTTTCCCAAATTCCCTCGCTTTTTCCCCTCATGCCTTCTCTCTAATCTAATTTCAGCTTCTTACTAAAAAAAAATTAATTTCAGCGTATCCCCTCTTGTTTCTTCATCTCAGACCTTAGTTCCCCGCCGTTCTCACTACTCCGGCTTATCGATCACCACCATTCTCATGTTCCCCGCCATTCTCAGGCTTGTCCATCACCACTGTTCTCAGGCCCATCGTTCACCGCCATTGTGAGCCCTCGTCGAGCTCCGCCTCCACGGCGTGATACTTGTGAGCCCTAAATTTTTTTCTGTATTAATTTTATTTACTTTATCTAGTCAGATTTACAAAAGGCATGAGATATGTGGTGATTTTAACTCTATAGAAGCACAATTTAGTGATTGAGAATGGACAACGAAGGTTTTGTTCAAACCAGTTTTGAGTTCGATTGTTTGATGGCTTCTATAACCATAGTAAGCTACGGTTAATGTTAACGCACTTTCGATAACTTCTACATCAATAATTTCTTCTCAAACTTCCAATGACTGATGTAGGTCCCAAGGGGTGTGAGTAAGGTTTAGAAGGGGGGGTTGAATAAACCTTACCAACTTTTTGATTTTAGTCCTTTTAAAATAATACAGAGTTAAATACACTGCTAAGTCCTTGAGAGACAGCTAGGTTAGTTAACCAGCAGAGTTAGCCACTCAACAGACTTGATTGAGCTGTTGATAGAATAACTCCGCTGTTTAGTCTAAGCCTTAACTTGGCTGTGATGAGATTTTCAGCGGAACACTTAACACCCTTAAATTTGGTTTAAGTTTGTTTTAACACTTGGTTTTAGCACTTTGTTAATTATCAGTTGGATAGCAAATTATCAACAGATATAAAATGATATGCAGAAATTAAATGCTGAAATGTAAATGACACAATAATTTTTATAGAGGTTCGAAGATGGGGTAATTCTTCTATTTCTTTCTTCTCCAACTCCTGGAGGAATCCGTTAAGTATTGATCAGAGTACAAAGTGGTTATCAGTCGAGATACAAGTCTAGAGATGCCTTGGTCACACAGCTGGCTTCTCGTCCGACTCAGCTTCTTCACAGGGCGGCTGCCTTGCTACTACAACTCACTTGCTCAAGCTTCTTGGATTTGATCACGAAGTCCTCCAATCCTTCTTGGAATCCTCCTTGCTACTACAGCTCACTGATTCGACCTTGAACCTTTCTACAATCCTCATTGGAATGTAGACCCCTTTTGATTCTTCAAAATTTCCTCTTCAACAGTTTGAAGTTGTCTTTCCTTCACAACTTGGTGTTGGATCGATTTCCTTCGAAAGTTAGGCTTGACGATTTTGCTTGAATAACTTGAGAATATATTGCAGGTTACATTTCGAATAATAGCTTGAATGTTCGTGGTTCTGGTAACCTTCTCTCAATGAGATTCCTCAGCCTTTTATAGTGAACTTTCAAAAATTTGTCCGTTAAAGAGATAGGCTGATTTTCAAAAGTCACTTGTGTTCGTTGGCTTGTCTTGTTGCAGTCCTTGAAGTTGACATTTCCTCGTATTAAATGAATGTTCGACTTTTCGTAGTCGACACGCGGAGCTTGATGTTTCCCATTGGTTTATTCCTTTTGCACGCTTCGGGATCGAGCACTTTAAGACATGGCAAAGCATGGAAGTATTACTTGTTTAGGTAATATTCTTGACTTAAATGCGGCAACGGATTCTTTTCGATTAACCCTCTTTTGCAATTTGCCTTTTCCCCAAGTGACTTGAGTCTGCTCCAATGATTGAAAGACTCATCTGTCACTTCAACTTGACTTGACTTCTTAAGTTGACTTGACTGATACTTCACACAGTTGTATCTCAGTTGATACTCCTTCAGTCGAGTTCTTGACTTCTCCTCCTTGCCATACTCGGTTGTTTCTGGCCCGAAGTCTTCATTTCGACCTTGATTGACTTCTTGTATATCCAGCATAGTCCGACTTGACTATTTCGGCTAAATACGGCCTTATCTATTACAATGCAAATTACACGGAAAATGGGGTGCCAACTTTCTAGTCTAAGTTTTACATGGCATTCATCAAAATCTAAGCAATAAATTTCCCAACAACTGATTTATGATTTTTTGCCCTATTTACACAAAGACTTAGCTGATGTTGTTGTTGGTGTTGTTCTCTGTCTCTCTCTCACTCTCTCACATATCCATTGACAAGGTTAGATCTATTCAGATTCTCCTTTTAATGTATTTAATTTGTGTATTTTGCTGCTAGTGTTACAGTCCATTTTATCATTGTATGGTAATAATTTGTGTATCATTTATCTATCCAAACTGAAAACTGAAATTTTTAATGGAATGTTTTCCATGTCTGCAACAGATTGAATCATTAGAGACTAATTCATTTCTAATCAAGTAACAATCTGATTCATAATAGCTATTGATCATGCTCCCTTATTATAGAGAGTTTGATTAGCAAATTAGTTTTGACTCGCAGTGTATGGGTATCTGTTAATGTTAATAGCTCTCCACAAGGTCCCATGCCCACTTGGATCTCCTGCATTAAAAGAAGCAAATTTCAATTTTTAAAAGCTGAAAGCTATTGCCTGTTTTAGTGTGGTTAGGTAATGAAATGACTGAACAAGCATACAACATTTGGGATTAAGCTGACAATTACTAGGAAAATGTCTCCGGGATCATCTATCATCGATATTAGCGGAAATGCACCGCACAAGACATGTGTCTCCTTTTGTGCAACCGCTTACTCGCCTCGATGATGTTGCTAGATAGGGCAACCGTTTGATTTGACGTTGTATTAGTACCTTTTGCATTGGCTTAATTACATATTTGACGTCGTATTAGTATGCTTTTCAAAACTATAATATCTTATGATTATGTTGTATTTTTGCATTATTTTGTGTTTGGTTTAGATTTATATAGTACATTTTGCATATTACAGGTGTTTACAAGATTCATATAACAAAAAAATAGAAAATAATATTGTTAAAAATATCACAAAATTAGTGACGGATGTGATTTCCGTCACTAAATAAAATAATCTTGTCAAAAGTTGCCAAAGGAAAAACCGAAGGTAAATTTAGTGACCAAATTTCTATTGCTAAAATAATAGTTAAATGTAGTGACGGGATTTCCGTTGCTAAAATTGTAGTTAAATGCAGTGAAGGAATTTCCATTGCTAAAATTGTAGTTAAATGTAGTGACGGAATTTCCACTGCTAAAATTGTAATAAATCTACCAAAACTAACGATGGATTTTGGAAGTAATACCAACGGATTATTGAACCAATAACAACGGAAATTTCCATCGTTAAAATTGGCAACGGATATATATTCCGTAGGTAATATTTTAGCAACCATCGTTTTAACTAGGACCTTTTTCCGTCACTAATTCGTTGATAGTGCCTATTAGTGACATAGTTATTGCTTATAATGATGGAATTTTCGTAGCTAATTTCGTTTTTTCTTGTAGTGCTGACACATACCTATTTCCAGCATCACCTTGACTTGTATTGACAATGGATCTCTTTCAGCTTTCTTCAAGTCTTATCTGCTGCATACCTCTTTGACATTCGATTCCAATCATTTTGGAATGACTTAGCTGTCAGTCAGCTGACTGAGACAGCTTTTTTGTCACTTCACTGAGTCTTCACTTGGCTTCACACAACTGACACACAACTGGGTCTCCTCTTCGATCTTCAGTCGACTCTTGTAATCTTCAACTTAGCTGACTTCAACCAGCTTATTCAACCTTATCTATTACAAGTTTAATTACATAGAAAATGAGGTGCCAACTTCCTAATCTAAGTTTTACATGGTATCATCAAAATCTAAACATATATTGTCCTAACAATTTCCCCCTTTTTGATGATGCCAAAACTTAAATAAATACATCAAAGTAAATAGTGCAGTAACAAAGCTAGGGGGACTTCATACCTTGCTTTTAAATCTATAATCCTTCCACAATGATCCTCAACTACCTTCTCAAATTCAGCTTCAGTCGCTTTGTTGACTGTTTGTCTAAGTCGGTTGTCTTCACTTGACTGTTGCCTTTACCCCAGGTGTCTTGAGTCTGCTCCAATCATGGGATTGACTCAACTATCACTTCAACTAACAGACTTGGCTTCTTGAGTTGACTTGACTGATACTTCTCACAGTTGTACCTCAACTGACTCTCCTTCAGTGGAGTCATTGACTTCCTTCTAGGCCATACTCAGCTGACACACAGTAGAGTTTCATTCCATTATGCAGTTGACTTCTTGTAATCTTGACTTAGCTGACTTAACTCAGCTCTTCCAGTCCTATCTATTTCAATACAGAATTACAAGGAAAATGGGGTGCCAACTTCCTATCAGAAAGTTGTGTGTTCGATTCACGTCGGGTTCTCCAGTTGTTGGACCTCTAGTGCTACTCGGATCGATGACTGTCCCCCCAAACCAACACGAGTCTTTTATAGCGCACTTTGTCCTCACTCATGCCACCCTCGAAAACTTCCGAGGGGGTCACCCATCCCATATCTACTCCACGCCAAACACGCTTAACCTCAGAGTTTCTATGTTATGGGCACCAGAAAAGAAGATGCATCTGTTGGTATAGATAGTCCAAATCAAATCGTTTAAGCTCTTCTTTAACAGTGCAATCGAGCGCTCATGAGTTCAAATCACAGGCCGTGCCTTGCACCTCTTTTATAGCCCATTGCAGGAAGGATGCTAGAACAAATCCCGACAATCCCCCTCCCAGCACCTGCCAGCATCTCAGCTCCAGTGCTTGGCAATCTCCGTTGCCCGCCAAACTTCCTCAGTTCTAACGCCAACTTCTTCAATTTAAGTGTCGCATCACGCCAGCCTTTCAATTTTGGCCACCCAACAACCAACACCTTAAGTTCCACTCCGTTTACCTTAGTTGCGGCCACCTAGGAACCTACCCTTCAGTTTTGGTCCACCCAGCAACCTACACCTTCAGTTCCAGTCTGTTTTACCTCAGTTCCAGCCACCTTGTAACCTACCTTCAGTTCTGGTCCATTTACTTCCACTGCGCCAGCATCTCAGTTCTACTGCTCCTGGCAACCTCCACTGCAGCGTGCTTCCAAGGGAATTCAAACTCGTGACCTGCTCTGATACCAGTTGTTGGACCTCTAGCGCCACTCAGATTGACGATTGTCCCCACAAACCAACACGAGTCTTTTCTAGCGTACTTTGTCCTCACTCATGCACACCCTAGAAAACTTCCCAGAGGGTCACCCATCCCATGTCTACTCCAGGCCAATCACGCTTAACCTCAGAGTTTCTACGTAATGGGCACTAGAAAAGAAGATGCATCTGTTGTTATAAGTAGTCCAAATCAAATCCTTTAAGCTTTCTTTTAACTATGCAAACTAGCACTCACGAGTTCGAATCGCAGGCCGCTCCTTGCACCTCTTTTAAAGCCCATTGCAGGCAGGATGCTGGACCAAATCCCAACACTGTCACTTCACCTTGCTGAGGGGTCTTAGCAAGCATAATCTTCAAGGGAGGCTTCTTCACATCACTGCCTTCCCCTTGCTTGCTTCCCCTTTCTTCTATCTTTATCACTCCTCTACTGCTGCTTACTTTAATCTTCCCCCATTTTGGCATCATCACCAAGGGGTAGAGACAATTTAGGGAATACTTCACCAAGGAGTAGATCAATCTTGCTGTTTTTCATGCCTTGCTTGTCATGAGTCTTGGAGTAGGCTGCTCGAAATTCAGATCGCGGAGCCTTCGTCTTAGCTGCCATGAGATTCATTTCTGTAACAACCCAGATTTTTATGTTTTAATAAGTGTTTTCTTAATTATGTTATTAGTTTATTTCATTTAATAATAATGGATAATTGTGAATTTATTAATGATTTTACTTTATAGTTAATTTATTAGATTATGGATAATAAAAGAGCCTTTTTAATTGGACTGTGAATTTATTTTATTTGAGCCTTATAGCAAATAATTGGACTTTAATTAGTATATAGTATTAAATCAGGCTCATATTGTTAGTAAGTTGATTATAGGCCCATGTACCATAAACCTAGCCCAATTGGGAGTAGGTTAAAACACAGAAATAAGACACGTAAAACACATACATACAAAACACACATGACACACGTCAATACAGAAATGAAAAAAGAGAACACATGAGAGAGAGAGAGGATAGAACGCTAGGGAGAAGAAAAGAAGAAGGAAGAAAAAGAAAAAAAGAGAAGAAGAGAATAATGAAAAGTAATTTCCCCAACGCGGTTAATTCGAAACATGATTTTACTAACCCTAAGTTGAACAAGCAAGTAATCTCTTTAGCTTTCACATAGATTTAGGTTAGGATTGGATTTGGATTATTGTTATGTATGTGATTTTCATTATGCTGATTTCATGTCTTGTTGTCTTATCATGTTTGACCATATGTATTGTTGTCTTAAAGGTTATAAAATTTCATGTATTGGGCTTGCCGCCAACTATGTATAATTTGAGTGTATGCTTTTCCTAATTAGTTGAATGTATGTATTTTCCTTACTAACTGAATATTGGGTTAAACTAATTGGGTCCTAACTAAAGAGTTTCTCACAACTAATTGGATATTAGGTTTTCTCCATAACTAAATTGAATGCAAGGCTTTCTCCTAAATAGTTTTAAATAGCGTTCCCTTAATTAGTTGAATGAAGGTTTCCCTTAACTAGTTGATTGAGGGGTTTCCCTTAACTAATTGAATATAGTTACTTTCATAAGTAATTGAATGTATGGTTAGTTATTTCCATAAGTAATTGAATGTAGGTTTTGACATATGTTCCTACTTTAACTAAGTGAACGTATGACTTTTCCCCAAGTATAATTCAATCTAGACTCTAGAGTTCACTAATTAATTGAACGTAAGGTTTCCCTAATTAGTTGAGCAAAGAGTTTATCTTTAATAATAGAATATAGAAAGGTTTTCCTTTAACTAATTGAATGTAGAGTTTTCCCTTAACTAATTGAATATAGGGTTTTCTGATCGCCAAAAATATTTTGGTTCATCTAACTGCAAGTGTACAGTGTAGTTTATAGGATAATGGCAAGCAATGTCGTATTCCTCATGGATTAAAGCTCGAAACACTTAGGCTATAATAACATCGTATTCCAATTTTATTGAAGCGACCAAAATCAAGTATTTTAATAACTAGAAATCGAAAATAAATAAAAATAAAAATAAATAATTTTATGAACCCCACAAGTATTTTCAACATCTTCAGGAGCAACCTTAGGCACAAAATCTCAACATGTTTCTTCAATATTAAATGTGAATAAAGTTTTAAAAACAAATTCATGAAATTCTATGGGTTCAATTCCTAAATTCATTTACTCCCCTGGTCAGGTGGTGCGTAAACAGTTGATTAATAACAATTGTAGTCTGGTCAGATCGTTACAATTCTTATTAACTTCGAAAAGACTTGTGAATTGAATGACTCCCCACAAACACGGCTGTCACACATGTTTCATGTCTAAATTCGATTTTCGTCTTGATAGAACTAAGTTGGTCGGATCATGAACTAGAAGTATGACATGCAAATTATTGGCCAAATAAAAAGCAATTATAAATAAACACTCGAATTCATAAAATAGAACTCATTAATTAATTAAGAAAACAATAATCATATTTAATACAAATCCACAGTTTCGATTATGCCCCTAAGCTCTGAAAAATATGCCAAACATTGATTACAAACTCATAGACAAATTCGAATCAATATTATGACATCATATAAGCACAAACAATAGTTCTTAGACATAGAAAGAAAACCCCTTCTTGTCAGGATGGATTCCCATTCCAAGCCCTCGAAGCTCTTGTGCTACCTGGATGCGAAAGCCTTATGGTGTTCTTCGCGACCTAGCCTTTTGTTCATAGAAGCTCTTCGATTCCTTCGTTCCTGTGTTATTTGATGTGTTTTCTATGTAGAGAGTGATGATTTTTCATGCAAGACTTGGTCCCCTTTTATAGATGCTTGGAAAGATCACTTGTAGAGTTGGAACGGGAAGCAAACTCTGAAAAACGCGCTAAAACAGACTCCACACGGCCAGGCCATGTCGGACCACACGGGCATGTGGTGCTGGGCTCAGCCCTTCCTCGCATGGGCGTGTGGCTTGACACGGGCAGGTTGTGCGGTTGAGTGACCTTGTCCACATGGCCGTGTGAGTTCACACGGTCCGACGGTGTGGACCTGCTCCATCTCTAGTTTTCTTCCCTTCTTCACACAACCATATGATTTTCACACCACCACTCCTCACGGTCGTGTGACACCATACGGTCCGGCCGTGTGAAGTGCTTTTTTTCACTTTTTCCATCATTTTGATCTTCTCTTTGCATCCGGCAATCTTATCTGGGAATCCCAACTGACATTTCTTCATTTTAAGCTCCGTTTCCTGCAATAATTACAAGAATACACAGTATCATGCCCTTTAAAGGAAACCAAGTAAAAACATAGTAAATATGCGTGCAGATGCATCAATTATATATCATTTTAAGCCCCAAAATGCACGTATATTTTACACTCATCATTTTTCCTTGACTAATTGAATATATGGTTTTCTCCTAACTAATTGAATGTATGATTTTCCCTTGAGTAATTGAATATAGGGTTTTCCCTTAATTAATTGAATATAGGGTTTTCCCTTAAGTAATTGAATATAGGGTTTCCCCTTAAGTAATTGAATATAGGGTTTTCCCTTGACTAATTGAACATAGGGTTTTCTCCTAATTAAATGAATGTAGGGTATTCCCCATATGACGTTTCCCCAAGTATATTTGAATCTAGACCCTAGAGTTCACAAATTAATTGAACGTATGGAATCAATGGAATTCTTTTATTTTCAAAGTTTGACTCTTTAGTTCAATAAACATTGAATGTCATTGTGTTTTCAGTACAAATGTTTTGGACTAGTAATTATTAGTATTTATTACGTTACAAAGTTTTCGAACGAAGTAAAAGTTTTACTATTTCGTAATTTAGATATTTTTTTGAAAATGCTCCCCTTTATTTCTTTTTTCCGCATTAAAATTCAAGTAAGCTAAAAAGGGCACTACAATTTCAGTTTGGAGCACCATAATATTCTTTTGCATGTTGGCCTCCATTTTCTGAAGTTCTGCCTTATGTTGAGCATTGAGCAACTCCATATAACTCTTGTGAGATTGATCCATTCTAAACATGTGGCCCCTCTGACGCTCCTGGAATTTGGCATTGTATAAGCTCCAGATCACCATTTTTGCAAATAAGGATTTAAAGTATGTGACCTGCTCACGCCTCAGTGCCTTAGTCTGCCAAATCCATTCCCTTATTATCAAAACTGTTCCTTGGATATCTCCTGTGATATTTGCATTGCAGTTGTCTAGTCGTTGGTTGAGTGCTGCAAATCCATGCTCCATGTTTTTTATTTCTGCACAAATGGCCTTGAAGGCTTTATGAAAGTCAGCTGCATCATCGTATGCTCTCCTGGCCACACAATATAGAAATCAAACCCAATCGGCACCATAGTTGTATCAATAGGAGTTCCAAGTTCTTCTAGCACTTTCAGCAGCTGACTCTGCTGCCAAGGGTGCATGCACCTCGAAAAGAAAGTAGGCAGCAAAAACATCCTCAGGAAAAATTGGAATTTCCACGTCCTCAACTTGTGGAGACTTTCCCTTTCCCTTTAAAATTTCTTCAGCTCTATATACCTCGACTGTCTCAGCGTCATCAGCATCTTGTGCAGCTGTATTAGCCTGCTGAGTTGACAGATCCTCAGCTATCTTAAAAGTTTCCTTGGCATCAGTAGTATCTTATTTTTTAATAGACTTGTCCTCGGCAGACTAATCAGCGTCATTGGAAGGTGATGGCACCATGGGAGGTGGGCCATCAACCATTGTGAAATTTACAGGAGCAACCTTTTCACTGGCTTTCCTCCTCTTTGCCAGTGCCTCCTCGTATCTTTGTCCTCGGATGATTTCTCAGTTTGACTGGACCCAACTTCGTCATCAGTTCCGAAGAACTCAACATCAATGTTCTCTTGAGAATCACGAAGAGCACTGATTCCCTCTTCTTGAATGTCTTCTTCCTGAGTGGTTGGAACTTCTTCAACAACGTTTTCACCCAGGAAAGTCTCAACCTCCTCTAGGCCTTTGTTATGCTCAACAGTCCCAACCACTGATGGGCCTTCAATATTCCCTTTTGCAGTCGCAACTGCAACAGGGTCTTTGACAAATAACCCTTCAGCAGACGGAGCTTTTTTGGGGTCTTATGTGCCATCCATCAGAGTCTCAATCCTTGGATTGCACTATCATGGCCAAGAGTCTAAACTCCCATGGCCTCAATACAATCCTTTGTCTTGGCTGCATTAGCAACTTCATCGGCCCGCATGGTAGCTAAAGTTTCAGCTGAGACAGTCAAAACCATCTGAGCCTCGTTAACCTCAGTTTGTTGTTCTTTCAAAGTCTCACCTTCGCCTTCTAACTTCTCTTTAGTTAGGTCTCCCACAACCTCCTCAGACCCGGCCGTGGTGGTTTGAGTTTCTCCCTCAACTGGCGCACCAGCTGAGTCTCGAGCATTGAGGTCACACGAAACCTGAGACACGATTGTGTTTCCAGTTGAGTTATCGGCCATTTAGGCATATGTCTCAATACCTTCTTCAGCGAGTGGCTTGGCTAAGGTGCCCTCTACATCACCTTCCTTATCTTCATCGCCAACTTTCCTGGAATTTTCATCCTCAGATTGCACGGGAGATGTGGTAGCGTCAATTGTTCTTACCACCTCCATTATAATTGGGCTATGAGTAATCATAATAGAGGAAGATTCTCTAGGGACCTTTGTCATACTCTGTCCGTGCAGCTCTTTCGATTCCCTCAAAGCTTGCCTAAACTCAGCTTTCTCCAATGCATCAGCAGGGTCTATTTCTTCCACGTCACCATCACTGCTGTCAGCTGACTCTAAGGTATGTTCCGGGGCGCCTGTGAATGCATAAGAATGAGGCTTCTCTGATTCTACAATCGCCTTAGCCTTCTCATATCTTTAAGCCTTTCATTCTCATTCCTGTTAACAAAATGCTGATGCAACAGTCTTCATCCACTGTCGTGCGTACACTAATGTCCCCAAAAACTTTAGGAGGTATTCTTCCTCCTCAATGAATTATGGGCTTTTGAATTGGTGCCTAGACAAGCCCAACCTCCAGACCCTCTAGATTCTAAGCCGCTTTTGTATGTCTGGATATGCAGGAGGAAACATCACAAGTTCATCATCCTCCTGCATGGGCTTAAGAGGAGCCATCTCCTCCTTAGCTGTTCGAGCATCCGTCTGAGGGGAGCATACATCTAACTACTTGCCTTGGTCAGCTGTTTCAAATTCCTTTTCTCTAGCTGTCTCATGAACAACTGTCTCTTGTTCAGTCTGCTGACCTTCATCAGTAGTCTTCTCGACTATAGTGGTGGTTTCCTCACCACCTTCAGCTTGCATACACACTGTTGCTTCTCTACATCAACAATCTCCCTTTCAAGTGCTAGACTCAGCTGGCTTTTCCTAGGCCGATATTCTTACTAATCGCCTTATATTGGTTTTGACAAGAGGAATCTCTTCCTCTTCAGCTTCTTCGATGGCAGCTGGCTCCACCATCTCTATCTTCTTTGTTGCAGCTGGCTTGCGAGGCATAGCTGAGCGCTTTTTCTTCACGACTGGAGAAGTTTTAGTGGTATCCTTCTCAGTCTTGGCTGCTAGGGAAGAAGTAGGGTCTTCCACGGCTGTAGGGTCAGTCTTTGTTGCAGCATCTCTCTTCTTCTTCTGAATAGGATTCGGAGAAGGAGCTTTGGCAGTTGCATCAATGTCCTCGAAGATAGGATCATCTGACTCACCTTCGTTGGTGTCAGCTCTTGTTGCATGTGCTTGCCTCTGTGCACCTAAGAGGTTTACCTTAAACATCCTCTTATTCATGTGGAACGGTTTTCCATGCCTGAGGGGAATGCCCTTCACCTCCATCAAATGGTCAATCACAAGACCATACCCCATCGAACTAACAAATAGACCAGCATCGTTAATGGTCTTATTTATGACGTTCTCGCAAATTTGGCTAAAGATGAACTCAGTCCATTTCACCTTCTTTTCTTCCATAATGGCAACAATCACCGTTAGCTTCGTCCTAGAAAACAGATTGAAGCTGGCAAAATTCATGTCCACACACTTGGACACACCATCCATTAGCTTATGGGAGTCGTCCTTGATGAGCGACTTGGTTGCAGAGAAAAAACTTGCCTTTGCTTGAGAGAGATGAGAGTATTGTGAGGAGAGAGAAATTTGATTTTTGGTATATAAGGGAAGTGAGGGGACGGTTTTTAGAATTTGAAAAGGTTGATCAAGATCAACAGTTGAGATTAAAAGCTTGAAACCACATTAATTTCCCCGCATTAAATGCATCAACATTTATATCCAATGATATATGACATCAATGTGCTTATGTCTTGAATGAAATACAGGATTGATTGGATGTATTCCAAGTTGATGTCTTTCTTTTCAACATGATCTCGAATATAATGATATATGACGTCAATGTGCTTATGTCTTGAATGAAATACAAGATTTTGAGTAATTGCAATAGCACTTGTGTTATCACACATAATTGGAATTTCCTTTTCTTCTATATCATAATCCCTCAGTTGTTGCTTCATCCATAGAACTTGGGCATAACAGCTGCCTGCAAATATGAACTCTGCTTCAGCTGTGGATGTAGCTATTGAATTTTGTTTTTTGCTGAACCAAGAAACCAATCTATTTCCAAGTATTTGTCAAGTACCTGATGTATTATTTATGTCTACTCTACATCCAACATAGTCTGAGCGTGATTAGCCAACTAACTTGAATCCTCTATCCTTTGATACCATAAGCTAACTTCCTGGCATCTCTTCAAATACCTTAGGATTCTTTTGGTTGCAGTCATATGACTCTCTTTTGGTGTAGATTTGAAATCTAGCACATACACTTACAACAAAGGTGATATCTGGCATACTTGCTATCAAATAGATCAATGATCCAATAAGGTCTCTATATCTGGTTTGATCTACAGCTTTTCCATCTGCATCCATATCCATCTTGATTGATGTATTCATGGGAATCTTCACTGATGGCTTCTCTTCGATGCCAAATTTCTTCATTAAATCTCTAATATCTTTGGTTTGACTTATGAAGGTTCCATCCTTCAATTGCTTTACTTGAAGACCTAGGAAAAAAGTCAGCTCTCCCATCATAATCATTTAAAACTTTCCTTGCATAAGGTTTGAAAACTTGTCACACAGCTCTTTATTTGTGGATCCAAATATGATGTCATCCACATAAATTTGAACAAGCAATATACTCTCCCCATCTTGAATTCTGAAGAGTGTTCTATCAACCTTGCCTTTGGTGAATCCATTGTCAATAAGAAACCGAGACAATGTGTCATACCAGGCTATTAGTGCTTGTTTCAGTCCATACAGGGCTTTCTTGAGCTTGTAGACTTTATCTCCAATAGTTTTCTGCTCAAAACCTGGAGCTTGCTCAACATAGAGTTCTTCTTCCAAAAGTCCATTCAAAAATGGACTCTTCACATCCATTTGATACATAGTGAAGTTCTTGTGTGCAGCATAAGCAAGAAACAATATAATTGCTTTTAATCCAGCAACACGAGCAAATGTTTCATCAAAATCTTGACCTTCCTCTTGGGAATACCCTTTGGCTACTAATCTTTCTTTGTTTCTTACAACAGATCCTTCCTCATTCATCTTGTTTCTAAAATACCCACGTAGTACCAATAACATTTTGGTGGGTAGGTCTTTGAACCAATTCCCAAACTTTGTTCCTATCAAACTGATTTAGCTCTTCCTACATAGCCTGAATCCAATGTGTGTCATCCAATGCTTGAGACACATCTTTAGGTTCTATCTAGGAAATGAAACAAGTAAACATAGCTTCATGTTGGGCTCTAGATCTGGTACTTATTCCATCTTTAACATTTCCAATAACTAACTCAGGTGTATGGTCTCTTAGCCATCTCACATATGGTTGGAGTATGTCTGTCGGGTTCAGCTGTCTCGCAGATAAGTTTTCTTAAACATCTTGATCATTATCATTCAGTTGTACACCTTCCAGTTTTCTCTGAGATTCAGCTATCCCATCTTCCTTAGGGTTGAGTGTTGTTACATCTGCTTCAACATAGGCACTTTTCTGAATAGTTGGCTGATTCTTCTTCTCAACTAACTCATCTATGTCTTCTCCATTCACATTGGATTCATCAAAAACCACATGGATAGAGTCTTTTGTGACCATAGTCCTTTTGTTCAACACTCTATAAACTTTACTCTCAGCTGAGTATCCCAAAAAGGTACCTTTATCAATTTTAGCATCAAAAGCGGTTAGGTTTTCCTTGCCATTGTTGTGGATGAAGCACTTACATCCAATCTAAAATATCCAACATTTGGCTTCCTCTTTGTCCAAATTTCACAGAGAGTTTTGGACAATTGCTTGTTAATCATACACCTATTTTGAGTGTAACAAGCAGTGTTGATGGCTTCAGCCCAAAATCTCTTAGGCAATCCAACTTCAGCTAACATTGTTCTTGCAGCTTCTTTGAGAGTTATGTTCCTTCTTTCAGCTACTCCATTCTGATGTGGAGTTCTTGCAACTGGCGATTCATGAGCAATACAATTTTTAACACAATATTGAGTTATAATCTCATTGACAAACTCAATTCCCCTGTCATACCTTATCTTTATAATGGTTTGACTCTTCTCATTTTGAACTCTTGTCATGAGTTTAGGCAATCTCTGCAAGGTTTCTTTCTTTTTACACATTATGTTTGTCCATGTATATCTTGAGTAATCATCCACCACTACTAAGGTGTATTTTTTTTCACTGATACTAGCTGGTTTAGAAGAGGGGGTTTGAATAAACCTTACCAAATTTTTGAACTTAGTCATTTTAAATAATTTTACAGAGTTAACGCAAATCAGCTAAGTCCTTGATGGACAACTAGGTTGGTGTACTTCAGTGAAGTTACCCACTAAGAAGACTCGACTGAGTTGTTGATAGTATAACTCAGCTAGGTCAGCTAACACTTAACTTTACAGTTGATTTGGTTTTGTTCAGTGGAAGGCTTTTCACCCTTGAAGTTTTAAACTTGTTTTTAACACTTATTTTTAACAAGGTTATTATCAGTTGAGTTAAGCAATTTTAACTTAGCAATAGATATCAAAAGTATGCAAGAAAGTAAAGTGTTGTAAGTAAAATTACACAAGCAAATTTTATAGTGGTTCGATGATGGGGTAATTCCTCTAATACACTCTTCTCCAACTCCTGGAGGAATCCACTAAGTAACAGATCGGGTTACAAAGAAGTTATCAGTCTGAGTAAGCTTTGATCATACAGTTGGCTGCTCCTGGGACTCAGCTTCTTCACAAAACAGCTGTCTTGCTACTTCAGCTCCCTTCAAACTCTTGGAATTGATCACACAGCCTTCCAATGAGATCAAAGTTTCTAGTTCGACCTTGAACCTTACTACAACTCCTTCAACCTTGGCGAGTAGACCCCTTTAGTTCTTAAAACTATTTCCTCTTCAACTTGATGAAGTATTCTTTCCTTCATTGAATGTGTTGGATCGAGTTCCCTCAATTTTAGGCTTGAGGAATATCTTTGAAAGCTTGAGAGTTTTTTGCAGGTTTGCTTGCTTGATTGCTTGATTATTCTCTTAGAATTCATTGTAATTGGTGTCCTCCTCAGCCTTTTATAGTGCTTATTTGAAAATTAGCCCGTTGAAGACATATGTAATTTTCAAATAACACTTCTTGGTCGTTGTCTTGTCTTGTCTTGATATGCACTTGTGATGGTGACATTTCCTCGTTTTAATGATGTCTACAACTTTTCAGGTCCTGACCCATTCTTAGTGCTTCCCATTTTTTTATTTTATTTGCACGCTTCTTGGATGAGCACTTTTAGGCATGGCAGCATGGACATATTACTATAATAAGTAAAGTCCTTGACTTCTGTGCAACGGATTTATATCATTCGAATTGACTTGACAACTGCCTTTACCCCTTTGACTTGAGTTAGCTCCAACCTTTTAGGAATGACTCAACTGTCTGTCAACTGGCAGACTTGGCTCTCAATTGACTGGACTGTCACTTCTTCATCCTTTACTCAACTGTCTCACAGCTGGGTCTCTTCTTCAGTCGAGTCTGAGACACTCATCTTGACTTCACACAGCTGACACACTACTGGGTCTTCACTTCGATCTTTAGTTGACTTTTGTATTTTCCAATATAGCTTACTCCACTCACCTCATGCAGTACTATCAATTACAATTAGAAATACAAGGAAAATGGGGTGCCAAATTCCTATTCTAAGTTTTACATGGTATCATCAAATTCTAATCATAAATTTTCCTCATAATTTCCCCCTTTTTGATGATGGCAAAACTTAAATAATTGCAGCAAAATAAGTAGTGCAGTAACAAAGAATGTATGTGTTGAATATGTCAATTTTATTGATCATATCAATCTGGTACTTTACATATGCACTTTACAAAGCTGTTTCATAGTATACTCTATACACCGTATCTGAGCTATACAATATATTACATTGTATCAGAGCTCTTTACTCTACTAAAGTACATCGGGTTTCAGAGGAAAATAAGAAAGATGATATTACAAGAAAAACTTAGAAAACATGTATTTACAATTAAGTAAAATACACTTGAAGGGGTTTTCGCCATCTTCAACGCCTCGGCTTCTTCCTTCTTCTCTTGTCTTCTTCAGCACTTTCCCACTTCTTCTTCTCAAAAGCTCTCTTTGCAGTAGGGTCTTCCCTTCGCTGCCTTTCCACCCATTATCTATTCACTCTTTTATTCTTTGCCTCTTGTCTTCTTCTTGCCACCTCATTCTTGCCCTCCACTTCAAGGTTAGCAAGAGCATCGAAACCAGCCCAATAATTGATCCCTTTCTTATGCGGATCAATTAGTCTTGTATCTTTAGGTCTTGGCTATGGTGGAGTGCCAATGCCCCTTCCACCACTTCCAAATCTTCCCCTCCCTCAGTATGACTCAACTATTTGTCTAGGAGTGTAATGTACGGGTGTCTTTCCAGTCAAGTGACTGCTGGAACTCTGCTGCTTCTCAGCTGACATGCACAACTTGAGTCCTTTTTCCCAGTACAAGTCCCATGCCTGCGGTAGAGTCATGTTCTTGAAATAACCTTTAGCTTCTAGAGTTTGAAACTACTCTGGTGATCTGGGTTCAGACCCAGCATCGGGCATCATGATTTCTCTAGGGGGTTTTATTGCTGGTGAATCTTTTAGTAACCCAACTGGGAGGCCTTCAAACCTTGCTTTGATGTCGTTGATGCACTCGGTGTGCTTCTCAGTTTTCTTTTCAAATTTAGCTTCTGTGGCCTTTTTCGACTGCTTGACTGCCATTTTAGCTTTCTCTTGTGCTGTCAGCTCCTTCGGTAGTCTGTTGAGAAACGAGGCAGTCACTTCACCTTGTTGTGGGGTCTTAGCAAGCATTATTTTCAGCGGAGGTTTCTTCACAGAACTACCTTCCCCTTTACTTGCTTTCCCTATTCTTCCTTCCTTATCATTCCTCTGTCCTTCTTTTAATTCCATTATTTCTTTCTCTTCCCCCTTTCTGGCATCATCACCAAGGGCTGAAGCCAAGTTTGAGAAAATACCAGACATGAGGAGATCAATTTTGTTGTTCGTGGAATCATGCTTGTCATGGGTCTTGGAGTATGGTTCTCTGAATTCTGATCTCAGAGCCTTGGACTCAGCTGCCATCAGTTTCATCTCTGTATGGAGCACCTTAATTTGTTGTTCAACATTGGCCTCCATTCTTGTAATTTTGGATTTGTGTCGAAGCTTCTTCCTTCCTAATATGTTGTCCCTTTTCCGTTGCTAGAACTTGAGGATATCTAAGCTCCAGATCACCATTTTCGCGAATAGTGACTTAAAGTAGGTGACCTGATCACACCTCAATGCCTTGACCTGTCCAACCCATTCACGAATTCTCAGTATAAACCCTCGGATGTCTCTAGTGATGGTAGCATCCCTGTCGTCTAGCCTTTGGTCCAATGCTGCAAAGCCATGCTCCATCATCTCAATTTCAGCACAGATGGCTTTGAAGGCTTTCCGAAAGTCGGCTGTCTCAGTGGACTGATCCTCTGGCCATACATCATCGAAGTCAAAACCAATAGGCACCATGGAAGTTTCAGCTAGAGCTTTGAGTTCTTGTTGAGGGGCTTGGACAATATATCTGGCTTATTCCGCGGCTGACTCGTCTTCAAAAGGAATTTGGGCTTCAAACGGAAAATATTCCGCAAACAAATCTTCAGGGAAGATAGGTATGTCAACATTTTAGGCTTGTGGATCATTCCCCTTTTCTTTCACTAGGTTCTCAACTCTATGTAGCTCAGCTGTTTCAGCGTCATCGGCATCTTGAGCAGCTATGTTACCCTGCTGAGCTAACTGATCCTCAGTTGTCTTAACAACTTCCTTGGCATCAATTGTTGCTTCATGTTGAGTTGACTAGTCCTTGGTTGATTTATCAACTTCATCGGAGTGTGATGATGCCATAGTAGGTGGCGCATCAACTAGGATAAACTTCATCGAAACAACTTTATCACTAACTTGGCGCCGTGTTGCCTGTGCATCCTCACCAGTTGTGTCCTTGTTGGATGTATCAATAGCACTGGACTCAGCTTCATTATCAGATTCCATGAATCCAGTATCGGTATTCTCCAGGGAATCATGAAGGGCACTGATCTCTTCTTCTTTTCAACAACCTCCACCTGAGGAGCAGGCTCTTCCTCAACAACTTTTTTACCTAGGGAAGTCTCAAACTCCTTTAGGACTTCGTTACCCTCAGCAGTCTCAACTACTGATTGGGCTTGTACATCCATGTGTGTAGTCTCAACCGCAACAAGGTCTTCTACACGTGTCCCTTCATCAGACGGAGCCGCTTTGGGGTCTTCAATGGCATTCTTCGGAGTCTCAACTCCTTGGATTGCACTTTAAGGACCAGGAGTCTCAACACCCATGGCCTCACTTCCATCATGTGCCTTAGCTGCATCAGCATCGTCATTGGCTTTCATTGCAGCTGAAGTTTCAGCTGAGACAGTCGAACCATCTGAGCTTCCTCAACTTTACTCTGCCAAACGTTAAGGTTCTCTCCTTCGCCTCCTAACTCCATTGTTGGTTGGTATCCCACATCATCCTCTGACCTAGCTGTGGTGGTCTGAGTTTCCCCCTCAGCTGGCGCAACAACTGAGTCTTGAGTAGTGGGGTTACTTAAAACCTGAGACCCGGTTGTTATTCCAGTTGAGTGTTCAGCCGTTTGGGCAGGTGTCTCAACACCTTCTACTGGAATTAGCTTGGCTAAGGTGCCCGCTTCATCACCTTTCTTAGCTTCATCGCTGGTTTTCCTGGTGCCATCTTTTTCAGAGTGCACAGGTGATGTGGTGGCAGCAATGGTTCGCACCACATCTATGACATTAGGGACATAAGAGATTTGAGAAGACTCTCCTGGACCCTCTTGCATTTGTTGCTCGTGCATCACTTTTGGTTCTCTGAGAGCTTGCTAGAACTCAGCTTTCTTGGCTGCGACAGTAGGGTCGATTTCTTCTATGTCACTGTCACTGCTGTCACCTGATTCCAGGGCATGCTCAGGTGCATCAGTAAATGGGCAAGAGTGGGGCTTTTGCGCTTCAGCAATGGCCTTAGCATTTGTAGCTTCCCTTATTTTAGAATCTTCATTGATGGCGGTCAGCATATGTGCACAACTGTCATCATCCAGTGCAGAGCGTACATCAACTCCCAAAAAGAAAAAGACGTATTATTCCTCCTCAATGAATTCTGGCTATTGAAACTGGGATCTGGCTCACTTAGTTTCCCTGATCTCCATATTCACAAACTTTCTCTAATCTTAGGGTATGTTGGAGATAACATCACAATATCATCATCATCTCCTTCTTCCTCCTGAATAGTTGCAAGAGGAGCATGTTCCTCCTCAGGTTCTCGTGCATCCGTCTGAGGGGACTGAACATCTATCTCTTTGGTTTGTTCAACTGTGTCAGCTTCATGTTCCTCAGGTGTCTCTTGAATAGCTGGGTCTTGAACAGTCTATTGATCCAACAACAACAGTCTTCTTGAGCTTCATCTGTCTGTTTCTGTGGTGGCTGAGTGCCAGACTCAGCTGGCTTCTCCTGCTCGGACTTCTTGAATAGCCTTCGTCTTTTAGTTGGAACCAATGGAATTTCTTCCTCTATGCTTCCTCGGTGGCTTCTGGCTCCACCATCTTTGTCTTTTTAGCTGCAGCTAGCTTGCGAGGCACAGCTGAGCGCGTTTTCTTCACAATCGAAGAATGTGCAGTTGTAACCTTCTCGGTCTCGGCTGCTGGGGCTAGTGCAATGTCTGGCACGACTGCAGGGGCAGGTGCATGGGTGGACTTGGCTACTTGGGCAGGTGCATGCTTACCTGCAACAACTCTCTTCTTCTGAGTCGGCTTCGAAGAAGGAGATAGAACGGTTGCAGTTGTGTCCTCGAGTACCGGATCAACTGATTCACCTTTATGGTGTCAGCTTTTCGTGGATGAGCTTGTCTCTGAGCACCAGATAGATTTGCTTTGAACATCTTCTTGTTGACATGGAAAGGCTTCCCAAAACTAAGAGCAATACCCTTCATCTCCATGAGATGGCCAATGACCAGGCCATATCCTAGCGAGCTTACAAATAGACCATCTTCAGTAATGGTCTTCTTAAGAACATTCTGGAAGATGCGGCTGAAGATGAACTTAGCCCAGTTGACTTTCTTTTCCTCCATGATCACAACCATCACAATCACCTTTGTCCGAGACAGCGAATTAAAGCTGCCGAATTTCATGTCTATGCATTTGGACACAATGTCAATCAGCTTATGATAGTCTTCGTTTATCAATGATTTATTGGCTCTGTAAACAGCCTTAGCAGCTGACTTTGGCTTGGCAATCTTCTCCCATGCCACAGCCACGTATACATCTTTCTCAGCTATCTCCTTTATCTCTTCAGAAGGCAGATGACAGTGCTCAGCTAAGTCCGCAACATTATTTTCATGTAGAACATAGCGACCTCCTCGGAGTATATGTGCGAGAAATCTATCGTGAGAAATCCCTTTCAGGCCATATTTCTCCAACTTCGTAGCAATCTTTTGAACCAGGGCCTTATCAGCTCCCTTTTTCAGCATCCCTTCAAAATCCACAGTCAAGCCGGAATGGATTTTGTGGACGTGCTTTTTTGGTCAACAAACAAAAACAGGGAGTTTTAATATCGTGGGGGTGTAATTTGAAATGAAAGACAATCAAACAAGCGCTAATTTGGCTTTTTTATTAATTTTAACCGAGCAAAACGTGTCTGGTCGGCTATTAGTTTTTATAACTTGGTTTTTTAGTCTTTCTCTCGCTCTCTTTTGATACTCTCATATTTTCAGTCTTTTGTTATCTGTTTTCTCTTTTTTTCTCTCTCCTTGTTACAATCCATTTTTCCCCTTTTATACCCAATAATGGGGTAATAGTTGTGCAGGTAATGGGACACTTGTCCTTTTCTCAATTACTCCTAGGATATATCGTAGGGTGTATCTAGCTTACTAATTGCAACTTTTCCTTAAAATAATGGTGCTATTTACGGCGCGCGTGGGGAGTAGTCCTGTGTTGGGAGAATCTTGTTGAAAAATAACCGGTGAAAACATGGAGTAGAAGTGCTTGAAAAATAACCGGTGAAAACGCTGACGTAATGCCCAAAAACATTCCCGCTTGCAGAAAATAACTGCGTTTTGTCACTTAGCTCATAAATAACTCAGCTATCTTCCAAAAGTTAATTAACTCTGCTTCTCTCTTCACATATGATTACTTAGTGCCAGCTAACTATATACAACTGATTTCCCGTCTTGACTGTTTCATTAAGCTGAAACGTGAAATTTTGTTTATTTTTCATTTCTCTCTTCTTTGTCTCTACTGACTGAGTCTTCTGAGTCTCCTAACTCAGATCAATTAAGCCTAGCATGTTCTTAAGCTCTTCAAATGTTGATTCACATAAAGGCTTTGTGAATATGTCTGCTAACTGCTTATCAGTTGAGATGTATTCCAAAGTGATGTCTTTCTTTTAAACATGATCTCTTATGAAATGATATCTGACATCAATGTGTTTAGTTCTGGAATGCAATACTGGATTCTGAGTAATTACAATGGCAACTGTATTATCACACATAATTTGAATTTCTTTTTCTTCTATATCATAATCTCTTAGATGTTGTCTCATTCGTAGGACTTGAGAACAACAACTGCCCACATCTATGTACTCTACATTAACTATGGATGTAGAAATTGAATTTTGTTTCTTCCTGAACCAAGAAGCCAATCTATTTCCAAGCATTTGACAAATACTTGAATTACTCTTCCAGTCTACTATACATCCATCATAGTCTGAGCCTGAGTAGCCTACCAGCTTGAATCATCCATCCTTTGGAAACAATAAGCCAACTTCTTGGCATCCTTTCAATTATCTTAGGATTCTCTTAGCTGCAGTCATGTGACTCTCTTTTGGTGCAGATTCAAATCTAGCACATACACCTACAGCAAAGGTGATGTCTGGCCTACTAGCTGTTAAATAGAGCAAAGATCCAATGAGAGCTATATATCTAGTTTGATCAACAACTTTGCCATCTGCATCCATATCCATCTTAATTGAAGTGTTCATAGGAATCTTCATTGATGACTTCTCTTCCATACCAAATTTTTTCATCAAATATCTAGTATATTTGGTTTGACTTATGAAGGTTCCATCCATTATTTGCTTGACTTGAAATCCTAAAATGAAAGTAAGCTCTCCCATCATGCTCATTTCAAATTTCTTTGTTTGTGGATCCAAAGATGATGTCATCCACATAAATTTGAACGAGCAGTATACTCTCTCCATCATAAATTCTGAAGAGTGTTCTATCAACTTTTCCTTTGGTGAATCCATTGTCGATTAGCAATTGCGACAATGTGTCATACCATGCTCTTGGTGCTTGTATCAATGCATATAGTGCTTTCTTGAGCTTGTAGACTTTGTCTCCAATAGTTTTCTATACAACATAGAATTCTTCTAAAAGTCCATTAAGGAATGCACTATTCACATCCAATATGATTGTGATTGTGTTTTGGAGTGGGTGTTTGTGCAACATATGGTGTTTTGGATTTTTGGACTCCCTCATTACTTGAGTATCGCTTTTCTAAAATCACTCTAGGAGCTTGAGTAAGCACAAAGGAATTAAATCATATTGTATGTTTTGTCTCCACACTCTTTTTGAGTCATTATAAGCTCATCCACTGATTTGGATGCCTTTGTAAATGAATCAATGACATTTTTGAGATCTTTCTCTCTCTTTTCAGTAGTAGGTAACTCTGCTTGGATCTTGGCATTTTAAGCCTTCAGCTTTGTATTCTCATCAGTTGTGTGACATAGAGTACTTAGCTCTTTTGTTAGCTATGAGTTTTGGCCTTTAAGATGACTATTTTCCTTATTTAAAAGTGTGTGTGAGATTTTGATTTACTCAAAGTCTTTCATCATTTTGCCAATTGAATCATAAAGATCTGTGGGTGAGGAAGTGTTTGTGTCACTATCACTATCACTAGAATCTGAATGAGATGATTTAGAGTGTACCTCATCTTCTTGATTTTTTTCTTTGGCCATGAGGCAGATCAAGGCCTCTTCCTCATTGTAACTTGAGTAGTCTGATTCACTACTATCCGAGTCAGCTGGTTCTTTACACTTGGCTGGTTCAGCAGTCTCAGCAGCCAACATGGCTTTCTTCTTTTCTTGTCTTGTCTCTCTGAAGACTCTTCTATCCTCTTCATTTCTATATTTGTTGACTGGTGTATAGGAACAATCAACATCAAAATGTCCTGGTTGTCTGCAGTTCTAATACAGGTTTTAGCTCTCTGCAAGTAAGCTCTCCCAGCTCTCTGATTAGCAGCTCTCTAATAGTCAGCTCTTTTGGGTGGCATGTCCTCCCTTGCTTTGGGTGTGCTAAGTGTCTTCTGGAGGTTCCACCCTTGTTTCTTTTGTAGTTATTATTGAAGAACATGTTGAACCTTTACAACATAAGGGCAATTTCCTCCTGGTCAATTTTTCTTTTGGCTCAGCTTTCTTCCCTTCATCGCCAACAAATGCGAGCTTATCTTTATCAGGGCCTTCTTTTTCCCAGTTGAGTGACCAGCAGAGAGGATCGCGATGAGTCGTCGTCGCTGTCGCCTTCTTCACATAGCTTGAGGCCTTTTTCCCAATACAAATCCCAGGCTTGAGCCATGGACATATTTGCGAAGTAACCCTCGGATACGAGTGTCTTGAATTCATAACAGATCTTGGCTCGGTTCTAACCTCTGAAATGGCATCAGTGTCTCTTCCTGCCAGAATGCCTCCATATTGTTTTAGTATATCCGTCACTCGGGCATCCATCTTTCCTTCCACCTCCTTCATCCCCTGCTTCTACTATTTTTCGCTTTTCAATCATGGGCACTGCGGAGTGTTTGAACGGCAGAGTCATTGGGAGTTTACTGATGATATCAGCTGTGCCAAGTCCTTGTTGGGGGGTTTTAGCAATCATCAGGGTCATATCTTTCGAACCTTCCCCCTCAACAGATTTTCCTTCTTCTCTCTTCTTAGTTCTTCATTGTCTTCTCCTTCACAACAAGTGCGTCCTTCTTCTCGGCCTTCGTAACCTTTCAACGCTTTTTAGGTATTCCTCTTCCCCTTTTTGGCATCATCAAAGGAGAGAGGAACCCCTGGAAACAAGCTAGCAATCATGAAGTCTAAGCCGCTGATAGCTGAGTTATGCTTCGAATCTGCTGCGGAGTATGCTGCACGGAATTCGGAGCGGGTGGCATTGGATTCAACTATCACCAACTTCATTTCAGCCATGAGGAGGCTGAATTTCCTCTCCATGTTCTCCCCTACGCGCAGAAGCTCTTTATTATTAAATTCACGCAACAGCTGCATCTCTGTGTTGTGAGATTCATGCATTCGATCGATGTTTTCTTGCATTCTTCTCTTCATATCAGCATTCTCAGCCCGCCAAACTAGCAATTTATTGAACAATGTTCAAGTATCGAGCTTGTTCTCTACGCGATTGTCTGCTGTTGTTGCCACCATTCCTGGATCCTGACAATTATTCCTCGCTGATCGGCAGTAAGATTTGCGTCGCGGTTATCCAGTCTCATGTCTAGTGAGGCCTGGTGCCTCTCCATCTTCTCTATCTCTGCAAATATGGCCTTGAAAACTTCTCGAACCTCAGCTGTCACTTCTATCTCAGCTGGCGGCCAAGTAGCGTCAAAGTCAAAGTCTGCTGGGACGATGGTGTCTGTTGGAATAACGGGATCAGGTTTATGGAAACGTTCTTGATCTCTAGCTGATTCTTCTAGAAGGTCAGGCAGCTCCAGAGAAAAGGGAAACGATTATTCAAACGGATCATCACATGTAACGGGAATCTGCTCAATGATAACTTGTGCTCGTGAAGTTCCCGGTGGAGTCGACCTGCTGCAGCTTGGGGAGCCTGCACAGTTGACTGTTTCACTATGGTCTGTTGTGGAGTTGACCTCCACTGGCCGAGCCTCACTGTCTCAACAGCCTTTTCGGTCTCGGTCTGTTGTTTTTCCATATGAGTTGATCGGTCCTCGGCCATATCGTAGCATCATCGGACGATGATGAGATTTGCATGGGTGGCTCATCATCAAAATTAAAGGTTTGGCGAGTAGCCTTAAGGTTGGTCTTACTCGTGCTTGGGAGAACATCCTCAGCTGAGTCTTTTGGATCGACAATAGGGGATGACTCAGCTTCGTCTTCACCTTCAGATCCCAGAAAGGTTAGATCAGGATTGTCTTGGGAATCGTGAAGAGCACTCATCTCCTTTTCAGATGGATCAATGATAGTAGGATGGATGTTATGTGCTTCCGTCTCTTTACCCCAAGAAGTCTCAACCTCCCGTTAGCCTTCATTACCTCCTGCAATCTCAACTGCAGCGAGGCTTTGGACAGTCCCTTCGACAGTGTCAGCTGTCTTGGGGTCTTCTGAGGTGGCATCCACTGGAGTCTCAACTCCATGGATTGCACTTTCATTGCCCAGAGTGTTAACTCCTAGGGCAGTGCCTTCTTGTGCCTCGACTACATCAGCAGCATCATTGGCCTGCAAAGCATTTGGCACTTAAGCTGGGACAGTCTCAACTGTCTGAGCCTCGTCAGTGACAACTTGCTGTGTATCCATTTGTTGTTCCTTCTCCACTTTGCCTCCAAGATTCGTTGTGGAGTCACCGCAAAGATCCTCCGACCTTGCTTTGTGGTGGAGGAGTTCCCCCCCGGTGGCACACCACCGAGTGATTTGGAATGGGGTCACTCATCTCCGGACTCACTGTTCCTTTGAGTATTCGATCGTTGGGGCGGTGGTAAGACACCTTCATTAGGGGTTGGCTCGACTGGGGTCCCCACATTCCCAATTTCATCGCCAGTTCCCTTAACACCTTCTTCTAAGTGAGCAGGGGAAGTGGCGGAAGTGACAACAATGATGGCAATATCGCACCACTACCATCGGGTCAAGTTCGATTGTGATCCGGAAGACTCCTGGTCCTTCCATCACCTTTTGCTCATGTAAGATCCTGGATTCCTGCATGGCTTGCTGCATTTCCAATTCTTCTGTTGCGGCAGTAGGGTCCAGATCATCATCGCTCTCTGACAGCATATCAAGGTGTGGATGAGTATGATCAGTGGTTCCAGTTAGAGGGCAGATACTGGCTTTCTCACGAGCTTGACTTTCTCTCGCTAGTCTCTCGCTTCTCCTTGTCTTTGAAGATCTGCAAGATATCTGTGCATTTTTCTTCATCCAGTGCATGGACCACAGTGGTCAATCCGAGAAAATTCAATAGTTCTTCTTCTTCTTCAATAAACTCCGTTCTTTGGAACTGTTCCCTGGATCGACTCAGCTTCCACTTCCTCCATTCTCGCAGACGATTTTGGATGTCTGGATATGGTGGGGATAGGATCATCACGTCATCATCTTTTTCATCATTATCTCCTTGCTGTCCCTCGTTCCCAGGGATTGAAGGTACCAAACTTTGGTTCTCCACACCCTCAGCAGCGTCTGTTGCAAGAGGGGATACAACCCTGTCAACAGGAGAGTTTGCTTTCTCAGCTACTTCTTGTGTCTCATTGTATTCGACTACAACTATGTCTTCAATTTGCCTCTTGATCGGCTTCAAAGCAGACTTGGTCATTGTTTCATCAATAATTTCAGGAGACTCTACTTCTCAGCTTGTCTCCGCTGATCTGTTCAAATTGAGTGGCAGACTCATTTGTTTTCTCAAGCTCGATTGCTTGAAAAGTCTTCTCCTTTTGGTCCTTACGGAGGAATTTCTGGTTCGGATGCGATTTCTCCGAGTCTTGGGCGGCGGGGCCGATGTCTTTGTTGTCTTTTTCGAGGAGGCGGCTTTCAGGCTTGTCATCCTCCTTTTCTTGACAACCGGAGAAGGTATTTTAGGTTCCTTCTCCGCGCTGCGTGCGAGGGCGGTGACTCGGCTGCATTGGCAGTGCATCATTTGTTTTTTTTTTTTTCTTTCTTCTTGGGCGATCTACTTTGTAGTGCAGGGCAAGCCTTCTTCTCGGGGGGGAGGAGAGACAGTTTGTTTCTTCAGGGCCAGTTGATTCCCCCTCACTCGTATCAGCCCTCTTGGCATATGCTCGCTTCTACGCTCCGGAAAGGTTAGACCGGAACATTTTCTTGTTGACATGGAACGCCTTTCCATGTCGAAGAGGGACTCCTTTAACTTCCATCATCTGGCAAATCACCAGTCCGTACCCTAGGGATCCTCTAAACGAACCATCCTCCTTAAAGGATTTATTCCCAATATTCTCGCGAGTCTCTTTGTATACAAACTCAGCCCAGTTCACCTTCTTCTCTTCAATGATCGCAGTCATTACGATCAGCTTAGTTTTGGACAGCTGGTTAAAGCTTCCAAATTTTATGTCTATGCATTTGGCAACAATGTCCAGCAGTTTGTGGTAGTCCTCCTTCAACAACTTTTTGTCAGTTGTGTAGACAACCTTTGCAGCACAGTCGGGTTTGGCTACTTCCTTCCACGCAGCAGCCAAGTTAGTATCGACTTCATAAATCTCCTAAGACTCCTTCCGCAAGCAACAAACAATGTTCTGCCAAATCCTTGGTAGTTATGGTGAAATCTTTCCTATGAACAGAGGACTTGATGCCCTCATCGTGAACTTCAGCGTTCACATAGAACTATGCGACCTCCTCCACGTAGGTCATCTGAAACTTCATCAACAAAAAGGGTTTCAGTCCTGATTTCTCCAACTTCTCTGCTATTTTCTTCACAAGGGTTTCGTCTGACCCTTGTTTGATCATGCCCTCGAAATCCATAGTAGATCCCATGTGGATTTGCTTTCCCAATTTGATGAAGTCGTACGTAGATGCCATTTCTCGAAGATTTACCGAATGAACCTTTGAAAAATAAGCTTTGAAGATTTGTAGGGTTTTGAGAGTAAAAATGCTTTCTTTGCTATTGAGAGAGATGAACAGTTTTGGTAAAGTGAGAGAAAATCGGACGAAATGGTATATGTATGGGTTATGAAAGGACGTGCAGGTGGTTTTTGAAATTTGATCAAGATCAACGGCTCAGATTTTGCACGCCAATTAGCATTTATTTTCTTGCATTTAATGCGGCAGCATTTATATCCAATCATAAGCTTGGTGTGCAGCTTTTGAATGTACACGTCATAATTATGCTGACATCATTCTTAAAAAAAACATTCTCGCTTAGTAAAAACGACTGCGTTTTTGTCACTTAACTCATAAATGACTCAGCTTATTCCTTAGCTGATTTAACTCTTCTCTCATTGCACATAGGTACTTTTCACCGTCGCCTAACTTGATACAAATGGTGATTCTCCTAAGATTCTGGTGATTCACTTAGATGATTCAAGAGTTCAGCTCTTTTTCATCTTTTCATGTTCCATCTCTTTTCTTTGAGTCTTCTGAGTGTCAACTCAGCTCAATTAACCCTAATTCATGCTTGAGTTCTTCAAATCTTGATTCACATAATGGTTTTGTGAATATATCAGCTAACTATTTATCAATTGAGATATATTCCAAGGTGATGTCCTTCTTTTCAACATGATCTCTTATGAAGTGATATCTGACATCAATGTCCTTTGTTCTTGAGTGCAATACAGGATTCTGAGTGATTGCAATTGCACTTGTGTTGTCACACATGATTGTAATTTCCTTTTCTTCAACTTCATAGTCTCTCAGCTACCGTCTCATCTATAATACTTGGGCACAACAGCTGCCCGCAGCTATGTATTCTACTTCAGCTGTGGAGGCGGCTATTGAATTTTGCTTCTTGCTAAACCAGGAAATTAATCTATTTCCAAGCATTTGACATGTACCTGAGGTACTCTTCCTGTCAATTTTACATCCAGCATAGTCAGAATCTGAGTAACCAATTAGCTTGAATCCACCTTCCTTTCAAATATCTCAAGATTCTTTTGGTTGCAGATCATGTGGCTTTCTTTTGGAGCAGATTGAAATCTCGCACATACACCTACAACAAAGGTGATGTCCGCCGCTTCTTTGTGAGATAGAGCATCGATCCAATAAGTGCTCAGATCTTGTTTGATCCACAGGCTTGCCATTTGTATCCATATCCATTTTGGATCGATGTATTCATTGGTATTTTCACGAAGACTTATCTTCCATACCAAATTTCTTCATTAAATCTCTGGTGTATTTTGTCTGACTTATGAAGGTTCCATCCTTCAGCTGTTTTACTTAGAGTCCAAGGAAGAATGTCAGCTCTCCCATCATGATCATTTCAAATTTGCTTTGCATGAGATTTGAGAATTTATCACACGACTCTTTGTCGTGGATCCAAAGATGATGTCATCCACATATATTTGGACAAGCAAAGATACTCTTCCCATCTTGAATTCTCGAAGAAGGTTATATCCACTTTGCCTTTTGTGAATCCGTTCTCGATCGAGGAATTGTGATAATGTACCATACCATGCTCTTGGTGCCTGTTTCAATCCATATAAAGCATTCTTGAGTTTGTATACTTTATCTCCAAGAGTCTTCTGCTCAAATCCTGGAGGTTGTTCAACATACACTTCTTCATCCAATAACCCATTAAGGAATGCACTCTTTACATCCATTTGATATACAATGAAGTTCTTGTGAGCAGCATAGGCAAGAAACATTCTTATGGCTTCCAATCTTGCTACAGGAGCAAAAGTTTCACCAAAATCTATTCCTTCTTCTTGGCAATACCCTTTGACTACCAATCTTGCTTTATTTCTTACCACAGAACCTTCCTCATTCTTCTTGTTTCTGGACACCCATTTAGTGCCAATAACATTTTGAAGGGTAGGTCTTTGAACCAATTCCCATACTTTGTTTCTTTCAATCTGATTCAGCTCTTCTTGCATGGCTTGAATCCAATGTGTGTCATCCAATGCTTGTGACACATCTTTTGGCTCTATCTGTGAGATAAATCAAGTGAACTGTTGGGAAATTATTTTGTAGATTTTGATGAATGCCATGTAAAACTTAGAATAGAAGTTGGCACCCCATTTTTGTTGTAAATTGCATTGTTATAGATAGGGCTGGTCGAGCTGAGTCAAGTCAGCTATGCCTGAACATGCAAGAAGTCAACTAGAGACAAAAAGGAACACTCCGCTGTAAGGCAGCTAAGTGTGGCAAAGAAGAGAAGACAGGAACTCGACTGAAGGTGCAGCTAAGATGCAACTGAGTGAAGTATCAGTCAAATCAACTCAAGATAGCCAAGTCTCAAGGTTGAAGTGACAGAAGAGTCATCCAATGATTGGAAGATGACTCGAAGTCACCTGGGGATGTTAAGAAAATGCAGTCAAGTCGAGATAATCAAAGAGATCCGTTGTACGTAAATCAAGAAAATTACTTAAACAAGTAATACCGCATCGCCTTTCTTGAAGTGCTCACCCCGAGAAGCGTGCAAGAGGAATAAACCAATGGAAAGCATCGCACTTGGGTCGAACTCGAAAAAGCTGAAAGAATCATTCATACGAGGAAGTGGCAATTTCAAGGACTGCAACAAGACAAGCCAACGACCACAAGTGAATTTCAAAATAAGCATATCTCTTCAACGGGCATATTTTTGAAAGATCACTATAAAAGGCTGAGGAATAACTCTGAGAGAAGGTTACCTGAACCACGAACATTCAAGCAAACATTTGAACTGTAACCAAAAATATTCTCAAATCATTCAAGATCAATCCTCAAGCTTACATTACGAAGGAAATCAATCCAACACTCAAGTTTTTGGAGGGCTTCGTGATCAAATCCAAGGAGCTTGAGCAAGTGGGCTGTAGTAGCAAGGCAGTTGCCCTGTGAAGAAGCTGAGTCGTACGAGAAGCCAGTTGTGTGACCAAGGCATCTCCAGACTGAGTCACAAAGGATCAAGTCAGCTGTGTGATCAAGACTTGTATCTAAACTGTTAACCACTCTATATATTGATCAATACTTAGTGGATTCCTCCAGGAGTTGGAGAAGAGAGGAGTAGAAGAATTACCCCATCTTCGAACCTCTATAAAAACTTATTGTGTCATTTACATTCAACACTTTAATTTCTCATCTTATTTTTATATCTCTTTGATAAATTTGCTATCCAATTGATAATCAATCGAAAGTGCTAAAACCAAGTATTAAAACAAACTTAACCAAATTCAAGGGTGTTAAGTCTTCCATTTGAAAAAAACAAATCACGGTCGAGTTAAGTCTTTAGTCAAAAAAAGCTAAGTTATTCTATCAACGGCTCGGTCGAGTCTGTTGAGTGACTAACTCACGATTAACTAACTTAGTTGTCCATCAAGGACACAAATGTTGTGAAGTATTAACTCGAATATTTAAAAGGACTAATTTGAAAAGTTGGTAAGGTTTATTCAACCCCCTTCTAAACCTTACACTCACACCCTTGGGACCTACAAGTGGTATCGGAGGGGTTGGTTCATTGAGCCTTCCGTGATCAAGTTCTTGAACTAGATCTCCAAAGTTTTCAAGGTCTGTTTTAGTACTTGATCTTTCAAAACTCTTTTTACCAAAGAAAAGTTATTATCATGGAAGCAAATTTGACACGCATCCCTATGTTCATAATTGAAGAATTTGATGATTGAAAATTCGTATATGTGCTCATCTATCAAAGATTACACGATGAGATGTGGATAGTGATAGAGGATGGGCCACCGCAAATTTTAAAAGTGAACATTTGTAAGAGAGAGCTGCAAATTTGAAGGTGAAGAGGATGTTGCTCCCTGCACAGTCATGGTTGAAAAACCAAGAGTGAATGGACAAATGATGACAGAAAAAGATATAAGTTGGACAATGTGGCCAAGGACATTCTTTACAAAACCTTGGACAAAGCCATGTTCAATAAAGTCAAATCATGCAAACGGCTAAAGAAATCTGGGACAAGCTAATATTGATTTGTGAAGGCTCAGAGCAAATCAAGGAAAATAAACTATCGGTTCTTTGTCTAAATTTGAGAATTTTAAAATGATCGCAGGAGAGACCTTGGATCAACTGGATGCTCGGTTCACATAAATTACCAACGAGCTATCTGCACTTGGAAAAGAATATACACAGAAGGAAATGTGTATGAAGATTCTAAGAAGTCTCCCAACTGAATGGGAAATGAAGGTCATGGCACTAAGACATTCCATGGACCTATCCAAGACATCCAACCATGAGCTATTCTCAGATCTCAAAGCCTACGAATTTGAGCTGAGAAGAAAAGACCAGGAGGAGACAGTTGTGCCCAAAACAGCTGCTCTAATTGTTAAGGATGGCAAGAGAGCTGAGGTCAAAGAAGTCATTGACCAAGAGGAAATAGCCCTCATAGTTAAAAGGTTTAACAAGTTCTTCAATAAGAACTACAAGAGAGGCAAAGGCGAATCCTCCAGAAGACACTCAGCTCCCTCCAAGTCAAGGGAAGATAGGCCAACCAAGAGAGCAGAGCATAAAAAAGTTGAATATCAAAGGGCTGACAATCCAAGAATGGAAAGAGCTGATCAAAAAGGCAATGTTGGCTGCAGAGACTGCTGAGACAGCCAAGTCAAGAGACACAGCTGATTCATAGAGTAGTGAAGCTGACTACTCAAGTGACTCTAAAGAAGAAGCCTTGATCTGTTTGATGGCCAAGGAACAAGACCAACCTGACCAAGAAGATGAGGTACACTCTAATTCATCACACTCAGATTCTAGTGATAGTGACTGTGACACACACACGTCATCACCCACTGATCTTTATGATTCATTAGGCAAAATGATGAAAGACTTTGAACAAATTAAATCCTCACACACTACTAAATGAGCAAAATAGCCTACTCAAGAGCCAAAACTCACAGCTGACTAAGGAGCTGAGTACTCTAAGTCAAATAGCTGATGAGAATGAAAGTCTAAAAGCTGAAAATGCTAAGCTAATAGCAGAGATAGCTGCTATAGAAAACAGGGAAAAGGTGCACACAAGAGCAAAAATGTGATTGCCTCATTCACTAAGGCATCTAAATTATTGGATGATCTTATTATGAGTCAAAGAGAATGTGGAGACAAGACAGGCTTAGGATTTAATTCCTCTGTTCTATGTCAAGCTCCAAAAGTGATTTTGGAAAAAGGATCTTCAAGTAATGAAGTATCTCAAAAATCCAAAACTCCAAATGGTGCACACACATTTATTCCAAAGCACAATCACAAGCAAACTGGCCTTGGTTATAAAGGAAAAGGAAAACAACCAGTTGAGTGTGCTGAGAGGACAACTTAGAAGAAATCCAGCCGAGTTTCTCAGAAACTCAAACAGAAATACTCAGTAAAGAAGAAACAGAGCTACCAAAAACCCCAGAAGTTCTATAAAAGAAACACATATGATGGGAATGGTAGAAAGTACCCAAGCCAAGCTGATTGGGATAATGTGAACTTTCAACAAAGACATATGGAATATAAGTCTAAGTGGCAAAGGCCTAGAACTCAGCAAAGGCCATTCCAAAGGTATAAGAGCTTTCATCAGCACACATATGCAGCTAGGCACTACTCTCAGAGATATCACAACTACCCAAAGAAGGCAATTGCTAAAACACATACACAGGCATACAGACAAAAAAGACAGTTGTATGAACCTAGAACCCCCAAGCAATTGGCCAAAATTAATTATGATTATCGCACTGATAGATGGCAACCCCTTAGAGTCAAATCATTTGGCTATAGGTTGGTTGGACCATCTTACAATACTAACCCCTCAGGACCCAGGCAAGTATGGGTACCTAAAACCTAACTTCCTTGATTGCAGGTTCAAGGAGCAGCTAAGTGCCAAGGAGCCTGGTACATGGATAGTGGCTGTTCCAGGCACATGACATGTAACAAGAAAAATCTATCAAAATTCAAGGAAGTCAGAGGTGCAAAAGTCATATTTGGAGGAAATGAAGCTCCAGGAGAAATAGGAGACATTGGATCCATCAAGAAAAATGGATTAGAAATCACAAATGTTGCATATGTTGAAGGACTCAAATTCAATCTGCTAAGTATTGGCCAACTCTGTGACAAAGGCTACAATGTTGGATTCAACATGGGTATATGCCAAATCAAGAACACTGAATCCAATGAGGTTGTGATGCAAGGATGCAGACAAAAGAACATATATGTGGTAGATTGGTCAACTGCAACACCAAGCACTTGTCTACTAGCAAAGAGCACAGCTGAATCAAGTTGGTTGTGGCACAAAAAGCTGAGTCACCTAAATTTCAAAACAATTAACAAGCTTGCCAGAAGCAGTGTTGTAGAAGGACTTCCAGACTCAGTATACAAGAAGGAAAGTGTATGTGATGCATGCCAGATGGGAAAGCAAATCAAATCATCATTCAAAGAAAAGACATGTCCATCTTCAACAATAATGCTGCACCTGCTACATATGGATCTATTTGGTCAGTTGAACCAGCTAGCATAAGTGGGAAGAAATACACCTTGGTAGTAGTAGATGACTACTCAAGATATACATGGACAATATTCATGTGTAAGAAGAAAGAAACTCTGCAGAAACTACCACGGTGATGAAAAGAATCCAAAATGAGAAGAGTCAAACCATTATCAAAATAAGATCGATGAGGAACCGAGTTTGTCAATAGTATAATCACTCAAGATCTTGTATTGAATATGGTATTGGTCATGAACTATCTCTGCAGCTAGCAAGGACTCCACAACAAAATGGAGTTGCGAGAAAGAAGGAACAAAACTCTTAAAGAAGAAGCAAGGACCATGTTAGTCAAGCGGGGCTACCTAAAAGATTTTGGGTCAAGCAATAAAACACAAAGATGCTATACTCAAAATAGATGCATGATAAACAGACGGTGACAAAGACTCTCTATGAGATTTGGATAGGGAGAAAGCCAAATGTTGCATATTTTAGAATATTTGGATGCAAATGCTTCATCCATAACAATGGCAAAGATAATTTAAAGGCTTTTGATGCTAAAGTCGATGAAGGTATCTTCTTGGGATACTCGGTGAAAGCAAAGCCTACAGAGTACTCAACAAGAGGACTATGGTTACTGAGAGGAATCCATTCATGTGGTGTTTGATGAGCCAAATGTAAATGGAGAAGACATTGAAGAGTCATAATGAATCAATCAACCAACTATGCGTAAGAGTCCTGTCTTTGGTCAAGCCAAGCCGGAATTATAAACCCGGATGAAGATGAGATAGTTGAGTCTCAAAAACAGTTGGAAAATTTGCGGCTAAGTGATGATGATGAGAGAGTGATCAAAGCAACACGGTTTGCAAGACGATCAATCCGGCTAACTTACTCCAACCTCGATGTAAGATGGCCGAGAGACCATCCACCGTAACTAGTCATTGGAGATGTAAGAGAAGGTGTCAAAACGAGATCCAGAGCTCAACAAGAAGCAATGTTCACATGCTTTATCTCACAAATAGAGCCTAAAGATGTGTCACAAGCATTGGATGACACACATAGGATTCAAGCCATGCAAGAAGAGCTGAATCAGTTTGAAAGAAATAAAGTGTGGGAACTGGTTCAAAGACCTACCCATCAAAATGTTATTGGCACTAAATGGGTATTCAGAAACAAGATGAATGAGGAAGGTTCTGTGGTAAGAAACAAAGCAAGATTGGTAGCCAAAGGATATTGCCAAGAAGAAGGGATAGATTTTGATGAAACATTTGCTCATGTGGCAAGATTGGAAGCCATAAGGATGTTTCTTGCCTATGCAGCTCACAAGAACTTTAGTGTATATCAAATGGATGTAAAGAGTGCATTTCTTAATGGTTTGTTAGAAGAAGAAGTGTATGTTGAACAACCTCCAGGATTTGAGCAGAAGACTCTTGGAGATAAAGTATACAAACTCAAGAAAGCTCTATATGGGTTGAAACAAGCACCTAGAGCATGGTATGATATATTGTCACAATTCTTGACTGGGAACGGATTCACAAAGGCAAAGTGGACAGAACACTCTTCAGAATTCAAGATAGGAAGAGTATACTGCTTGTTCAAATATATGTGGAGGATATCATTTTTGGATCCACAAACAAAGAGCTGTGTGATAAATTTTCAAATCTTATACAAAGCAAATTCGAAATGAGCTTGATGGGAGAACTGACATTCTTCCTTGGACTCCAAGTGAAACATCTGAAGGATGGAACATTCATAAGTCAGACAAAATACACCAGAGATTTAATGAAGAAATTTGGTATGGAAGAGAAGTCTTCTATGAAAATACCAATGAATACATCAGTCAAAATGGATATGGATGCGGATGGCAAGCCTCGTAGATCAAACAAGATACTGAGCACTTATTGGATCATTGTTTTATCTCACAAAGAAGCGAGCCGACATCACCTTTGCTATACGTGTATGTGCAAGATTTCAATCTGCTCCAAAAGAAAGCCACATGACTGTAGCTAAGAGGATCTTGAGATATTTGAAAGGAAGCCAAGAAGTTGGCTTATGGTATCCAAAGGAAGGTGGATTCAAGCTAATTGGTTACTCGGACTCGACTATCTTTGGATGTAGAGTTGACAGAAAAACACCTCGAGGCACATGTCAAATGCTTGGAAATAGGCAAATTTCTGGTTTAGCAAAAAGCAAAATTCAATAGCCACCTCTGTGTGACAGAATACATATAGCTGGGCAATTGTGTTGTGCCCAAGTCTTATGGATGAGACAAAGATCGAGAGACTATGAAGTTGAAGAAAAGGAAATTCCAATCATGTGTGATAACACAAGTGCAATTGCAATCACTCAAAATCCTGTGTTGCACTCAAGAACAAAGCATATCGATGTCAGATATCACTTCATAAGAGATCATGTTGAAAAAAGACATCACCTTGGAATATATTTCAACTGATAAGCAGTTGGCTGACATATTCACCAAAGCATTATGTGAGTCAAGATTTGAAGAACTCAAGCATGAGTTAGGGTTAATTGAGCTGAGTTGACACTCAGAAGACTCAAAGAAAAGAGATGAAACATGAAAAGTGGAAAAAGAGCTGAATTCGTAATTTAGCTAAGTGAATCACCAGATCGGAAAATCACCAGTCGAGTTAGCCGACAAATTTGAGTCACTAGGAGAGCAAAGTGAGAAGAAGGATTGAATCAGCTAAGGAGCAAGCTGAGTCATTCATAAGCAAAGTGACAAAAACGCAGTCGTTTTTACTAAGCGGGAATGTTTTTAAGAATGACGTCAGCATAATTATGACGTGTACAGGCTAAAGCTGCACACCAAGCATATGATTTGATATAAATGTTGTCACATTAAATGCGAGAAATTAAATGTAAATCGGCGTGCAAGATCTAAGCCGTTGATTTTGATCAAATTTCAAAAACCACCCGCACGTTCTTTCGTGAACCATACTTAAACCATTTTGTCCGTTTCTCTCACACTTTACCAAAAACTATTCATCTCTCTCTCGAAAGCAAAAGCAAAAAATTTCTCTCAAAACCCTATCTATCCTCAGTTCAGTTTTCAAGTTTCGTTCGATAAAACATCTCGAAATGGCATCTACACATGATTTTGTCAAGCTAGGAAAGCAAATCCACACCGGGTCTACTGTGGATTTCGATGGTATGGTTAAACAGGGGTCCGACGACATCCTAGTGAAGAAGATTGCTGAGAAATTGGAAACATCTGGGCTGAAACCGTTTCTAAAATTGGACTTTCCGATGACCTATGTGGAAGAGGTCGCACAGTTCTACGTGAACGCTGAAGTTCACGATGAGGGCATCAAGTCCTCTGTTCATGGAAAGAAGTTCACCATCACTGCCAAGGATTTGGCTGAACACTGCTTGTTGCCGGCGGAAGGAGTGCCATAGATTCATGAAGCTTAGGTCGACCTGACTGCTGCTTGGAAGAAAGTAGCCAAGTCCGACTATGCTGCAAAAGTGGTCTACACAGCTAACAAGAGGCTGCTGAAAGAAGACTACCACAAATTGCTGGACATCGTTGCCAAATGCATAGTCATCAAATTTGGCAACTTTGACCAGTTGTCTAAAGCTAAGCTGATCGTAATGGCTACGATCCTTGAAGAAAAAAGGTGAATTGGGCTGAGTTTGTCTACAGCAGACTCTGCCAGAATGTTGGGAACATATCCTTCAAGGAGGATGGAACATTTGGAGGTTCCCTAGGATACGGCCTGGTGATTGGCCGGCTGATGGAAGTAAAAGGAGTCCCTCTTCGACATGGAAAGGTGTTCCATGTAAACAAGAGGATGTTCAGATCAAACCTATCGGCGCACAGAAGAGAGCATACGCCAAGAGTGCTAATACGAGTGAGGGGGAATCAGCTGACCCTGAAGATACAACTGTCTCCTCTCCTGCAAAGAAAAAGGCTGCCCCTGCAGCTGCTAAAAAGACTCCTGCCCCTGCAGCAAAGAAAAAAAAATGCTGCTCCGCCCGCTCGCAGCTCGAAGTCACCGCCCCATGATCGTGTCTCCCCCCTGCAGCCGCAATGGAGAAGGAACCATTAATCCCTTCTCCAGTAATCAAGAAGAAGAGGACTGCCACAACAAGGAAGGCAGCTGCCTCTAAGACATCTGCTAAGGAATTTACCTTCAATGAACCAGAAGAAGTAGAGCCAGATATCCCTTTGGTTAAAACAAAGAGAAGAAGAAGACTTTCCAAGTTCTCCGAGCCTGAGAAGACAACTGAGTCTATCACTCAGCTGGAGAAGATACTGCACACTCACCGGAGAAGTAGAATCTCCGAAGTGATTGATGAAACGGCCAAGTCTGCCGAGGCCGATCAACAGAGGCAACTCAAGACCCAATCAGAGAGCGAAGTGAGGAACAAGGAATGGCCGAGACAACCAAATCACTGTTGATGGGGTTGTTTCTCCACCGTAACAGAGGCTACCGAGGATGTCGGCGGCGAAGTCCGCTACCCTTAATCCCCGGAAATAAGGGCAGCAAGAAGAGAATGATGAAGACGATGTAATCATGTACTCTCCATTGTATCCAGACATCCAAAATCGTCTGTAAGAGTGGAGAAAATGGAAGCTGAGTCTATCCAGAGTGCAGTTTGAAAGTCCAGAGTTCATTGCTGAGGAAGAAGAACTCTTCAACTTTCTTGAGATGGACAAAGTGCTGCAAGCCCTTGACGAGGATAATTGCATCAATATACTGCAGATTCGAAAAGAAAACAAATGGGCTAGAGCAGCTGAGGACACAGAGGCACGTGAGAAGGCCAGCATCTGCCCTCTCACTGGCACCACCGATCAAACACACCCTAACCTTGACGTCCTATCAGAAAGTGATGAGGATCTAGACCACTGTTGCTGCTTCCATTGCATTGCAAATGCAAAGAAGCAATGCAAGAACCCAGAATACTTCATGAGCAAAGAAAGATGGAGGGACCCGGAGAGTCCTCCAAATCACAGCTGGAGATAGACCCCAAGGGAGTGGTGATGCATATTGCCACTGTTGTCGCTGCCACCACCTCCCCAGCTCATTCGGAGGAATGTGTTAAGGGAACTGGCGATGAAACTGGGATTGTGGGGACCCCAGTCGAGCCAACCCCTAATGAAGGTGTCTCACCACCAGCCTCAACCGCCTGAATACTCGGTGGGAAACAATGAGTCGGAGAGACGAGTGACCCCATTCCAAGTCACTCGGTGGTGTGCCACCGAGGGGGAAACTCCTCCACCGCAGCAAGGTCGGAGGATCTTGCGGTGACTCCACAATGCATCTCGGAGGCAAAGTGCGAATGAACAACAAATTTGAATACACATCAAGTTGTCATCGATGAGGCTCGAGACGATTGTGATCTGTCTCATTGAAGTGCCAATGCTCTACAAAGCTAATGACGCGCTGATGCGTCGAGGCACATGAAGGAATCGCCCGGGAGTTAACACTCTAGGCGATAAAAGTGCAATCCATGGAGTTGAGACTCAAATGAATGCCACCTCAGAAGACCCCAAGACAATTTACGCTGTCGAAAGGGATGTCCAAGGCCTCGCTGCAGTTGAGACTGCAGGAGGTAATGAAGGCCAACGGGAGGTTGAGACTTCCGGGGTAGAGAAAGCGAAACACAGAACATCCCTCCCGCTATCATTGATCCATAGAAAAGGAGATAAGTGCTCTTCACGATTCCCAGGATAATCGATGTAACCTTCTCGGGATCGGAAGGAGACGATGAAGCCGAGTCATCCCCCGTGGATCGATCCCAAAGACTCAGCTGAGGATGTTCCAACCACGAGTAAGTCTGACCTCAAGACTACACGCCAAACATTCAACTTTGATGATGAGCCACCCATGGAAATCTCATCATCGTCCGATGACGCTTTTGATAATGCCGAGGACGGTCAAATCATTTGGAAAAACCAAATTTGAAACCAACGAAGCTATTGTTGAGACAAAGTGAGGCTCGCAAGTCGGGTCGACTTCACAATGCACCCACGGTGAAACAGAGTCCACTACGCAGCTCCCAAGTGCGCGGTGAGAGGTTCGACTCCACAAGGGACTTCACGAGCACCAATTATCATTGAGCGATTCCAGTTGCCCGTGATGATCCTTTCGTCGAATCATTTCCCGTCTCTCTGGAGGTACCTGACCTCCCTGAAGAATCAACTAAAGATCGTGAGCGCTTCCACAGACCTGATCCTATTATTCCATCAGAGACCAATGTTCCAGCTGACTATGACTTTGACCCTGCTTGGCCGTCAGCTGAAACAGAGGTGACAGCTGAAGTAAGGGACGTGTTCAAAGCCTTATTTGCTGAAATAGAAAAAAATGGAAAGGCACCAGGCCTCACTAGACATGAGGCTGGATAACAGGGACGCCAACCTTACTACTGATTTGAGAGGCATAATAGTCAGGATCCGTGAGTGGTGGCAACAACAGCAAACAATGCGTGTGGAACAAGCTCGATATTTCAGACATTGTTCAACAAGTTGTTAGTCGGCGGGCTGAGAATGTTGATGCAAAGACAAAATTGCAAGAGCACATTGAACAAATGCATGAATCTCATACTACAGAGATAAAGCTGCTGCGTGAACATAATAAGAACGAGCTCCTGCCTGTAGAAGAGAATATGGATCGAAAATTCAGTCTCCTCATGGCTGAGATAAAGTTGGTAGCAGCTGAATCCAACGCCACCCGCTCTGAGTTCCGTGCAGCTTACTCCGCAAAAGAACTCAACTATCAGCAGACTAGACTTCTTGCTTGCTAGCTTGTTTCCAGGGGTTTCTCTCTCCTTTGATGATGCCAAAAAGGGGGAAGAGGAATACCTAAAGGCGCTAAAGGGATCTGAAGCTGAGAAGGAGGAAGCAACTGTGAAGGGAAAGACAACTGAGGAAGCAATAAGGGAGAAGAAAGGGAAGTCTGTTGAGGGGGACGGTTCGAAAGATGTGACCTTGATGATTGCTAAAACCCCCCAACAAGGTCTTGTCACAGCTGATATTATCAGCAAACTCCGATGACTCGCCACTCCAACACTGCTTTGTACCTATGGCCGAAAAGAGAAAGACAGATTGAAGCAGTTGATGAAGGAAGTAGAAGGAAGGATGGATTCCCGAGTTATGGATATTCTGAAACAACATGGAGGCATTCCAGCAGACAGAGACACCTATGCCATTTCAGATGCCGGAACCGAGCAAAGATCGGTCGATGAATTCAAGACACTCGCATCTGAAGGTTATTTCGCAAACATGTCCATGGCTCAAGCCTGGGATTTGTATTGGGAGAAAGGTCTCAAACTATGTGAAGAAGCCGACAGCTGACAAACATGCGCAATCTCTCTGGTCACTCACCGGGAAAAAGAAGGACCCAGTACAATACACGCCAAGAGGCAGAGGAAGAAGCAGTGGTGGAGGAAGAGGTTTTAGACCTAGATCTCTGCCCAAAAACATTGAGTACATAGATCCAGGCAAGAAATGGGGGATCTATTGGGCTGGTTTTGACGAAATAGCCAACCTGCAAGTGACTAAGAATAATGTTGAGTATGTGAAGAGAATTGAAGAGGAAAATAAGAGACAGAGCTGAGAACAGATGAAGTTGCTCGAAGGGCGTATGAAAAGAAGAAGGCGGCTGAAGATGAGAAAAAGAGAAGAAGATCAGAAGATGACAGAGCTAAAGAAGATGAAAAAAGGAGGCAGCGAAGGAGATGAGGTGTTGCTGTCCACCCCTTCATGTATTTTACTATGTAAATACATTCTATGTAAGTTTTCTGTACATTGAATAAAATTGTACAATTTCTACTTGTGTAGATATAAAACAACATGGATACTTTAAGGTCCACTTAAGCTCTGATACATTTTCTTTGGATTCAAGCTCTGTTGGCACCCCATTTTTGTTGAATGCCATGTAAAACTTAGAATAGAAGTTGGCACTCCATTTTTGTTGTAAATTGCATTGTAATAGATAGAGCTTGTCGAGTGAGTCAAGTCGGCCTATGCCTCGAACATGCAAGAAGTCAACTAGAGACAAAAGGAAGACTCATTGTAAAGGCGGTGAGTGTGGCAAAAGAAGAGAAGACAGAATTCGACTAAAGGTGCGGTGAGATGCGGTGAGTGAAGTATCGTCAAGTCAACTCAAGATAGCCAAGTCTCAAGGTTGAAGTGATGGAGAAGTCATCCAATGATTGGAAGATGACTCGAAGTCACTTGAGGATGTTAAGAAAATGCAGTCAAGTCGAGATAACTGAAAGAGATCCGTTGCACATAAATCAAGAGAATTACTTAAACAAGTAATACCTCCATACTGTCTTTCTTTAAGTGCTCAGTCCAAGAAGCGTGCAAGAGGAATAAACCAATGGGAAGCACTGCACTTGGGTCAGAACTCTGAAAAGCTGAAAGAATCATTCATACGAGGAAGTGGCAATTTCAAGGACTGCAACAAGACAAGCCAACGACCACAATTCAAAATATGCCTATCTCTTCAACGGGCAGATTTTTGAAAGATCACTATAAAAGGCTGAGGAATAACTCTGAGAGAAGGTTACCTGAACCATGAACATTCAAGCAAACATTTAAACTGTAACCAAAAATATTCTCAAATCATTCAAGATCAATCCTCAAGCTTCATTACGAAGGAAATCAATCCAACACTCACCTGTGAAGGAAAGATAACTTCAATTAGTTGAAGAGGAAATTTTTGAAGAATCAAGGGGTCTACATTCCACGGAGGATTGTAGGAAGGTTCAAGGTCGAACCAGTCTCAAGTTTTTGGAGGGCTTCGTGATCAAATCCAAGGAGCTTGAGCAAGTGGGTTGTAGTAGCAAGGCAGCTGCCCTGTGAAGAAGTTGAGTCGTACGAGAAGCCAGTTGTGTGACCAAGGCATCTCCAAACTGAGTCCCAAAGGATCAAGTCAGCTGTGTGATCAAGACTTGTATCTGGATTGTTAACCACTTTGTATATTGATCAATACTTAGTGGATTCCTCCAGGAGTTGGAGAAGAGAGGAGTAGAATAATTACCCCATCTTCGAACCTCTATAAAAATTTATTGTGTCATTTACATTTCAAAGACTTTAATTTTTCGCATCTTATTTTTATATCTCACGATAAATTTGCTATCCAATTGATAATCAATTGAGTGCTAAAACCAAGTATTAAAACAAACTTAACCAAATTCAAGGGTGTTAAGTCTTCCATTTGAAAAACAAATCACAATCGAGTTAAGTCTTTAGTCAAAACAATCGAGTTATTCTATCAACACTCGATCGACTCGTTGAGTGACTAACTCTGTTGATTAACTAACTTAGTTGTCCATCAAGGACACAAATTGTGAAGTATTAACTCTGAATATTTAAAAGGACTAATTTGAAAAGTTGGTAATGTTTATTCAACCCCCCTTCTAAACCTTACACTCACACCCCTTGGGACCTACATGAACTTTGCTTCTTGTTGAGCTCTGGATCTGGTTTTTACACCTTCTCTTACATCTCCAATGATTAGTTTATGGTGGATGGTCTCTCAGCCATCTCACATCAGGTTGGAGTAAGTTAGTTGGATTCAGTCGTCTTGCAGCTGTGTTATTTTGATCAGCTCTCTGATCATCACTTAGCTGCAGATTTTCAAGATGTCTTTGAGACTCAGCTATCTCATCTTCATCTGGGTTTATAATTCCAGCTTCAGCTTCAACATAGGGACTCTTCTGCATGGTAGGCTGGTTCAGCGTATTAGCTGACTCTTCAATGTCTTCTCCATTTACATAGGGCTTATCAAACATCTCATGGATGGACTCTTCTGTAACCATTGTCCTGCTTTAGCTAACATGGTCCTTGCTGCTTCTTTCAGAGTTCTGTTCCTTCTTTCTGCAACTCCATTCTGCTGTGGAGTCCTTGCTGCAGATAATTCATGACTAATATCGTTTTCAACACAATACTGAGTTATTATACCATTGACAAATTCAGTTTCTCTGTCAGATCTTATTTTGATAATGGTTTGACTCTTCTCATTTTGGATTCTCTTCATCAGCTGTGGTAGTTTCTGCAGGGTTTCTTTCTTCTTACACGTGAAAGTTGTCCACGTGTATCTTGAGTAGTCATCTACTACCACCAAGGTGTATTTCTTTCAACTGGACCAAATAGATCCATATGTAGCAGGTGCAATATTCTTGTTGAAGATGGACATGTATTCTCTTTGAATGATGATTTGATCTGCTTTCCCATCTGGCATGCATCACATACATTTTCCTTCTTGTATCGAGTATGGAAGTCCTTCCACAAGATTGCTCCTTGCAAGTCTGGTTAATTGTTTTGAAGTTAAGGTGACTCAACTTCTTGTGCCCACGCCACCTTGATTCATTTGTGCTCTTTGCTAGCGAGATAAGTGCTTGGTGTTGCAGTTGACCAATCTACCACGTACATGTTCTTTTGTCTGCATCCTTGCAACACTACTTCATTAGATTCGGTCTTCTTGATTTGGCACACTCCCATATTGAATCCAACATTATAGCCCTTGTCACAGAGTTGACTTATGCTTAGTAAGTTGAAATTGAGGCCTTCAACATATGCAATATCTGTAATTTCTAATCCATTTTTCTTGATGGATCCAATGCCTCTTATTTCTCCCGGAGCTTCATTCCCTCCAAATATGACTTTTGCACCTCTAACTTCCTTAAATTTTGACAGATTTTTCTTGTTTCCTGTCATGTGTCTGGAACAGCCACTATCCATGTACCAGGTTCCTTGGCACTGAGCTGCTCCTTGATCCTGCAATCAAGGAAATTAGGTTTTAGGTACCCATACTTGTCTGGGTCCTGAGGGGTTAGTATTGTAAGATGATCCAACCAACCTATAGCCAAATCATTTGACTCTAAGAGGTTGCCATCTATTAGTGCCATAATCATAATTAACTTTGGCAAATTGCTTGGGGGTTTTAGGTTCATACAACTGTCTCTTTTGTCTGTATGCCTGTGTATGTGTTTTAGCAATTGCTTTGTTTGTGTAGTTGTGATATCTTTGAGGATAGTGCTTGGGTGCATATGTGTGCTGATGATAGCTCTTTTGCCTTTGGAATGGCCCTTGCTGAGTTCTAGGCCTTTGCCATTTAGGCTTATATTCCATAGGTCGTTCTTGGATAGTTCACATTATTCCAATCACTTGGCTTGGGTAATTTCTACCATTCCCATCATATGTGTTCCTTTCATAGAACTTCTGGGGCTTTTGGTAGCTCTGTTTCTTCTTTACAGAGTACTTCCTATTTGGAGTTTGCTGAGGAACTCGGCTGTATTTTCTCTCAGATGTCCTCTCAGCACACTCAACTGGCTGTTTTCCTTTTCCTTTATAACCAAGGCCAGTTTGCTTGTGGTTGTGCTTCATTACTTGAAGATCCTTTTTCCAAAACTACTTTTGGAGCTTGACTTGGTATAGAGGAATTAAATCCTAAGCCTGTCTTATCTCCACATTCTCTTTGGCTCATAATAAGATCATCCAAAGATTTAGATGCCTTAGTAAATGAGGCAATCACATTTTTGAGGTCATTTTCCTCTTTTCTCGTGGCAGCCTATCTCTCGCTATTAGCTTAGCATTTTCATTTTTAAACTTTTATTCTCATCAAGAATGTGACTTAGAGTACTCAGCTCCTTAGTCAGCTGTGAGTTTTGACTTTTGAGTAGGTTGTTTTCCTCATTTAGTAGTGTGTGTGAGGATTTAATGTGTTCAAAGTCTTTCATCATTTTGCCTAATGAATCATAAAGATTAGTGGGTGATGAAGTGTGTGTCTCACAATCACTATCACTAGAATCTGAGTGTGATGAGTTAGAGTGTACCTCATCTTCTTGGTCAGGTTGGTCTTGTTCTTTGGCCATTAGACAGATCAAGGCTTCTTCTTCAGAGTCACTTGAGTAGTCAGCTTCACTACTCTCCGAGTCTGCTGTGTCTTTTGACTTGATTGTCTCAGCAGTCTCTGCAGCTAACATTGCCTTTTTCTTCTCTTGTCTTCTTTCTCTGAAGACTTTTCTGTAAGTCCAAGCGGCTACGATAATCTAGAGGGGGGGTGAATAGATTATCTCCATCTTTTCTATTTCGCCCTCTTTTTCAAACCGAATGCTCAAAGACAATAATAAAGGTGCGGAATGTAAACAACACATGTCGATTTATAGAGGTTCAACCCACCTAGGGCATAATCCTCTACCACCCCAGTATATCCGGGATGAATTTCAAAAAGAAAAAAGATTTTATTAATTACCAAAATTAATACAACACCAACTTACAACAACACCTTGAGAAGCACCACACTCTTCTTCAACACCACCTTTGAGATTACCACAATCTCTTCTTGAAGATTACCACAATCTCCAACGGCACCTTGTGAAGATTACCACAATCTTCAACCTTGAAGAATACCAAATTCTTCAACACCTCAATAAGAAGATTACCACAATCTTCTTACACCTAACACCTAGATCACCCAAGTGTGTTCTTACCACAAGAACACTCACAAGGATATCTTGTGTTGAATGATAACCTAAAAATTCAAGATTACAACTCGATAATAAATTATACAATTGAGTACAAGTGTAATCAAGAATAGCCTAGACTTCAAGGATGTGAAAGTGATAAGCTAGGCAATTTACAACAAGAATAATGACAATAGAAGACCAAGTGTTTGCTTGAGAATATCTTGTTGTGTTGTGTTGTTCTCTCTTTTATTGTGCTTCAAATCTTCCTCTATTTATAGGAGATGATTGATACTTGATAGGCTCCTCTTGGAATCTGATATCTACAAAATAATTGCAATTAAAATCAAGATTATAGCTGTTAGAAATCAATCCCACAAATTAGGGAAAAGTTGTCTGCTGCACAACGGTCCGAATTTTTTGTTGTCAAACTTTAACGACGGTCGCAAGACAAATAGATGTTTGAAAATGAGAAAACACATTTACACAGGCGGCGGTCGACGGGGTCGACCGGTCGACCTCGTGTCCGGCCGGTCGAACAAAACCCAAAAACGAGTCCAGGAGGTTCTATTTTTAAAATGCTCCCTGTGCACCGGCCGACACCTGGCCGACCGGTCGACGCCCACCTGCCGATGCCCCGGCCGACCGGCCGACCATACCGGTCTACACACAAAGTTGACATCCTCAAAGATGTTCTCTGTTTTCAAGTATAAAACGCGTTGTGCACGGGTTGTCCTCTCAGTATGCGATGGTTGACCTCAAAAATGAAATATTATCCGATTTTTGTCGAAAATAAACCTTGAAGAATTACTCCGGAAAATATTAAAACCACTTTAAATCATTTAGGAGTATTTGGACAACCTTTAAAAACATTGTTTTGGTATAAAAACAAAATCATCAAAATCATGATAAAACCATTTATCAAATAATCTCCCCCTTTTTGATGATTACAAACCAAAACAATTTTAACGAGGTCAATTTTGAAAACAAAACAATTTTACCAGTTAAAAAGAGCTATCTGTTGTGAGCGACAACATTCCATGCAATATAAACACAAGGATGGGAGTAGAGATATTCAAACATATATAAAAAAGCTCCCCTATCAATATGCACAACAAGAGTAATGTAAAAGCAATCAACCACAAGCTAAAAGCTTAGCTTTTACATATTGATCTTAGGTTCAAGAGCTTATAAGCTCCCCCTGTCAACAAAACATCATTAGACAAGTATATAAGTCTATCATACATCAATTGGACTAAGTATAATTCACAGCTTATGGCTTTATCAAGCCATAACTTATAGCTTGTTTTGTTAAGCTTAACTTAGCTTTTATGAGCTAATGAGCTTATAACCTATTTCTCCCCCTTTGGAATCATCAAAAAGAATGTTAGCACGATAAAAACATCATATAATCATATCAAAGTGCACAACTAAACCGATGTATCGAGCTATTTAAACAATGAAGCTTATAGGCCAAATGGGAGCGAAAAGTCGATCATACGACTTGTAGAAGCTTATGAAAAAATCATTTGATTTGTAAAAACATGATCTCTATAAATATATGAGACTTTTGAAATCAAGAGAATCATGTAGGTGATGAATTTTTCATTGAAACATTTTATCGAACACTTGGCGGGCGTCAAGTTTTAAAGAAGATGTATATAACCCTTGTAAATGTAATCAAGCCAAGTTTTTCATCACCAAAATCAGTTCAAACACAATACAATACATCATAAGTGACAAGCTCATCAAATTCATATGAAACTACCATCAACAATATAACAAATAAGTCACAATCTCAAGGGTTCAACCCAATTGAGCAAAGGAAGTAGAATTCTTACCATTCGATCGGTAAAGATGAGCATCAATGATGATAACCGAGCTAGATAAACCCCAAAATATATAATTCATGCATCAAAACTCATTTGAAGTGAATTGTGCGTGAAATTTGCAAAGGGGACGAAAAATGAACCAAAAAGCCAAAAATGCTAAGTCTGAAAAATAGAACAATTTTTAACCAAAAAATCCCTTAGGGCGACCGGTCGATGGCATGGGTGACCGGTCGGCCTTGCCCCAGTCAGCCCACTGTTTGAGTTCTGTCTCAAGATTCGAAGTTTGATCCAAAATCCGATTTTTCGCCCCTAGGTTTTAAAAACGTGCAAAATGCAAACGTAGACCTCATTCAATATACATTATGTCATGATCAAGCTCGAAATGAGGTAAAATACTCGGCGGTGAGCGATTAAAAAAGTCCGCGAGTTATACTTGAGATGGAATTAAACACATCTCAAGTTTTTGTTAAACATGTAGTCCCTTTGAAAAAATTATCGAATCTCAATATATTTAGTTTGAATATGACGAACCATATTTTGATAAATTGTAAACACCAAACTTGTTATCCCGGAAAAATAAGAACGTTTTAATACTTTTGATATACAAGTCATAAGAAGAAGTGCCCTTCAAATATTTGAAAATTTCTTGTAACGACACTTTAATGAGATTCGTTGGGATAGTTTTTGAAGTCGAGCAAATAGACAAAAGGCATATAGAATGTCGAGTCTATTGGAATAATACAAGAAAACATACCTCGAATTTGTTTGTCAATCGATATGTCTTTCTCAACCTTTGTTAATCTCTTCTTGGCATTGATTAACTTGAAGTCCAATGAAGAAATTTGAGCTCCCCCATCATGCTCATCTCAAGTTCACTTACATCGACTTAGAAAAATCTCTTGCACAAATATTCATTAGTAGCACCATAAATATTATCAATATAAATTTGCACAAGTAAACAACCTTGACCTTTTTCAAAAACAATAAGTGTAGTATCAACTTTACCTTTTGTAAAATCATTTTGCAAAAATAGCTAAGTCTATCAAATCATATACGGGATACTCAACCGTACAAGACCTTTTATAAAAATCATTTGGCCTAAAATTTTAAACTCCGATAGACATCTATTTGAATGAAACCATTTAGAAACTTGGATTTAACATCCATTTGGTAAAGCTTGAAATTTTCTTAAAACAAGAATGGGCAAGTAAAGTGCAAATATTACATCAAAATCAATACCTTCTTCTTGAAAATACCTTCGAGCTACTAACCTTGCCTTAGTTCGACCAATGTTGCCTTGGTCATCGAGTTTGTTCCGGAATACCCTTTTTGTCTTCTTCATTACTATCATCATAGGGCATCCAATTGATCTAAGGTGTTCATAATAGAACATTTACTTCCAAATATTTTGAGGTAACAATATTTGGAGTACTTCATTTCTCATCTACACAACTTGACAAACTCATTTAAAGATCGCTTATATAAGCAAGAAAGAATAATCCAAGTGTAAAAACATGCCTCAATCATCAATCACGAAATATCTTGAATAAGAGCATAGTAGAAATAGACACTATATATATATAGACCATGAAGCAAGAAACACATACTATGCATTTAGAAGATCATCAAGAATCTAATAAATCATGCAAGTTCAAATAAGCTTAAGAAAGCTACAAAAGGTCTCTTTAGAAATTTGAAAATCCGATAGCATATAGTTGAGACCTCATTAAAAAGAAGTATTTGAACAAGAGTTGATAAAGCAAATATGTGCAATCAAATATTGAATAGTGTCTTTCAAAAAATCTAAAAGTCCTCTTAATGGCACTTGTATTAAATACTATGAAAAACAAGCACATAGGCACATGGCAATACATATATCGAGTCTATAAGAGTAAGAATAACACAAGTAAACGTACCTCGATAATTTATGCCTTTCTTGACAAATAATGACGTAAATGGCCATTTGTGAAAATATGTAATTCCTACACAATTCTTAAAACAAATCTAGCACAAATCATAATGATAAAAGTGTAGGCTAAGAGATATCACAAGTAAGCTCATGCCATAAAAATCCATAAGAGATGATAACACACTTTAGTCTACAAAAATGCACAAGAGTTTTAAAAACATCATATATGGTCTTCTTTTTCAAAAATATTTTAAAAGCACAAATATATATTGAAGACCTTAATAAAAAAAATAAATACTTGAAAACTCATTTTGCAATTAAGACACAAATAAAAGCATGCATAATAACAAAATAAAATGCATATTTAACTAGGGAGATACGGGTTACCAATTACGCCATTTCAATGGGTTGTGTCGTTCCCATTGTTGATGATATCTTCCCCTTGAGAAGTCACTTTGTTGATGATGACTTCTTTGATTACTCCATTTCCAAGGTTTGTTGCCTTCCCATTGTTGAAAGTCTCTTCTTCTTTGAAAATCATCTTCTTGATGATATCTTTGCCATTTCCAAGGATTGTGTTCTTCCCATTTTTGAGTATAATCTCTTCTTGGAAATTGGCTTTGTTGAAAATTGTTTCTTCTTCTTTGATAAAATGAAACGGTCATTTGATGTCTTCTTGGCGGTATAAATTTTCTTCGATTATTATTTCGTTGGGTACCTAATATGACATTGTTTTGTGGTACCCTCATGTGTTTGGGTCCTTTGGGATTAGTCTTCGGACTTTTCGGTCTCCAACAATAATTAGAGCTATTTCTAGCCCGACAAGTATTTACCGTATGGCCCTTTTTACCGCAATAAAAACATGTAATAATTCTAGGAGCATAATGACCAACGTGCTTAGAGACTAGATTCTTTTTCATGTGATTGACACCCTTAGGCTTATGATCAAGTTCTAGTTTCGAATTATCATAACAATCAACAATATTGGTCATTCTATCGGCACTCAAGTTGGATTTAGATAAATCATTTTTCAAGCAATTTATATCCTCAACAAGAGTACTATTTTCTTTCTCAAGGTTTCTAACCCTGTCAAGAGTGGTGGTGTGAGCACATGATAGTGATTCATAGGAAGTAAATAAACTATCCTTATCATTCTTTAAAACAATGAATCCCTTTTTCAAATATTTGTATTTAACAAGTAAGTCTTGGAATTCATATTGTAGTTCATCAAAATCATTTTGCAAATCACTATAATCATTATCATAGGAGGTAGAGGGTTTAGAACTTACCTCGTTTTCTTCTTCGATGCCTATGAGACATTGTTCAACTTCTTCATCATGGGAGGTTGTAGAAGGCTCATCCCATGTTGTATTCATTTGTGAAGTAGATGCTTTTGAGTTGCTCCTTTCATTTGCATACACTTCATAGATGGCTTCTAATTTTTGCCATACTTCATGTGCCGATCGAATACCTACAACATGATCAAATTCCAAAGTAGTAAGTGAACAATACAAAATACTAAGAGCTTTACCATTTAAGGAGATGATTCTCTTCTCTTCATCATTGAGCACTTTGAAGCCTTTAGAGGTGTGTGGTGTATTCTTCGTCGGAATGGATTCTCCATTGATGACGGTGTTCCAAATATCGAACCCGCAACTTTGTAAATAGCATTCCATTCTTTCTTTCCAAAATGTAAAATTTTTGGAATCAAATAGTGGTGGCTTGGTGGTGGAGGCGCCGGCAAGGTAGACTTCATTCGTAGCCGATGATCGTTCCTCTTTACTCGCGATGTGGAACGAGCTTTCCAAAGAGTTTGGCTCTGATACCACTTGTAAGTCCAAGCGGCTACGATAATCTAGAGGGTGGGTGAATAGATTATCTCCATCTTTTCTATTTCGCCCTCTTTTTCAAACCAAATGCTCAAAGACAATAATAAAGGTGTGGAATGTAAACAACACACGTCGATTTATAGAGGTTCAACCCACCTAGGGCCTAATCCTCTACCACCCCAGTATATCCGGTATGGATTTCAAAAAGAAAAAAGATTTTATTAATTACCAAAATTAATACAACACCAACTTACAACAACACCTTGAAGAGCACCACACTCTTCTTCAACACCACCTTTGAGATTACCACAATCTCTTCTTGAAGATTACCACAAGCTCCAACGGCACCTTGTGAAGATTACCACAATCTTCAACCTTGAAGAATACCAAATTCTTCAACACCTCAATAAGAAGATTACCACAATCTTCTTACACCTAACACCTAGATCACCCAAGTGTGTTCTTACCACAAGAACACTCACAATGATATCTTGTGTTGAATGATAACCCAAAAATTCAAGATTACAACTCGATAATGAATTATACAATTGAGTGCAAGTGTAATCAAGAATAGCCTAGACCTCAAGGATGTGAAAGTGATAAGCTAGGCAATTTACAACAAGAATAATGACAATTGAAGACCAAGTGTTTGCTTGAGAATATCTTGTTGTGTTGTGTTGTTCTCTCTTTTATTGTGCTTCAAATCTTCCTCTATTTATAGGAGATGATTGATACTTGATAGGCTCCTCTTGGAATCTGATATCTACAAAAAAATTGCAATTAAAATCAAGATTATAGCTGTTAGAAATCAAGATTATAACAAAATTAATTTTTCTCACAAACTTAAAGGCGACGTCGTCACAAGACAAATAGACGTTTGAAAATGAGAAAACACATTTACACAGGGTGATCGGTCGACAGGGGGTCCGACCGGTCGACCCTGTGTCCAGCCGATCGAACAAAACCCAAAAACGAGTCCAGGAGGTTCTGTTTTAGAAACTGCTCCTAGGCACCGGTCGACACCCCGGTCGACCGGTCGACGCCCACCGATCGACGTCCCGTTCGACCGGTCGACCATACCGGTCTACACATAGGTTGACACACAGGTTGACACCCCTCAGCATGTTCTCTGTTTTCAAGTATAAAACACGCGTTCAGGTACAGGTTGTCCTCTAGGGCGACCGGTTGACCTCAAAATTGAAATATTGTCCGATTTTTGTCGAAAATAAACCTTGAAGAATTACTCCAGAAAATATTAAAACCATTTTAAATCATTTAGGAGTATTTGGACAACCTTTAAAAATATTGTTTTGGTATAAAAACAAAATCATCAAAATCATGATAAAACCATTTATCAAACATTTTCTTTCCTCTTCATTCCTGTATTTGTTGACTACATGATATGGGCACTCATTAGCATAGTGACCAGGTTGCCTGCAGTTCCAGCATAAATTTTCAACCTTTTGATCAGTTCTTTTCATCCTTGGATTGTCAGCTCTTTGATACTCAACCTTTTGATGCTCTGTTCTTTTGGGTGGCCTATCTTCCCTTGACTTGGAGGGAGCTGAGTGTCATATGGAGGAGTCACCTTTGCCTCTTTTGTAATTCTTGTTGAAGAATTTGTTAAACCTTTTAACCATCAGGGCAATCGCCTATTGGTCAAGGACTTCCTTGACCTCAGCTCTTTTACCATCCTTAACTATTAGAGCAGTTGTTTTGGGCACAACTGTCTCCTCTAGGTCTTTTCTTCTCAGCTCAAATTCGTAGGCTTTGAGATCTGAGAATAGCTCATGGTTGGATGTTTTTTAAGGGTCCATGGAGTGTCTCAGGGCCATCACTTTCATTTCCCACTCAGCTGGGAGACTTCTTAGAATCTTCATACACATTTCCTTCTGTGTATATTCTTTTCCAAGTGTAGATAGCTCATTGGTAATTTCTGTGAATCGAGCATCCAATTGATCCAAGGTTTCTCCTGCAAGCATCTTAAAATTTTCAAATTTCTGTACAGCAACAGATAGTTTATTTTCCTTGATTTGCTCATAGCCTTAACAAATCAGGGTTAGCTTATCCCAGATTTCTTTTGCAGTCTTGCACGATTTGACTTTGTTGAACATGGCTTTGTCCAGAGTTTTGTAAAGAATGTCCTTGGCCACATTGTCCAAGTTGTATCTTTTTCTGTCATCATTTGTCCATTCAACTCTTGGTTTTTCAACCATAGCCTGGTCCGGGAGCAACATCCTCTTCTCCTTCACCAGCAGCAGTTCTCCTTGCTGTACTGTGTGTTTACTTTTAAAATTTGCAGTGGCCCATCTTCTATTACTATCCACATTTTATCGTGTAATGCTAATAAATGAGCCTGCATACGAATTTTCCAATCATCAAATTCCTCAATTGTGAACATGGGGATGCGTGTCAAATTTGCTTCCATGATAATAACTTTGCTGAATAAAAGAGTTTTGAAAGATCAAGTGCTAAAGCAAGCTTTGAGAGATTGGAGATATAGTTCAGTAACCAGTGCGGAAGGCTCAATGAACCAACCGCTCTGATACCACTTGTAGGTCCCAAGGGGTGCGAGTGTAAGGTTTAGAAGGGGGGGTTTGAATAAACCTTACCAATTTTTCGATTTAGTCATGTTAAAAGGTTAGGGTTAATACTTCACAGCTAAGTCCTTGATGGACAACTAAGTTAGTTAACCAGCAGTGTTAGGCACTCAACAGACTCGACTGAGCTGTTGATAGAATAACTCAGCTGCTTAGTCTAAAACTTAACTTGATTGTGATATGATTTCAGCGGAAGACTTAACACCCTTGAATTTGGTTTAAGTTTGTTTTAATACTTTTTTTAGCACTTTGTTGATTATCAATTGGATAGCAAATTTATCAGCAAATATTGAAATAATATGCAAAAATTAAAGTGCTGAAATGTAAATGGCACAATAAATTTTATAGCGATTCGAAGATGGGGTAATTCTTCTACTCCTCTCTTCTCCAACTCCTGGAGGAATCCACTAAGTATTGATCAATGTACAAAGTGGTTATCAGTCCATATGCAAGTCTTGATCACACAGCTGACTTGATCCTTTGGAACTCAGTCTGGAGATGCCTTGGTCACACAACTGGCTTCTCGTACGACTCAGCTTCTTCACAGGGTAGCTACCTTGCTACTACAGCCCACTTGCTCAAGCTTCTTGGATTTGATCACGAAGCCCTCCAAAAACATGAGACTGGTTTGACCTTGAACCTTTCTACAATCCTTTGTGGAATGTAGACCCCTTGATTCTTCAAATGTTTCCTCTTCCACTGATTGAAGTCGTCTTTCCTTCACAGGTGAGTGTGGGATTGATTTCCTTCGTAATGTAGGCTTGAGGATTGAACTTGAATGACTTGAGTAGGTTATAGTTTGAATAATAGCTTGAAAGTTCCAGGTAACAAGGTTAACATTTTCTCAAATAAATTCTTCAGCCTTTTATAGTGTTCTTTTGAAAATTTGCCCGTGGAAGAGATAGGTTAATTTTCAAAAGACACTTGTGGTAATTGGCTTGTCTTGTTGCAGTACTTGGAATTGACATTTCCTCGTATGAATGAGTCTTCAGCTTTTCAGAGTTCTGACACAGGTGTAGAGCTTCCCATTGGTTTATTCCTTTTTCACGCTTCCGGGACTGAGCACTTTAAGAAAGACAGTATGAAAGTATTACTTGTTTAAGTAATTTTCTTGACTTCTGTGCAACGGATCTCTTTCAGTTATCTTGACTTGACTGCATTTCCTTGACTTCCTCAGGTGACTTCGAATCAACTTCCAATCATTGGATGACTCATCTGTCACTTCAACTTGAGTTGACTTGACTGACACTTCACTCAGTTGCATCTCAGCTGCACCTTCAGTCGAGTTCCTGTCTTTTCTTCTTTGCCACACTCAGCTGCTTCACAGTGGAGTCTTCCGTCTAGTCTCCAGTTGACTTCTTGCATATTCTGGCATAGCTGACTTAACTCAGCTCGACCAGCCCTATCTATTACAATGCAATTTACAACAAAAATGGGGTGCCAACTTTCTATTCTAAGTTTTACATGCCATTAATCAAAATCTAAAAATTAATTTCCCAACATAATCTATTTGTGCTATTTGAATTGATTGCATTTGAATTATTTGATCAATAATTTAGATTGTTTGGTGCATTTGATTTGACACTAGCGATAGGTAATTGAACGCCTGGCCATAGAATAGCACAACCTAGGGTTTCATAGAACCGAGAGGTTTGTGAATCTATTGAAGCCTATGATAGAATATTCATTAAGCATATTAGGGTTTAATTTATGATTTTTATAAAGATATTGAAATCAGAATTGGAACCTAGAATCACTTGGCACTCGAGAGAGGGAGTGATAAACGGTAGGAATATTAGCTTATAGATTAATAACGTGTGATTATTGAACTGAATTAAGAATATAGGGGATAACTAGGTGAATCAACCCTCTAGAATTCATCTCTTAAGCTAGGTTTAACAAACTTTTCTCTCTTTTCGATTTCTAGATAGAATTAAGCTATAATAATTACAGTACTTAGTATAAAATTTGATACCAATCCCTATGGAGACGATAACCCCGTTTTCAAAATTATACTAAAACTTGTCACCGTACGCTTGCGGTAAGATAATCTTGGTCAAGTTTTTGGCGCCGTTGCCAGGAACTGTTTATCCTATTTTATGCTAATACTGTTACCAAGTAGTCTTGGTCCTAATCTAGACTAGTTTACGAAATTTAGTTTCGTGTTTCTCATTGACTTGTCTGTTTATGCGAGATTCTAAAGATATTAATTTGCTTTCTTTTGATCCAGAGATTGAAAGGATGCTTCGAGCAATCAGAGCAGCAAATCTAGCAGATAATCAAGCAATGGCAGGGGACGGGGAAAATGAATACAACGAAAATTTAGTTCTGAATGTGCCAGCACATCCTGAGGCATTGGAAAGGGCTATCCAGGATTATTTTTGGCCGACTATGAACCAAAACTACTGTGGGATTGTGCGCCAGCCCATTAATGCAAACAATCTCAAACTGAAACCGGGCCTCATAAGCATGGTTCAGCAAAATCAGTTTGGGGAGAGTCCAGTGGATGATCTGAATACACATCTGGCAACATTTCTGGAGATTTGTGACACCATCAAGATGAATGGTGTGTGTGATGAGACTATTAGGTTGAGGCTTTTCCCGTTCTCCCTCCCATCAAGATGCTCAAACAGAAAAGCAAGATAGCTCAATTCCAACAGATCGATTTTGAGCCACTGTATAAAGCTTGGGAACGATTTAAGGATCTGTCGAGAAGATACCTACAACATGGTTATGCGGACTGGCAGAGGGTCCAGTACTTTTACAATAGTTTGAACAGTCATACGAACACAATACTAGATGCAGCAGCAGGGGGCACTTTAATGGCTAAAACTCCGACTGAGGCATTACTTCTTCTTGATGAAATAACCACAAACAACTATCAATGGCCCTCTGAAAGATCAGTACCAAGGAAAGTTGCGAGTGTTCTTGAACTGGATCATATGTCGGCATTAGCAGCTTAGATATCATCGTTGTCGAAATAACTGGTCATCATGAATTCGCGTGGAACACCACAATAGACCAAGACACCGCCAACAGCTGTTTAGTAGGATGCCACATTCAATGCCAAGCAAGCTAATTATGTGAATAACTAGGGTTTTAACAATCCAGGTGCTCGGTTGCACTTTGGGCCAACCCGCACGGCCGTTAAGGTGTTGCAATCTGGATTTTATTGGCCTTCTTTATTCAAAGATTGTTATACTTTTGTGCAGACTTGTGACAGATGCCAGCGAGTTGGCAACATCTCCCAACATAATGAGTTGCCTCTCACCAACATAATGGAAGTAGAATTGTTTGGCGTTTGGGGGATTCACTTCATGGGTCCATTTCCCCTTCATTTAGACATGCCTATATTCTTCTTGCGGTTGATTATGTTTCTAAATGGGTGGAGTCAATTGCTACTCCTACCAATGATGCCAAGGTAGTGTTGAAATTTTTACACAAGCACATATTCACTCGTTTTGGAACTCCTAAGGCTATAGTTAGTGATGAAGGTACTCATTTTTGCAATAAACTGTTTAATAACCTTCTCTCTAAGTATAGTGTAAGGCACAATGTAGCTTTAAGTCACCACCCGCAATCGAATGGACAGGATGAAATTTCAAATCGCGATGTGAAGAAGATCCTTGAGAAGACTGTGAGCTATAATCGCAAGGACTAGGCTCATAAGTTGGATCACGTGCTTTGGGCATATGGAACGACCTTTAAAACGCCTATTGGTATGTCCCCATTTCGATTGGTGTTTGGGAAGGCATGTCACTTGCCAGTCGAGCTAGAGAATCATGCATATTAGGCCGTGAAGAAACTGAATTTTTACTAGAAGGCAGCGGGTGAGAATAGGCTATTGCAACTTGATGAGATGGAGGATTTCCGAAATGAGGCCTATGAGAATGCCAAAATATATAAAGAAAAGACAAAAAAATGGTATGATAAAATGATCTTGGGCGCGAATATCTCCTGGGCCAACATGTATTATTATTTAATTCTCGGTTGAAATTATTCCTGGGAAAACTAAAATTGAGATGGTCTGGACCATTCATCATCGAGCGTGTTTCACCATTTGGTGCTATTGAGTTGCGGTGTAAAGATGGCATCACGTTTCAGGCTAATGGGAAGAGGTTAAAACACTATTTTGGCGATAAAGCCCGGAAAATCCTAAACATTGTTGAGTGTCATCTTGCATGATTCTGCTTGTAGTCTCGACATGATGATACTTTATACGCTTGGGTGCATTTTTCTAACTACCTTGTTTATTGATTTTTCACCCTCACCAAGTTTTATGTTTCCACGGGTTTTGTTTTGGTGTTTATTTTGCTAGGCAATCATCATGGGAAGGATCAGGAGTAAAGATAAGGGCAAGCAAAAGGCATCCACCTCTAAGGATTACGACACCTAGAGATTCGTTAGCGAGGCGGCATAGAAAAGTTTTTTTGGCAAATGCCGAGCGGGGGTTCCAACGTGGGCTGCAAGACAGGCATCTCTAGCGCATGATCCGGGAGCGACATTAGCAAAGGTTATGTGCACCACCTCCACCATTCGCACCGGTGCTTGTTAAGGATTTTTATGCCAATGCTAGTGATCCCGATGAGGATCCGACAGAGGTATTCCTACGTGGAACGCGAGTCACTTGCACCCCTGAGGCGATTCGCACTAGTACTATTCTTTACCAGAGGTTGATCAACGACATTACACATATTTTCTTTCAGGCGAGCCGGATCTCGATATGATTGTCCAGGCCCTCTATCGCCCAAGCACTGAATGACACCTTGACCGAGACGGTGCACTGGTTTTCTCCCACACAACACTGAGTCGTTATGGTCGTGCATGGTACCAATTTATATGCCATAATTTGATGCTTACCAGTCATCTTAGTGACGTCACGCCACATCGCACCTGGTTGCTCTATGCTATCATACACGGCATCCAGTTAGACACCGCCATGACTATCGTTGCCTCAATTCACCAGGCCATTCGCCACCGCAGTACGGGGGGCATGTTCATGCCAGGACTGATTTGCGGCTTGAGCTTGGCTAAGGGTATTATTTTGTGGCAGAATGAGCCCTTGGAGCGCCTTAAGGCACCAATTGATTCGGCCACCATTGCGGCCTATGAAGACATCACTGACGGTATACCTGAGCCTCGGGGTGAGGGATACATTATTGATCTTGGTCATGCCCCGCCCGCTGCTGCTGCATCAGACGCACCGACCCATTCACATCATGCTTAGGGTACTTCCTCTTTGGCTACCGAGCAGTCTCACCTATCTGAATTCCAGGCTGACCTGATGCATGATAACTATCTACCGATGTAGGAAATGCAGCAAGTGCATCGCCGTTTAGCTGTGGCTTTTCAGGCAGAGCAGCGCCATCGGGCTCAGCGAGCGAAGTACGAGAATGAGCGTGATTGGGTCCTTGCTCACATTGTTGGTCAGATTTATCCACAGGATCCCTTCCCACCATCGCCGCCTCCGGGACCCATCACATTCCTTCCACCACATGACTCTGATGAGGAGTCTTAGCTCCCGGCTAACAGGAAAGTACTTTGCTCTCCTCTCCATTGGGGACCATGTCGTTTTATGTTTGGGGGTGTAGTAGTCTGTTTTTTGTTTATTGAGTCGAGTCTTGAGTCAAAACAAAAAAAACAGAAAAATAGAAAAAAAATATAGTCCAGAGTCGATTCGGGTCATTTGTGAAACTGTAAAACTGCATGACTAAGTGAATTTGTTGAATATGAGTTGAACGGTCAAAAGAGCACGTGTTTGAGCTGTGATATATTCTTCTTTCTATTAATTCCATCTATGTGCTTAACTCTGTTGATTTATTTGGAGATGATTTATGCAGTTGAGTGGTTATTGTATATGATCCCTCCGGATTCTAGAACTTGTCGGAACATTAGTCGAGGCAAAATCCTAGGTGAAGTAACATTAAGGAAGTGATTTAGGCCATCTTTAAACAAGCTAGAGCCAAAAATCCCTACCTTTATATTATATATTTTCCCTAGTGTTTCTCTTTTAGCCTTGTAAACCCGTTTCTTTGGCAGCCAATCTAATACCCAGAGCCTACATGTGAAAATCCTAATTACCCATCACTCATACACACAAAGTACAGAAAAATGTTGAAGATTGAGGAGGGTATAATGAACATGGTATGTGTTTAATTGCGTGAAGTTGCCCAAGAAATGAAAATTTGAAACCCCATGTGTAAAGTATGCAAAAGATTAAGTTTGGGGGTTTCGGAAAAAAAAAAATTATATATATATATAATCAGCGGGATTGAAGGTTCATAAAGTGAGAACATTGGGGATGCCAAAAATTATATATATATATGGGGGTTTCGGAAAAAAAAAATTATATATATATATAATCTACATTGTGTGTTTTGGTGATTTGAGCCACTTAATCCTATATTTTCCTACCTTAACCTAAGCCCACATTACAAGTTTTGAAAGCCCTATTGATCCTTATGTTACATTAGCCTACATTAGTGGAGATTAGTGTAAAAGACAAGCCTATGGAGTCCGGTAAACATCTCATCTTGATATTCAGAAAGTGGATCATCTTCAAAACACTTGATTACGTGAATCTATCCGTATAATGAAAACGGAATTGGTATGAACATTCCACACTCATGATCACATTGTTAAAACACGTGCTTGATTAGTCATGAAACGAATTTTGAGACGAATGAGTTTGGTTGTGTAGTTTTGCAGTTAGTCTTTTTGAGGCAATTGTCGTTATTTTTTTTTCCTTCGTGTCTTTTGTTTTTCAAGAGTCTGTAATTGCTTGAGGACAAGCAAACGTCTAAGTTTGGGGGTATTTGTTAAGTTGCTTTTATACCAATGTATTGAGTTTTCTAGACTAGGATTTTGCGTTGTTTTTGGGTATTTTAGTGTTGTTTGAGTCAATTTCATGTCATTAGTTGTCATTAGAGAGTCGGTACAGGTTTTGGTAGCCAAAATTGGTTAAAACGATGAAAAAAGTGTTTGGAAGGAGAAAATCTCAATTTAGAAGTGGAAAACTGGAAAAATATGGCTCAAGGCATGACGTTGTAGTGCCACAACCCCCGCGCAACAGCGCGGGGGTCCAAAAAAGGATAGGAGCGAGCACTTGGCAACGCTTCAGCGCAAACCATTAGGCGCCGCAGGCGACGGGCAATGATCTAAAGAGCGCGCTAAAGTGCTTCGTTTGAGCGTTGTGGCGCGCGTCTGGGCAGAAAGAACATATATGTTGTTTTTTTGGGTTTTCGAGGGTTTTGGGCCTATTAATACAAGAAGTCACATACGAGAAAGGGGTCGAACATTATTTTGAGCACAACGCAAGGCAAGAAATACGGAGCTAAGGTTTGGGATGCCAATAGAAGGCACTTCTCATCTGGACACAGAGGGAATTCCTTCACTTCTCTTTTTAATTCCTTCTTTGATTTTCTTTGTCGATTCTTGAGGTGTATAATTACTTTTGCATGAGTTTTTGGACATCCAACGTGAGCTAAACCCATCTTTCTAGGGGATAGATATAACTTACGTTTGAACCTATATTTTGATTTCCAATTTATGAGATTCGCATGTGATTTCATCTATTTGTGCTATTTGAATTGATTGCATTTGAATTATCTGATCAATAATTTAGATTGTTTGGTGTGTTTGATTTGACACTCGCGAGAGGTAATTGAACGTTTGGCCATAGAATAGCACAACCTAGGATTTCATTGAACCGAGAGGTTTATGAATCTATTGAAGCCTGTGATTGAATATTCATCGAGCATATTAGTGTTTAATTTATGATTTTTATAGAGATATCGAAATCATAATTAGAACCTAGAATCACTTGGCACTCGAGAGAAGAAGTGATAAACGGTAGGAATATTGGCTTATAGATTAATAACTTGTGATTAATGAACTGGATTGAGAACATAGGGGATAACTAGGTGAATCAACCCTCTAGAATTCATCTCTTACGTGTTTGATAATTTGTCTAAAATAATTTGTTAGTTTAATTTTAGTTTTCATTTTAGTTTAACAAACATTTATCTCTTTTCGATTTGTAGATAGAATTAAGCTATTATAATTACAGTACTTAGTATAAAATTTGATACCAATCCATGTGGAGACGATAACCCCACTTTACAAACTATACTAATACTTAACACCGTACGCTTGCAGTGAGAATATCTCGATCAGGGGGGTTGATAAACTTTACCAACTTTTGCAATTTAGTCCTTTTAAAACATTTTTAGAGTTAACTCAAACCAACTTAGTCCTTGAGGGACAACTAGGTTAAATTACCCAGCAAAGTTACTCACTCAATAGACTCGACTGAGCTGTTGATAGTATTACTTAGCTGCTTTCAGCTAACACTTAGAATAGCTGTTGATTTGGTTTTGTGCAGCAGAAGACTTTTCACCCTTATGATTTTAAACTTGTTTTACAACACTTATTTTAGCAATTGTTATTATCAGTCGAGTTTAACAATTATAACTTAGCAGCAGATATAAAATAAGTGCAAGAATTAAATGTGTTGTAAATAAATAAGACACAAACAATTTTTACAGTGGTTTAAGGATTGGGTAATTCCTCTAATCCACAATTCTCCAACTCCTAGAGGAATCCACTAGGTAACTAGATCTTGGTAATAAAGCGGTCAATAGTCCGAGTCAGCTTCGATCACATAGCCAGTTGCTCCTTGGACTCAGCTTCTTCACAAAACAGTTGTCTTTCTACTTTAGCTCCTTCAAACTCTTGGATTTGATAACACATCCCTCCAATGAGTCTAAAGCCTCTGGTTCAAACTTGAACCTTACTACTTCTCCTTTAACCTTGGAGAGTACCCCTTTTGTTCTTTAAACAGAATTTTCTCTTTATTTGGTGAAGTAATCTTTCATTCACTGAATATGTTCTATTGAGTTCCTTCGAGATTTAGGCTTGAGAATTTCTTTGAAAAGATTGAGAGAATTTGAAGTTATTGCTTGATTGCTTGTATGATTGTAATGAACTCGTTTTTTTTCTCTCACTTGCTTCCACAGCCTTTTACAGTGTAGATTTGAAATTATGTCCATTGAATAGTTATACACACATATCAAATCACACTCGTAGGTTTTTGGCTTGTCTTGTCTTGCAGCATTGATGTGGATCGTACCATGAATTAAATGCTCTGCAGCCTTTCCTTAGTCTCTGCAGGTTTTCAGGCACATCTCATTGGTTCCTTGCTTTTTGCACTCTTTCAGCAAAACAACATTATTGTTGGCAGCCTGACCGAGGCCTACTTCAAGCAAAACCTTGAGTTGTGTTGACAACAGATCTCTTTCAGCTTTCTTCAAGTATTGTCTTATGCATACCCCTTTGACATTCAATTCCAATCATTTTGGAATGACTTAGTTGTCAGTTGACTGAGACAAATTTTATGTCACTTGACTGAGTCTTCACTTGGCTTCACACAGCTGACACACAACTGGGTCTCCTCTTCGATCTTCAGTCGACTCTTATAATATTCACCTTAGCTGACTTCAACTCAGCTTATTCAGCCATATATATTACAACTTGAATTACATAGAAAATGGGGTGCCAACATCCTAATCTAAATTTTACATGGTATCATCAAAATCTAAACATAAATATTCCTAACAGTTGGAGATCTTAGTTAGGTCCATTGAATATCTGAGAGCCATCACTTTCATTTCCCATTCAGTTGCGAGTGCTCTTAGGATTTTCATTCACATTTCCTTCTGTGTGTACTCCTTGCCTAAAGCTGATTGTTCATTTATGATCTCAGCAAATCTGGCATCCAACTGATCCAATGATTCACCAACCATCAACTTGAAGTTCTCAAACTTCTGCACTACAACAGTCAACTTATTCTCTTTTATTTGCTCTGAACATTCGTGAAAGAGAGTCAACTTTTTCCATTTCTCTTTAGCAATCCTGCAAGATTTAACTTTGACAAACATTGCTTTTTTAAGAGTTTTATACAAAATATCATTGGCCACGTTGTCCAAGTTGTGTCTTTTTCTATCTTCGTTAGTCCATTCGCTTCTTGGCTTTTCAACCTCAGCAGGTCTTTCAGCAGCGTCTCCAACAACTCTTACAGCTATGTTCACCATGGTGATTTTAATGGGTCCATCTCTGATGACAAACCATATTTCGATGTAAAACAGAGAGATGTGCATGTATTCGAAACTTTCAATCAATTAATTCCTCGATAGTAAACATGGGAATATAAAATAGATTTCCATCCATGATAATAACGTTTTGAAAGAAACTTTGAAAAAATCAAGTGTTAATTCTTTTGAAAAGTCGAGATCTAGTTTAGTAACCATTGCGGAAGATTCTTTCGAAATTTTGAGTGTTTGAGAGTAATGTGAAGAGAGAGAAATGAATTTTTCGATATATATGGTACGTGAAGAGACATTTTTGGGATCGTGCAAATTTTAGTTTGATCAACGGTTGAGATTAATCTGTATAGTTGGTGTAATTTCCCGGCATTAAATGCCTCAACATTTATGGCCAATCATAGGTCTCATGTATCAGCCTTTACTGTGTCGCATTTATTGATTCTGACATCATCTAAAAAACATTCCCTCTTTAATGAAAACGACCATATTTTGTCTCTTAGCCAATAAATGTGTCTGCTAACCCATTTTGGCTTCCTCGACTATGCTTCTCTCTTTAGTCTGCTGATGGGACTCAACTGTTCAGTTGACTTAACTCTGCTGAACATCTAATTTGGTTGATTTTACTCTGTTGAAAGAGTAAAACTCTTCTAAAACATGATTCCTTAACTTCTCACTCTGTTGAATGAGTCTTCTGAGCTTAATAACACAGCTCAATCAATACAATATCATTCTTTCATTCTTCAAAGCTTGATTCACATAACGATTTGGTGAATATATTAGCTAAATGCTTCTTGGTTGAGACATATTCCAATGTGGTCTTTCTTTTCAACATGATCTCTAATGAAGTGATATCTCACATCAATATGCATTGTTCTTGATTGCAATACTGGATTCTGAGTAATTGCAATAGCACTTGTGTTATAACACATAATTGGAATTTTCTTTTCTTCAATTTCATAGTCTCTCAGTTGTTGCTCATCCATAAGACTTGGGCACAACAACTACCTGCAACAATGTACTTAGCTTCAACTTGTTATGCAGCTATTGAGTTTTGTTTCTTGTTGAACCAAGCAACCTCCAATCTATTTCCAAGCAGTTGACATCTACCAGAAGCACTCTTCCTGTCAACTCTACATCCATTATAATCTGAATCTAAATAACGAATTAATTTGAAGCCACATTCCTTAGGAAACCATAATTCCAATCTATTTTCTTTCTTGTTGTTTTGTATCATTATAAGCTCATCCAATGGTTGGGATTCTTTAGTCAATGATGCAATCATATTTTTAAGATTTTTTTCCATCTGTTCGATCTATAGTAGCTAAGTCTACTTGGATCCTGACAATTTCATCTTTCAACGTAGTGTTCTCATCAGCTATGTAACTTAGAGTACTCAGCTGTTTAGTCAGCTGTGAGTTTTGGCATTTAAGCTGGTTGTTTTCCTCATTTAGCAGTGTGTGAGAGGTTTATATGTGCTCAAATCTTTCATCATTTTTCCAATAGAATCATAAATATCTGTGGGTGATGAAGTGTTTGTGTCATTATGGAGTCTTGTTCTTTTGTCATGAGGCATATCAAAGCCTCTTACTCTGTATCACTTGAGTCTTCACTACTATCTTAGTCTATTGGTTATTTGCACTTGGCTATTTCAGCAGTCTCATTAGCCAACATGACTTTCTTTTTTTCTTGTCTTCTTTCCCTGAAGACTTTTCTTTTATCTTCATTTTTGCACTTATTGACTGGTGGATAAGGACATTCAACAGTAAAATGTCCAGGTTGCATATAATTCCAACACAGGTTCTCAGCTCTCTGCAAGTCAGCTCTTTCATTTCTCTGATTATCCGCCCTCTGATACTCAGTTCTTTGCTGTTCAGCTCTGTTGGGTGGTCTGTCTTCCCTTCCCTTGCTTTGGAGGGTGTTGAGTGTCTTCTTGAATATTCACCCATGTTTCTTTTTTAGTTTTTATTGTCTCTTTGGATTCAGGTCACTTAGCTTCACCAGCCATGAGTGCAGATGTCTCTCTTGTTCTTTTCTTCTCAACTCAAATTCATAGGCCTTTAGATCAGAGAACAACTCATGGTTTGATGTATTGGTGAGATCTATGGAATGTCTTAGGGCCATGACCTTCATTTCCCACTCAGCTGGGAGTGACCTTAGAATCTTCATACACATCTCCTTTTGTGTGTATTCCTTCTCTAGATCACCTGCAAGCATTTTAAAATTTTCAAAATTTTGTACAACAACAATCAATTTATTCTCTTTAATTTGATTAGATCCTTCACAAATTAAAGTTAGTTTTTCCCATATTTCTTTAGCCGTTCTACAAGATTTCACTTTGTTGAACATGGCTTTATCGAGGGTTTATACAGAACATCCTTGGCAACATTGTCCAAGTTGTATCTCTTTCTATCCTAGTTTGTCCACTCGCATCGTGGCTTTTCCACCATAGCATGTCAAGATTCAACACGTGCAACATCTTCTCCTTTTGCAGGAGCAGTTCTTCTTAAAGCTGTATTGACTTTTAGAATTTGTAGTGGCCCATCCTCAATGACAAACCACATTTCATCATGTAAGGCTAAAAGGTGTGCCTGCATACGTATTTTCCAATCATCAAATTCTTCAACGGTGAACATTGAAATGCGAGTTGGATTTGCTTCCATGATAATAACTTTGTTTTTAAAAGAAAATCTTTAAAAACTGCAAGTGTTGTTTCTTTTGAAAAATAATTAGTTCTAGTTATGTAACCAATGCGGAAGGCTCAAAACCAACCGCTCTGTTGAACCTCTTTTATAGTCTTCTCCACTTATCTGGTAGTGACTTAGCTGCCAGTATACTGACTGAGACAATTTTTGGGTACTTGACTGATCATTCATATTCGACACTCAGCTGACACACAACTGATTCTTCATTTCAATCTTTAGTCAACTTCTGCAATCTTCAACTTGGCTGCTTTGACCCAGCTTATAGATCAAATCTATTACACAGTTGAATTTACAATGAATTTGGGTGCCAACTTCCTAATCTAAGTTTTACATAGCATCATCAAAATTTATACAAACAATTTCCTAACAATTTCCCTCTTTTTGATGATGTCAAATATTAAATAAGTAATAATGTCAATAGTGTTTAAAAAAGAAGGATTGTTTGAAATGTGTCGTTTTATTGATCAGATCATTCTGCACTTTACAAAGTTTTACAAAGTACAAAGACAAATAACAAAGTACTTACAATTATTTTTTTGTATTTACAATAGTGTAAAAATACAACAAAAGTATGTCGCAGTTGAATCAACATCTTGGGTGCTTTCTTCTACTTTCCTCCTCGTCATGTGCTTTCCTCTTACTGCCTTCTTCTTCTGTTTTCCTCTTCCCATATCTTCTCTTCTGAGTTCGATCTCTCCTCCTCATCTCTTCATATTCTTGGACTTGTCTGGCATTTTCTTTCTCTTATCACTTTGCAGCCTCTGCGTTACGCCTGAAAACATCTTTGCTTTCTAGTTCTCTAAGTTCTGCCTAGTATAAGACATCATTCTTGAGGGGATTTACTTATTCAATGTCCTTAGGTCTTCTTGGTAAAGTATCTCTGACTCTTCCACCAGACTTTTCTCTACTTATTCGAGAGTCAGCTCCTCTAGGAGTGTACTGAATGGGCTAAACCCTCGAAGTCTATTGACTGCTCGATTGAGTCTGCCAAGAAGTTGGCTTATGGTATCCAAAGCATGGAGGATTCAATCTAGTTGGTTACTCAGACCCAGACTATGCAGGATGTAGAGTAGACAGGAAAAGTATATCAGGTACCTGTCAATTGCTTGGAAATAGATTAGTTTCTTGGTTCAACAAGAAACAAAAGTCAATAGCTACATCCACAACTGAAGAAGAGTACATAGATGTAGGCAGCTATTGTGCCCAAGCATTATGGATGAGGCAATAACTGAGAGATTATGATATTGAAGACAAGAAAATTCCAGTTATGTGTGATAACACAAGTGCTGTTAGGAAAATTATTGTTTAGATTTTGATGAATGCCATGTAAAACTTAGAATAGGAAGTTGGCACCCCAATTCTTGTTGTAAAATGCATTGTAATAAATAGAGCTGGCCAAGCTGAGTTAAGTCGACTATGCCCTAACATGCAAGAAGACAATCAAGACTAGAAGGAAGACTCATTGCGAGACATTTGAGTATGGCAAAGAAGAGTAGACGGGAACTCTCAAGAAGCGGTGAGTGGAGTATCGGTCAAGTCAACTCGAGAAAAGCCAAGTCTCAAGTTGAAGTGATGAAGAGTCATCCAATGATTGGAAGTCGACTCTAAGTCACCTGGGGAAAGCAGAGAAATGCGGTCAAGTCGAGATAAGCGCAAAAGATCCGTTGCCGTAAATCAAGAGAATTACTTAAACAAGTAATATCTCCATATCACCTTTCTCGGAGTGCTCGTCCCGAAGCGTGCAAAAGGAATGAACCAATGGGAAGCACTACACCGTGTCGAACTCGAAAAGGTGAAAGAACAATTCATACGAGGAAATGGCAATTCTAAGGATCGCAACAAGACAAGCCAACGACGCAAGTGACTTTCAAAAATAAGCCTATCTCTTCAACGGGCAAATTTTTGAAAGATCACTATAAAAGGCCGAGGAGTTTATTTGAGAATAAGTGACACAAGAGACATAGAGACAGACTGAACCAAAAACGTTCAAGCAATTATTAGAAAATCTGAAATATTCTCAATCCTCAAGCCTACACTACGAAGAACATCAATCCAACACTCACTGTGAAGGAAAGATAACTTGATCGGTTGAAGAGGAAAATCTTGAAAAATCAAGGGGTCTACATTCCACGAAGGATTGTAGGAAGGTTCAAGGTCGAACCAAGTCTTAAGCTTTTGGAGGGCTTCGTGATCAAATCCAAAGAGCTTGAGCAAGTGAGTGTAGTAGCAAGGCATCGCCTGTGAAGAAGCGAGTCGCACGAGAAGCCGGTGAGTGATCAAGGCGTCTCCATCGAGTCCCAAAGGATCAAGTCATTTGTGCGATCAAGACTTGTATCTGGACTGTTACCACTTTGTATCTTGATCATTACCTAGTGGATTCCTCCGGGAGTTGGAGAAGAGAGGAGTAGAAGAATTACCCCATCTTCGAACCTCTATAAAAATTTCATTATGTCATTTACATTTCAAAGACTTTAATTTCGCATCTTAATTGTTTAATTCTCACGACATATTTGCTATCCACTTGATAATCTATAAGTACTAAATCAAGCACTAAATCCTTGCTTAATCAAACTTAAGGGTGTTAAGTCTTCCGCTGAAAACAAAACCAAAGTTGAGTTAATTTAGACTCACGGTGAGTTAATCCATCAACGGCTCAGTTGAGTCATTTGAGAGACTAACTCTCTTGATTGACTAACTTGGCTGTCCATCAAGGACACAAATTGTAGTATTAACTCGAATATTTAAAAGGACTAAAACGAAAATTTGGTAAGGTTTATTCAACCCCCCTTCTAAACCTTACACTTCACCCCTTGGGACCTACAAGTGGTATCGGAGCGGTTGGTTCATTGAACCCTCCGCAGTTCTTGAACTAGATCTCCAAACTTTTCAAAGTCTGCTTTAGTACTTAAACTTTCAAAACTCTTTTTATCATTAAACGTTATTATCATGGAAGCAAATTTGACACGCATCCCTATGTTCACAATTGAAGAATTTGATGATTGGAAAATTCGTATGCGAGGCTCATCTATCAAAGATTACATGATGAGATGTGGATAGTGATAGAAGATGGGCCACCGCAAATCTTAAAGGTGAAACAATTTTGTAAGAAGAGCTGCGGTGAAGGAGAAGAGGATGTTGCTCCCGGACGGTCATGGTTGAAAAACCAAGAACCGAGTGGACAAATGATGACAGAAAAAGATACAACCTGGACAATGTAGCCAAGGACATCCTTTACAAAACCTTGGACAAAGCCATGTTCAATAAAGTCAAATCATGCAAAACGGCTAAAGAAATGGGACAAGCTCACATTGATTTGTGAAGGCTCGAGCAAATCAAAGAAAACAAATTATCGGTCATTTGTCTGAGTAAATTTGAGAACTTCAAAATGATCTCAGGAGAAAACCTGGATCAACTGGATGCTCGATTCACGAGAAATCACCAACGAGTTATCCGCACTTGGAAAGGAATATACACGAGATGAAATGTGTATGAAGATCCTAAAAAGTCTTCGGTGAATGGGAAATGAAGGTCATGGCACCGAGACATTCCATGGACCTATCAAAGACATCCAACCATGAATTATTCTCGGACCTCAAAGCCTACGAGTTTGGCCGAGAAGAAAAGACAGGAAGAGACATTTGTACCCAAAACAATTTGCTCTAATTGTTAAAGATGGGAAGAGAGTTGAGGTCAAAGAAGTCATTGATCCGGAAGAAATAGCCCACGATGGTCAAAAGATTCAACAAGTTCTTCAATAAGAACTACAAGAGAGGAAAGGGCGAATCTTCGAGAAGACACTCGGCTCCCTCCAAATCAAGGGAAGATAGGCCAACCAAGAGAACAGATCATCAAAAAGTTGAGTATCAAAGGGTCGACAATCCAAGAATGGAAAGAGAGCGATCAAAAGGTGAATATCTATGTTGGAACTGTAGACAACCAGGTCACTATGCCATTATTTGCTCATATCCTGTAGTTAACAAATACAGGAATGAAGAAGAAAGGAAGGTCTTGAGAGAAAGAAGACAAGAAAAGAAAAAGGCAATGATGGCTACAATGATCTTTGCGAAACAGCCAAGTCAAGAGAGACAATTTGATTGAAAGCGATGAAGCCGACTACTCAAGTGACTCGAAGAAGAAGCCCACGATCCGCTTGATGGCCAAGGAACAAGATCAACTCCGACCAAGAAGATGAGGTACACTCTAACTCATCAAACTCAGACACTAGTGATAGTGACTGTGACACACACACTTCATCACCCACTGATCTTTATGATTCATTAGGCAAAATGATGAAAGACTTTGAACACATTAAATCCTCACACACACTATTAAATGAGGAAAACAACCTACTCAAGAGTCAAAACTCAAAGTGACTAAGGAGCCGAGTACTCTAAGTCAAATAGCTGATGATAATGAAAGTTTAAAGGCTGAAAATGTTAAATTAATAGCAGAAATTGCTGCTATAGAGAAGAGGGAGAATGACCTCAACAATGTTATTGCCTCATTCACTAAGGCATCTAAATCATTGGATGATCTTATTTTGATTCAAAGTGAATGTGGAGACAAGACAGGCTTATGATTTAATTCCTCTGTGCTATGTCAAACCTCAAAAGTAATTTTGGAAAAAGGATCTTCAAGCCATGAAGAGTCTGAAAAATCCAAAACTCTAAATGTTGCACACACATTCACTCCAAAACACAATAACAAGCAAACTGGCCTTGGTTATAAAGGAAAAGGAAAATGAGTTGAGTTGAGTGCTATTTGAAAGGACAGTGAGAAGAAATTCACCGAGTTCCTCAAAAACTCCAAACAGAAAATACTCAGTAAAGAAGAAGCGAGCTACCAAAAACCCCAGAAAATCCATAAGAAATACATATGATGATGGGAATGGTAGAAAATATCCAAGCCAAGTGATTGGGATAATGTAAACTATCAAGCATAGACTTATGGAATATAAGCCCAAATGGCAAAGGCCTAGAACTCAAGCAAAGGCCATTCCAAAAGTATAAGAGCTTTCATCAAGACACATATGCACCTAGGCACTACACTCGGAGACACCACAATTACCCAAAGAAGGCGATTGCTAAAACCTATATACGAGGCATACGAGACAAAAGAGACAGATGTATGAACCTAAAATCCCCAAGCAATTTGCCAAGATTAATTATGATTATGGCATCGATAGATGGCAACCCCTTAGAGTCAAATCATTTGGCTATAAGTTGGTTGGATCATCTTACAATTCTAACCCCTCGGGACCCGGACAAGTATGGGTACCTAAAACTTAATTTCCTTGATTGCGGGTTCAAGGAAGTGAGTGCCAAGGAACCTGGTACATGGATAGTGGTTGTTCCGGACACATGACAGAAATAAGAAAATCTGCCAAAATTCAAGGAAGTAAAAGGAGCAAAAGTCATATTTGGAGGAAATGAAGCTCCTGGTGAAATAAAAGGCATTGGATCCATCAAGAGGAATGGATTAGAAATCACGGATGTTGCATATGTTGAAGGACTCAAGTTCAACTTATCGAGCATCATCAACTCGTGACAAGGGCTACAATGTTGGATTCAACATGGGTGTATGCCAAATCAAGGATCTTGAATCAAATGAAGTTGTCTTTGCAAGGATGTAGACGAGAAGAATATGTATGTCGTGGATTGGTCAATCGCAACACCCAACACTGTCTACTAGCAAAGAGCACAATTTGAATCAAGTTTGTTGTGGCACAAAAAAGTGAGTCACCTAAATTTCAAAACGATTAACAAGCTTGCAAGAAGTAATCTTGTGGAAGGACTTCAGGACTCAAGTATACAAGAAGGAGAGTATATGTGATGCATGTCGGAAGGGAAAACAAATCAAATCTTCATTCAAAGAAAAGACATGTTCATCTTCAACAAGAATATTGCATCTGCTACATATGGATCTATTTGGCCCAAAGTGGAACCGGCCCAAAGATAAGTGGAAAGAAATACACCTTGGTGGTAGTAGATGACTACTCAAGATATACATGGACAATATTCATGTGTAAGAAGAAAGAAACTCTGAGAAACTACCACGGTGATGAATAGAATTCAAAATGAGAAAAGCCAAACCATTATCAAAATAAGATCGAGACGAGGAGGAACCGAGTTTGTCAATGGAATAATAACTCAAAAGTATTGTATTGAAAATGGTATTGGTCATGAACTATCGGCAGCAAGGACTCCACAAATGAGAATGGAGTTGCGAGAAAGAAACAGAACTCTCAAAGAAGCAAAGAAGGACCATGTTAGTCAGGCGGGATTACCAAAAAGATTTTGGGTCAAGCAATCAACACGACTTGCTACACTCAAAACAGGATGTATGATAAGCAGACGGTGACAAAGACTCCTATGAGATTTGGGTGGAAGAAAACCAAATGTTTGCATATTTGAGAATTTTTGGATGTAAATGCTCCATCCACAACAATGGCAAAGACAATCTAAAGGCTTTTGATGCTAAAGCGATGAAGGTATCTTCTTAGGATACTCGGTGAAAGCAAAGCCTACTGAGTACTCAACAAAAGGACTATGGTTGCGGAAGAATCCATTCATGTGGTATTCGATGAGCCAAATGTAAATGGAGAAGACATTGAAGAGTCGGTGATAATTTGAATCATCCAACCATACGAAGAGTCCCTATCAAGCCAAGCCTGGAACTATAAACTCGAGAAGAAGATGAGATAGTGAATCTCAAAAACAGTGGAAAATTTGCAGCTAAGTGATTACGAGAGAGCTGAACACAAAGAACACAATTGCAAGACGATGAATCCACTAACTTACTCCAACCTGATGTAAGATGGCCGAGAGACCATCCACCAAAACTTGTCATTGGAGATATGAGAGAAGGTGTCAAAACAAGATCCAGAACTCAACAAGAAGCTATGTTCACATGCTTCATCTCGCAAATAGAGCCCAAAGACGTGTCACAAGCATTGGACGACACACATTGGATTCAAGCTATGCAAGAAGAGCTGAATCAGTTTAAAAGAAATAAAGTATGGGAATTAGTGCAAAGACCCATACATCAAAATGTTATTGGCACCAAATGGGTGTTCAGAAATAAGATGAACGAGGAAGGCTCTGTGGTAAGAAACAAAGCAAGATTAGTAGCCAAAGGATATTGCCAAGAAGAAGGGATAGATTTTGATGAAACATTTGCCCCTGTAGCAATATTGGAAGCTATAAGGATGTTTCTTGCCTATGCAGCTCACAAGAATTTCATTGTATATCAGATGGATGTAAAAAGTGCATTCCTAAATGGTTTATTGGAAGAAGAAGTGTATGTTGAACAACCTCCAGGATTTGAGCAGAAGACTCTTGGAGATAAGGTATACAAACTCAAGAAAGCCTTGTATGGATTGAAACAGGCACCCAGAGCATGGTATGACACCTTGTCACAATTCCTAACCGAAAATGGATTCACAAAAGGAAAAGTAGATAGAACACTTTTCAGAATTCAAGACAAAAAGAGTATACTGCTTGTTCAAATATATGTGGATGACATCATTTTTGGATCCACAAACAAAGAGTCTGTGTGAAAAGTTTTCAAACCTCATGCAAAGTAAATTTGAAATGAGCATGATGGGAGAGCGACATTCTTCCTTGGACTCCAAGTGAAACAAGTGAAGGATGGAACCTTCATAAGTCAAACAAAATACACCGAGAGATTTAATGAAGAAGTTTGGTATGGAGGAGAAGTCTACGTAAAAATACCAATGAATACATCGTCAAAATGGACATGGATGCGGATGGCAAGTCAGTAGATCAAACAAGATCTGAGCACTTATTGGATCATTGCTCTATCTCACAAAGAAGCGGTCGGACATCACCTTTCTTTGTAGGTGTATGTGCAAGATTTCAATCTGCTCCAAAAGAGAGCCATATGACAACAACTAAGAGAATATTGAGATACTTGAAAGGAAGCAAGAGGTTGGCTTATGGTATCCGAAGGAAGGCGGATTCAAGCTAATTGGCTATTTAGACTCGACTATCTTTGGATGCGAGTTGACAGAAAAGCACCTCGAGGCACATGTCAAATGCTTGGAAACAGTGATTTCTGGTTTAGCAAGAAGCAAAATTCAATAGCCACCTCTGGTGACAAGGAGAATATATAGCTGGGCAAATTGTTGTGCCCAAGTCCTATGGATGAGAAGAAATGGTGAGAGACTATGAAGTTGAGGAAAAAGAAATTCCAATCATGTGTGATAACACAAGTGCAATTTCCATTACACAAAATCCTGTGTTGCACTCAAGAACAAAGCATATCAATGTCAGATATCACTTCATAAGAGATCATGTTGAAAAGAAGGACATCATCATGGAATATATCTCAACCGATAAACAATTGGCTGACATCTTCACAAAACCATTATGTGAGTCAAGATTTGAAGAACTCAAACATGAGTTGGGGTTAATTGAGTGAGTGACACTATGAAGAATCAAAGAAAAGAAATGAAACACAAAAAAAAAAAAAAAAATGAAAAAGAGTGAACACACAAATCACTCAAGAAATTTAGTCGGAAGAAATGACTACACCGAAGTCGGTGATAAATTTGAGTCACTAAGAGAACTGTGAGAAGTAGAGTTAAATTAGCTAAGGGATAAGTTTGAGTCACTTATGAGCAAAGTGACAAAAACGCAGTCGTTTTGACTAAGCGGGAATGTTTTTAAGGAATACGTCAAAGATAATGATGATGTGTACTGGACATAAAGCCGCACACCAAGTTTATGATTGGATATAAATCTTTGCCGCATTAAATACGAGACATTAAATGCTAAATAGGCGTGCAAAATCTAAGCCGTTGATTTCGATCACATTTCAAAAAACCACCCGCACGTCCTTTCATAAACCATACTTAAACCATTTCCGTCCGTTTCTCTCTCACACTACCAAAACTGTTCATCTCTTTCTCTCAAAAGCAAAGGCAAAAATTCTCTCGAAACCCTATCTATCTTCAAATCAATCTCTAAGTTTTTCTTTGATAAAATCCTGAAAAATGGCACCAACCTATGATTTTACCAAGTTAGGAAAGCAAATCCACACCGGGTCTACTATGGATTTCGACGGCATGATGAAACAGGGGTCCGACGACACCCTAGTGAAGAAAATCGCTGAAAAATTGGAAACGACCGGGCTGAAACCGTTTCTGACGTTAGAATATCCGATGACCTATGTGGAGGAGGTCGCATAGTTCTACGTGAATGCCGAGATTCACGATGAAGGAATAAAGTCATATGTTCGGAAAGCGGTGACTATCTCTCGCAAGGATTTGGTGAACACACTCGCTCACTACCAATCGAAGGAGCCTCGGACATTAACGGTTGATGTAAACTTGGTGATGCTTGGAAAGAAATAGCCACCGACTATCTTTGATAAAATAGTGTACACAAACAAATAAGAGCTTTGAAGGAGGATTATCACAAGTGTTGGACATAGTTGCCAAATGTATTGACATCAAATTTGGCGGCTTTGACCAACTGTCAAAAGCAAAGTGAGTGTAATGGCTGCAATCATCGCAGAGAAGAAAATAAGTTTGTCTACAGACTACGCGAACGTAGGAACAAATCCTTCAAGGAAGATGGCACATTTGGAGGATCCCTAGGATATGGCCTAGTGATTGGCCGGTGATGGAGGTGAAAGGAGTCCCTCTTAGACATGGGAAGGCATTCCATGTTAACAAGAGGATGTTGAGCAAACCTCTCGGCGCACTGAAGAGAGCCTTCGCCAAGAGAGCGACACGAGTGGGGAATCGGTGACCCTCGAAGATACAAATTGTTTCTTCTCCACCCACGAAGAAAAGTTGTCCCCAATTTGCTAAGAAGATCTGTTGCTCTGCAAAGAAAGAAACTCAAACATGCTCCGCCCCGCAGCGAGAGTCACTGCCGCCCCGCGGCCATGTCTCTGCCCAAAAAAGAATGGTCGAGAAGGACTCTCAAATACCTTCTCCGATCGTCAAAAGGAGGAGAAGCGATAAGCCAAGACGGCCGGCTCCTCGAGAATAAAACACTAGCACCGGCCCCCGCCGAAGACTTAGAAGAAACCGTCTCGAACCAGTAAATCCCCTCGGTACAAACTAGGAGACGAAGACGAATTATCAAGCACTCGATTTGGAGAAACCGGTGAGTCGCCACCACTCGGTGGAGCAGAGATCGGAGATGGCTGGAGAAGTAGAGTCTCGGATGTAATTGATGAAACAACCAAGTCTGTTTGAAGGCGATCGCGGAGGCAACTCAAGACACAACGTAGTCCACACACTGGTGAAACACAAGAAGAAGTCGATAGAGCCGATAGTGATGTGATGATCCTATCTCCACCTTACCCGGACATCCAAAATCGTCTGCATGAGTGGAGGAAATGGAAGTTGAGTAAATCAAGGGAACAGTTCCAACGGCCCGAGTTTATAGAAGAAGAAGAGGAACTGTTAAACTTCCTTGGACTAACCACTGTGCTCCAAAGACTAGATGAAGATAATCGCACGGACATCCCTGCAGATCTTCAAGGACAAGGAGAAGGAAAGGCAAAGAGGAAGGCGAGGCACGTGAGAAGGCCAAAGATCCGCCCTATCTCGGCACCACGAACATACACATCCTCTCCTTGATGTCTTCTCGATGCGGTGATGAGGATCCGGAGAATCGCCGCCATAGAAGAGTTGCAAATGCATCGAAGCAAGCATTGCACGAATCGAGAATCCTTCACGAGCAAAGATTGATGGAGGGACCAGGAGAGTCCTCGAACACACGGTGAAATTGATCCAATGGGAGTGGTTGAGCAAATCGCCACCGTTGTTGTTCTTTGCCACCACTTTGACTCACTCGGAAGAAGGCAATAAGGGACTTGGCGATGACCGGGATAGTGGGGACCCCGGTCGAGCCAACCCCTATTGAATGTTGTTACCACCTGCCCCAACGGCTGAACATTCAATCGAAACAGTAGGAAGTTTGGAGACGAGTGACCCCATTGCAAGTCACTCGGTGGTGCGCCGGTGAGGGGGAAACTCCCTCCACCTGCGGCAAGGTCGGAGGATCTTTGCGAGATGACTCCACAACGAATCAAGGAGGCGAAGTGGAAAAAGAACAAACACTAAACGAACAACAAGTTGCCATCAACGAAGCTCGGATGGTTGATCGTCTCGGTGAGGTGCCAACCGCTCGAAGGCTAATGACGCCGATGCGTCGAGGCACTGAGGAAGGAAAGGAATGTACAGGAGTTAACACTGGGCAATGAAAGTGCAATCCATGGGGTTGAGACTCCAATGGATGCCACCACGAAAGACCCTAAGACAGTGACAATGTCGAAAGGGAGGACCAAGGCCTCATTGCTGATCGAGGCTAGCTGGAGGTAATGAAGGCCACGGGAGGTTGAGACTTCCGGGGTAAAGAAAGCATGTGAGAGAACATCCCTCCTGCTATCATCGACCCATCGAAAAAGAAGATAAGCGCGCTTCATGATTCCCAGGATAATCCATATGTAACCTTTCGGGATCGGAAAGGCGAAGAAGAAGCTGAGTCATCCGTGTGAGATCCAAAAGACTCGGTGCGGATGTTCCAAGCACGAGCAAGTCTCGATCCCAAGACTACTCGTCAAATCTTTAATTTTGATGATGAGCCACCAATGGAAATCTCATCATCGTCCGATGACGCTTCGATAAGGCCGAGGACCGTCTACTCAATTGGAGAAATCATTTGAGACCAACGGCCGTTGAGACAGTGAGGCTCGGCAAAGTCGGGTCCACTTCACAAAAGACCCCGGTGAGACAGAGACCATCGCGCGAGCTCCCCAAGTGCAGCGAGTTCGACTCAAAAAGAACTTCACGCGCACCGCTCATCATCGAACAAATCCCGGTTGGCGGTGATGAATCCTTTATAGAATCTTTTCCTTTTTCCCTGGAGGTACCCGACCTCCATGAAGAGTCGAGAACGAACGCAGCGACGCTACCACATACCAGCTCCGTTTTTCCATCGGCACCATTGTTCCGGTGATTATGATTTTGACGCCGCCATGGCCATCACCGAAGAAAGAATCGGCTCAAGTCCGCGAAGTGTTCAAGGCATTATTATTCCGAGATTGAACGGATGGAGAGGCATCGGCCTCTATGGACATGCGATTGGACAAAGAGATGCCAATATCACTCGCGATTTAAGAGGCAGGATCGAGGATCGGGGAATGGTGGCAACAAAAGAAAACAATGCGTGTGGAACAAGTTAGATACTTCAGGACATTGTTCAACAAGTCTTTGGTATGGAGAGTGAAAATCGATGCAAAAACGGTTTGAGAGAACATATTGAGCACATGCATGAAGCTCACACTGCCGAGATTAAGCTCGCTGCGTGAGCAAAACAAGAGTGATCTACAGCGTTTGGAAGAAACCATGAATACAAAATTCAGCCTTCTCATGGCCGAGATGAAGCTGATTTCAGCAGAGTCCAACGCCACTCGATCCGAATTCCGTCTTTGCATACTGCAGCAATGAGACTCGAGACAGAACTCTACCATCGTGAGGCTCGACTTTACGCTTACAAGTATGTTTCAGTGTCCCTCTCTCTTTTGATGATGCCAAAAAGGGGGAAGAGGAATACCTTAAAGCACAGAAAAAGATCAAGTCGAAAAAGAGGATCAATTTGTGAAGGGAAAGACATTGAGGAAGTTACGAAACAAAAGAAAGGAAAATCACTTTGGGGGAAGGATCGAAAGATGTGACCTTGATGATTGCACAAACCCCCAACAGGTCTGTCACGGTGACATTATCGCAAAGAAACTCCCTGTGACTCGCCACTCCAACACTCTGCTATATCTATGGTGAAAAGAGAAAAACAATTGAAGCGAGGGATGAAGGAAGTGGAAGGAAGAATGGATGCTCGAGTTATGAACATCTTGAAAGAACATGGAGGCATTCCAAAGAGACAGAGACACTTATGCCATCTCGGATGTCGGGACGGAGCCACGATCAGTTGATGAATTTAAAACGCTCGAATCGAAGGATACTTTGCAAATATGTCTATGGCTCAAGCTTGGGACTTATCTTGGGAAAAGGGTCTCACGCTATGTGAAGAAGCGACAGCTGCAGACTACCGAGCGATCACTCTGCTTTGGTCACTCCGCGGTCACTCATTTGGAAAGAAGAAGACCCCAAGATCAAGATACACGCCAGGTAGAGGAAGAAGCGAGTGGTGGAGGAAGAAGCTTGGACCAGGCCTCCGCCCAAAAACATTGAATACGTAGATCCGGAAAGAAAAGAGGGATCTACGGGCTGGTCTTGACCAAGTAGCAAATTTGCAAGTGGCTAAAAGTAACGCCTGAGTATGCAAAAAGATTAGAAGAAGAAAACAAGAGACAAACTCAGCTATGGGAGGAAAGACATGAAAGATTAAGAAGAGATGAAGTGCCAGGAAGGCATATGAAAAGAAAAAGAAGGCGGTGACGATGAGAAAAAAAAGAGAAGAAGCGAAGAAGATCTTGAACAAGATGAAAGAAGGAGACAACGAAGGAGATGAAGTGTTGATGTCCATCCCTTCTTGTATTTTATTATGTAAATACATACAATGTAAGTCTTTCGAAATAAAGCTATAAATTCTTTATTTTTTCGTAGACAAATATGTGCTCGATACGATACACCTTGTAAACTTGATTGTGTAAAAGAACAAGAATGTTATGATCAATAAAAGGATTGATTCTGCGCATACATTCTATGTCAATACACTATCTCGTATGTATCTTTCCTATTTGCATTTTTGAATGGTTTAAGTTTTGGCATCATCAAAAAGGGGGAAATTGTTAGGAAAATTATTGTTTAGATTTTGATGAATGCCATGTAAAACTTAGAATAGGAAGTTGGCACCCCAATTCTTGTTGTAAAATGCATTGTAATAAATAGAGAGCTGGCCAAGTGAGTTAAGTCGCCTACGCCCTAACATGCAAGAAGACAATCAAGAAGACTAGAAGGAAGACTCATTGCGAGACAGTTGAGTATGGCAAAGAAGAGTAGACGGGAACTCTCTATGAAGAAGCGGTGAGATGCGGTGAGTAGAGTATCGATCAAGTCAACTCGAGAAAAGCCAAGTCTCAAGTTGAAGTGACGGAAGAGTCATCCAATGATTGGAAAGCGACTCTAAGTCACCTGGGGAAGCGAGAGAAATGCGATCAAGTCGAGATAAGCGCAAAAGATCCGTTGCTGTACGTAAATCAAGAGAATTACTTAAACAAGTAATATCTCCATATCACCTTTCTCGGAGTGCTCGTCCCCGAAGCGTGCAAAAGGAATGAACCAATGGGAAGCACTACACCGTGTCGAACTCGAAAAGGTGAAAGAACAATTCATACGAGGAAATGGCAATTCCAAGGATCGCAACAAGACAAGCCAACGACTGCAAGTGACTTTCAAAAATAAGCCTATCTCTTCAATGGGCAAATTTTTGAAAGATCACTATAAAAGGCTGAGGAGTTTATTTGAGAATAAGTGACACAAGAGACATAGAGACAGACCTGAACCAAAAACGTTCAAGCAATTATTAGAAAATATGAAATATTCTCAATCCTCAAGCCTACACTACGAAGAACATCAATCCAACACTCACCTGTGAAGGAAAGATAAGTTCAATCAGTTGAAGAGGAAAATACTGAAAAATCAAGGGGTCTACATTCCACGAAGGATTGTAGGAAGGTTCAAGGTCGAACCAAGTCTTAAGCTTTTGGAGGGCTTCGTGATCAAATCCAAAGAGCTTGAGGAAGTGAGTTGTAGTAGCAAAGCAGCTGCCCTGTGAAGAAGCTGAGTCGCACGAGAAGCCGGTGAGTGATCAAGGCGTCTCCGCATCGAGTCCCAAAGGATCAAGTCATATGTGTGATCAAGACTTGTATCTCGGACTTATTACCACTTTGTATACGATCATTACCTAGTGGATTCCTCCGGGAGTTGGAGAAGAGAGGAGTAGAAGAATTACCCCATCTTCGAACCTCTATAAAAATTTCATTGTGTCATTTACATTTCAACACTTTAATTTTTGCATCTTAAATTGTTTAATTCTGTGACATATTTGCTATCCACTTGATAATCTATAAGTACTAAATCAAGCACTAAATCCTTGCTTAATCAAACTTAAGGGTGTTAAGTCTTCCGCTGAAAACAAAACCACAGTTGAGTTAATTTAGACTCAACAAAGTGAGTTAATCCATCAACGGCTCGGTTGAGTCCGTTGAGAGACTAACTCTACTGATTGACTAACTTGGATGTCCATCAAGGACACAGCTGTGTAGTATTAACTCTGAATATTTAAAAGGACTAAAACGAAAATTTGGTAAGGTTTCTTCAACCCCCCCCCTTCTAAACCTTACACTTCACCCCTTGGGACCTACAAGTGCTATTGCAATTACTCACAACCTAGTATTGCACTCAAGAACAAAGCACATTGATGTCGGATACCATTTCCTAAGAGATCATGTTGAAAAGAAAGACATCACTTTGGATTACATATCAACTGATAAGCAGTTAGTTGATATATTCACTAAGCAATTATGTGAATTAAGGTTTGAAGAGCTTAAAAATGAGATAGGATTGATTGAGCAGGGATAGGAGGTTCAAAAAACTCAATCATCAGAGCCAAAGAAGAGAGAACTGGAAATCCACAAAGTTTATTTTTCAGTCAAATGAAATAGTCAAGACTGCTAGTCAGCTGTATCGAGTTAGCTGGACAGCCGAGTGATCATTATGTGGAAAGAGAAGCATAACTAAGTCACTTTTGAATGATAGCTAAGTTATGTAAGAGCTAAGTGACAAAACGCAGTCGTTTTCTGCGAGCGGGAATGTTTTTGGGCATGACATCAGTGGTAATTATGGTTTTAGTGTAAAGCTTGTACCCGTTTAGCCTATGATTGGATATAACTGTTGTTGCATTTAATGTGGGGAAATTATTGTGGTTTCAGATTTTAATCTCAATTGTTTATCGTGATCAAACTTTTTGAATTCTAAAAATCATCCCATCACATCCCATATATACTCTATTTTTATTTTCTCTCTCCTCACTTTACACTCATCTCTTTCAAAGAAAAGGCAAAAGTTCTTTCTGCAAACAAAGCAAAACCCTAGTTTGTACATCATTCAAGTTTAAGTTTTTCAAGTTCCTATCTTTGATATGGCTCCCACATATGAATAGGTGAAGATGGCTGAGAAGATCCACTCAGGTTCGATAGTGGATTTCGAAGGACTGGTGAAACAAGGGTTTGACAAACCCCTTGCTAAGAAGATTGCTGAGAAACTTGGAGAAATCTGGTCTAAGGGATTTCTCACTATGGAATTTTTGCACACCTATCTCGAATAGGTAGCCATGTTCTACGTGAATGTTGAGATTCAAGATGGAGAAATTCGTTCATTCGTCCACAGCACCGAGATAAAGATAACTGATGCGGATTTGGCTACTCTCTGCCACCTCCCTTTGACTGGCTAAAGGAGCTCGCTGAAAAGGACATCAACCTGGTTGCGGCGTGGAAGGAGATCGCCAAGCCAGAGTCAGCTGCTAAGGCTGTTTACACAGCAAAGAAGTCGCTCATCAAGGACGATTGTCACAAACTCATAGACGTGGTGTCCAAGTGCATTGACATGAAGTTCGGCAACTTCAATCAGATGTCTAGGACGAAGTTAATTGTCATGGTTGCTATTATGGAGGATAGGAAGGTTAACTGGGTTGAGTTCATCTTCAACCGAATTTGCCATAATGTGATGAACACGACCATCAATGATGCTGGTCTATTTGTCAGTTCCCAGGGGTATAGCCTGGTGATTCGCCGTTTGATGGAGGTAATTAAAGGCCATTTCTCTTAGGAATGGGAAACCCTTCCATGTGAATAACAAGATGTTCAAGGCGAACCTCTCACCTGCACAGAGGCAAGCCCATACAAGAAGAGCTGACACCAACGAAGGTGAGTAAGCTGATCCTGTCCCCGAGGACACTGCTGCAACTGCGAAATCTCCTTCTCCAAAGCATGTGCAGAAGAAGAAAAAAGTTGCATCAAAGGTTGCCCCTGCCCCCACAGGTGTAGAAGACCTATCACCTGCCCCAGCAGCCGAGACTGACAAGGATACCCCTACACCTTCTCTAGTGATGAAGAAGAAACGCTCACATGTACCTCGAAAGCCAGTTGCAGCTAAAAAGATAAAGATGGTGGAGCCAGCGGCCATCAAAAAAGCAGAAGAGGAAGATATTCCTCTTGTTAAAACTAAAAGAAGGTGGTTGGTAAGAAGATCAGCCTTGGAAGTGCCAGCCGAGTCTGGCACTAAAGTGGAAAAAGAGACTGCGGAAGTAGAGGAGCAGCAGTCTAAGCAAGCTGAAGGTGGTGAGAAGACCTTTGCTGACGTCGAGGAGACTACTAATAAAGATTAGCAGACTGTAGAAAAGACAATTGTTCGTGAGACAGCTAAAGAATGAGAAGTGAATACAGCTAACCAATCTGAGGAGTTGGTTGTTAACTCCCCTCAAACTGATGCAAGAATTGTTGAGGAAGAGAAGGCTCCTCTTAAGCCTATACAAGAGGAGGACGATGACCTTATGATGTTGTCCCCTGCCTACCCTGATGTTCAAGAGAGGCTAAGGATCTGGAGGAACTTGAAGTTGATCTATGCTAGGCATCAATTCCAGAGTCCTGAATTTGTTGAAGAGGAAGAAGAGCTTCTAAGCTTTCTGGGGAATATCTCTGTCAGATCAGCACTCGACCCATATTTTTCTTCAACTATTCATTATGAGAAAAGGGACGAGGAGAAACCTAAGGAGAAGACAAAGGAAAAAGCTGTTGAGGAATCTCTAAAACCTCACACATGTTTTCTTACAAAATTCCCAGAGCATGCCCAACAGTCAGCCAACAATGATAGTGATGTTGAAAAAATAGACCTTGCTGATGTCGTGGAGAAGGCTGAACTGAGGCAAGCTTTAAAAGAATCCAAAGAGCTCTACGAGCATAGATTGAAAAACGGCCAAAGGAGGATCTTCTTCTATAATGATCACCCCTAGCCTACACATTATGGAGATGGTTAGGACAATTCATGCCACTACATCTCCCGTGCACTCAGAGGACGAAAATACCAAGAAGGATAATGATGAAGCTAATGATGGTGTAGAAGAGGGCACCTTAGCCAAGCCAATCCCTGAAGAAGGTGTTGAGACACCTGCCTGTCACGCCCACCCCTACTACTACAATACTAAGCAATAGAAAAAGTGACATTTGACGACGTACCCTATATACCTGTACACATTTTTTTTATCCATGTGACATTTTAACAACGAACAAGCAAGATCACTTTACTTGTAAGAAAATGACAACCCATATCCACAAGCAGGAGAGGTAACAAGCCCTTTTATTAAATACAACAGACATCCATATGACCAAACTCATAACCCACATCACCCAGCTATTTACATGTACATATTTACATCAGAGTTTTCAAAAGAGGGTACAACCCTGAACCAAAATATAATACAAGATCAAAAAGAAATGTAACCCATCAACATAGCCCAACAGGTCGTCATCCATGTACAATGTCCTCATAACCTGTAGGAGCTCCAGCAGCCTGTTCAGTAAGCCCACGAAATCCAACAGCATCACCAGACTCACCTACAATGCATGAACTACGTGAGCTAATGCCCAGTAAGTGAAAACCATGCATGCTTAATGAACACTGTAATACAAATGCAAATACATTCCAAGATATTTTACCAAAAGTGCAAAGAATGCATTGAAATATATTATTTATAATCATTTCTTTACATAGAGCCCTTTACCCACCTGCTATGTACCGGAAAGAGCTCAACACAATATCAATAATCACATGGCCATAATCATATTGACACCTCCTAGGGCCATCTCCCGGGACCACCTGAGGTCCACCCCCTGTCTTCCCCAATGATCCCCCAGGAGTCTTCCCCCTGACGTGTCAATAAGGATACAGTCAAGTGGTCCGCCCCCTCGTGACCATCAGAGGCACACCCCCTGTCAACTCCTATGATCCTCCGAAGAGTAACACCCACTGCACCCTAAAATATATTATAAAAGCACGCCTCGCAATCCTCGGTACACTAGCAGTGGCCAACCAAAATCATTTCTTTTTAAAGAAAGTTATCTTGTCGTGCATGCCTCATCTCAACAATGCTCACATATTTGCATGCACGTGCAAATGTCAATGAATGACATGCTCAATGCACCAATAATCATCACAATCCAATATCCACCATGTCAATAAGACAAGAAATATTATGTTCATGCATTGTAGTTGCAGATGGATTTTCACTTACCTGGATTCACCTTTGGTTATCCTATTACAAGTTAGTTAAAATGTCTCTCCTCCCTATCCTTAGATGTCGGACAACCTGAAAATATCAGCTATCAATTTCTATTTCTATATCACCAAATTTGCTACTCCAAATCTCATAAAAGACCCTGATTTTTAAATTAACAAGGTAAACTGCCAAGCTTTTAAATCTTATAATAGAAACCTATTTTAGACCTTAATTCTTAACATACTCAAATATACTGGAGCAATTGGAAATTTATGCCTACTGATTATGTCCAAAAATTTTCCTTTCAAAAAGTAACTAGAAACATTTCTTATAGCTTAGCTACAAATTAATTGATAATATACAAAACTAAGTTGGAGCAATTCCTATATTCAACACATATAAAATGACAATAGGCCTTTAATAATTTGTATCATGATTACTAAACCAAATGAAAGAGAGGTGGATTCGGAGTTCATTTACCAATTCGTAGAGCTAGTGCTCGCGTGATATATCTGACCCCTTTCTTCTTCTTCTTTTTGTTTCTTTTTATCATCTTCTCCTCTATTGCACCAAGAACTCTCGCTCTCTTTGATGTCTCGGTTCACTTTTTGATTGTGCGAGTTCATGTGTGTTTTGATTTAATATTAAGTCTTCTAAGGCGGTTACCGATTTTGATAAGTGTCAACTTTTAAAAGTCATTTAGTTATATATAGGTGTAGACTAGGTATTGGCATATTTTGATTTAATATTAAGTCTTCTAAGGCGCTTTACATAAGGATATTGATATATATATATATAGGGAGAGGGTTATATGAGACCACTTCATAAGGTAAGTTCATAGGGACCAATCCTAGCCATATATCTAATTTTTTCAAGGGCTGCGATTTAAGAGACAAAATTACAAATTACAAGCTAGTTAATTAAACACAGGGGTAAATTAGTCATCCTCTCAAAGCAATATTCACGGGATTCACGCAATCCTTCCAAATCTCAAAACAAAATCACGTAACAATCCTCCTCCTTCTTCTTCCTCCCCCTTCTTCAATGCACTACTGTGAGAAATTCTTCATCTTTCTTCTTCAACGCATTACCAGGGGCTGAAAAAGTTGCAAACAATTCGCCATAGTTGCTAAAACTTGGCTCTGATTCGAATGTTGCTTATGAAGATGTAATTTGTTGCTTGTATAGATGTGTCATGGTGCTTTTATATATATTAACTACATAAGCAGGTCATGAGCAAGAAATTCATACTACATAAGCAATAAGTCTATACTACATAAGCAACGAATATATACTACGTATGCACCACGAATACATTAACTACATAAGCAAGTCATAAGCAACAACCCCATATTACATAAGCAACAAGCCTATACTACACAAGCAACGAATATACACTATGTATGCACCACAATTGCATTAACTACATAAGAAGTCATAAGCAACAACCCCATATTACATAAGCAACAAGCCTATACTACACAAGCAACGAATATACACTATGTATGCACCATAATTGCATTAACTACATAAGCAAGTCATAAGCAACAAACTCATAATACATAAGCAACAAGTCTATACTACATAAGCAACGAATATACACTACGTATGCACCACAAATACATTAACTACATAAGCAAGTCATAAGCAACAAACTCATACTACATAAGCAATAAGCCTATACTATATAAGCAACGAATATACACTACACATGCATCGGATACATTAATCGCATAAGCAAGTCATAAGCAACAATCTTATACTACATAAACAACAGAGAAATTTTTTTGAAACTGAAACGCTAGAGAGAGAGTGTGCGTGAAAAAGTGGGTGAAATCACGTGAAAGAGGGAATAAAATCCTAATAACTGATTCTAAAGTGCCAAATTACCACCATACCCTTTTTAATTGCTGAAACAAAAAAATAAACATAAAAAAGTCCTAAAAATCTTGACCACCCAAAATTGTTGATCTATGGTTAGGATGTGTCCCCATGGACTCACCCCAAGTAGGAGGACCTATTTGATCCATTTCCTATATATATATATATATATATATATATATATATAGGGAGAGGGTTATATGAGACCACTTCATAGGGTAAGTCCATAGGGACCAATCCTAGCCATATATCTAATTTTTTCAAGGGTTGCGATTTAAGAGGCAAAATACAAATTACAAGCTAGTTAATTAAACACAGGGGTAAATTAGTCATCATCTCAAAGCAATATTCATGGGATTCACGTATTCATGCGATTTACGCAATCCTTCCAAATCTCAAAATAAAATCACGTAACAATCTTCCTCCTTCTTCAACGCACTACTGTGAGAAATTCTTCATCTTTCTTCTTCAAAGCATTACCAGGGGCTAAAAAAAGTTGCAGACAATTCGCCATAGTTGCTAAAACTCGACTACAATTAGAAGGTTGCTTATGAAGATGTAATTTGTGGCTTGTATAGATGTGTCATGGTGCTTTTAGATATATTAACTACATAAACAAGTCATGAGCAAGAAATCCATACTACATAAGCAACAAGTCTATACTACATAAGCAACGAATATACACTACGTATGCACCACGAATACATTAACTACATAAGCAAGTCATAAGCAACAACCCCATATTACATAAGCAACAAACTTATACTACATAAACAACGAATATACACTATGTATGCACCACAATTGCATTAACTACATAAGCAAGTCATAAGCAACAAACTCATACTACATAAGCAACACGTCTATACTACATAAGCAACGAATATACACTACGTATGCACCACAGATACATTAACTACATAAGCAAGTCATAAGCAACAAACTCATACTACATAAGCAATAAGCCTATACTACATAAGCAACGAATATACACTACACATGCATCACAGATACATTAACTGTATAAGCAAGTCATAAGCAACAAACCTATACTACATAAGCAACAGAGAAATTTTTTTGAAACTGAAATGCTGGAGAGAGAGTGTGCGTGAAGAGTGCGTGAAATCGCGTGAAAGAAGGAATGAAATCTTAGTAACTGATTCTAAAGTGCCAAATTACCACCCTACCTTTTTTAATTGCTGAAACAAAAAAATAAACATAAAAAAGCCCTAAAAATCTAGACCATCCAAAATTGTTGATCTATGGTTAGGATGTGTCCCCATGGACTCACCCCAAGTAGGAGGACCTATTTGATCCATATCCTATATATATATATATATATTCCATGTTTTATCACACACATGCACACGGTTTAGCTATATATAGGTGTAGACTAGGTATTGGCATATTAATTACTTATATGTGAACTAGTTTATAATCTATATATAGATATATATATATATATATATATATATATATAACCACAACTACTAAATTATATGAGTACTTTTACTAATTCTATAAACAAGTAATCAGACTAATTACCTAATACAATTTCCACACATATATATATATATATAGAATTAGTATTGAACTCATTATATATATATAAGTTATACAGATTATTACAATTATCACTTACAATTGTCACACATAGAGTTCTACCTTATAATCCGACGACTCTCTTTTATATTATATATATATATATTATTGATATATTTGTATATTATAATTCTCCGTACCCGCATCATTGCCACATTTCACCCCTAAATTTACCACATGTAACCTTATAACTCCGATACTTCTTGTGTTACCACGTGTAATCTAGTAGCATCTGATACTCTGACAATCATATATATATATATATATATATATATTATTTGGTTCACTGCTTAAGTTTGTGCAACTAGTACTATATGAGAGCTTCAGAATATGAAACTAATCATGCCCTATGCAATGAAATAAAATATGCAAATGCCAATATCAATGTAAGTAGCACATAAACAACATATGATGCATGAATCATATTGGGCAGGTGAGTAAGTGAAGGGTTCGGGTATTACATCCTCCCCTCCTTATAAAAATTTCGTTCTCGAAATTTTACTTACCGAAATAAGTCAGGATACTTAGCCCTCATCTCATCTTCTCTTTCCCATGTAGCTTCTTCTATAGACTGGTTTCTCCAAAGTACTTTAACCAATGAGATTTCTTTATTCCTTAACTTCTTTACTTCTTGTAACAAAATCTCCATAGGCACCTCTTCATAGCTCAAGTCAGCTTTTAATTCTACTGGTTCGTGTTTCAAAATATGAGATGGATTTGAAACGTATTTTCTCAACATAGAGGCGTGAAATACGTCATGTATTTAAGACATTAATGCTGGTAGGTCAAGTCGATAAGCAACATCACCAATTCTTTCTGTGATATGGAACGGCCCAATGTATCTAGGACTGAGCTTTCCTTTCCTTCCAAATCGCATTACCCCTTTCATTGGTGCCACCTTAAGAAATACTTGATCCCCTACTGAAAATTCTAACACCCTTCTTCTTTGATCTGAGTAACTTTTCTGTCGGCTCTGAGCAGTTTCCATTCTCTGTCGAATTTGCGTTACGGCCTCCGTGATTTTTCGAATCATGTCTGGGCCTACAAGCTTTCTTTCACCAATCTCGTCCCAGTGTACCGACGATCTACATTTTCTACCGTGTAGTGCTTCATAGGGAGCCATCCCGATTGTGGCTTGGTAGCTGTTGTTGTATGAGAATTCTATCAAAGGTAGATATTTACTCCATTGTCCTTCAAAATCCAGAACACATGCTCTAAGCATATCTTCTAAAGTTTGTATCGTTCGTTCCGATTGTCCGTCGATCTGAGGGTGATAAGCAGTACTGAATGACAATCGTGTTCCCAGTGCCTTCTGCAGACTCCTCCAAAAAGTAGATAAGAACCTAGAGTCCCTATCTGAAACAATAGATAGTGGTACATCGTGAAGTATAATCACTTCGTGTATGTAAAGCTATGAATATCGGTCCATGAAATAAGTTGAACAAATAGGAATAAAATGGGCGGATTTGGTTAATCTATCTATGATCACCCAAATAGCATCATGTCCCTTGACAGTTCTAGGCAAACCTATCACAAAATCCATGGTGATCATTTCCCATTTCCATTTCGGAATAGGCAGAGGTTGCAACGTTCCAGCTGGCCTTTTGTGTTCTGCCTTTATTTGTTGATAGATTAAACATTGTTCTACATATTGCACGATATCCCTTTTCATACCTGGCCACCAGTAATGCATCTTCAAGTCTTTGTACATTTTTGTCGCTCCTGGATGTACAGAATATGGTGTTGCATGCGCTTCTGCTAAAACATCCTCTCGGAGATTTTCTCTATTGGGCACGTATAATCATTCTTGAAACCGCAATACTCCATTCTTAGATATCTTCAAATCAGAAGGCACTCGGGTTTCTGAATTTGAATCGCAATTGCGTTGCTTTGTATCGATTTCCGCCTCAATGCATCTGCAACGACATTGGCTTTACCAGGGTGATAATTAATCACACAATCATAGTCCTTCACTAGCTCCAACCACCGTCGTTGCCGCATATTTAACTCCTTATGTGTGAAGAAGTATTTCAAACTCTTGTTATTTGTGTAGATCTCACATCGTTCCCCGTATAGGTAATGTCTCCATATCTTAAGTGCAAACACCACTGCGCCAAGATCTAAATCATGTGTAGGATAGTTTTTTTCATAGTCCTTCAGTTGTCTCGACGCATACGCAATCACCTTACCGTTTTGCATCAGTATGCATCCCAAGCCATTCTTTGAAGCATCACTATAAACTACAAAACCTCCAGTACCTGATGGGATTGAGAGAATTGGTGCTAAAGTCAACCTCTTTTTCAATTCTTGAAAGCTTTGTTCGCATGCTTCTGTCCATTTGAATGAGACACTCTTTCGGGTTAATTGCGTTAAAGGCGTAGCAATTCTGGAGAATCCTTCCACAAATCGACGATAGTAGCTAGCTAAACGAAGAAAACTATGTACCTCTGAAGGATTTGTAGGTTGTGGCCAATTATTGATACCCTCGACTTTACTTGGATCAACCGATATTCCTGCTCCGAATATAACATGTCCCAAAAATACTACTCGATCTAACCAGAAATCACACTTCTTAAATTTAGCATATAATTGTTTTGCTTTCAGCACCTCTAATACCATTCTCAAGTGTTCGACGTGCTCCTCTTTTGTTCTAGAGTAGATCAAGATATCATCGATAAACACAATAAAGAATATATCTAGAAAATCTCTAAATACTTGATTCATCATGTCCATGAAAGTTGCTGGGGCATTTGTTAACCCAAATGGCATCACCAGAAATTCATAGTGTCCATACCTCGTGTTGAAAGTTGTCTTGGGTATATCCTCTTCTTTTATTTTTAGCTGATGGTACCCGGATCGCAAATCGATCATTGAAAATACTATTGCACCTTGAAGTTGATCGAACAAATCAGCAATTCGAGGTAAAGGATATTTATTCTTAATTGTAACTTTGTTCAATTCACGGTAGTCGATACAGAATCTCATCATACCATCATTCTTTCACACAAACAAGACCGGCGCACCCCATGGCGAGAAGCTAGGTCTAATAAAGCCCTTATCTAGCAATTCTGGTAGTTGTGCCTTCAGTTCTTTCAATTCAGATGGAGCCATGTGGTATGGAGCTTTAGAGATTGGAGGCGTCCCCGGGAGTAAGTCAATAACAAACTCGATCTCATGGTCGGGTGGTAATCCATGAAGATCATCTGGAAATACATCGGGAAATTCTCGTACTATTGGAACTTCATCAAGGGTTGGTTGATGTTGTTCGTCGATGCTCATGATACTTACTAGGTATCCTTCACAACCAACATTCAGTAAACGTTGTGCTTTCAGTGCTGATATTGTTGGAAATATAAAGCGGGTCGTGATTCCAACGAAGGTAAATTGATCTTCTCTTGGGGGCTGAAATGTCACTGTCTTTTTCTGACAATCAATTGTAGCACCATAATTTGACAACCAATCCATACCCAAAATTATATCATAATGATTCATCGATAATACAATAAGATCAGCATAAAGCTCTCTATTTTCTATTGGAATAGTACACGCTTTCAAAATTTGATTAGTTTGCCTTGAGTCCCTAGACGGAATCATCACGTTGTAACTAAACTTCGTAATATCTGGTGTTAGACCCAGCCTCTTCACATACTCAGTTGATGCAAATGAATGTGTAGCTCCTGAATCAAATAATACTAATGCTGGAACATCATGGATAAACAATTTACCTGTCACCACTGATGGATTGGCCTCTGCATCTGCTCTTGTGATGGTAAAGACTCTAGCTGGTATGTTTTCTTGCCTTGTAGGGTTTGGGTTTTCTGGGCATATTCTGGCGAGATGACCAACCTTCACACACACAAAACATCTTCTAGTATCTGCAGGATAGTTTCCCATGTGTTGAATTCCACATTTCAGACATTTAAGTAGCATTAGTGCTTTCCCCTGTTCCACCCTAGGTTTCTTACATGGATCCCACTGTTGCTGACCTTGTTTTGATTGGAAACTGGGTTTTTGTTGTGGAGTTTGGAAAGGTCTTTTCTGTTGATTTCCAACCCATCTTTGTCCTCGTCCCTGTTTAAACTGGCATCGGGCTTCCTGAGCACGAATGACCTTTAATTCAGCTTATTCCGTCATCAGTGCTTTCTCCGCAACTTGTGAGTATGTCACTCCTTGAGTTCCTGCTATACTGACGTCTCTGTATAGTTCTGGCCTTAAACCTTCAAGAAATCTCTCCACTTTTAGAGTGTCAGTGCTAACCATGTGTGTAGCAAACCTAGACAGTTGTTCAAATTTGCGAATATAGTCCCCTCTTTGTCATAATTCCTGTCATAGATTGTATAAATTCATTCATCTTCATTACTCGAAGAAGTTCGTGAAGTATTTGTTTCGAATAACTCCTTGAATCTTTCTCAGGTCATGATTGTAGCATCTTCGATACTCTTCATCGTATCCCACCAATGTCCAGCACTTCCGCGAAGTAAGAAAGATGCACACATCACTTTCTCTTCTTCTGGAACTCTACTATATTGGAACATGTTCTCTAAAGTTCGTAACCAATCTTATGCTGCTGTGGGATCGGCTGCGTCTTCAAAAGTTGGTTGATTTAACTTTCGGAATCTTTATCCCACTATTTCGACTTGATCTATTCTTTGTTGCGGTTGATTCATTTCTACTCTTTGTTGCCCATTAGTATCCCTCTGATAGATAAGTTGTTGAATTTGTTCTGATTGTCGTTGAATAAGCTCTGTAAGTCGAGTTATGACATCATCTCGGTCACCAGTCGGCATAGGTATCTACCCTCCTTGGTTTCTATCCCCACTACTACTCTCACCCCTAGTTTTCACCATAGCTGGAACACTGTCTTAGAGGAAACCTAATAACACATGGCCAATATAGTTCATGAAACATAAAGTGCATCAAACAATAAAGTAAAACATACTGGCTTTCTTGAGCTCCATGAGTTCTGAGTTCGTGTACATGGACAGTCTACAGAACTTGCAAACTGGGCTCTGATACCACTCTGTCCCCGTGGACACTGCTGCAACTGCAAAATCTCCTTCTCCAAAGCATGTGCAGAAGAAGAAAAAAGCGCAGCAAAGCCTGCCCCTGCCCCCACAGGTGTAAAAGACCTATCACCTGCCCCGGCAACCGAGACTGAGAAGGATACCCCTACACCTTCTCTAGTGATGAAGAAGAAACGCTCCGCTGTGCCTCGAAACCCTGTTGCAGCAGAAGAAGATATTCCTCTTGTTAAAACTAAAAGAAGGTGGTTGGTATGAAGATTAGCCTTGGAAGTGCCAGCCGAGTCTGGCACTAAAGTGGAAAAAGAGACTGCGGAAGTAGAGGAGCAACAGTCTAATCAAGCTGAAGGTGGTGAGAAGACCTTTTCTGACGTCGAGGAGACTACTAATAAAGATCAGCAGACTGTAGAAAAGACAATTGTTCATGAGACAGCTAAAGAAAGAGAAGTGAATACAGCTAACCAATCTGAGGAGTTGGCTATTAACTCCCCTCAAACTGATGCAAGAATTGTCGAGGAAGAGAGGGATCCTCTTAAGCCTATACAAGAGGAGGACGATGACCTTATGATGTTGTCCCCTGCCTACCCTGATGTTCAAGAGAGGCTAAGGATCTGGAGGCACTTCAAGTTGATCTATGCTAGGCATCAATTCTAGAGTCCTGAATTTCTTGAAGAGGAAGAAGAGCTTCTAAGCTTTCTCGGGAATATCTCTGTCAGCTCAGCACTCGACCCATATTTTTCTTCAACTATTCTTTATGAGAAAAGGGACGAGGAGAAACCTAAGGAGAAGGCAAAGGAAAAAGCTGTTGAGGAATCTCTAAAACCTCACACCTGTTTTCTTACAAAATTCTCAGAGCATGCCCAATGATGATCGACCAACAATGATAGCGATGTTGAAAAAAAGAATAGACCTATTTGGTCTTTGTGGAGAAGGTTGAACTGAGGCAAGCTTTAAAAGAATCCAAAGAGCTCTACGAGCAGAGATTGAAAAACGGCCAAAGGAGGATCTTCTTCTATAATGATCACTCCTAGCCTACACATTATGGAAATGGTTAGGACAATTCATGCCACCACATCTCCCGTGCACTCAGAGGACGAAAATACCAAGAAGGATAATGATGAAGCTAATGATGGTGTAGAAGAAGGCACCTTAGCCAAGCCAATCCCTGAAGAATGTGTTGAGACACCTGCCTGTCACGCCAACCCCTACTACAACAAAACTAAGCAATACAAAAAGTGACATTTGACGACTTACCGTATATACCTGTAAACATTTTTTTTATCCCTGTGACATTTTAACAACGAACAAGAAAGATCACATTACTTGTAAGAAAATGACAACCCATATCCACAAGCAGAAGAGGAAACAAACCCTGTTATTAAATACAACAGACATCCATATGACCAAACTCATAACCCATATCACCCAGCTATTTACATGTACATATTTACATCAGAGTTTTCAAAAGAGGGTACAACCCTGAACCAAAATATAATACAATATCAAAAAGAAAGGTGACCCATCAGCATAGCCCAACAGGTCGTCATCCATGTACAATGTCCTCATAACCTGTAGGAGCTCCAGCAGGCTGTTCAGTAAGCCCAAGAAATCCAACAGCATCACCAGACTCACCTACAATGCATGAACTACGTGAGCTAATGCCCAGTAAGTGAAAACCATGCATGCTTAATGAACACTGTAATACAAATGCAAATACATTCCAAGATATTTTACCAGAAGTGCACATAATGCATTGAAATATATTATTTATAATCATTTCTTTACATAGAACCCTTGACCCACCTGCATTGCACCGAAAAGAGCTCAACACAATATCAATAATCACATGGCCATAATCATATTGACACCGCCTAGGGCCATCTCCCGGGACCACCTGAGGTCCACCCCCTGTCTTCCCCAATGATCCCCCAGGCGTCTTCCTCCTGACGTGTCAATAAGGATACAGTCAAGTGGTCCGCCCACTCGTGAAATACGTCATGTATCTGAGACTTTGATGCCAGCAGGTCAAGTTCATAAGCAACATCACCAATTCTTTCTGTGATATGAAATGGGCCGATGTATCTAGGACTGAGTTTTTCTTTCCTTCCAAATTGCATTACCCCTTTCATTGGTGCCACCCTAAGAAATACTCGATCTCCTACAGAAAATTCTAACATCTTCTTTTTTGATATGAGTAACTTTCATGTCGGCTCTGAGCAGTCTCCATCTTTTGTCGAATTTGCTCCACAGGTTCTATCATTTCTCGAATCATGTCTGGACCTAGCAACTTCGTTTCACCAACCTCGTCTTAATTGACCGGCAATCTACACTTTCTACCGTACAATGCTTTATAGGAGACCATCCCGATTGTGGCTTGATAGCTATTGTTATATGATAATTCTATCAAAGTTAAATATTTACTACACTGTCCTTAAAAATCCAGAACATAGGCTCTAAGTATATCTTCTAAAGTTTGTATCGTTCGTTCTGACTATCCATCGACCTGAGGGTGATAAGCAGTACTAAATGACATTTGTGTTCCTAGTACCTTCTCTAGACTCCTCCAAAAAGTAGATAAGAATTAGAATCTCTATCTGACACAATAGATAGTGGCACAACATGAAGTCTAACCACCTCATATATATAAAGTAGTGTGTATCGATCCATGGAATAGGTAGAACAAATAGGAATAAAATGAGCGGATTTGGTTAATCTATCTATGATCACTCAAATAACATTGTGTCCATTGACAGCTTTGGGAAAATCTGCCACAAAATCCATGGTAATTCTTTCATATTTCCATTCTGGAACAGGCAGAGGTTGCAATGTTCATGCTAACCTTTTGTGTTCTGCCTTTATCTATTGACATATTAAACATTCTTCCACGTATTGCGCGATATCCCTTTTCATGCCTGGCCACCAATAATGCATCTTCAAATCTCTATACATTTTAGTAGCTCCTGGGTGTACAGAATATGGTGTCGAATGTGCTTCTGCTAGAACATCCTCTCGGAGATTTTCCTTGTTGGGCACGTATATATAATTGTTCTTTAAATCGTAGTACTCCATTCTTTGATATTTTGAAATCAGAAGACACTCCAAAGGCAATATCTTTCTTCACTTTGGCATAGTAATCATCACCGTGTTGTTCCTATTGAATTCAATCAAGTAACGTCGGTCGAAGTGTTAATGCTACCAGCTTAGCTTCAATGGACCCCAGTGATACAACCTCTACGTTATTTTTTTTGGAGGTCCATTAACTCTGGTTTCCGAATGTGAATCTCAATTGCATTGCTATGTGTTGATTTCTAGCTCAACGCGTCAGCTACAACATTAGCTTTACCAGGGTGATAATTAATCACACAATCGTAGTCCAACGCTAGCTCTAACCACCATCGTTGTCGCATATTTAATGCTCATGTGTGAAGAATTATTTTAAACTCTTGTGATCCGTGTATATCTCACATCGTTCCCCATATAGATAATGTCTCCATATATTAAGTGCAAACACTACTGCAGTAAGCTCTAAATCATGCGTAGGGTAGTTCTTTTCATAGTCTTTCAATTGTTTAAACGCATACGCAATCACCTTACCATTTTGCATCAATACGCATCCTAGACCATTCTTCGACGCATCACTATAAACTACAAAACCTCCAATACCTGATGGAATTGATAGAATTGGTGCTGAGGTCAATATCTTCTCTATTTTTTTAGTTCTTGAAAGCTTCGTTCACTTGTTTTCGTCCATTTGAATACGACACTCTTTCTGGTCAGTTGTGTTAAAGGAGAATAAATCTTGGAGAACCCTTCCACAAATCGACGATAGTAGCCAGCTAAACCCAGAAAACAATGTACTTCTGAAGGATTTGTGGTTTGTGGCCAATTATTGATAGCTTCGACTTTACTTAGATCAACCGAGATTCATGCTCCGAATACAACATATCCTAAGAATACTACTTGATCTAGCCTAAATTCGTATTTCTTAAATTTAGCTTATAGTAGTTATGCCTTCAGGGCCTCTAACACTACTTTCAAGTGTTCAACATGCTCCTCTTTGGTTCTAGAGATATCAAGATATCGTCGATAAACACAATAACGAATTTATCTAGAAAATCTTTAAATACTCAATTCATGAAGTCCATGAAAGCTACTAGGGCATTCGTTAACCCAAACGGCATCACTAGTAATTCATAGTATTCATACCTTGTGCTGAATGATGTATTCGGTATATCATTTTCTTTTACTTTCAGCTGATGGTACCCGACTCGTAAGTTGATCTTCGAAAACACTGTTGCACCTTGAAGTTGATAAAACAAATCATCCGTTCGAGGTAGCGGGTATTTATTCTTGATTATAACCTTGTTTAGTTCTCGGTAGTCAATACATAATCTCATCGTACCATCCTTCTTTTCTACGAACAGACCGGACGCACCCCATTGTGAGAAGCTAGGTCTAATGAAACCTTTATCTAACAATTCCTGCAATTGTGTCTTCAATTCTTTAAATTCCAATGGAGCCATGCGGTACGGAGTTTTAGAAATTAGATATGTTCTTGGAAGTAGGTCAATAACTAACTCAATCTCGCGGTCGGGTGGTAATCTGGGAAGATCATCCGGAAATACATCAGGATACTTTCTCACTATTGGAACTTCATCAAGGGTTGGTTGGTGTTGATCGTCGATGCTCGTGACACTTACTAGGTATCCTTCACAGCCAGCGTCCAGTACACATTATGCCTTTAGTGCTGATATCATTGGAAATCTAAAGTGAGTCGTGATTCTAATGAAAGTAAATGAATCCACTCCCGGTGGTCGAAAGGTCACTGTCTTTCTCTGAATATTGATTGTAGCACCATATTTTGATAACCAATCAATACCCAAAATGATATCGTAGTCATTCATGGCTAACACAATTAGATCAGCATAAAGTTCTCTATTTTCGATTGGAATAACATAAGCTTTCAAAATTTGATTTGTTTCTTTGGAATCTCCTGAGGGAATTGTTACATTGTAACCCACTTCAGCTACGTCAGGTATCTTACCCAGTCTCTTCACATACTCAGTGGATGCAAATGAATGCGTCTCTCCCGAATCAAATAATATGAATGTTGGGGTGTCAAAGATAAGAAATTTACCTGTAACCACTGATAGGTTAGCCTCTGCGTCTACTCTAGTGATATTAAATGCTCTAGCTGGCACATATTTGGGCACGCATTAGCAAAATATCATGGCATCCCACATGTAAAACATCTCATCGTATCTATTGTGCAACTTCCAGTATGTTTAGTCTCACACCTAGGGCAAAGAGGTAGTGTTATAGGTGCCTTACCCTGATCAGCTCTTTGGCGCTTACAATTGTTGTTGTCCTTGACGTGGTTGAAATTTAGGATTCTGCGGTGCTGAGCTTGGAAAACTCTATTCTTTTGGGATCCTATTGTACTAGAACATATTCTCTAGAGTTTGCAACTAATCTTCAGCTGCTGTGGGATATGTTGCATCGTCAAAGATTGGTATATTTAGCTTTCGGAACTGTTCCCTCACTATCTCGACTTAATCTATTCTTTAGCGTGGTCTTTTCATTTCCATTCTTTATTCTCCAGCTATATCCCTTTAATAGATGAGTTGTTGTATATGTTCAGATTGTCGCGGGATGAGTTTTGTAAGTATATTAACGACATTATTTCGATCACTAGTTAGAATAGGTCTCTACCCTCCTTTGTTTCTATATCCACCACTATTCTCACCTCTAGTTCTCACCATAACTGAAACACTATTTAAGGGAAAATCTAATAACACATGGCCAATATAATTTCATGAACATAAAATGCACCAAACAATAAAGTAAAACTTACTGGCATGATTGTGCTCCACAAGTTTTGAGTTCATGTACATGGATAGTCTACAGAACCTGTAGCCGAGCTCGGGTACCACTCTGTGGCGCCCACCTATATTACTACTACTGGAAAATATATAAATAGTAAAACTTGGCCACAAACTCTATTTAAAATGTGTGAATTTTTTTTATCCCTGCGACAAGTAAAATCATTTTAATTATATGATAAGGACAAGCCATGTCTACAAACAAAAAAGTAACCAACCATGTTATTAAACACAACAGACATCCATATGAACAAACGCACAACCCACATCACCCAGCTATTTACATGTATATATTTACATAAGAATTTTCAAAAGAGGGTACAACCCTAAACCAAAATATAATACAGGAACAGAAAGGGAAAGGTGCCCCATCAACATATCCCAACAGGTCGTCATCCATGTACACTGTCCTTAGTAACCTGTAGGAGCTCGAGCAGCCTGCCCAGTAAGCCCATGAAATCTAGCATCACCAGACTCACCTACAATGAATGAACTACGTGAGCTAATGCTAGTAAGTGAATATAATGCATGCTGGAATAATAATGTATTATAAATGCAATGCATTCCAAGGTGATTTTACCAGAAGTGCGCAAAATGAGTTTGAAACATTTTATTCGAAATCATTTCTTTTATTCGGCCCTTGACCCATCTGCTATGCACCGGAAAGAGCTCAACACAATATCAATAATCACATGACCATAATAAAATTGACACTGCCTAGGGCCATCTCCTGGGATCACCTAAGGTCCACCCCTTATCTTCCCCAATGATCCCTCAGGAATCCCCTCCCCTGACGTGTCAATAAGAATACAGTCAAGTGGCCCCCCCCTCATGACCATCAGAGCCACACCCCCTGTCCACTCCTATGATCCTCCGAGAAGTAACACCCACTGCACCCTAAAATATATCACAAAAGCATGCCACACATGCCTCGGTGCCCTAGCACTGGCCAACCAAATCTTTTATTTTCATAGAAAGTCATGTCATGCATGCCCCATCTCAACAATGCTCATATGTCTGCATGCACGTGCAAATGCCAATGAATGACATGCTCAATGAAACCATAATCATCACACTCCAATATCCACCAAGAAACAAATGAACATTAAGGTTTCCATAATGCATCCATCAAGATACAAGAATCACATTAGTATCAACAAGACATGAAATACTATGTTCATGCATTGTAGTTGCAGATGAATTTTCACTTACCTTTCGTCCTTGAATATTCTACTGAGAATTAGACAAATTGTCTTTCTTCTCTAATTTTACAAGTAAGAAGCCCTGTAAAACATAAGATATTATTATTTTCAATTTTTTATTGAATTCTGTAGTAAAATTTAAATCTTAAATTCGAATCAGATAACTATCTAACTTTTCGATTTACAACATAAATCTAGTCAAGTTTCCCAAATATTTTATATTGCTTTAGTATTACCATTCCATACATAATAGCCGCTACATCGTGATCTGAAACACATCCTTCGATTTACTTATCTAATTTATTCCTACTTTTAACTTATATACATACATAATTTATTTCTTTTTTTATCTATGAAGAATATATATTAATATGGACATGAATAATCGAGACACAATTCTTGCTCTTTCACTGGGTTCAAACATTCTATTTCCCATCTATAAATAAAATAACAAGTAATATATATATATATATATATATATAAAAGTTTGTATTGAATTTCTTGTAGCTCTTAGAAATTCTTTATATCTATCCTAAGGATTTCATATATTCATCTATTCCATACATACTGAAGATTGAAATTAAGATTCAAATTAAACTTGATTTAATATGTGGGCATTAACCTTGTTTCAAGGACTAAATTGCTACACTAGAAAAATGGCATATTCATAGGCTATTTTCGAACTACTTCTTCGTGTGCAGCTCCCGGTTGTTCTCTTTATTTCTTCCTTTCACTTTGTATGTGGCCCGTGTGTGTGTGAGAGGTTTGATTTATCTATATAAAACTGAAAGCTTAAGGCGGTGGGAATATATTCTATACATTAATAAATATGTTGATATGAGTTAATATGTGTGTAATGCTAATTACTAATAATATTAATATTATGTGTTTACATGTACAGATGTTGAACATATATGAATGGTTATACGTTAAGTTTTGTTTTCAACTCAAATTCATATATGCTGATCACTAGTCAATCAAATATAATATATATAAATAAGCTTTATTTCTTATATATGTTATATATATGGTAATTCTGTTTCGCCTCATATACATATACAACTAATATATGTTTATGTAATAATATTTATTTTATAAAACTAGTACCCTCTTTTCTTTTTCTTTTTTTTTTATTACTATCAAACAGTATCTAATACTTTTATTATTACTATTTTGTAATGTTAATAAAATTATCAATCTCAAATAATAAATATCCTCTTACTATCTGGTTCTCGAGCATATTCCCATTAATACGTTTAATCGATTTGTTCGTATTTTATGCTTCCCGATATACACATTGTTTCCACCTTTCACCACTAATATTACCACGTGTAACTTAATAGCTAGCCTCTACTAGTCCGATAACTTAATACTTTATTTTTTTTTCTTAACAAACTACTTAAATTAGTCGTCCGACAACTAATACTTTAAGTGAGTTCCAAAATTATAATACAAGTCATGTCGTAAAAAGTAATTAGATTATGCAAATAACACATAATATACATGTAATGCATGAACTATATGGGCCAGTGAGCAATATGAAGCTTGGGTATTACACAACCCCTCTGGAACAATTCATGGAAGAAGAAGAGTAAGTGTTCTTCATGATTCTCAAGAGAATGTCGATGTTGAATTCTTGGGAACCGACGACGAAGCTGAGTCGGTCATATTGAAAAATCATCTAAGGACAAAGTTGTTGAGGAAGCCCTGATAAAGAGGAGGAAAGCCAGTGACAATGCTGCTCATATTAACTTTAAACTGGTTGATGGCCCACCTCCCATGGTGCCATCACCTTCCCGTGACGTTGATAAGTCAGCTGAGGAACAATCTACTCAAAAGGAAGATACCACTGATGCCAATGAAGCTTCTAAGATAGCTGAGGGTTAGTCAGCTCCGCAGGCTAACACAGCTGCACCAAATGACGATGACGCTGAGACAGCCGAGGCACAAAGAGCAGAAGATATTTTGAAGAAAAAGGGTAAAACTCTAGCAGTAGAGGATGTGGAGATACCTATTTTTCCAGAGGATTTGTTTGTTGACTAGTTTCCTTTCGAGGCTCATGTACCCTTGGAAGCAGAGTCAGCTGTTGAACGTGCAATGTACACCATCCAAGTCCCAACAAAGAACTTGGAACTCCTACTAAAACTACCAGGGTGCCGATTTGATTTAACTTTGAGGTTGTGTGGCCAGAAGAGCTGTCCACTGATGCAGCCGACTTTCGCAAAGCCTTCAAGGCCATTTGTAATGAAAGTGAAAATATAGAACGAGGATTCATAGCACTCAACCAATGGCTTGACAACAAAGAAGCAAATATCACAGGAGATATCCGAAGAACAGTATTAAGGATAAGAGAATGGATTGGGAAAACAGAAGCACTAAGGCGTGAGCAGGTCACGTATTTCAAATCTCTTTTTTCCAAAATGGTGATCTGGAGCTCCAAAAATGCCAAATTTCAGCCGAGAGAGAGGGATCACATGTTCAGGATGGATTAATCACATAAGAGTTATACAGAGTGGCTGAAGGCACAACACAAGGCAAAACTTTAGAAAACAGAGGTGAAGTTGATGGCAGCTGAAACAAAGGCTCTGCAATTCGAATGCAGAACAGCGTACTCCAAGAGTCATGACAAGATAGACATGACCAATAGCAAAATTGATCTACTCCTTGGAGGAGTATTCCCTCAGCTGGCTGTACCCCTTGGTGATGATGCCAAAAAGGGGAAAGTTGAAAGTAGGGAATGAAGCAAGAAAGGAAGTGGAAGTCAGGGGGAAACAAGTAGTAAGGGGGAAGGCAGTGAAATAAATAATCCACCCTCGAAAATTATGCTTGCGAAGAACCCTCAGCAAGGAGAAGTGACAGCTTCAATCCTCAGTCAGCTGACCCAAAAGCTGAATGCTGATGAGAAAGTTTATTTGGACTTCAAGAAGTCTCGAGAAGCCATTGAAGCTGAATTTTAAAAGGTAGCTGAGAAGCATCAAGAAAGGATTGGCAATCTGAAAGCAAAGTATGAAGGCCCCCTAGTTGGACAACTCAAGGATTCCCCAGCTACGAAAACCCCTCATGAGCTTACATTGCCTTATACAGGATCTGAGCCAAGGTCCTTATAGGAATTTCAAACTCTAATTGCAGAAGGTTAGTTCAAGAATATGACTCTACCCCAGGCGTGAGATCTGTATTGGGAGAAAGGGATCGACTTGTGTAAATCAGCTGATAGGCAGCAGAGTTCAAGCAGCCAGCAGACTACAAATGCACTCTTATAGTACACTCCAAGAGGAGGAGCTGAGTCGCAACGAGGAAGGGGAAGGTTTGGCAGTGGTGGAAGAGGTAGAGGTACTCCATCACAGCTGAAACCTAAAGATATTTGTTATGTTGATCCGCCGAAGAAGGGAATAAACTACTGGGCTGGGCTAGATACTCTTACTAACATTGAAGTGAAGATGAAGAATAAAGAAACTAGGAGGAGAACTGAAAAAGAGAATGCTAGGTTGGATAGAAAATGGAGAGAAATACAATAAATGGAGGACCTTGCTGCTAAAATAGCCTACGAGAAGAAGAAGTGGGAGGAAAAAGATAGAAAAGAAGAAGAGCTGAAGAGGATAGAAGTAGAGCTGATGAAGATGAGAGAAGAAGGAAGCAGCCGAGGCATTGAAGACAGTTGAACCCCTTCATTGTATTTTACTGATTTGTAAATACACAATTGTAAGTTCATGCTCTGATACCTGTTGTAATATCTCTGATACATTTGTATAGATGCATGTGTATGTCACTGATACATTGTATAGTTATACTATGTGAAAAGCTTTGTAAAGTGCGATTGTAAAGTACGAGAATGATATAGTTCAAATAAATTGACATATTCTATACATTCATTCTTTGATACTGCACTATTCACTTGGCTGTATTTATTTATGTTTTGGCATCATCAAAAGGGGGAAATTGTTGGGAAAAGTTATGTTTAGATTTTGATGATACCATGTAAAACTTAGATTAGGAATTCGGCACCCCATTTTCTATGTAATTCAACTTGTAATAGATAGGGTTGTATTAGCTGAGTTGGAGTCAGCTAAGTTGAAGATTACAAGACTCGACTGAAGATCGAAGAGAAGACCCAGCTATGTGAAGTGAAGTGAAGACTCAGTCAAGTGATAGAAAAGTTGCTTCAGTCAGCTGACTGACAACTAAGTCATTCCAAAATGATTGGAATTGAATGTCAAAGGGGTATGCAGCAGGCAAGACTTGAAGAAAGCTGAAAGAGATCCATTGTCATGTCAAGTCAAGGTTTTGCTGGAAATAGGCATATGTCAAGTTGCCAGCAATAAAGCTGTTTTGTTGAAAGAGTGCAAAAAGCAAGAAACCAATGAGATTTACATGAAAACATGCAGAGCTTAAGGAAAGGCTGCAGAGCAACTAATTCATCTTCCATTATAAAAAAAAATCCAATCCCGCAACTGACCCCATCATTTCCACCCCGTAGGAAAGGTCATTAGATATGAGGAGCAATGCTGCAAGTCAAGACAAGCCAACAACCTACGAGTGTGATTTGAAATATATGTATATCTCTTCAACAGACATAATTTCAAATGTGCACTGTAAAAGGTTGAGGAAGCAAGTGAGAGAAGGTTATGAATTTCACCGAGTTCATTACAAGCATACAAGCAATCAAGCAATAACCTGCAAATATCTCTCAAGCTTTTCAAAGAGATCCACAAGCCTAATTTCGAAGGAACTCATTAATCCAACACACTCAATGAAGGAAAGATTACTTCATCAGTTGAGGAGGAAAACTTTTTTCAAGAACAAAGGGGTCTAGTCTCCAAGGTTGAAAGAGAAGTAGTGAGATTCCAGTTTGAACCGGTGCTTTGAACATGTTGGAGGGCTAAGTGATCAAGTCCAAAGGTTTGAATGAGGCTGAAGTAACAGAACAACAATCTTGTGAAGAAGATGCTTCCTAGGAGCAGCAGGCTGTGTGATCAAAGCTGACTCGGACTGATAACTGCTTTGTAACCAAGCTTAAGTTACTTAGTGGATTCCTCCAGGAGTTGGAGAAGAGTCGATAGGAATTATCCCATCCTCGAACCAATATAAAACATCTTGTGTTCATTTTATTTTTCAGCACACTCCATTACTTGCTTTATTTCATAATTGTTGTTAAGTTAAACTTGCTTAAATCTACTGATAATTACAATTGCTAAAACAAGTGTTGAAAAACGTGCTTAAAAAATCATAAGGGTGAAAAGTCTTCCGCTTACAAAACCAAATCAACTGTATTTCTAAGTGTTCGCTAAAAATAACTAAGTTATACTATCAATAGCTCAGTCAAGTCTGTTGAGTGGTTAACTTTGTTGTGTAAGGCTAGTTGTCCCTCAAGGACTTAGCTGATTTGAGTTAACTCTGAATATATTTTAAAAAGACTAAATGCGAAAAGTTGGTAAGGTTTATTCAACTCCTCCCTTCTAAACCTTACACATCACCCATTGGGACCTACAAGTGGTATCAGAGCGGTTGGTTCATTGAGCCTTTCGCACTGGTTACTAAACTAGATCTCATTCGTTTTCAAAGAATCAACACATGAGTTTTTAAATCTTTTAAATCAAAAGCAAAGTTATTATCATGGAAGCAAATCTAACTCGCATTCCAATGTTCACTATTGAAGAATTTGATGATTTTGCAAATTCATATGCAGGCTCATCTATCAGCTCTGCGTGATGAAATGTGGCAAGTGATTGAGGATGGGCCACTACAAATCTTAAAGGTCAACACTGTTGTAAGAAGGGCAACTCCTAGTGAAGAGAGGATGATGCACCTGCAGAGCCCATACATGCTATGGTGGAAAAACCAAGTTGTGAATGGACCAACGATGATCGAAAGAGATACAACCATGACAATGTTGCCAATGATATACTTTATAAAACTCTTGATAAGGCTATGTTTAATAAAGTTAAATATTGTAAAATAGCCAAAGAGATTTGGGAACAGTTTAGTTTGATTTGTGAAGGTCCGATCAAATCAACGAAAATAAATTAATTGTTAATGTTCAAAAGTTTGAAAATTTCAAAATGATTGTAGGTGAAAGCCTGGATCAGCTAGATAGACCTTACAAAAACATCCAACCATGAGTTGTTTTCAGACCTTAAAGCTTATGAATTTGAGCTCAGAAGAAAAGAGAAAGAAGAGATAGTTGTACCTAAGACAGTTGCACTCATGGCTGGTGAGTCCGTGAGGGATGAATCAAAAGAAGCCATTGACCAGAAAGAGATTTGCCCTAATGGTAAAGAGGTTCAACATGTACATCAATAAGAACTACAAAGAAACAAGGGTGATTCATCCAGAAGACACTCATCACCCTCCAAAGCAAGGGAGGATAGACCACCAAAGAGAGCTGATCATCAAAGAACTGAATATCAGAAAGCTGATAATCAGAGAGCTGAATGAGTAGACTTCAAGAAAGCTGAAAACATGTGTTGGAACTGCAGACAACCAGGACATTTTGCTGTTGACGGTCCTTATCCACCAGTCAACAAGTACATAAATGAGGAGGAAAGAAGACTCTTCAGAGAGAGGAGACAAGAAAAGAAGAAAGCCATGTTGGCTGCTGAAGCTGCTGACATGGCTAAGTGTAAGGAACTAGCTAATTCAGACATCAGTGAAGCTGACTACTCCTCAGACACAGAAGAAGAGGCTATGATATGCCTCATGGTCAAAGAACAAGAAGATGAGGTACATTCTAACTCATCTCATTCTAATTCTTATGATAGTGATAGTGACACAAACACTTCATCACCCACTGATCTTTATGATTCATTAAGCAAAACGATGAAAGAGTTTGAGCATGTAAAAAGTTCACACAAAATTTTAAATTAGGAAAACATCCACCTCCAAAGCCAAAACTCACAGCTGACTATGGAGCTGAGTACTCTACGTCACATAGCTGCTGAGAACAATGAGCTGAAGGCTGAGATAGCTATGATCCAAGCTGACTTAACTGCAACTGAAAAGAGGGAAAAATATTTGAAAAATGTGATTACATCATTCACTAAGGCATCTAAATCATTTGATGAACTTATAATAATACAAAAGGAAAGTGGAGATAGGACATGCATTGGATTTAATTCCTTTGTGCATGCCTAAACTCCACGAGTGGTAATGGAAAAAGGATCCACAAGTAATAAGGTAGTCCAAAAATCCAAAGCACCATATGTTGCACCCACACTTACTCTAAATCACAATCACAACCATGATGGCCTTGGATACAAAGTTAAAAGCAAAATGCCAACTGAGTATGCTGAAAGAAAATTGAAACAAAATTCAGAAAAGTCCATCAGCAGACTCCAAACAGAAAATATTCTGTAAAATCTAAACAGAACTACCAAAAGCTCCAGAGGTTTCAGCAAAGAAAACCATATGATGGGAGTGGTAAAAACTATCCCAGCTAAGCTGATTGGAACAATCAAATGAGACATCAGCCAAGTCCAAAGGGATATAAGCCCAAGTGGCAAAGACCTCAGACTCAAAACAGGTCATTCCCAAGGCAAAGAAATTATAATCAGCACATATATGCACCTAAGCACAAAGCCCAATATGCACAAAAGTTTCATTACTATCCAAAAAATGCAAATGCACGAGCTCACACAAGCATACAAACAAAAGAGACAGTTGTATAAGCCTAAAGCTCCTAAGCATTTTGCTAATGTTCATTATGATTATGGAACTGCTAGGTGGCAACCTCTTAGAGTCAGACCATTTGTCTATAGGTTGGTTGGATCACCTTATAGTGCTAACCCCTCCGGACACAGGCAAGTATGGGTACCTAAAAACTAATTTACTTGCTTGCAGGTTCAAGGAACAGTTGAGTGCCTAGGAACCTAGTACATGGATAGTGATTGTTCCAGACATATGACTGGAAACAAGAAAAATATAACAAAGTTCAAGAAAATAAGAGGTGCTAAAGTCATATTTGGAGGAAATGAAGCTCCAGGAGAGATCAAAGGCACATGATCCATAAAGAAAAATGGACTAAAGATCACAGATATAGCCCATGTTGAAGGGCTCAATTTCAATATGCTGAGCATCAGCCAACTCTGTGACAAGGGCTACAATGTAGGATTTAAAATGGGTGTTTGCCAGAAGGATGTTGAATAAAATGAAATTTTGCTGCAAGGATCAAGGCAAAAAAACATGTATGTAGTGGATTGGTCAACTACTACACCAAGCACATGTCTGCTAGTAAAGAGCATAGCCGAATCAAGTTTGTTGTGGCACAAGAAGTTGAGTCACCGGAATTTCAAGATAATCAACAAGCTTGCAAGGAGTTATCTTATTGAAGGATTGCCATATTTAGTATACAAGAAGGAAAGCATTTGTGATGCATGCCAGATGGGAAAGCAAATAAAGTCTTCAATCAAGGACAAGCCAAGTCCTTCTTCAACCAAGATACTACACTTATCGCATATGGATTTATTTGGTCCTGTTGAACCAACCAGCATTAATGGGAAACAATACACCTTAGTGGTGGTGGATGATTATTCAAGATACACATGGACCATCTTATATGTAAAAAGAAGAGCCAACCATTATTAAGATAAGATCTGATAGAGGAACTGAGTTTGTCAATGGGATTATAACTCAGTATGGCATAGAAAATGGTATTGCTTGTGAGTTGTCAGCTACAAGAACTCCACAACAATATGGAGTAGCTGAAAGAAACAACAGAACTCTCAATGAAGCTGCAAGGACCATGTTAGCTTAGGTTGGATTGCCTAAAAGATTTTGGGCTGAAGCCATTAATACTGCTTGCTACACACAGAATAAGTGTATGATAAATAGGCAACTGTCCAAAACCCCTTATGAAATTTGGACAGGGAGGAAGCCAAATGTTGGATATTTTCATATCTTTGGATGTAAGTTCTTCATTCACAACAATGGCAAGGACAACTTAAAAGCTTTTGATGTGTATTTTTGGGATACTCAGAGAGTAAAGCTTTTGGAGTGTTGAACAAAAGGACTATGTTCACAGAAGAGTGTATCCATGTGGTTTTTGATGAACTTAATATTAATGGAGAAGACATTGACGAGTTAGCTGACAAGATGAATCAGCCAACTGTTCAGAAGAGTCCCTATGTTGAGGAAGATATAAAAAGACTCAACCCATATGAAGATGAGATAGCTGAATCTCAGAGACAGTGCAAGTCTGCAGCTGAATGATGATGAGGAAGTTGTTCAAGAAAACTTAGCTGCAAGACGACTGAATCCAGCAGACTTACTCCAACCTGACGTGAGATGGCTAAGAGACCATCCTCTAGAGCTTATCATCGTAGATGTTAAAGAAGGATTAAGAACAAAATCCAGGACTCAACATAAATCTATGTTCACTTGTTTTATTTCCCAGATTGAGCCTAAAGATGTGTCACAATCATTAGATGACACACATTGGAATCTAGCAATGCGGGAGAATTTGGATTAGTTTAAGAGAAATAAGGTTTGGGAATTAGTTCAAAAGCCTACCCGCCAAAATGTTATTGGTACTAAAAGGGTATTCGAAACAAGATGAATGGAGAAGGATCTGTAGTGAGAGACAAAGCAAGATTGGTAGCCAAAGGGCATTGCCAAGAGGAGGGTATATATTTTTATGAAACCTTTGCTTCTATTGCAAGATTGGAAGAAATTAGAATATTTCTTGATTATGATGCACACAAGAACTTCACTGTATATCAAATGGATGTGAAGAGCCCATTTTTGAATGGACTTTTGGAAAAACAAGTTTGTGTGGAGCAACCTCTAGGTTTTGAACAGAAAACTATTGAAGATAAAGTCTACAAGAACCAAAGCCTGGTATGATACATTGTCCCAGTTATTTATTGACAATGGATTCCCAAAAGGCAAGGTTGATAGGACACTTTTCAGAATTCAAGATAGAGAGAGTATATTGCTTGTTCAAATATATATGGATGACATTATCTTTGGATCCACAAATAAAGAGCTGTGTGACAAAATCTCAAATCTCATGCAAGGGAAATTTGAGATGAGTATGATGGAAGAGGTGACTTTCTTTCTAGGTCTTCAAGTCAAACAAATGAAGGATAGAACCTACATAAGTCAAACCAACAAATATAACATAGAATTAATGAAGAAATTTGGTATGAAAGATAAGTCTTCTGTGAAGATTCCCATGAATACCTCAGTCAAGATTGAATGGATGCTGAAGGCAAAGCTGTAGATCATACAAGATATAGAGCTCTCATTGGATCTTTACTCTATTTGATAGCAAGTAGGCCAGACATCACCTTTGATGTAGGTGTATGTGCCAAATTTTCAATCTACTCCAAAGGAAAGTCACATGACTGCAGCCAAGAGAATCCTAAGGTATTTGAAGGGATGCCAAAAAGTTGGCTTATGGTATCCAAAGGATGGAGGATTCAAACTAGTTGGCTGCTATGACTCAGACTATGCTGGATGTAGAGTGGACATAAAACGTACATCAGGTACCTATCAAATGCTTGGAAATAGGTCGGCTTCTTGGTTCAGCAAGAAACAAGATTCAATAGCTATATCCACAGCTGAAGTAGAGTACACTGCTGCAGGCAGCTGTTGTGCTCAAGTCTTATGGATGAGGCAATAGCTGAGAGATTATGATATAAAAGAAAGAGAAATTCCAATTATGTGTGATAACACAAGTGCCATTGTAGTTACTCAAAATCATGTATTTCACTCAAGAACCAAGCACATTGATGCCAGGTATCATTTTCTAACAGATCATGTTGAAAATAAAGACATCGCATTGGAATACATATCAACTGATAAGCAGTTAGTTGATATATCCACCAAGCCTTTATGTGAATCAAGATTTGAAGAGCTTAATAATGAGCTTGGATTGATTGAGCTGAGTTAGGAGGCTTAGAAGACTCAATCAGCAGAGTTAAAGAAGAGAGAAATGGAAATCATCAGAGTTTCACTTATCAGCCTAGTGAAACAGCTAAGACGGTGAGTCAACTCCGCTCATCAGTCCACAACAAAGAGATCAAGTTTACTGTTACGGACTTAACTACTAATTGTTATCTTCATTCTCCTGTTTTGAAGGAGATAACTGAGAAGAACATCGATTTGGTTGCTGCCTGGAATGAGATAGCCAAACCAGTGGTTGCTGCGAAGCCCAACTATACAGCCAAAAGTCGCTGATCAATGATGACTACCACAAATTGATGCATATGGTAGCTGATTGCGTTGCCATGAAATTTGGAAGATTTAACCAGCTTTCTCGGACTAAGCTGACAGTGATGGAGGTGATCTTGGAAGAGAAGAGGATCAACTGAACAAGTATGTAGGTGAAGATGGAACGTTCAACAGCTTTCTTGGATATGGCCTAGTTTTAGGTCATCTGTTGGAGGTGAAGGGTATTCCTCTCCGAAATGGGAAACCCTTTTACGTGAACAAGAAGATGTTCACGGCAATTCTCTCTGCTACCCAACGCCAAGTGCATGCAAAGAAGGTGACTACGAGTGAGGGGAAATTAGCTAATCCCGTCCCAATGGACACAACTACTTCAGCAAAAGCCCCTTCTCCTAAGCTCGTGCAAAAGAAGAAGAAGGGACCTGCCCCCACAGCCAAGTCAGCTCGAGCCCCTGCAACTGAGAAAGACCTTGTTCCTGCCCCTGCAACGGAGAACATCCTAGCACCTGCCCCCACAACCGAGAAGAAATCTCCAGCTCTCTCTCCGATTATCAAGAAAAAAGGCTTAGTTGTGCCTCGCAAGCCAGTTGCAGCCAAGAAACAGAAGATAGGAGAGACAACTTTCACAGCTGAGGAGCCTGAGAATGTGGAATCTGAAGTTCCATTGAGGATAACAAGGAGAAGACTAGTGAAACAGTCTGACTTAGCTGCCAAGCCAGTTGAATCCGGAACAGCTGTCGAAGCTGTTTAAGAAAAAGAGGCTGCTGAGGATGAGTAGCAAACATCAAAAGATAGAAGTGGTGTGGAAGCCACTGAAACTCAAGATACTGTTGTCGGTGAACAAAGAATCCAGAAAAATCAACTGTTAGAGAGACAGCTGAAGAATCAAACCAGAACACTACTGACAAGAATAATGAAGACTTAGTTGTTCAATCTTGTCAAATATATGCGAGGATTGCTAATGAAGAAAGGGCTCCTGTTGAGCCCATGCAGGAGAATGATGACCTGATAATGTTATTTCCAGCATATCCCGACGTACAAGAGAGGCTACGGATTTGGGGAGCTTGGAAGTTGAGTTATGCAAGGCATCAATTCCAAAGTCCATAATGCATTGAAGAAGAAGAAGAGCTTCTAAGCTTTCTAGGGAGCATTTCTACTAGCTCCGCTCTTGATCTAGACTTTTGCACGACTATTTTGTATGAGAAAAAGGATGAGAAGAAAGCTAAGGCCAAGGCTATTGTGGAATCTCTAAAACCTCATACTTGTGCCTTCACAAACGCCCCAAAAAGTGCCTTAGAACCAGGCTCCAGCAGCAACAGTGATGTAGAAGAGCTGGAAGCAACTCATGCAGTGGACAAGGCTGAGCTGAAGCAAGCTCTGAGAGAGTTCAAGGAGATGCATGAGAAAACTTTGCAAAGAGGACCAGGAGAGTCATTATCTATTCAAATCTCTCCTAGCCCTGACATTTTGGATATGGTGAGGACCATTAATTCTTCAACCTTACCAGAGCACACCGAGGGATAATCCAAGAAGAACGGGGATGATGCTAAGGAAGGTGATGAAGATGGAACCTTAACCGAGCCTACCCCAGAGAAAGTTATTGAGACACTTGCCCTATCAATTGATCGCTTAATTGGAAAAAATGTTGAGTCTCAAGTTTCCAGTGACCCCAGCTGCTCGTGACTCAGCTAGTGTGCCAGCTGAGAGGGAAATCTGTAAACACCACAACCGAGTTGAAGGAGGTTGTGAGAGACCTCACAAATTTGAAGATTGGAGGTGAAGATGTGGAAATAATTGAACAACAGAGTGGAGGGACACCTTTTAGTTTGGTGTACGGGGAATAAATTATAATTCCAGCTGAAATAGGAATGGAAATGCATCGGATCCACACTTATGAGGAGACCCGCAATAATGAGTTGATAAGGGAAGCCTTGGGTGAACTAGAGGAGAAAAGAGAAAGGGCCAATGAGGATGGAAATCAACAGATCATTGTTGAAGTCGGCCTATGACAATCAAGTTAGAAAATGGAACTTCCAAGTTGAAGATTTAGTACTGCGACAAGCAGATGCGCTGAAGAAAAGGGACAAACGAGAGAGAATTTGTGAAGGGCCTTACAAAGTAGTAAAGGTTATAAGAGGAGCTTATGAGTTGGAGGATATGGATGGGCGTAAGATACTGAGGCCCTCGAATGTGTGTTATCTTAATAAGTTTTGTGTCTAAGAATGTATCTATGAATGGGAGTACGAAGGCCTGTGAGCCTGCAATGCTTCCTATTTTGTCCACTTTATTGAAATTGGAAGGAAGACACATCTTTTATTAATCTTGACCAAATTATAGAACATTAAACTTTGGCTAGGAGAGCTGAAGCTCTGAATCCCCCAGGTCTTAAGTTTTGAGTTGAACGTTCAACTTAAGTTTTTTACCATTAAACCCTTACGATGAGAGTTGAAGCTCTTAATCCCCAAGGCTTTAAGTTTCAAACTTAATGTTTAACTTAAGTTTTTCACCATTAAACCCTGGCGAGGAGAGCTGAAGATTTGAATCCCCTAGGTCTTAAGTTTCGAGTTGAACGTTCAACTTAAGTTTTTCCCCACCAAACCCTGGTGAGAAGAGATGAAGCTCTGAATCCCCTAGGTCTTAAGTTTCGAGTTGAACGTTCAACTTTAAGTTTTTTACCATTAAACCCTAGCGAGGAGAGTTGAAGCTCTGAATCCCCAGGCCTTAAGTTTCAGGATGAATGTTCAACTTAATTTTTTACCATTAAACCCTGGCGAGAAGAGCTGAAGCTCTGAATCCCCAGTTCTTAAGTTTTTAGCTAAATGTTCAACATAAGTTTTTCACCATTAAACCCTGGTGAGGAGAGCAAAAGCTCTGAATTCCCCAGGTCTTAAGTTTCGAGTTGAACGTTCAACTTAAGTTTTTCACCATTAAACATTGGCGAGGAGAGCTGGCGCTCTGAATCCCCCAAGTCTTAACTTTCGAGCTCATTGTTAAACTTAAGTTTTTTGATGTTTAAAAATTTTCTGGTGTGGAGAGCTGAAGCTCTAAGTAAGCCAGCTCTTAAGTCTTGAATAGAGTATTCAACTTAAGTTTTTTGATGTTAAAAAATTTCCTGGTGTGGAGAGCTGAAGCTCTAAGTAAGTGAGGTCTTAAGTCTTGAATAGAGTATTCAACTTAAGCTTTTGGATGATCAAAAATTTCTTGGTGTGGAGAGCTGAAACTCGGAGTAAGCCAGGTCTTAAGTCTTGAATGGAGTATTCAACTTAAGTTTTTTGATGTTTAAACAACTTTTTCAGGGGTGGAGAATGAAGCTCTAAATAGGTCAGGTCCAGAATTAAAATCACGCGGGAATAATGTCATAAATTACCTGCAAAAGTGAAGCCAAGCAAAACAAAACAACGAAGAGCATGAACAAAAGCCATGAGATAAAATTCCTTAATTATGCAAAATAAGTCAAATACAGTCATGACCCAATTAAGCAGTTCACTAAAACTACTTAAATTGGGGGGAGGGGAGGGATGATGAAGCTAAGAGTGAGAAAATATAAAAGCATAAATGGCTGCGAAGAGCCATGAAATTCTTCCAGAGAAACAAAAGTAAAAATTGTTCATAAGTACAAAAGAGCAGGAATTGAGCAGTGCCCCCAGTCGAAACAGTCGATCCCCCAGAATTGGTGACCTCCTCTCCATCCTGAGTAGCATTTTAGTCAGTGTTGCTGCTCAGAGTTCAAGGATAGGATGGAGGCAGGAGGTAGGAGAAGCAAGATCAATAAGAGGTTGAGAAGCTGAAGCCAGGTCTGCAGCAGGGACGGCAACATCATATTTGCCCTCTAGCGCAGCAGTTATGGCATTTAAGTCCAAGAGAACCTCCTCTGTGTCTTGAACTAGGAGCTCATATCCCTTCTCCCGAGTAATGCGAGCCATGACCTGGAGCCCATGTTCCCAATAAAGAAGGGAGGCCTCAACGATAGCCTCCTGAACTTCCTCTGAATGCAGAAACTGCTCTAGCAAGAAAAAATTTAGACTTAATTAATAAAATGACAGCAATATAACAAGAGCAAAATAAGGGGAGTTCTAACTAAAGCGAGAGATACGTCCATAGGAGGCCAAACCGACAATACGAATCATCTGAGTTTCAAAGTTGAATGACTCAAGGAGCTGCAGGTCCTGGGGACTAACCAGGTTTTGGATTCAAATGGCGCCTCTTTCAGGATTATACACCTCTAGAAGAGAAGGTTGCTCAGGGGAAGCAACAATGGTTTCCTGGGGCGTAATTCGAGTCCGGCGAGTGGGTCGAGAGGCACCAATGGCGAGCTGGCTGGCCGCTTGCCACAGTGGATGAGGTCCCCGGGAGGAGAAGACCTCTGTGAGTGATGACTTGGAGGCTTAGGACGAGAAAAGGCTGGAACCTTAACTCGAGGAGGTCTTATCAAAGGAGGAGGGCCCTGCCCCTCAGGGTGGATCAGCTGATTGGCAGCTTTCCTAGCACGGATGCGGGCAACAATACGTTTATTCATCATTTGACCTGTAGAAAGGCAGAAAAGCATATTAAATAAAGTAATTGATGCATAAGGAAATAAAGAAATACAAACATATACCTATGGACTAAGGCAAAGGAATGGCCAGGGGGCTGAGTCAAAAATGATGAAGCAAAGGCCATGATTCAATCAACAGTTGGGCATAATAAGGATCAGGGTTCAGACGACGAGCCAGGGCCTCCGCAAAGTAGGGAAGCTTAGGCGGTCGACCCTGGTGAGGCATTTCTGTGACCCACTTGGTAGGGAAGGACCAAGGATCTGGGGAGGAAATAAAGTAGAACCTTTTCTTCCAGGCTTTGTTGGAATTAGGGATCCCATCTATGAACTTGGCGAAATCACGGCTCGTGAAGTAAAAGAAACCAGGCGGATTGGAAGGCTTACCATGATAAAAATCACGCTAGAGCTAAGTAGTGGGTACCTCCCCAAAGTGGGAAAAGATCATGTAAAACCTCAATAGCAAGCGAATAGAATTAGGAATTTTAAGCCCGCCTCCATTTGCTCCACGAAGAAGGTTATATATCCCCTAGGGGGATTATGTGGCCTATCATGGGGACCAGGAAGTTGAAGCTTAAAGGAAAGAGGAATACTGGCATTAACATGCAGGTTATCTAGGCTAATCTCGGACAAGGTAGTATGAACATTAAGGTATGTGGGTGTAACGACCCAATTTTATGAAATTAAAGTTCTATAAAATATTATTAAGAAAACACGAATTTATAAATTAAAGTGATGCCAATAATTATCCAAAAATTTGATTTAGAATTTTTAATTCTTAAGAAAAAAAAATATATAATGATAATAATAATAATAATAATCATTCCAAATTAAATATCCAAAAATTATGCCAAACGTAAACCAGAAAACAATTAAAAGACATAAATCCAAAATTCAGTTAAATCATATTTATTTAAAATACAAATATAACATGATTTATTCCACCATCCACAAACATCATATCTTCAGTCGGATTCCTTAACCTGAAAGTAATGATAATGATAGGGGTGAGCTTCATCTCGCTCAGTAGGGATATATCTGTCAATATTTAATATAACATGAAAAGCATTCACATAATTACAACAGTAAATTCATTAATTTCCTCTTTTTCCTCTGATTGGCCAGTTCCTGCATATAGCATTGCAGGTTCACCCCGAAGATACGTTTGATCCCCGACCCTTTTCATGGCCCTAGCTTATATGAATTTATTTCCTCTTGACATATATTGTAATCAATGAAGTATAATCATTGAATATTAAATAAAGACAAATAATATAGAAATCCCTACCTTAATAATCACATATACTCGATGTAGAAAATTGAACGATAAAAGTCCTAGTCCCCGATCCCTTCGTTTTCTTTTGTAGAGAATTTAGAAAATTGTGCAAAATATATGTGGGTTAATCATGTATTTATAGGCAATTTTTTTTTATTTCTATTTTTGTTAAAAAAAAACTAAATTAACCACTAACACAACCCCTAAACTAACCTATAAACTAACCCCTAAACTAACTCTTAAATTAACCCTTACTATTTTGTTAAAAACAAATTAGGATATTACATACTATCCCTCTTAACAAAATTTCGTCCTCGAGATTCGTTATCTCAATAAATTTTCGGAAACAAAAATATTTTTTTGTACACGAGGAGTTCTTTGTTTAATACGGAATGTACAGATACAATAATACTTTTAAAAATAACTACTTGAATCCATAAAATGTAATTCTAAAATATGATAATATAATATGACATTTTGAATAGCATGACATAATAAATTGCATACCTTGAGAAATCTGACGAGGAAGACGGAGGTGGATGTCACTAGACTATTTTCTTTTTAAAATATCTGAAAATCATAAACGAGTCTACAGAACCGTAGACCTGCTCTGATACCACTTGTAACGACCCAATTTTATGAAATTAAACTACTATAAAATATTATTAAGAAAACACGAATTTATAAATTAAAGTGATGTCAATAATTATCCAAAAAGTTGATATAGAATTTTTACTTCTTAAGAAAAAAATATAATGATAATAATAATAATAATAATTCTTCCAAATTAAATATCCAAAAATTATGCCAAACATAAACCAGAAAACAATTAAAAGACATAAATCCAAAATTTAGTTCAATCATAATAATTTAAAATAAAAATATAACATGATTTATTCCACCATCCACAACATCATATCTTCAGTCGGATTCCTTAACCTGAAAGTAATGATAATGATATGGGTGAGCTTCATCCCGCTCAGTAGGGATATATCTGTCAATATTTAATATAACATGAAAAGCATTCACATAATTACAACGGTAAATTCATTAATTTCCTCTTTTTCCTCTTTTTCCTCTGACTGGCCAGTTCCTGCATATAGCATTGCGGGTTCACCCCGAAGATACGTTTGATCCTTGACCCTTTTCATGGCCCTAGCTTATATGAATTTATTTGCTCTTGACATATATTGTAATCAATGAGGTATAATCTTGAAATATTAAATAAAGACAAATAATATTGAAATCCCTACCTTAATAATCACAGATACTCGATGTAGAAAAATTGAACGATAAAAGTCCTAGTCCCCGATCCCTTCGTTTTCTACTGTAGAGAATTTAGAAAATTGTGAAAAATATATGTGGGCTAATCATATATTTATAGGCAAGATTTTATTTTTATTTCTATTTTTTTAATAAAAAACCTAAATTAACCCCTAACACAACCCCTAAACTAACCTATAAACTAACCCCTAAACTAACTCCTAAATTAACCCTTACTATTTTGTTAAAAACAAATTGGCATATTACAGTGGGGTAGGAGCTAGAGGAGGCCATGGGGCGAAAGAAAAAGGAGTTGATCACTTAGAAGAAAGAAAAGAGAAGGAGAGAAGCGGAAGATATAAAGGAAAAAGAAAAAATTTAATGCAAAAGGTAAAGTGTAAGGAGAACTTACTTGAGCGGCTAGCCATGGAGGGAGCTGTGATCGAGAAGGGCGAGAAATGCTAAATGAAATAGGAAGGAAGAAGAAGGAAAAATAAGGGCAATTCCCTTATAAAAAGGGGGTGAATCTTAGTGACTTGGACTGGAAGGAGAAGCAAGAAACGACAACCGTAGGATTGGAGAAAGATCAACGATCAGAAGGTGAATGGATAAGGGATTGATGGGATGCGCAATTAAGGAAACGGTATACGAAGTGATAGAAAAATTCAAATGGCCAACCACGTTAAAATTGCTGCCCAAAAGCTCAAGGACCGGCCATAGGCCTACTCTAGTGCACAAATCTACCATATTAGTCCACATAGAGTAGGGGGAGTAGTTGATCCAGGACCTCCTTGGGCATAAACAAGCCTACCCGGATAGACCTCCTAGTAGGTGGATCTTTTAAATAAAGAATAGGGCTAAGGCAATTAGACCAAACGAGAGTAGGGATTGGAGAGCACTTCCAGAGGACCTGAGGAGATAGACACACCTACTAAGGGAAAGACCTGAACGCTTATTAAATAACCGATTTCACTGGATGTGACATAAAGGCTTGGAGTAACTCCTAAATATGGGTAGGCGGCGGTAGGTGTGGTCAATAATGAGACATAAAGGTGGATGGAAGCTCGACTGAGGAAGGGTATTTAATGAAAAAGACATTCCCTGACCCTATCATTAATGAGACTAGATTTAGAGGCTTGAAAACGGGTAACTTTGATGGACTTTTAGAGGTTATACCTTCCACGAAGTAAGTATTTACAAAGGATGACCTGCTAGAAGTGACCCCTGAGGAGGGAAGACATGTCAGCGAGTAACTTTGATGGACTTTTAGAGGAGACTGGTCACAGACCAATCATAAGATGACATGTGGAGCCCTCTGGGGATGGGGAACAGTCATAATGCAGGTATAAAAGCGGCATTTCATGCATGGGAAAAAGGTTACATTTTCATACTCTATTTTTTGTTACATATTCATATACTTGTTAATCCAATATCCAGTTCTAAATTTAGCATCGGAGTGCCGACACTAAAAAACTCTCCAGTATAGGCTTTGCGGGTGCGGAGAGGAGTGGAAGTTGGGTCCTTGATAGTCCAACTCATCCGAGTTAAAAGTTTTGAAATAACAGATGATGGTGCATTAGTGTATGAAGGAAGAATACGTGTACCGAATGACGATGAATTAAGAACAAATATATTGGTAGAGGCACATTGTACACCTTACATAGCACACCCGGGTGCGATAAAGATGTATCGAGACCTCAAAGGGATTTTCTGGTGGAGAAATATGAAAGGAAACATTGGAAAATTTATGGAGAAATGTTTGATGTGTCAGAAAGTGAAAGGCGGGGTAACAACGACCTTTAGGATTATTAAGTGCACCTTCATTTAAAAATATGTGAACATAGATTTTATAATAGGTTTACCAAGTCAAACTGGAAATCAAACTATCTCGGTCATACTAGATCGTTTAACCAAGTTAATGCACTTTTTGTCATTCAAGATGAAACACAGTTTAGAACAATTGGCACAACTTTATATCAAGTAAATTGCAAGATTGCATGGGGTTCCATTTTCTATAGCTTCATACATGGATACGACATTCACATCAAAATTTTGTGGTAGTCTACAAAAAGCAATGGGGACATAACTCAATTTCCCCACACTTTCCTTCCCCAGACAGATAGACAATCTAAAAGTACCATTTAGATCTTAGAAATTTACTAAGAGGTTGCCTTTTGGATTTTGATGATGATTGGAAGAAGTACTTTCCTCTTGCTTCTCTTTCAACAACAGTTATCAGGGACTATCGGAATGGCCCCTTATGAAGCCTTGTATGATGAGAAGTGTAGATTCCTTATATATTGGGATGAAGTTGGCGAGAAGGAAGTGTTAGGTCCCGAACTAGTCGAGTAGATAGTCGAGCTTATTGATAAAGTCAGAGGTATAATAAAAATATCCCAACTTATGCAGATCATGGAAGGGAAGACATATAGTTTCAAACAATAGAGAAAGTTTTCTTAAAGGTTGCATTGGCCAAAAGAATAGTAAGATTTGGTAGGAAGGGAAAATTGAGACTTAGGTTCATTGGACCATTTCAAATATTGGAGCAAGTCCGAGATGTAGCTTGTAGATTGGTGTTACATCCAGAGCTAGCAGTAGTTCTTAATGTGTTTCATGTATCTATATTGAGGAAATACATCCATGATCTAAGCCATGTAGTCAATCATGATGAAACGGAAGTCAACCGAGACATGACTTATGAAGAAAAACAGATGGCTGTCTTTAACAGGAAGATATACAAATTGAGAAATAGAGATGTTACCCTGGTTAAGATTCAATGGAGTAGACATGGTCAAAAAGGAAGAAACGTGGGATCGTGAATCAAAGATTCGAGCCAATTATCCTGAGTTATTCCATCAACCGGGTAAGCTTGAAATTTCGAGAACGAAATATTTTTGTAAGAGGGGTAAGATATAACACACGTATTTATTGTTCTTATCTTAATTTGACTGGATTTTGGGATTTTGGGGAAGGGGCTCCATTTTGAAATTTTGATTTAGTTTTGACTTTGATTGTAAATTTAGGGTTTTCAATTAACCCAAACTCCTAAATCAAAGTTTCTAAAATTTTCAATTTAGTCCCAAATAGTTTCAATTTAGTTCAAGATTTTAATAAAATTTTAAGATTTTCAAATTTAACCCATAGGACTTAATTAAACTTTCAGGTTTTTTCAATTTAACCCCACAACTTGTCAATTTAATCCAAAATCTCAAATTAACTTCTTTTTTTCAATTAGGCCCCAAAACAAATTTTTTTAGTCAGTTTTCACATATTAAAATGCCCTAGACTATTTTATAAGTATAATTATTTTAATTATAAATTAATTGTTGGGAAATATATGTAATAGATTTTGATGATACCATGTAAAATTTAGATTACGAAGTTGGCACCCCAATTCTGCTGTAAAATCAACTATGTAATAGATAGAGTTCTATTAGCTGAGTCGAAGCAGCCAAGTTCAAGATTGCAGAAGTCGACTGAAGATCAAAGTGAAGACTCTGATGTGTGTCAACTGAATAGTGCAGTGAAGTATGGTCAAGTACCACAAAAGTTGTCTGAGTTAACAGACTGACAACTGAGTCACTCCAGATAAATTGAGATGAATGTTTAAGGGTTTAAGCAACAAAAAGGACTCAAGAAAGCTGAAGAGATTCGTTGTTAACCAAAGTCAAATATTTGCTGAAAGTAGAAACACGTCAGACGGCAGACAATAAAGTTGTTTTGCTGAAAGATTGCAAAAAATAAGGAACCAAGGGGATGTTCTTGCAAATCTGCAGAGATTCAGGCAAAGCTGCAGAACATTAATACCCGGATCAGTCTATATTAATGTTGCAAGACAAGACAAGCCAATGACAACAAAGTGTAGTTTAAAAAATGCATGTATCTCTTCAATGGAAATATTTTTTCAAACAAACACTATAAAAGGCTGAAAAATTCATTTGAGAGAAGGTTTACCAATTCTAGCAGACACAATCATACATGCAAATATTCAAAGAGCAAATACTTTCAAGCATTCTAGTCAAATTCTCAAACCTAAACTAGAAGGAAACTGATCCAACACACTCAGTGAAGGAAAGACAACTTCAATTTGTCGAAGAGGAAACAGTTCTTGAAAAAAAGGTGTCAACACATCAAAGGTTGAAAGAAAATGTAGTGAGGTTCTTATTCGAACTAGAGCTTTGGACTTGTTGGAGGGTTGCGTGATCAAATCCAAAAGTCTGAAGGAGTTGAAGTAGCAGGACAGTCGTCTTGTGAAAAAGCTGAGTCCTAGAAGAAGCCAGCTATGTGATTAAGGTTGTCTTGGACTGTCATCAATTTTAACAAAGTCACCATTACTTAGTAGATTACCTCCAGGGGTTGGAGAATAGTGGATTAGAGGAATTACCCCATCCTTGAACCACTATAAAAACTTGTTGTGTCTTTTCAATTAAACATTTTAATTTTTGCATATCTTATTTGTTTTTTGTTATATTTGATACGTCTATTGATAATAACTAAACCTAAAAACAAGTGTTGAAAACATATTTTAATCAAAAGGTGAAAGACTTCCGCTGAAAATCAAGTCTGGTGTTTTATTGAAAGGTTAACTGAATCAGCTGAGTTATCTTATCAACAGCTCAGTCGAGTTTTTTGAGTGGCTAACTCTACTGTGAAGGTCGAACTAAGTTGTCCATCAACTCTACATCAGGCATAGTCTTACTCTGAGTAGCTAACTAACTTGAATGCTCCTTCATGAAGTATTTATGAGAATCTTCACTGATGACTTCTCTTCCATACCAAATTTCTTCATTAAATCTCTGGTATATTTGGTTTGACTTATGAAGGTTCCATCCTTCATTTGCCTGACTTGAAGATCTGGAAAGAAGGTCAGCACTCCCATCATACTAATCTCAAATTTTCCTTGCATGAGATTTGAGAATTTGTCACACAACTCTTCGTTTCTGGATTCAAAGATGATGTCATCCACATATATTTGAACAAGCAATATATTCTCCCCATCTTGAATTCTGGAGATTGTCCTATCAACCTTGCCTTTGGTGAATCAATTGTCAAGGAGAAACTGAGACAATGTGTCATACCGGGCTCTTGTTGCTTGTCTCAAACCATATAATGCCTTCTGAGCTTGTAGACTTTATCTCCGATAGTTTTCTGCTCAAAACCTGGAGGTTGCTCCACATAGACTTCTTCTCCCAAAAGTCCATTTAAAAATGTAATCTTCACATCCGTTTGATAGACAGTGAAGTTCTTGTGTGCAGCATAAGCAAGAAACATCCTAATTGCTTCTAATCTTGCAACAGGTGCAAATGTTTAATCAAAATCTATGCCCTATTCTTGGCAATACCCTTTGGCTATCAATCATGCTTTATTTCTCAGTATAGATCCCTCTTCATTCATCTTGTTTCTGAATACCCATTTGGTACCAATAATGTTTTATTGGGTAGGGTAGGCCTTTGAACTAATTCCCAAAACTTATTTCTCTCAAATTGATTCAGCTCCTCCTACAAAGCTAGAATCCAATGCGTGTCATCTAATGCCTGTGACACATCTTCAGGTTCAATATGGGAAATGAAACAATTGAACATGGCTTCATGTTGAGTTTTGGATCTAGTTCTTACTCCTTTTCTAACATCTCCAATGATAAGCTTCGGAGGATGGTCTCTCAACCATCTCACATCTGGTTGGAGTAAGTGTGCTGGATTTAGTCTTCTTGCAGCTAAGTTGTCTTGAACAGTTTCTTCATAATTCAGCTGCAATCTTCCAGATGTCTTTGAGATTCAGCTATCTCATCTTCATCTAGGTTGAGTCTTCTGACATTTGCCATAACATAGGGACTCTTCTAAACAGTTGGTTGATTCATATTGTTAGCTAACTCATCGATGTCTTCTCCATTAACATTAGGTTCATAAAAAATCATATGGATAGACTCTTCTGTGACCATAGTTCTCTTGTTCAACACTTGATGTGTGTAAAATATACATGCATTTTGGGGCTTAAAATGATATATATTTGATGCATTTGCACATATATTTAGTATGTTTTTACTTGGTTTCCTTAGAAGGGCATGATACTGCGTATTCTTGTAACTTTTTACAGGAAATGGAGCATAAAACGGAGAAATATCAGTTGGAATACCGGATAGGACTGACGAATGCGAAGAGAGGATCAAAACGATGAAGAAAATGGACAAAAACACTTCACACGGCCGGACCGTGTGGTGTCACACGGCCGTTTGAAAATGTCCGTGTGGAGTGACACAACCGTGTGAAGAAGGGGAAGAAATAGGGGACAGAACCTTGCCGCACAGCCAGACTGTATACCCACACGGTCGAGTGGGAAAGGGCTAAACAATACACCACACGACCAGTTCATGTGGGACTTGTTAGATAAATGTTTTTATCATAATTTTGATGATTTTGTTTAACTGAGTTTTTACACCAAAACAATATTCGTAAATGTTGTACAAATACTCCTAATCGATTTAAATTATTTTTACTAATTTTTCGGAGTATTTCTTGAAGTTTATTTTCTACAAAAATTGGACAACACTTTTGTTTGAGGTCAACCGGTCGCCCAAGAGGGCAACCCGTTCCTGAAACTCGAAACTTGAAATAAAAACAAAACAGGTTGATTTTTGGAGGAGGTCGACTGGTGTGGTCGACCGGTCGACCACCTGGTCGACCAGTGTCTGAATGCCTAGTTTTCTTAAAAACTCTTATGTCTCTTGTTTTGGGCATGTTGGACTGGTCCAAGGAGAGGGTGACCGGTCGAACATACCTTCGACCGGTCCAACCCCTGGTTCATCCCATGTCTGAATCTCTGATTTCCTTTTAAACGTTCGAAATTTATTAAGGTCAACCGGTCGAGCTATGTTATTTTTGACAGCAAGTTCAAACCGTTAAAAAGCCATTATCAACAAGATTTAAAACTTTATCATTTTGTACATTATTTGTGGATCTTGTGATATTGTTTTTGTAGACAAAAGTGAAGATGGAGGAGCCTATGTTGGAGATCCAATCTTGAAGACTCTCCTATAAATGGATGAAGGCTTTGAAGGAACAAAACAACAACACAAGCAAACAACACAACAAGAAAATCTGCAAATTTCTCTAAGCTTTCACATTTTACATTCTTGTTGAATAGCCTAAGTCTATCACTTACACATCTTGAGGTCTACGCTTTTATTCTTGATTACACTTGCACTTCAAAGTTGTATACTTCATTATCGAGTTGTAATCTTGAATTTTTCAATCATTCAAAACAAGATATCCTTGTTAGTGTTCTTGTGGTAAGAACACACTTGGGTGATCTTAGGTGTTGAAGAGTGTCGTACTCTTCATAGGTGAAGGAAGATTGTGGTAATATCCTTGGTGGTGTTGTAAGAAGAGTGTGGTACTCTTCAAGGTGAAGGTGTAATAATTTTGGAAATTATTAATAAAATTCTTTTTCTTTTTCGAAACACATCCCGAATATCTGGGGTGGAAGAGCACGTAGTCCCTAGGTGGGGTGAAGCTTCTTAAATTATCGTGTGTTGTTTAGTTTCCTGCAATTACATTCTTGCTATCATCTTCACATTCGAAAAAGAGGGCGAAACTTGGAAAATCGGCATAATCTATTCACCCCCTCTAGATTATCGTAGCAACTTGGACTAACAAGTGGTATCAAAGCCAAACTCTGTGGCAAGCTCATTCCACACCGCGAGTGAAGAGGAAAGATCCATGGCTACGAACGGAAGTTACCTCACCACCGGTGCCTCCACCAACAAGCCACCACTTTTCGACGCCAACAACTATGCCTTTTGGAAAGACCGAATGGAGTTCTTCTTACAAGGATGCGGGTTCAATATTTAGAATGCGATCATTGAAGGAATAGATCAACCAACCAAGAAACTAGAAGATGGCACCTTGGCTCCCAAAAGTCTTAAGAAATTTGATGAAAACGACAAGAAGCCATTCTCAATAAATTGTAAGGCATTAAATATTTTGCATTGTTCTCTTACCGCCACCGAATATAATCGCATAAGAGGCATAAGGTCGGCACATGAAGTTTGGAAAATATTAGAAACTATTTATGAAGGTACAAAGAAAGTTGAACAAGCTAGAAAAACTATGCTTATTAAAGATTTTGAAAACTTCTTTATGCTTGATGGTGAAAATATTTCAAAAATAGTGGAAAGGCTTGACAACATTGTCAATCCTCTTGTGGCACTTGGGAAAGTTATAACCGAAGAAGATAAGGTCACTAAGGTCCTAAATGCTCTTCCCGGTTCATGGTCAGAAAAAGTGACGGCAATCACAGAAGCTCAAAATCTCGAGACTCTCAAGTTCGATGAGCTCGTTGGAAATCTCCTCATCTATGAAGTATATGTGAAGGAGAGGAAAAATTCCAAACCACCCACCACTCAATCGGGTACGCAAAATATTCCTAAAGGCTTAGCATCTTCTTCTAATAATTCATATTATGCTAGTGACGAAGATGATGAGGAGACGGCCGCTCTTATCCGAAAATTTGCAGAATTTGTGAATAAAAATAAGGCAAGAAAGCCGAGAGACAACTCATGTTTCAAATGCAGAAAATCCGGGCACTACATAGCCAATTGCGAAACTAACGGAGGAGAAACAAAAGAAGAAAAAGCCTTTTTTCCGAAAAAGAAGGCTCTAAATACGGATGTCAAGACTTGGGATGAACTCCTTGCCACATCCAACGAAGAAGGAAAAACCGAATATGGTCTAATGGCCATAGACGACGAAAATAACGAGGTACGCTCTAATTCTTCAACTTCTTCTTTAGTCGATGAATTGCAGTGTGCTTTTGATTAATTGCAAAATGAGTTTCACAATTTGAACTTTTAAATACAAGACTTTGAAAAAGAAGCATAAAGAGCTTAAATTAGAAAATGATAAATTATTTAATTCTTATGAATCACTTGATCATGCTCATGCTAGTACTCTTGCAAAAGTTCGTACTCTTGAATCCGAAAAACAAATCTCACAAATAATATTGAAATTTTGAAAAAGGATGTGCATCGATTTAATTTAAGCACGGATAAAGTTACAAAAATTCTAGATGCACAAAGAGGAGCATTCAAAATTAGGACTTGGTTATAAACCTTTTCAAAATGCTCCTAAGAAAATGACCAAGGTCCGACCTTCATACATGCTAGTAGTTCTAATAATCTTATTAGCTTTCATTGTGGTAAAATTGGACATTATGCTAATAATTGTAAATTGAAAAATAACTTTAGCTATTTTTGGAGACCCAAATGTCTCAAAACTAGCCCCAATGGACCCCAAACTTATAGGTTACCGAAAAATAAATCATTTGTAGGTAATAGGGGTTATAACAACAATGGAAGATTCAAAATAGCTCGTGGACAGCGGATGTTCACGCCATATGACCGGAAAAAGAGAACATTTTACTAATATCAAGATCCAAGAAAAGGGTATGGTCATGTTCGAGAATGGCAAAGGAAGAATTATTGGAAATGGAGAAATTGGTAATTTTTCTCTCTCTCTTAGTAATGTTCTTTTAGTTGAAGGGCTTACGTTCAATTTAATAAGTGTAAGCCAACTCTGTGATTATAATTATAATATTATTTTCAATAAAGAAAAATGTATTATTGTTAAAAATGATGAAATTATTTGTGAAGTAAATAGAAAAGGCAATCTTTACAAAATTTGCACAAGTGATTTGGTTAGTCAAAATGTTTCTTGTCTTGTCGTCAATAATGATTTAACTAGTTTATGGCATAGGCGACTTGGACATGTTGGATACAAGAATTTGAAAAATATTTACAAAAACCAACATGTAAAAGGACTACCCAAATTGAATTTTAAAAATATTGGCTTATGTGACATTTGTCAAAAGAACAAATTAGTTAAAAGTAGTTTTAAGCCCAAAAATGAAAATTCCACAACCAAACCTCTACAATTACTTCACCTTGATTTGTATAGGGGTATTGGTATGACTAGTTTAAGTGGAAAGCATTACACTTTCGTTATAGTCGATGATTTTTCTAGATATACTTGGGTAATTTTTCTTTCAAATAAAAGCGATGCCGTTAATGAGTTTGTTAAGTTGTGTAGACTTATTGAGAATGAAAAAGAAGATAATATAAAGTCCATTCGAAGTGATAGAGGTGGTGAATTTGATGTAGAATTTAGAGTCTTATGTGAGACTAAGGGATATGCTCACAATTTTTCGGCTCCAAGGACACCACAACAAAATGAAGTAGCCGAAAGGAAGAATCGAACACTTCAAGAAATGAGTCGGTCCATGCTCAATGAATTTTCACTTCCAAAATATTTTTGGTCCGAAACCGTAAGTACCACATGTTATGTTATTAATCGTGTTTATCTTCGTCCTAAGTTGAATAAAACACCTTATGAGCTTTGGAAAGGAAGAACTCCAAATATTAGCTACTTCAAAATATTTGGGTGTAAGTGTTTTATTTTGAATATTAAGGATCAATTGGACAAACTTGATCCTAAGGCCGATGAAGGAATATTTATGGGGTACTCAACCAAGAGCAAAGCATATCGGGTTTACAACAAGACTAGTATGGTTGAAGAATCTGTCCATGTCAAATTCAATGAAACCTCGGGTTTTGAAAGGATACCCAGTGATGAAAGTGAGGAAGATGATGTTGTTGAATCAATTGTTCAAGATGATGCTCAAAATGATCAACCTTCTACTTCACATGATCAACCGTCAACCTCAAATGTACCTCAAGGACACAAAGGTGATAATTCGAATCTTCCTGTGGCATTGAAATTTAAGGGAGATCACCCAAAAGATCTCATTATTGGTGATCCCCTTGATAAAGTGATGACTAGAAAAAATTTGCCGAGAAAGCTCTTATTTCTCAAAAAGAGCCTAAAAATGCTAAGGAAGCAATTGAAGATGAGGATTGATTTTTAGAGATGCAAGAGGAGTTGAATCAATTTGAAAGGAATGATGTTTGGGAATTAGTACCTTGTCCTCCATCCCAAATAATTATTGGTACAAAATGGGTATTCCGGAACAAACTCGATGATCAAGGCAATATTGTTCGAAACAAAGCAAGGTTAGTAGCTCAAGGGTATTGTCAAGAAGAAGGTATTGATTATGATGAACCTTTTGCACCCGTAGCACGTTTAGAAGCTATTCGTATTCTACTTGCGTATTCTTGCTTTAAAAATTTCAAGCTTTACCAAATGGATATTAAATCCGCATTTTTAAATGGTTTTATTCAAGAAGAAGTCTATGTAAAACAACCTCCGGGGTTAGAAAATTATTCTAGGCCAAATGATGTTTATAAACTTAAAAAGGCCTTATATGGTTTGAAGCAAGCACCCCGTGCATGGTATGATAGACTTAGCTCTTTTCTTTTACAAAATGGATTTACAAGAGGTAAAGTTGATACTACTCTATTTGTTTTTGAAAAAGGGCAAGATTGTTTACTAGTTCAAATTTATGTTGATGATATTACATGTAGGTCCCAAGGGGTGTGAGTAAGGTTTAGAAGGGGGGTGAATAAACCTTACCAACTTTTCGATTATAGTCCTTTTAAAATATTACAGAGTTAAATACACAGCTAAGTCCTTGAGGGACAACTAAGTTAGTTAACCAGCAGAGTTAGTCACTCAACGGACTCGATTGAGCTGTTGATAGAATAACTCAGTTGTTTAGTCTAAACCTTAACTTGGCTGTGATGAGATTTTCAGGGGAAGACTTAACACCCTTGAATTTGGTTTAAGTTTGTTTTAACACTTGGTTTTAGCACTTTGTTAATTATCAGTTGGATTGCAAATTATCAGCAGATATAAAATGATATGCAAAAATAAAAATGCTGAAATGTAAATGACACAATAATTTTTATAGAGGTTCGAAGATGGGGTAATTCTTCTACTCATCTCTTCCCCAACTCCTGGAGGAATCCACTAAGTATTGATCAGAGTACAAAGTGGTTATCAATCCAGATACAAGTTTTGATCACACAGCTGACTTGATCCTTTGGGACTCAGTCTGGAGATGCCTTGGTCACATAGTTGACTTCTCGTCCGACTCAGCTTCTTCACAGGGCGGCTACCTTGCTACTTCAGCTCACTTGCTCAAGCTTCTAGGATTTATCACGAAGCCCTCCAATAACTTGAGACTGGTTCGACTTTGAACCTTTCTACAATCCTCCTTGGAATGTAGAACCCTTTTGATTCTTCAAAAGTTTCTTCTTCAACAGTTTGAGGTTGTCTTTCCTTCACAGCTTGGTGTTGGATCGATTTCCTTCGAGATTTAGGCTTGAGGATTTTCTTGAATAACTTGACAATATATTGCAGGTTACAGTTTGAATAATTTCTTGATTGTTCGTGGTTCAGGTATGCAAGGTAACCTCTTCTCAAAGTGATTCCTCAGCCTTTTATAGTGAACTTTCAAAAATCTGCCCATTGAAGAGATAGGTTGATTTTCAAAACTCACTTGTGTTCGTTGGATTGTCTTTTCTTGGTCTTCAATCTTGAGATGTAGACCTTTCCTCGTATTAAATGAATGTCCAGCTTTTCAGGTTCTGACACGAGGTGCAGTGCTTCCCATTGGTTTATTCCTTTTGCACGCTTCTGGGACTGAGCACTTTAAGACATGGAAGCATGGAAGTATTACTTGTTTAGGTAATATTCTTGACTTTTGTGCATCGGATTCTTTTCAGTTAACTCTCTTTGCAGTTGCCTTTTCCCAAGGTGACTTGAGTCTGCTCCAATGATTGAAAGATTCATCTGTCGCTTTAACTTGACTTGGCTTGGCTTCTTTGGTTGACTTGACTGACTCTTCATACAGCTGTATCTCAGCTGATACTCCTTCAGTCGAGTCCTTGACATCTCTTCCTTGCCACACTCAGCTGCTTCACAGCGGAGTCTTCATCCCAATCTTCAGTTGACTTCTTGTATATCCATGAATAGCTGACTTGACTCAGCTCGTACAACCCTATCTATTACAATACAAATTACAAGGAAAATGGGGTGCCAACTCTTTAGTCTAAGTTTTACATGGCATTCATCAAAATCTAAACAATAAATTCCCAACAATTTCCCCCTTTTTGATGATGCCAAAACTTAAAACATACAAACAAAATGTAAGCATTAAAGATACATACAGACAATGCAGTAACAGAGAATGTATGCGTAGAATCAATCTTTTTATTGATCATAACATTCTTGTCCTTTACACAGTTGTTTACAATGTGTATCAGAGCAAACAAAGCATTCCATATCTACGCAAAAATATAGAGATTACAAATTTTTATTCAACAACGTACAGAAGACTTACATACATATGCATTTACAATAGTAAAATACATGAAGGGGTGGACAGTAACACTTCATCGCCTTCGTTGCCTCCTTCTTTTTTCTTCAGCTCTGTCCTCCTCTGCTCTCTTTCTCTTCTTTTCATCTTCAGCTGCCTTCTTTTTCTCGTAACCTCTCTTCGCAGCTTCATCTCTTCTTTTTCTTTCCTGTCTTTCTTGCCACAGCTGATCTTGCCTTTTGTTCTCTTCTTCAATTATTTTCACATATTCAGCATTCTTCCTAGCCACTTCCCGATTGGCTACTTCATCATACCCAGCCCAGTAGATCATTCCCTTCTTACCTGGATCTACGTATTCAATATTTTTGGGTAGAGATCTAGGTATAAAAACTCTACCTCCACCACTTCTTCCTCCTCCTCTGGGCGTGTACTGTACTGGAGTCTTCTTCTTTCCAGCAGAGTGACTGCTAGTAGTCTGCTGCTTGTCAGCTTCTTCTTTCAGCTTCAAACCTTTTTCCCAGTACAAGTCCCAGGCTTGGGCTATTGACATATCCTTGAAGTATCCCTCGGATTCGAGCATTTTAAATTCTTCCACTCATCATGGCTCGTCTCCGTCATCTGGAATGGCATCTGTGTCCTTTCCTGCCGGAATGCCTCCAAATTGTTTTAACATCTCTTCAACACGGGCATCCGTTGTTTTGTCGAAATCCTCCATCTCTGCTTCTACAATCGTTTTCTTATGAGACATGGGCACAACAGAGTGATAGAGCGGCAGAGTTACAGGAAGTCTGCTGATGATGTCAGCTGTGACATGACCTTGCTGAGGGGTTTCAGCAAGCATTAAGGTCATATCTTTTGACCTTTCCCCTCAACAGCTTTTCCCTTCTCCTTCCTCTTCTCAACAGCTGTAATTTCCTGTTCGTTCTCACCAACTGTCCCTTAAGCATCTTCTGGTATTCCTCTTCCCCATTTTTGGCATCATCAAAGGAGAAAGGAACCCCTGGGAACATACCAGCAAGCATGAAGTCCGATCTCTTGATAGTGAATTTTGCTTGAGTCTCAACTGCGGAGTATCTTTGTTCGGAATTCTGAGCGGGTGGCTTTGGACTCGGCTGCCACCAGTTTCATTTCAGCCATAAGAAGGTTGAATTTAATATTCATGTTTTCCTCGACGCGCATAAGTTCTTTGCGATGAAATTCACGCAACAACTCCATTTCAGTTGTATGGGAGGCATGCAATCTCTCCATATAAGTCTGCATCCTCGCCTTCATGTCAAGATCGGCCTCCATACCGGCATACCAAAGATTGTTGTATAGTGCCTTGAAGTAGTGAAACTGCTCGAGACGCATGGCACTCTGTTGTTGAGACCATTCCCTTATCCTGACCACCACTCCTCTCAAGTCTGATGTGAGAGTGGCATCTCTGCTATCCAGGCGCATGTCGAGAGAGGCTTGGTGCCGTTCAATCTTCTCAATCTCTTCACAGATTTTCTTGAAGATTTCATGCATCTCAGCTGTCTGAATTGAGTCAGCTGTCGGCCACTCTGCATCGAAATAGAAATCAACTAGCACAATCATATCAGTAGGGATTATAGGGTCTTCTTGGACGGTGTAGAGCCTCTGTTCTCTTGCAGTTTCTTCTTCAAGCATGGGTAGTTCTTGAGAGAAGGGAAACATTTCCTCATATACATCGTCTCGCGCTTGAGTTATTGTGCTTGTGGTGGTCACTGCTGCAACTCTGGTAGCCTGCGCAGTTGACTGTGATTCAGCTGGGGCTTTTGATGGTATTGGCCCAACTGGTTGAGCCTCAGCTGTCTTAACAGCTTCTTCGGTCTCATTTGGTTTGTCCTTTTGAGTTGATGTTCTCGGCCGTATCGATAAGCGTCATCGGAAGATGATGAGACTTGAGGGTTTGGTTCATCATCAAAATTGAATGTTTGTCGAGCAGCCTTGAAGTCTGGCTTGCTCGTACTTGGTAGAACATCCTCAGTTGAATCCTCTTTAGCAGGGGTTGACTCAGCTTCATCTGCGGATCCCAAGAATGTTGTATCAGGATCATCATAGGAGTCATGAAGGGCGTTGTTTTTCTCCTCTAAATCAACAATTATGTTCTGAGGAATGCTCTTATCTCCTTGATTTTTACCTAGGGAAGTCTCAACCTCCCTTAGGACTTCATTACCTCCTGCAGTCTCAACTGCAGTGGGGCCTTGTACAATCCCTTCGACAGACGCAGTTGTCTTAGGGTCTTCTGTAGTGGCATCCACAGGAGTCTCAACTTCGTGGATTGCACTTTCAGTGCCCAGAGTGTTAACTCCCGGGGCAGATCCATCATGTGCCTCGACTGCATCAGCAGCATCCTCAGCCTACAAAGCTGTTGGCACTTCAGCTGAGACAAATTCAATTGTCCGAGCTTCGTCAGTGACAACTTGTTGTTGTTCTATTTCTTTTTCCTTCTCCATTTTGCCTCCTTTCTGCATTGTGGAGTCATCTGCAGCATCCTCCGACCTAGCTGCAGTGGAGTGAGTTTTCCCCTCAGCTGGCTCACCAGCTGAGTGACTTATGTTGGGGTCACTCTACTCCACACTCCCGGTTGTTTCCTTTGAGTGTTCAGCCGTGGGGGCAGGTGGTAAGACACCTTCAACAGGGGTTGGCTCAACTTGGGTGCCCAAGTTCCCAGTGTCATCGCCAAATCCCTTAGATTCGTCCTCTGAGTGAACTAGGGAAGTGGTTGCAGCAATAACTGTTGCAATCTGCTGTACCACTCCCAACGGATCAATCTCTAGCTGTGATTTGGAAGACTCTCCTGGTCCTTCCATCAGTTGTTGCTCATGCATCAATCTGGATTCTCGCATGGCATGCTGCATTTCCAACTCCTCCGTCATAGCAGCAAGTTCCATGTCCTCATCACTATTCAAGAGTCTGTCAATGTGAGGATGACTGTGATTGCTGATTCCAATGAGGGGACAGATGCTGGCTTTCTCACGCGCCTCTGCTTCCTCAGCTGCTCTTGCCTGTTCGTTTTCCTTCCGAACTTGCAGCATATTAATGCAGTTATCCTCTTCCAGGGCTTGCAGCACGGTATCAACTTCAAGATACCTGAAGAGTTCCTCTTCATCATCAATAATCTCTGGGTGTTCAAACTGCAGCCTACAGTGACTCAGCTTCCATTTCCTCCATGCTCTTAGACGATTCTGGATGTGTGGATAGATGGGAGAAACAACCATCATATCATCCTCTTCGTGTTGCCCTTCCTTTTCAGGAATGGAGGGTAGCAAACTCTCTTTGCTCTTCGCCCTCGCAAACATCTCGCGGTGGTGACATCCCCATCACGAGATGATTCTCGCTATCTTCGCCGCTTCTTGTTCCTCGGATGTTACGTCCCCACACTGGTCTTCAATTTGCTCTCTTGATCGCCTCAAGCAGACATTTTGTTTCATCAATAATTTTCGAGATCGCACTTCTTCAAAGATCGAGAGATCTTTTCGGTGAGTGGCGGACTGGTTTGTCTTCTCAAGCTCTGAACGCTTGGTGAGTCTTTTCTTTTTGTCCTTACCAGGGGAATTTCTGGTTCGGATACGGCTTCCTCGAATTCCTTGGCGGCGAGGGCTGGTGCATCTTTCTTTGTCTGAGGAGCTGCCTTTCTTAGCTTGGCAGTCCTCTTCTTGTTGATGGTTGGAGAGGGTATTTGAGGTTCCTTCTCCGCCTCGGCTGCATGGGCAGGAAACACGGCTGCAAGGGCAGGTGACTCGGATGCAGGGGCAGGTGCGTCTTTCTTCTTCGCTGCAGGGGCAACTATCTTCTTTGCAGCTGCATGGGCAGCTTTCTTCTTCGGAGGGGAGGCAACAGTTGTTTCCTCGGGGTCAGTTGATTCCCCCTCGCTTGTATCTGCCCTCTTGGCATTAGCTCTCTTCTGGGCTCCTGAGAGATTGGCCCGGAACATCTTCTTGTTGACATGTAACGACTTTCCATGTCGGAGTGGAACACCCTTCATCTCCATCAAATGGTCGATTACAAGGCCATAGCCCAGAGATCCTCCAAATGACCCATCGTCCTTGAAGGACTTATTCGCAACATTCTGGAAGAGTCTGCTGTAGACGAATTCTGCCCAGTTGATCTTCTTCTCCTCCATGATCGCAGCCATGACGATCAGCTTGGTTTTGGATAGCTGATTGAAGATTCCAAACTTCATGTCTACACATTTTGCAACGATATCCAACAGTTTGTGATAATCATCCTTCAGCAGCTTCTTGTCGGCTGTGTAGACAACTTTTGCAGCACAATCGGGTTTGGCCACTTCCTTCCATGCAGCGACCAAATCAACGTCAGCTTCATATATCTCCGGCATGCCCTCCGACGGCAATAAACAGTGCTCCGCAAGGTCCTTTGCAGTGATTAGAATGTCCTTGCGGTGGACGGAGGACTTAATCCCTTCGTCCTACACCTCAGCGTTTACGTAGAATTGGGCAACCTCCTCTACGTACGTCATATGATATTCCAGTGTGAGAAAGGGTTTCAGCTCGGGTTTCTCAACCTTATCAGCTATCTTCTTCACAAGGGTTTCATCGGAACCCTATTTAATCATCCCTTCAAAATCCACGGTTGACCCGGTGTGGATTTGCTTTGCAAGCTTAGCGAAATCATGTGCTGGTGCCATTTCAGTGATTTTTACCAAACAAAACTTGACGAACTTGCTTTGAAGACTGGTAGGGTTTTGAGAGAAAAGATCATTGCTTTCTTTGCTTTGGAAAGATGAACAGTTTAAGTGAGAGAAAGAAAAACTGAACAAAAGAGTATATAAGGGGTATGAAAGGACGTGTTTTTGGTTTTTGAAATTTTGATCAAGATTAACGGCTCAGATTTAGCACGTCTCATTTGCATTTAATTGCTCGCATTTAATGCGACAACATTTATATCCAATCATATGCTTATTGTGCAGCTTTTGACTGTACCCGTCATTATTACGCTGACGTCATCCTTAAAAACATTCCCACTTGTTAAAAATGACTGCGTTTTTGTCACTTAGCTCATAAATGACTTAGCTCACTGCACAAATGACTCAACTCTTCTTCTCTCCTTTCATATGGTGACTCAGCTGTCAGCTAACTCGATACAGCTGACTTTCCGATACGGCTGATTCACTTGACTGATTCATGAGACTTGTTCTATTTTCATTTTCTCACATTCCATCTCTTCTAATTGAGTCTTCTGAGTATCAACTCAGCTCAATTAACCCTAGCTCATGCTTAAGATCTTCAAATCTTGATTCACATAAGGGCTTTGTGAATATGTCAGCTAACTGTTTATCAGTTGAGATGTATTCCAAGGTGATGTCTTTCTTTTCAACATGATATCTTATGAAATGATATCTGACATCAATGTGCTTTGTTCTTGAATGCAACACAGGATTCTGAGTGATTGCAATAGCACTTGTGTTATCACACATAATTGGAATCTCTTTTTCTTCAATTTCATAATCTCTCAGTTGTTGTCTCATCCATAAGACTTGGGCACAATAGCTGCCCGCAGCTATGTATTCTGCTTCAGCTGTGGATATGGCTATTGAGTTTTGCTTCTTGCTAAACCAGGAAACTAATCTGTTTCCAAGCATTTGACATGTACCTGAAGTACTCTTCCTGTCAACTCTACATCCAGCATAGTCAGAATCTGAGTAACCAATTAACTTGAATCCACCTTTCTTTGGATAAAATAAGCCAACTTCTTGGCATCCCTTCAAATATCTTAGGATTCTCTTAGATGCGGTCATGTGGATTTCTTTTGGTGCAGATTGAAATCTTGCACATACTCCAACTGCAAAGGTGATGTCTAGCCCGCTTGCTTTTAGATAGAGCAGTGATCCAATAAGTGCTCTGTATCTGGTTTGATCCACAGGCTTGCCATCTGCATCCATTTCCATCTTGACTGATGTATTCATTGGTATTTTCATAGAAGACTTCTCTTCCATACCAAATATCTTCATTAAATGTCTGGTATACTTTGTTTGACTTATGAAGGTTCCATTCTTCAGCTGTTTAACTTGAAGTCCTCGAAAGAATGTCAGCTCTCCCATCATGCTCATTTCAAATTTGCCTTGCATGAGGTTTGAGAACTTATCACACAGCTCTTTGTTTGTGGATCCAAAAATGATATCATACACATATATTTGAACAAGCAGTATACTCTCTCCATCTTGAATTCTGAAGAGTGTTCTGTCCACTTTGCCTTTGGTGAATCCATTATCTGTCAGAAATTGAGATAATGTATCATACCATGCTCTAGGTGCTTGTTTCAATCCATATAGAGCTTTCTTAAGCTTGTACACTTTGTCTCCAAGAGTCTTCTGCTCAAAACTTGGAGGTTGTTCCACATATACTTCTTCTTCCAACAATCCATTTAAGAATGCACGTTTCACATCCATTTGATATACAATGAAGTTCTTGTGTGCAGCGTAGGCAAGAAACATCCTTATTGCTTCTAATCTTGCAACAGGAGCAAATGTTTCATCAAAATCTATTCCCTCTTCTTGGCAATACCCTTTGGCTACCAATCTTGCTTTGTTTCTTACCACAGAACCTTCTCAATTCATCTTATTTCTGAAAACCCATTTTGTGCCGATAACATTTTGATGACTTGGTCTTTGCACCAATTCCCATACTTTATTCCTTTCAAATTGATTCAGCTCTTCTTGCAGGGCTTGAATCCAATGTGTGTCATCCAATGCTTGTGACATATCTTTTGGTTCTATTTGGGAAATAAAACAAGTGAACATTGCTTCTTGTTGAGCTCTAGATCTGGTTCTTACACCATCTCTTACATCTCCAATAACTAGCTATGGTGGATGGTCTCTCAGCCATCTCACATCAGGTTGGAGTAAATCAGCTGGGTTCAGTTGTCTTGCAGCTGAGTTGTCTTGAACAACTATCTCATCATCATTTAGTTGTAGGTTTTCCATCTGTCTTTGAGACTCAGCAATCTCATCTTCATCTGGATTGATAGCTCCAGCTTCAGCTTTAACATAGGGACTCTTCTGCATAGTTGGCTGATTCAGCTTATCAGCTGACTCTTCAATGTCTTCTCCATTTATATTAGTGGTTACTCCCAAAAACGACCTCTCCTCGGAGTCCTCCGCGAAACCTGCACAAGGGGGGCCGGAGGGGGGCTCCGTCGTACCCTCTCCGATGCTTAAGTCAGTGCCTTGGAAAGGAAGTAAAGGCTTAGAGAGAGAAAAGCAATGTAACAGTAAAGAAAAATGAAAATTAGGTTAGAATGAACCTGGGCTTGGACCTTTTATACTAGGATTAGGGTTTCCGTAAAATCCGGGATTCCGTTACGATTTGGTGTCAGAGTCATCATTAGATTAGGATTGGATCTTCATAAAAACCCTAATTTTATGCCTGTAAGACCATAGCTCCGACCTGTTTCAGGACATATCGGTCCTTCGTATTGTGCGAAGCCCCCTTACATTTCCAAAGCATCCTCAGTACCTCATACATCTCTTGGGCTCGAGTTGACCTCTTCCTCCGACGTCTGGTTAGACTACAATGGGTCAACAACAGATCGGCTTAACCATGCAGAGCTTTAACAGGCCGGCTTGACACAACAGACCTTACACAGGTCAGCCTCATAACGGCCCTGCAACCACGTACTTGGGCCTTAACAGGTCGGCCCGAGTATGATAAGCCTTCCACCTATTTATGGGCTTCGTAGGTCGGCCCAAGACAATCCTTAGATCAATCTCAAACCGCGGGCCTCCACAGATCAACCCAAGGTTTAATGCTTAACAGATCAGCCCGACATTATGGGCTTTGTTGGATCGGTCCGGGGCCGTAGGCCTAGTCAGGTCGAACCAACATCAAATCATCATCCCATCAGCCCAATGTCACGGACCTGTCAGGTCGGCCCAGACTGTATTTCGCCCTTATCAATTCCTTCCCCCAACTATGGATTGGTCTCCGCCTAAACCATAGTTGCTGACAGGCCGAGCTGACCTATTTTTAGGGTTCACACTTTTCACATTCCCGCCGGCTCTTGACTTTCAAAATTCTGCCGCCCTTTGGCATCTCGAGTACCTGGCACACGTATGTGATTGATGAGACGTCTTTTCAAATTTCTGACGCTTCGTAAACCATAAAACTTCTCCTCGAAAATCGAGACACCCCTTTGTCTTCTATTTCCCCTTATAAAAACCCTTCTTCTCCTTCATTTACCACTTTCCTCATTTCAAGATTTTTAGAGCACCTTCTCCAAGCAGACAACCTTTTTCTCCGGCGAAATCCTTCAAGCTCCGGCAAGTTTCGAAGATTTAGGTTGCAGCCCACTTTTCCCTCTATCTCCATTCAGTAAGTAATCCCCCTTCTCTTCAATTTTTTCTTTTTCTTTGTTATGGCATCTTCTTCTTCCCCTTCGATGCCATCGGACCCGGTCATCGACGATTTATAACGGTGGGCCATAACAACGGGTTCTGCTCCTCCACCACTTTCTCTCACCGGAGTCCGTCCATCGGACCCTGATGCTACCGAATCCAGTTCTGATTCGGGTCAGGATTCCGATACAATAGAGATACGAGCTCCAAGCTTGGGTCCCTTGCCTGTATATCCTCACGATTTTAGGGGGACCACCCTATCAGCCTCCAATCTTCAAACCATTAAAAGAATAGCCCAAATTCCTTCTACTTTCAGACTCTCTCTGCCTAGCAGCTCTGACCGACCTAACCGACCTCCCCCCAATGCCCTAGCCTTCTTTGCAGGTCAGATAGAGGGCGGCCTCAGATTTCCCATCCATCCGTTCATGGTTCGGGTGTCCGAGTTCTCCTGGGTACCCCTTAACCAACTAGCTCCGAACTCCTTCCGTATCCTGGCCGGATTCATCATTTTGACTAAGTACTTAGAGATAGAGCCCACTCTGGAACTATTTTTCGCCTTATTCCAAATAAAGAGCGCCACCACTAAGGGTCTTTTCTACATCACCTCCCGAGGTGATGCTCAATTTTTAAGCAAGTATCCTTCCTCCAACAAATTCTGGAAGGATAAATATTTCTTCATTTCTCCCCCCCGAGCTTGGGTGTTTCCTATTGCTTGGAATGGACCCTTCCTCTCCAACGCAAACACAACCCCAGAGATCGGTCTCCCGATCTCCAAGCTCAAATAGATAAACTTACCTTGGTCAAGTATGACCTTTCTCGCCTCATAACCCCATCACTCCTGTACTACTTCGAGCTGAGCCCCATCGTGGCCCCTTGCCTTGTGACATTGGTAATTGTCATTTTTGTAATTAATCTATTTTACTATTACTCATTAGCTAATCTTTCTCCTTTGTGCAGATATGTTTATGGCACAGATGGTGGCCGAGCTGGACGACGAGGAGTAACCAATTGCTCCTGGCTCACTCCCCCTTCATCCAGCGCTGCCGCCTCGGGCTCTGGAGGTCAACCTCCCCTACTCCGTCGACCTGACACGGTTGCTGTAGTGATGGCCGACCTCACTGGTCCAAGGGCTCAACCTGGTATCCGACCTCCTCTTCCCAAGAGGTCAGGTGCCGGCACTAACACGGGGGCTGCCAAGAGGGCGAAGACCATCACTCCTCCCACTGCTGCTCTCTCTCTCTCACGCACTCCTATTCATACACCCAACCAGACCTTTCTCACATGCAATTCCATCCTGAAGAACAATGATGGAACTTTTGCCATTCAGTACGTCCAAGGCAACTGCCCTAACCCTGACCGAACTGCCTTGGAGAAGGTTAGTGATGCTGAGCTGGTGAGCTCCTTCTGCTTGAACCACTCGAAAGCTGAGGCACAGCTAGCCGCACTGATCTCCCGAGCTCGAGTCGGTTTTGCTGATCCCTCCAATATTGTCGAGCTCAATAATTCTAAGAAGGAGTGCATTCGGCTGAAAGCTCGGGAGACTGAACTCCTGGAGGAGAACCACCGATACAAGGATAGCGAGGAAGTCAATAAGGCTACCGTGGCATCTCTGGAGGCCAAGATAAAGGCTTTGGAGACTGATAATGCTTGTCTCAAGACCGAGCTGAGTGATCTCTAAATCCGCTGCACTGTTAATGCCGATCAAGCCCGAGCTGAGGGCATTGAAGCTGGTCGCCAAAGTTTCCTCACCTCCCCCGAAGGCTCTTCAATAGTTCAGGCTATTCGGGAGAGGGTGAAGCAAGCCTTTCTGAGCTCCAGGGAATTTATCAAAGTTCTTTATGTATCTGCCATGGAGTACTACGACTTTGCTTTTGACCAGGCTGAGCTTCAGCTCAGGGAACGCGGTATCACTACCGAGCCCTTCGATCGCCGAGGTCCCAGGAAGGTCTTGCCCGACCCCAAGGGCTTCGTGTTCTCTGAAGAGGCGGAGCGTCTTAATCTTGCTCTTGTGGAGGTGTTCATAGAATCCCTATCTGCTCCATTCATCCTCCACCCTGTCTCCAGCTCGGGAGGTCCTTCTCAGGTCCCCGGAGGTCAGCCAACCCCTCAGCTTCCCGCAGGCCCTTCTCAAGTTCAGGAAATCCCGGATGATGATCCTGATCTCGCTCTCATAGATGATGTGACCATCTCCATGGATGACCTGAACACCGAAAATGTTCCTCCTACTACTTAGGAGTTCAGTTCTACTTTTGTAGTTTTTCATTATGCACTTGTAATTATTTTGAATGATCAATGAAGTTTCTTCGCACTTTCATTTTCTCGATCTCTTGTCTATTATTTACTTTCACCACAATTCGGTCTTGTAGAGTACAGCTCAGGCTGTATTTAGTTATTATTATTATTTTTTTTTTACAAAAAAGATTGGCCCATTGTACTTCCCGTGGCCTCAAGTATTTGGATACTAGCTCGAGCTGAGCTCCAAATACTTGTCTTCTTTCAAAGGAAGCTGGCTCGAGCCGAGCTCCTCGCATGGCCTCGTGTCCCCAAGTATTTGGAGACTAGCTCGAGCTGAGCTCCAAATACTTGTCTTCTTTCAAAGGAAGCTGGCTCGAGCTGAGCTACTCACATGGCCTCATGGCCCCAAGTATTTGGAGACTAGCTCGAGCTGAGCTCCAAATACTTGTCAATTTATTCAAAGGAAGCTGGCTCGAGCCGAGCTCTTCGCATGGCCTCGTGGCCCCAAGTATTTGGAGACTAGCTCGAGCTGAGCTCCAAATACTTGTCAATTTCTTCAAAGGAAGCTGGCTCGAGCCGAGCTCCTTGCATGGCCTCGTGGCCCCAAGTATTTGGAGACTAGCTCGAGCTGAGCTCCAAATACTTGTCAATTTCTTCAAAGGAAGCTGGCTCGATCCGAGCTCTTCACATGGCCTCATGGTCCCAAGTATTTGGAGACTAGCTCGAGCTGAGCTCTAAATATGTGTCAATTTCTTCAAAGGAAGCTGGCTCGAGCCGAGCTCCTCGCATGGCCTCGTGGCCCCAAGTATTTGGAGACTAGCTCGAGCTGAGCTCCAAATACTTGTCAATTTCTTCAAAGGAAGATGGCTCGAGCCGAGCTCTTCGCATGGCCTCGTGGCCCCAAGTATTTATAGACTAGCTCGAGTTGAGCTCCAAATACTTGTCACTTTTTATCATTTCCATTTTCCGAACACACAATTTTAGGGCAGCAGATCATTTCATTCAAAACGAGTAAATTGATTACATCAGATATTCCTCTACTCTAGGAATGATTTCTTCAAATTGCAACTGTTCCAAGCCCTGGGGAGTTTTCGGCCCCCGAGCTCTTCCAGTTCGTACGCACCTCCTGCCAGCACCTTCACTACCCGAAGTGGTCCTTCCCAATTCACATCTAGTTTCCCTTTTATTCTTGCTAGCATCTAACCTTATCAAAACCAAGTCACCGACTTGGAAGGCCCTTTCTTCACTTTCTTGTCATAGGCTGCCTTGATCCTTCCTCGTGTCCGTTCCATTTGCAAAAATGCCATCTCCCTTTTCTCATTTATAGTATCCAACGCCTCTCGTATCAGCATCTCATTAGCATTCTCATCAAAATTCTGAACTCGATGCGTTTCCATCCCGATCTCTGCTGGTATCACAACATCCATACCATACACCAAGCTAAATGGAGCCTCGCCAGTTGCCTCCTTCGGATTAGTTCGATAAGCCCACAGCACCGAGCTGAGCTCTCGAACCCACGCTCCTCCTGCCTTCTCAAGCCGAGCTTTCAATCCTTGGACAAGAATTTTGTTAGTCACTTCCACCTGCCCATTGGCCTGTGGATGGGCCACCGATGTGAAGTTTTTCTTGATCTTCAATTCCTCACACCAAGCTCGGATTTCTGCCCCCGCGAACTGCGTTCCATTATCTGATATTAAGATCCGAGGCGTTACCGACACACTATGTTTTGCCAAATAAATTTCATCACTGCATCCTCATTTATCTTAGCAAGAGGCTCTGCCTCCACCCACTTGCTAAAATAGTCGATTGCCACAATCAAGAATTTCCTCTGACCTGAAGCCGGAGGAAAAGGACCAACAATATCAATTCCCCACTGTTAGGAAATTTATTGTTTAGATTTTGATGAATGCCATGTAAAACTTAGAATAGGAAGTTGGCACCCCATTTTTGTTGTAAACTGCATTGTAATAAATAGGTCCGGTCAAGCTGAGTTAAGTCGCCTACGCCCAAACATGCAAGAAGACAATCGGAGACTAGAAGGAAGACTCATTGCGAGACAGTGAGTATGGCAAAGAAGAGTAGACGAGAACTCTCTGCGGAAGGAGCGGTGAGATGCGGTGAGTGGAGTATCGGTCAAGTCAACTCAAGAAAAGCCAAGTCTCAAGTTGAAGTGTGAAGAGTCATCCAATGATTGGAAGCTTACTCTAAGTCACCTGGGAAAGCAAGGAAATGCGGTCAAGTCGAGATAATCGAAAAAGATCCGTTGTACGTAAATCAAGTGAATTACCTAAACAAGCAATATCTCCATACTACCTTCCTCGAAGTGCTCGACCCTAGAAGCGTGCAAAAGGAATAAACAATGGGAAGCACTACACCGTGTCGAACTCAAAAGGTGAAGAACAATTCATACGAGGAAATGGCAATTCCAAGGATCGCAACAAGACAAGCCAACGACGCAAGTGACTTTCAAAAATAAGCCTATCTCTTCAACGGGCAAATTTTTGAAAGATCACTATAAAAGGCTGAGAAATGACTTTGAGAAAAAGAAAACCAGAACCACAAACGTTCAAGCAATTATTAGAACTGTAAACCAGAAATATTCTCAATCCTCAAGCCTACACTACGAAGAACATCAATCCAACACTCACCAGTGAAGGAAAGATAACTTCAAACAGTTGAAGAGGAAAATACTGAAAAATCAAGGGGTCTACATTCCTCGAAGGATTGTAGGAAGGTTCAAGGTCGAACCAAGTCTTGAGCTTTTGGAGGGCTTAGTGATCAAATCCAAAGAGCTTGAGCAAGTGAGCTGTAGTAGCAAGGCAAATTTGCGCCTGTGAAGAAGAAGGCGAGTCGCACGAGAAGCCGGTGAGTGATCAAGGCGTCTCGATCGAGTCCCAAAGGATCAAGTCATTTTGTGTGATCAAGACTTGTATCCGGGACTGTTACCACTTTGTATCTTGATCAATACCTAGTGGATTCCTCCGGGAGTTGGAGAAGAGAGGAGTAGAAGAATTACCCCATCTTGAACCTCTATAAAAATCTTATTGTGTCGTTTACATTTCAAAGCACTTTAATTCTGCATCATATCTGTTTATTTTCACGACATATTTGCTATCCATTAGATAATCTCTAAGTACTAAATCAAGCTCTAAATCTCTACTTAACCAAACTTAAGGGTGTTAAGTCTTCCCTGAAAACAAACCACAAGTAGAGTTAATTTAGACTTAACAGTGAGTTATTCCATCAACGACTCGGTTGAGTGAAATCGTTGAAAGACTAACTCTCTTGATCAACTAAATTGGCTGTCCACCAAGGACACAATTTTGTGTAGTATCAACTCGAATTTTTAAAAGGACTAAATCAAAATTTGGTAAGGTTTATTCAACCCCCCCCTTCTAAACCTTACACTTACACCCTTGGGACCTACACCCACTTTGCGAAAGGACATGCCGAACTCATTGTCATGAGCTCCTCCGCCGGTCGATGTACCAAATGTGCATGGATCTGACATTTTTCACATGCTCTCACCAACTTTTCTGCCTCCCCCTTCAAGTAAGGCCAAAAATACCCCGGTCTAAGGACTTTCTTCATCAAAATCATTGCTCCCATGTGATTCCCGCAACAACCTTCATGCATCTCACTCAGCACATACATACCCTCTTCTCCACTCAAACACCTCAGCAAAGGCATAGAGAAGCCTCTCTTATATAACTTGTCCCCGATAATGCAAAAACGTGTCTCCCGAATTTTCAGCCGAGCTGCTTCACGCCTTCCTGTTGGTAAGACCCCTTCTTTTAAATAAGCTATGATAGCCGACCTCCAATCCTGTTTCTCCTCAATCTCTCTGACCTCCAACCCCAACACAGTTTCTTTTGCCATCAAAAGAGTGATTTGTTTGCTTTGATTTTCCAAGGCCGGCGGCCATCTTTGCTAGAAAATCCACCCAACCATTCTCTTCCCTCGGGACCTGACATATCTTGATCTCTTTCACTTTCCCCTCTAAAGCTCGGTATGCTTCAACATACCTCTTCATCCTCTCTTCCCTAATCGAATTCTCCCATAACTTGCTTATGGGCGAGCTGAGAATCCATGTAAACAACCATCCTAACAGCCTCCATCTCGATGGCCATTTGCATCGCTCTGATGAATGCTTCATACTCCGCCTCATTATTAGATAGCTTGAACTCCAACCTCACAGCAAAATCATTTTCGATCCCCTGTGGGCTGATCAAGACAATACCAGCACCGCATCCCGAGCTCCCTATTGAACCATCCACATAAATCACCCAAGTTCCTTCTCCGCTATCATCCCTTATTGATTCTTGAATAAAGTCTGCCAAAGCTTGAGCTTTAATGGCCGATCTGTTCTCGAATTCAATATCATACTCACTTAGCTCAATAGCCCACTTCACTAGCCTCCCCTCTACCTCGGGCTTACTTATCACATTTCTCAATGGAAGATTAGTTCTGACGATTACCTTATGCGAAAGGACATACGGCCAAGTCTCTCATGATCACCACCAAGGCCAAACTGCGCTTCTCGATCTCCGCATACCGCAGACTCGGCATTCCTCAAAACTTCTTCGACATAGTACACTAGCCTCGAACCGATCTCTCCTCCCGATCAAGACGTGCTAACCCCCCCCTCCTACCGAAAGATAGAGGTATAAGGGCTCACCGGGCAACGACTTAGTTAGCAATGACAGGTCAGCCAAGTAACTTTTCAAGTCCTCGAAAGCCTTTTGGCAATCCTCATCCCAAACAAACTTTTTGGCTTTCCTTAAGACCTTAAAAAAGGGCAAACTCCTCTCCGCGAGGCGCGAAATAAACCGATTCAGAGCCTGCTTAGCCGACTGTTAAACATCGCACATCTTTGGCATCCCGAGGCGGTGCCATCTCTCGATGGACTGACCTTCTCCGGGTTGGCCTCTATTCCTTTCTCCGTCACCATGTACCCCAGAAACTTTCCCGACCTGACCCCAAAGGCACACTTCTTGGGGTTCAGCTTCATTCTATACTTTCTCAAGGTGTCGAACGTTTTAGCTAGGTCACGCACATGATCCACAGCCTTCATACTTTTGACCAACTTATCATCCACGTACACCTCCATGTTCCTGCCGAGCTGCTCCCCATACATCTTATCCACCAACCTCTAGTATGTGGCTCCCACATTCTTCAATCCGAACGGCATTACTACATAACAGAAGGTACCAAAATAGGTGGTGAAGCACACCCTTTTTTGGTCTTCTTCTGCTAGCCTGATCTGGTGAAATCCTTGCGACGCATCCATCATACTAAGCAGTTCACACCCCGACGTCGAATCCACCAACTCATCAATTCAGGGCAATGGATAGTAATCCTTAGGGCAAGCACGATTCAAATCCCTAAAGTCCACACACATGCACCAATCATCCTCTGTTTTTGGAACCAATACTGCATTAGATAGCCATTCTGGAAACTGGATTTCTTTGATGTGCCCTGCTTTCAACAACCTTTGCACCTCCGCCCGAATTATAGCATCCTTCTTAGGGCCGAAATTCCTTTTCTTTTGTTTCACCGGCTTATATGACGGATTGACATTAAGCCTATGTTCAGCAATGCTCGGATCAATCCCCACCAGGGCTTTCCACTGTCCAAGCAAACACATCCACATTACTCCTTAGAAACTCCACCAGCTCATCCCTCAATTCATCAGGCAACTCCTTCCCGACCTTGGTGACCTTATCAGGGTCACCTGGCACCAGCTCGACCATCATCATTTCCTCATTAGGTTGGAGGTGCTCCACCGGCTCGTCCAACCTAATCAACTTGTCATTGTTTCTATCATCATCAAAAGCACTCCCCCTTTCTGCCTTCTGAATACTTTCTACATACAATTTTCTAGCCATATATTGATCACCAGCGACCTTACCTACTTCTTCTCCCACAGGAAATTCATTTTCAAATGGTATACCGACACCACAGCTTGGAAAGCATTTAGTGCGGTCTACCCAACATGACATTATAGGAGGACGGTGCATCAACTACCAAAAATCGAATCATTCTAGTTTTACGATTAGGCTCCTTACCCAAAGAAACAGGTAAAGTAATCATACCTATTGGTTGGATCATCCCTCCAGTGAAACCGACCAACACTGTGTCCACCGTCTGCAAGCCGACCTCGAGGTCCATCTTCTTATAGCAATCATAGAACAGGATATCTGCTGAGCTCCCTGTATCCACAAATACCCGCTGCACATCATAATTAGAAATCGTCGCCGTGATCACAAGAGCATCGCTGTGTGGTGCCACGATACCCTTGCAATCCTCCGGTCCAAACTGGATACTCGGCCCTGGCCCGACCTATTCCAACTTCAAATGCTCTTGCACCCGATCTGGTGCCGCTGCTCTCACATAATTCTTCCGAGCTCGCCTCGAATCTCCTTCTGACGGCCCTCCAACAATAATCTGGATGACCTCACGCCGAGGTGGGGGTGGAGGTGGAGGTAGCTCCTCCCTTTCCTCCCCCCTACGCTCCGGCTCACGCCGATGCTGGTGATATCCCCGGTTATCCCTCTTATACTCCCCTTTTTTCTCCTTTTTGTCGATGTACACAAATTCCCTGAGATGACCTGCTTGGATGAGCCTCTCGATTTCATCCCTCAGGTGTGTGCACCGATCTGTTGTGTGCCCATACCGTTGTAAAATCTACAAAATTCTTTACATTTCGCCTTCACTGGTGCCTCTGCGTGCGCCTTTGGCCACCTCAGGTCGGGATGCCTCTCAATAGCTACAAGCACCTCGCCCTGAGGGACAGCCAAAGGCGTATATTTCTCAAACCTCGGCCTTCCTCCCATTGCCTCGGGCCTTGGCTTCTTCTGAGGTCCCATGTCGTCCCGATCCTCCCTCCTGTCTCTTCTCTTCTCTCCTTCCTCTCTCTTCATTTTTCTCGCCTCTGCCAGGTTAATATATTTCTCAGCCCGAGCTAATAGCTCGTCGAATATCTTAGCAGGCTCTATTACTAATGATTCAAAGAACTCCCCATCCTTCAGGCCCTGAGCTAGGGCATTAGCCAAAATTTCCGGACTGGCTGACGGCACCTCCAACTTCGCCGCGGTAAACCTCTGAATATAGCTCCGAAGTCCCTCCCCTTCTCTCTGTTTGATGCTAAACAGAGTTAGGGGCACCTTTTGGCACTTACGGCAACTCGTGAACTGATTAAGGAAAGTCGAGCTAAAGTCATCAAAATTTCGAATGGAGCCTGGAGCAAGCTGGCTATACCATTGCTGAGCCGATTTCGTCAAAGTGGTAGGAAAAACACTACACATCACGCCATCCGTGAACCTGTGTAGCAAAGCAACATTCTCAAAGCGACAAAGATGGTCCCACGGATCTGTGGTACCATCATATTCAAAGCTCAAAGCTCGGTATGAGGCTGGGAGCTCATTTGCCATCACCTCGTCTAAGAAAGGAGTTCCCCGCCTCACCCGAACCGCAGCCGCTTCTGGCACTCTAGCAACCCTCCTCCGAATATCTTGCACCTCACGATAGAGGTCATCCATCCGTTCCGACCAATCCTGGTCCTCAGTGGACGCATGCTTCGCCCTTGATGAATGCACCTCTTCCGCCGCCATTGGCCGCCGACCTCTCTCTCCGACCTCTGGGTGGACCACAGGAGGAGGAACCACTGGAGGGGGAACCACAGAAGGAGGAGGCACCGGTGGGACCACAGGCGGAGCTGGTGGCGGAAGCATTTCCCTCAAGCGTCTTTCCACCGTTTGTTCCACGACCCTAGTGATAAAACTACCCAACTGTTCAAAAAACATTGGGCCCAATTCTATACTCCCCCCAGACATAGGCGTCTGTTCATCCACTCCTGTCTTCTGCACCCACTGCCCTCTGCCGTCCACCGGGGGTGGTGGAGGTGGAGGTCGAACATCCTCCTGCTTGACTACGCCCGAAGTATCTCCCAGCGGCGTACGGTTAAGATCATCTTCCAAGTTTCTCCTAACATCCTCCATAACTAAAACTCGAATCTCACGTCTCTGCTCAAGAGTTCCCACAGACGGCGCCACTTGGTTACTCCCAAAAATGACCTCTCCTCGCCCAATCACCTTCCAAGACGGAGTCCTCCGCGAAATCTGCACAAGGGGGGCCAGAGAGGGGCTCCGGCGTACCCTCTCCGATGCTTAAGTCAGTGCCTTGGAAAGGAAGTAAAGGCTTAGAAAGAGAAAAGCAATGTAACAGTAAAGAAAAATGAAAATTAGGTTAGAATGAACCTGGGCTTGGGCCTTTTATACCTTAGCTAGGATTAGGGTTTCCGTAAAATCCGGGATTCCATTACGATTTGGTGTCAGATTCATCATTAGATTAGGATCGGATCTTCATAAAAACCCTAATTTTACGCCCGTAAGACCATGGCTCCGACCTGTTTCAGGACACGTCGGTCCTTCGTATTGTGCGAAGCCCCCTTACATTTCCAAAGCATCCTCAGTACCTCATACATCTCTTGGGCTCGAGCTGAGCTCTTCCTCCGACGTCTGGTTAGACTACAATGGGTCAACAACAGATCGACTTAACCATGCAGAGCTTTAACAGGTCGGCTTGACACAACAGACCTTACACAGATCATCCTCATAACGGCCCTGCAACCATGTACTTGGGCCTTAACAGGTCGGCCCGAGTATGATAAGCCTTCCACCTATTTATGGGATTCGTAGGTCGGACCAAGACAATCCTTAGATCAATCTCAAACCGTGGGCCTCCACAGATCGGCCCAAGGTTTAATGCTTAACAGATCAGCCCGACATTATGGGCCTTGCTGGATCGGTCCGGGGTCGTAGGCCTAGTCAGGTCGGCCCAACATCAAATCATCATCCCATCGGCCCAATGTCACGGACCTGTCAGGTCGGCCCAGACCGTATTTCGCCCTTATCAATTAGGTTCATCAAAAACCACATGGATAGACTCTTCTGTGACCATTGTCCTCTTGTTCAACACTCTATAGGCTTTGCTTTCAGCTGAGTATCCCAAAAGGATACCTTCATCAGCTTTAGCATCAAAAGCCTTTAGATTATCCTTGCCATTGTTGTGAATGAAGCTTTTACATCCAAATATTCTAAAATATGCAAAATTTGGCTTTGTCAGCTGTCTGTTAATCATGCATCTATTTTGAGTATAGCATGCAGTGTTTATGGCTTAAGCCAAAAATCTTTTAGGCAGCCCAGCTTCAGCTAACATGGTCCTTGTAGCTTCCTTGAGAGTTCTGTTTCTTCTTTCTGCTACTCCATTCTGCTGTGGTGTCCTTGCTGCAGATAATTCATGAGCAATACCATTTTGAACACAATACTGAGTTATTATCCCATTGACAAACTCAGTTTCTCTATCAGATCTTATCTTAATAATGGTTTGACTCTTCTCATTTTGAACTATTTTCATCAGTTGAGGTAACTTTTGCAAAATTTCCTTCTTTTTGCACATAAAAATTGTCCATGTATATCTTGAATAATCATCCACCACCACTGGACCAAATAAGTTCATATGCAACAGATGCAATATTCTTGTTGAAGATGGACTCGACTTTTCTTTGAATGATGATTTGATTTGCTTTCCATCTGACATGCATCACAAACACTTTCCTTCTTGTACACTGAGTCTGGCAGTCCTTCCACAAGATGACTCCTTGCAAGCTTGTTAATTGTTTTCAAATTCAGATGACTCAGCTTCTTGTGCCACAACCAACTTGATTCGGATGTACTCTTTGCTAACAGACAAGTGCTTAGTGTGGCAGTCGACCAGTCTACCACATACATGTTCTTCTGTCTGGATCCTTGCAACACTACATCATTTGATTCAGTGTCCTTGATTTGGCACACTCCCATATTGAATCCAACATTATAACCCTTGTCACAGAGTTGGCTGATGCTTAACAGGTTGAAGTTTAGGCCTTCAACGTATGCAACATTTGTGATTTCTAATCCATTTTTCTTGATGGATCCAGTGCCTCTTATTCCCCCTGGAGCTTCATTTCCTCCAAATATGACTTTTGCGCCTCTAATCTCCTTGAATTTTGACTGATTGTTCTTATTTCCTGTCATGTGTCTGGAACAACCACTATCTATGTACCAGGTTCCTTGGCACTCAGCTGTTCCTTGAACCTGCAATCAAGGAAATCAGTTTTTAGGTACCCATACTTGCCTGGGTCCTGAGGGGTTAGTGCTGTAAGATGATCCAACCAACCTATAGCCAAATGATCTGACTTTAAGAGGTTTCCATCTATTTGTGCCATAATCATAATTCACTTTGGCAAATTGCTTGAGGCTTTAGGTTCATACAGTTGTCTCTTTTGTCTGTGTGCCTACGTGTGTGTTTTAGCAATTGCCTTCTTTGGGTAGTTGTGATATTTCTGAGTGTGGTGCTTGGGTGCATATGTGTGCTGATGATAGCTCTTTTGTCTTTGGAATGACCTTTGCGATGAGGTATAGGTCTTTGCCATTTAGGCTTGTATTCCATTGATCTTTGCTAATATTTCACATTATTCCAATCAGCTTGGCTTGGGTAATTTCTTCCATTCCCATCATATGTGTTCCTTTTATAGAACTTCTGGGGCTTCTGGTAGCTCTGTTTCTTCTTCACATAGTACTTCATGTTTGGAATTTACTGAGGAACTCTGCTGAATTTCTTCTCAGTTGTCCTCTCAGCATACTCAACTGGCTGTTTTTCTTTTCCTTTATATCCAAGGCCAGTTTGTTTGTGGTTGTGCTTTGGAGTGAATGTGGGTGTAACATTTGGTGTCTTGGGTTTTTGAGATGCTTCATTACTTGAAGATCCTTTTTCCAAGATCAGTCTGGGAGTTTGACTGTGCACAAAGGAATTGAATCCTATGCATGTCTTATCTCCACACTCTTTTTGGCTCATAATAAGGTCATCCAATGATTTAGATGCATTTGTGAATGAAGCAATCACATTTTTGAGATCATTTTCCCTCTTTTCTGTAGCAGCTATCTATGCTATTAGTTTAGCATTCTCAGCCTTCAACTCTTTGTTCTCATTAGCTATGTGACTTAGAGTACTCAGCTCCTTAGTTAGCTGTGAGTTTTAGCTTTTGAGCTGTCTGTTTTCCTCATTTAATAGTGTGTGTGAGGATTTTATGTGCTCAAAATCTTTCATCATTTTGCCTAATGAATCATAAAGATCAGTGGGTGATGAAGTGTGTGTATCACAATCACTATCACTTGAATCTGTATGAGATGAGTTAGAGTGTACCTCGTCTTTTTGATCTGGTTGATCTTGTTCTTTAGCCATAAGGCAGATCATAGCCTATTCCTTAGAGTCAGTTGAGTAGTTAGCTTCACTACTCTCTGAGTCTGCTGCTTCTTTAGCCTTGGCTGTCTCAGCAGTGTCAGCAGCCAACATGGCTTTCTTCTTTTCATGTCTTCTCTCTCTGAAGACCTTTCTTTCCTCTTCATTCCTATATTTGTTGATTGTTGTATAGGAACAATCGACTGCAAAATATCCTGGTTGTCTGCAGTTCCAATACAGGTTCTCAGCTCTTTGATCAGCTCTTTCCATTCTTGGATTATCAGCTCTCTGGTATTAAACCTTTTGATGCTCTGCTCTCTTCGGTGGCCTATCTTCCCTTGACTTGGAGGGAGCTGAATGTCTCCTGGAGGATTCACCCTTGTTTCTTTTATAGTTCTTGTTGAAGAACTTGTTGAATCTTTTAACCATCAAGGCAATTTCCTCCTGGTCAATAGCTTCCTTAACCTCAGCTCTCTTTCTATCTTTGACTATAAGTGCAGCTGTTTTGGGTATAGTTGTTTCCTTTTGATTCTTTCTTCTCAGCTCAAATTCATAAGCTTTGAGGTCTGAGAATAGTTTATGATTGGATGTTTTTGATAGGTCCATCGAGTACCTTAGAGACATGGTCTTTATTTCCCACTCAGCTGGGAGACTCCTTAGAATCTTCATACACATCTCCTTCTGTGTGTATTCCTTTCCAAGTGCTGAGAGCTCATTTGTAATTTCAGTGAATCTAGCATCCAGCTGATCCATTGTCTCACCTGCAAGCATTTTAAAGTTTTCAAATTTTTGAACAACAACAGATAATTTTTTTTCATTAATTTGCTCTGGTCCTTCACAAATTAAAGTTAGTTTATCCCAGATTTCTTTTCTGTTTTGCATGATTTGACTTTATTGAACATTGCTTTGTCCAGGGTCTTATAGAGAATATCCTTGGCCACATTGTCCAAGTTGTATCTCTTTGTCATCATTGGTCCATTCGGTCCTTGGTTTTTCAACTAAAGGTCTTGTCTGCGCTTCCCACAACTTCTTCTCCTCCGGTACAAGAATCGCTCTCCTTGCGGTGTGTTCACTTTCAATATTTGCGGTGGCCCATCATCTATCACTAGCCACATTTCATCATGTAAAGCGAGATAGATGAGCTCGCATACTAATTTTCGGTCATCAAATTCCTCAATAGTGAACATAGGAATGCGTGTCAAATTTGCTTCCATAATAATAACTTTGCTGAATAAAAGATATGATTTTGAAATGGCAAGTGTTAAAAACTTCTTTGAAAGACTAGAGATCTAGTTCAGTAACCAGTGCGGAAGGCTCAATGAACCAACCGCTCTGATACCACTTGTAGGTCCCAAGGGGTGTGAGTAAGGTTTAGAAGGGGGGGTTGAATAAACCTTACCAACTTTTCGATTATAGTCCTTTTAAAATATTACAGAGCTAAATACACAGCTAAGTCCTTGAGGGACAGCTAAGTTAGTTAACCAGCAGAGTTAGCCACTCAACAGACTCGATTAAGCTATTGATAGAATAACTCAGCTGTTTAGTCTAAACCTTAACTTGGCTGTGATGAGATTTTTAGCGGAAGACTTAACACCCTTGAATTTGGTTTAAGATTGTTTTAACACTTGGTTTTAGCACTTTGTTAATTATAACTTGGATTGCAAATTATCAGCAGATATAAAATGATATGCAGAAATGAAAATGCTGAAATGTAAATGACACAATAATTTTTATAGAGGTTCGAAGATGGGGTAATTCTTCTACTCATCTCTTCTCCAACTCCTGGAGGAATAAACTAAGTATAGATCAGAGTACAAAGTGGTTATCAGTGCAGATACAAGTCTTGATCACACAGCTGACTTGATCTTTTGGGACTCAGTATGGAGATGCCTTGGTCACACAGCTGGCTTCTTGTCCGACTATGCTTCTTCACAGGGCAGCTGTCTTGCTACTTCAGCTCACTTTCTCAAGCTTCTTGGATTTGATCACGAAGCCCTCCAATAACTTGAGACTGGTTCGACCTTGAACCTTTCTACAATCCTCCTTGGAATGTAGACCCCTTTTGATTCTTCAAAAGTTTCCTTTTAACAGTTTGAGGTTGTCTTTCCTTCACAGCTTGGTGTTGGATCGACTTCCTTCGAGATTTAGGCTTGAGGATTTTCTTGAATAACTTGAGAATATATTGCAGGTTACAGTTTGAATAATTGCTTGATTGTTCGTGGTTCAGGTATGCAAGGTAACCTCTTCTCAAAGTTATTCCTCAGTCTTTTATAGTGAACTTTCAAAAATCTGCCCGTTGAAGAGATAGGCTGATTTTCAAAATTCACTTGTGTTCGTTGGCTTGTCTTTTCTTGGTCTTCAATCCTGAGATGTAGACATTTCCTCGTATTAAATGAATGTCCAGCTTTTCAGGTTCTGACACGAGGTGCAGTGCTTCCCATTGGTTTATTCCTTTTGCACGCTTCTGGGACTGAGCACTTTAAGACATGGCAGCATGGAAGTATTACTTGTTTAGGTAATATTCTTGACTTTTGTGCAACGGATTCTTTTTAGTTAACTCCTCTTTGTAGCTGTCTTTTCCCCAGGTGACTTGAGTCTGCTCCAATGATTGAAAGACTCATCTGTCACTTCAACTTGACTTATCTTGGCTTCTTTGGTTGACTTGACTGACTCTTCATACAGCTGTAACTCAGCTGATACTCCTTCAGTCGAGTCCTTGACATCTCTTCCTTGCCACACTCAGCTGCTTCACAGCGGAGTCTTCATTCCAATCTTCAGTTGACTTCTTGTATATCTAGGCATAGCTGACTTGACTCAGCTCATACAGCCCTATCTATTACAATACAAATTACAAGGAAAATGGGGTGCCAACTTTCTAGTCTAAGTTTTACATGGCTTTCATCAAAATCTAAATAATAAATTCCCAACATTATATTTGGTGCTACTAATGAATCTTTGTGCAAAAAATTTTCTAAGTTAATGCAAGGTGAATTCGAGATGAGTATAATAGAGGAGCTTAATTTCTTCCTTGGACTCAAAATTAAGCAATGCCAAGAAGGTATTTATATTTCACAATCAAAATATATAAAAGAACTTTTAAAGAAGTTCGGCATTGAAGGAGGAAGAATCGTCACTACTCCAATGGCAACCAATATCAAGCTAGACAAAGATGAAAAAGGCAAGTCGGTTGATGAATCAAAGTATCGAGGTATGAGTAGTAGTTTACTTTATTTAACCGCAAGTAGACCGGATATTCTCATGATGTATTCCTATGTGCTCGTTTTCAAAGCAATCCCAAAGAATCTCATATGAATGCCGTTAAAAGGATTTTTCGATATTGGAAATGCACTATTTCTTATGGTTTGTTTTATCCAAAGAATGAAAAATTTTCTCTTAAAGGATAAAGTGATTCGGACTATGCGGAAAATATTGATGATCGCAAAAGTACTTTTGGATCATGTCAATTTTTAGGCGATTGCCTAGTATCTTGGTTTTCAAAGAAACAAAATTGTGTTTCATTATCAACGGCCGAAGCCGAATATATTTCCGCGGCTTTTTGTTGTACTCAATTGCTTTGGATGAAACAAACCTTAGCGGATTACAAATGTTCTTTTGAAAGTGTTCCTATTTTTTGTGATAACACATCCACAATAAACATTGCTCAAAACCCGGTTCATCATAGCCATACTAAACATATTGAGGTTCGTCATCATTTTCTAAGGGATTGTGTTTCCAAACAAAAAATTGAGATGTCTTTTGTTCCGTCTCAAGATCAACTCGCGGATATTTTTACAAAACCGCTTACCGCCGAGTCTTTTGCTTCAATTCGAGCTCGTTTAGGCATAATGCATATTGAATAAGGTCTATGTTTGCATTTTGCGCATTTTTAAACTCATGGGTGAAAAATCGGATTTTTTTTATCAAAAATGGGACACTGCCTAAAATATTTCTCCAAGCACCGGATGGAGGGAGGTCGACCGGTCGACCTCAGCCTGGACCGGCCGACTTGCCCTTTGACCGGTCAAGCATAGTGGTTTCTTGGTTTAAATTTGTTCTGTCCTCTGTCTTTGTTATTTCACACGGTTTTCTTCCATTTTTCAACCCCTTTGCAAATTTCACACACAATTCACTCAAAATGATTTCTTTCTTGTAAATTCTATATTTTTGAGTTTATATTACTCGTATTTCATCATTATTACCCGACTTATCCGATTAATTGGTAAGTTTAATTCCTTTTTAATCTCAATTGGGTTGAACCCTTGAGAAAGTGCTTATATTTTGATATTTTGATGAACTTCTTGTATAATGATTGTTGTTGGATGATATTTATAGAATTGCATTTGGTGATGAAAATTTGGACTTGATTACATTTACAAAGTTTATATACATCTTCGATGTTACTCTTCGCACGCCAAGTGTTTGATAAAATGTTTCAATGAAAATTTATTCTCTTACATGATTCTCTTGATTTCAAAAGTCTTATATGTTTATAGAGATCATGTTTTGTCAATCAAATGAGCTTTACAAGTCATCTTATCGAATTTTCCCTTATTATTTGGAATTTTAAAGCTCTTTGATCAAAACCTCGATAATTCGATGGAAATGCGCACTTTGATATGATTATATGATGTTTTTATCGTGCTAACACTCTTTTTGATGATTCCAAAGAAGGAGAAACATGAAACAAGCTCATTAGCTCAAAGAAGCTATAAAAAGCTCACAGAAAAAGCTATAAGCTGTGATTGAGAAAGCCAAAAGCTGTGGATGTGAATTAGTCCAATGGATGAATAATGGACTTTTATTATGGCTAATGATTTATTTTTGATAGGGAGAGCTTCTAAGCTCATGAAATCCAAGCTTAAATTGTGAAAGCTAAGCTTCTAGCTTTTAGTTGTTTGCTTCTATACTTACTCTTGTTGAGGATGTTGATAGGGGGAGCTTATATAAAATATTTTTTGAAAAATCTTTGCTCCTATCATTGTGTCTTTATTCATGATAAGTGTTGCTTAAAATGGATTGTTGATTTAGACCGGAAAAATGTGTATTGTTTTAAAAATCGATCTCCTAAAATTGTTTTGGTTTGTAATAATCAAAAAGAGGGAGTTTGTTAGAAAAATATTTTTATCATGATTTTGATGATTTTGTTTAACTAAGTTTTTACACCAAAACAACGTTCCTAAATATTGTCCAAATACTTCTAATCGATTTAAATTATTATTACTAATTTTTCGGAGTATTTCTTGAAGTTTATTTTCGACAAAAATTGGACAAACACTTCTATTTTGAGGTCAACAGGTCGCCCTAGAGGGCAACACGTGCCTGAAAGTCAAAACTTGAAACAAAAACAAAACAGGAGGATTTTCGGAGGAGGTCGACCTTTGTGGTCGACAGGTGTCTGAATGCCCGTTTTCTTAAAAACTCTTCTCTCTCTTGTTTTGGGCATGTTGGATCGATCCAAGGAGAGGGTGACTAGTCGAACATGCCTTCGACCAATCCAACCCCCCTTTGACCGGTCCAACCCCTGGTTTATCCCGTGTCTGAATCTCTGATTTACTTTTAAACATTCGAAATTTCTTAAGGTCAACCGGTCGACCTATGTTATTTTTGACAGCAAATTCAAAACGTTAACAAGCCATTATCAGCAATCTTGAAGTGAAGATGGAGGAGCCTATGTTGGAAATCCAATCTTGAAGACTCTCTTATAAATAGATGAAGGCTTTGAAGGAACAAAACAACAACACAAGCAAACAACACAACAAGAAAATCTGCAAATTTCTCTAAGCTTTCATATTTTACATTCTTGTTGAAATAGCTAAGTCTATCACTTGCACATCTTGAGGTCTACACTTTTATTCTTGATTACACTTGCACTTCAAAGTTGTATACTTCATTATCGAGTTGTAATCTTGCATTTGTCAATCATTTAAAACAAGATATCCTTGTTAGTGTTCTTGTGGTAAGAACACACTTGGGTGACCTTAGGTGTTGAAGAGTGTAGTACTCTTCATAAGTGAAGGAAGATTGTGGTAATTTCCTTGGTGGTGTTGTAAGAAGAGTGTGGTACTCTTCAAGGTGAAGGGGTAATAATTTTGGTAATTATTAATAAAATTATTTTTTTTTCAAAACTCATCCCGGATATACTGGGGTGGTAGAGCACGTAGTTCGTAGGTGGGGTGAAGATCTTTAAATCATCGTGTGTTGTTTATTTTCCCGCACTTACATTCTTTCTATCATCTTCACATTCGAAAAAGAGGGCGAAACTTGGAAAATCGGCATAATCTATTCACTTCCCCTCTAGATTATCGTAGCCACTTGGACTAACAGGTCTACAGGTGATCTCTCCAAGCATCTATTAAAGGGACCCAAGACTTGCATGAAAATTCATTCATGAATACAACATACAACACATCAAATTATGCAGGAACACAAGATTCGAAGTCTTCTGAGAGAGGAGGGCTAGGTCGTGAAGAACACCACAAGGCCTTTCGCATCTACGGGAGCACAAGAGCTTCGAAGGCTTAGGAGGGGAATCCATCCTGACAAGAATGGGTTTTCTTTCTATGTCTAGATCTCTTCTCTGTGCTTAAACGATGTCATAATGTTGGTTTCAAATTTGCATATGAATTTGTTATCAATGTTTGGCTAATCTTTCGGATCTTAGGGGCATAATTGAAATGTTGATTCATGTTAAATCTTGATTAATTGTTTTCTTAATTGATTCATGCTTTCTATTTTATGAATTAGAGTGCTTATTTATAATTGCTTTTTATTTGGCTGGGAATATTTTTCATGTCATATATGATAGTATGAAATTCGGAAGAGGAGTTCTAACAAAGACGAAAATCAAATTTAGACATAAACGGGTATATCGAGTCGGGAGACCTATAACTATTTGTGGGAAGTCATTCAATTCATAGATCTTTTGGGAGTTAATAATAGTTGTATCGAGTCGTGAGACCTACAATTGTTATTAATCTAATTTTTATGCGCCTCCCGGGAGGGGGAATAAACTAACTTAGGAATTGAACCCATAGAATTGTATGAATTGGTTTTGAAACTTTAATTGGATTTAATATTGAAGAAACATGTTGAGATTATGTTCCTAAGGTTGCTCCTGTAGTTGTTGAAAATACTTGTGTGGTTCGCAAATTTATTTATTTTATTTCTTTATTTTCAATTTTTACTTAAATTAGATATTCGATCGCTTCAATAAAATTGGAATGTGATATTATTATAGCCTAAGTATTTCACATATCAATCCCTGAGGAATACGACATTGCTTGCCATTATTCTGTAAACTACACTGTACACTTGCAGTTGTATGATCCAAATATTTTTGGCGAAGAAGTTTTTGGCGCCATTGGCGGGGATTGATAGATTCTACATAGATATAGTAATAAGTAGTTCAATCTTAATTGAAGCATATGTTTTTATTGTTTTTAAAATTTTCGAAATTGTTTATTATTTATTTATCATTTTTCGGTCCTAACATTGTTTTGTTAAGTGTAGATAGTGCATGATCACGCGTTCCAAATCTACCGAACTAATACCCATTGATTTGGAAATCGAGAAGACAACGAAGCAATTAAAAAAAAGAGCCAAAGCAATGGCGGATGGGACAAATCCAACGCAGTGAACAACAGAAACAATGAGGAGCGCACACTTGGGGTAGACGTCCAAGACCGAATTTTAGAAAGGCCCGCGAGAAGGGTAGTTAGGGACTACTTCCAGCCGGGTATAAGTCAAACTTATGGGAGTATGGCCCACCTGCCGATCAATACAAACAACTTTGAACTAAACCATGCATTGATCCAGATGGTGTCACAAAATCAGTTTGGGGGTAGAGACATTGAGGATCCAAATGCGCATGTGGCGCACTTTTTAGAAATTTGCGATACTGTTAAAATGAATGGTGTTTCTGAGGATATCATTTGATGCGCCTTTTCGCATTCTCTCTACGCGATAAGGCTAAGGGGTGGTTATGCTCTCTAACACCACCAGCAGCAAATTGGGCAGAACTAAGTCATCGGTTTCTAGCCAAATACTTTCTCCCCAGTAAGATGCTGCAACTGAATTTGAGATCGCCCAGTTTAGGCAATTAGATGTTGAGCTACTATATGAAACATGGGATAGATTCTGGGAATTGCTAAGGAAGTGCCCTCAACACGGATATCCCGACTAGCAACAGGTCCTGTATTTCTATAATGGTTTGAGTGGCAACATAAGAATGATTATAGATGCTGCATCTGGGGGTGCATTTCTCGTCCTCGAGCAATTTAACCAAAATAATATTAAGGGGTAAAAACGAACACCCAAGAACACTATGAACATTAAATAGTATTTGACTCCATACTTAAGAAAACTATGTAATTCATAATCAAGGAGTCATCATTCATAAACTCGGCATAGTCAATACTCTTTTGGGTACTTGATATCGCGACTCATAAGTAGGTAGTGTATCATTCGACTCTCAGAATTGTATGGAAAGTGTTTACGCTAAAATTCAATTCAGTGAAAGTAGAACTGCCATATGCTTGCAAATTGTCTAACATCTCGATCCCTTTTGTGTGCACAACTTAAGAATCAAAAAGGACTTTTTATTAGGTTGTAATGTAGACTCTTTTGATATCTGCCTCAACATATGGACTCTTATGAATAGTTGGTTGATTTATCTTGTCAGCTAACTCATCAATGTCTTCTCCATTAACATTAGGTTTATCAAAAATGACATGGATAGACTCTTCTGTGACCATAGTCCTCTTATTTAGCACTCTGAAGGCTTTACTCTCAGCTGAGTATCCCAAAAAGATAGCTTCATTTTAGCATCAAAAGCTTTCAAGTTGTCCTTGTCATTGTTGTGAATGAAATACTTACGTCCAAAGATATGAAAATATCCAACATTTGGCTTCCTCCCTATCCAAATTTCATAAGGGGTTTTGGATAGTTGCTTATTGATCATACACCTATTCTGAGTGTAGCAAGCAGTATTAATGGCTTCATCCCAAAATCTCTTGGGCAATCCAACTTCAGCTAACATGGTCCTAACATGGTACTTGCAGCTTCCTTGAGAGTTTTGTTCCTTCTTTCAGCTATTCCATTCTGTTGTGGAGTTCTTGCAGCTGACAACTCATGAGAAATATCATTTTCTATGCAATACTGAGTTATATTTCCATTGACAAACTCAATGGAATATATCATACCTTATCTTGATAATGGTTTGCCTCTTTTCATTTTGAACTCTTCTCGTCAGCTGAGGAAGCTTTTGCAAAGGTTCCTTCTTTTTACACATAAAAATGGTCCATGTGTATCTTGAATAATCATTTACCACCAGTAAGGTGTATTTCTTTCCACTAATTCTAGTTGGTTCAACAAGACCAAACAAACCCATATGCAATAAGTGTAATATCCTAGTTGAAGAAAGATTTGGCTTATCCTTAAATGAAGACTTTATTTGCTTTCCTATCTGTCATGCATCACAAAGGCTTTCCTTCTTGTATACTGAGTCTGGCAATCCTTCCACAAGATGACTCCTTGCAAGCTTGTTGATTGTCTTAAAATTCAGGTGACATGGCTTTTTGTGCCACAGCCAACTTGATTCGGCTATACTCTTGGCTAACAGATATGTGCTAGGTGTAGCAGTCAACCAATCCAGTACATACATGTTTTTCTATCTTGATCCTGATAGCACAACCTCATTGGATTCAACATCCTTGATCTTTCAAACTCCCATGCTGAATTCTACATTGTAGCCCTTATCATATAGTTGACTAATGTTCAACAGATTGAATTGAGCCCTTCAACATAGGCTACATCTGTGATTTCTAGTCCATTTTTCCTTATGGATCTTGTGCCTTTGATCTCCCCTAGAGCTTCATTTTCTCCAAATATGACTTTAGTCCCTATTGCTTCCTTGAAGTTTGATAAATTTCTTTTATTCCCTGTCATATGTCTGGAACAACCATTATCCATGTACCAGGTTCCTTGGCACTCAGCTATTCCTTGAACCTGCAATCAAGGAAATTAGTTCTTAGGTACCCATACTTGTCTGGGTCCTAAGGGGTTAGCACTATCAGTTGATCCAACCAACCTATAGACAAATGGTCTGACTCGAATAGGTTGCCACCTATCAGTTCCATAATCATAATGAACATTAGCAAATTGCTTAGGAGGTTTAGGCTCACAAAACTATCTATTCTGTTTGTATGCCTGTGTGTGAGCTTGTGCCTTTGCTTTCTTGAGATAGTAATGGAACTTTTGCGCATATTGGGCATTGTGCTTGGGTGCATATGTGTGCTGATAATGGTTCCTATGCCTTGGGAATGATCTATTTTTGGTTTGAGGTCTTTGCCACTTGGGCTTGTGTCCCTTAGAACTTGGATGATGTCTCATTTGATTGTTCCAATCAGCTTGGCTGGGATAATTTCTACAATTCCCATCATATGGCTTTCTCTGCTGAAACCTCTGGGGCTTTCGGTAGTTCTATTTTGATTTCACAGAATATTTTTGGTTTGGTGTCTATGATGGACTCTTCAGAATTTAATTCCAGTTGTCCTTTCAGCATACTCTGCTGGCTTTTTGCCTTTGCTTTATATCCTAGGTCAACATGGTTGTGATTGTGTTTGTGAGTGGGTGTGCGTGTAACATATGGTGCTTTGGATTTTTTGACTCCCTCATTACTTTAGGATCCTTTTTCCATTACCACTCTTGCAGTTTGGGCATGCACAGAAGAATAAAATCCTATGCATGTTTTATCTGCATTTTCCTTTTGTATCATTATCAATTCATCCAATGATTTTTCAAATCATTGGATGAATTGATAAATGATGCAATCACATTTTTCAAATCTTTTTCCCTCTTTTCTCTTTCAGCTAAGTCAGCTTAAATCTTAGCTATTTCATCCTTCAGCTCAGTGTTCTCAGCAGCTATGTGACTTAGAGTACTCAGCTCCTTAGTCAAGTATGTGGCTTTTGAGCTGGTTGTTTTCCTCATTTAAAAGTGTCTGTGAGGTCTTTACATGCTCAAAATCTTTCATCATTTGCCTAATGAATCACAAAGATAAGTGGGTGATGAAGTGTTTGTGTCACTATCACTATCATCAGAATTAGAATGAGATGAGTTAGAATGTACCTCATCTTCCTGTTCTTTGGCCATGAGGCATATCAAAGACTCTTTTTTTTGTGTCTGAGAAGTAATCAGCCTCACTGCTGTCTGACTCAGCTAGGTCTTTGCACTTGGCCGTGTCTGCAGCTTCAGCAGGCAACATAGCTTTCTTCTTTTCTTGTCTTCTCTCTCTGAAGACTTTTATTTCTTCCTCATTTATGTACTTTTTGAATGGTGGATAGGGACAGTCAACAACAAAATGTCCTGGTTGTCTGCAGTTCCAGCACAGGTTCTCAACTTTCTAGAGGTCGGCTCTTTCATCTCTCTGATTATCAGCTCTCTGATATTCAGTCCTCTGATGGTCAGCTCTCTTTGGTGGTCTATTTTCCCTTGCTTTGAAGAACTTGTTGAATCTCTTCACCATAAGGGAAATCTCCTCCTGGTTAATGGCTTCCTTGGATTCAGCTCTTTTAGATTCTCAAGCCATGAGTGCAGCTGTCTTGGGTACAATAGTCTCTTCTTGCTCGTTCTTTCTGAGCTCAAATTCATAAGCCTTTAAGTTTAAGAACAACTCATGGTTGTATTTTCTTGTAAGGTCCATTGAATGTCTCAAAGTCATCACCATCATTTCCTACTTAGCTGGGAGCGACCTGAGAATTTTCATACACATTTTATTATGTGTATATTCTTTGCCTACAGCTGAGAGCTCATTGGTTATCTGTATGAATCTGGCATCGAGGTGGTCCAGACTCTCACTTGCAAGCATTTTGAAATTTTCAAACTTTTGTACAGCAACAATTAATTTATTTTCTTTAATTTGATCCGATCCTTCACAAATTAAAGTAAGTTTCCCCCATATTTCTTTAGCCGTTCTCCAATATTTCACTTTGTTTAACATGGCCTTAAAGAGGGTTTTATACAAAATGTCCTTGGCAACATTATCCAAGTTGTATCTTTTTCTATCCTCGTTCTTCCACTTGCATCGAGGCTTCTCGACCATTGCTGGTGTTGGTGTAACAAGTACATCATCTTCTCCTTCAGCAGGAGCAACACCTCTTACAGTTGTATTGATTTTCAATATTTGTAGTGGCCTATCCTCAATGGCAAATCACATCTCATCGTGTAAGGCTGGAAGATGTGCATGCATGCGTATTTTCCAATCATCAAATCCCTCAACAGTGAACATTGGAATGCGAGTTAGATTTGCTTCCATTATAATAACTTATTTTGCAAGAAAATCTTTAAAACAGAAAGTGTTGTATTCTTTGAAAAAGAATGAGATCCAGTTAAGTGACCAGTGTGGAAGGCTCAATGAACCAACTGCTCTGATACTATTTGTAGGTCCCAATGGGTGATAAAGTAAAGTCTAGAAGGGGAGGGTTGAAAAGACTTTACAAAATTTTCGATTTAGTCCTTTTTAAATTCAGAGTTGTCTCAAGTCAGTTGGGTCCTTGGTTGACAACTAAGTTTACTTGCACAACATAGTTAGCAACTCAAAAAATTCGACTGAGTTGTTGATAGTATAACTTAACTGATTCAATTAACTTTTTAAATACTCAGTAGACTTGGTTTTTACAGCGGAAGACTTTCACCTTTGTGTGAAATATATTTTTCAACACCTGTTTTAAGCTTAGTTATTATCAGTTGACTTAGTAAATTAAACAAACATCAGTATAAGTATGCAAGAATAAAAGTATGCTGGTTGTAAATGACGCAAGCAATTTTATTGTGGTTTGAGTATGGAGTAATTCCTCTAATCCACTCTTCTCCATCCCCTGGAGGAATCAACTAATGTAACTGTAACTTTTTTACAAAATGTTGACAGTCCAAGCTTAGCCTTGATCACACAGATGGCTCAGCTTCAGGGACTCAACTTCTTCACAAAACAGTTATCTTGCTACTTCGGCTCCTTAAAACTCTTGGATTTGTTAACACAACCCTCCAACGAGTCTAAAGCCTCTCCTCTTGTTAGAACTTGAACCTCACTAAACCTCCTTCAACCTTGGAGTCTAGGCCCCTTGTTCTTTGAAACAAGATTTTTCTCTTCAACAGGTTTGAAGTTTTATTTCCTTCACTGAATGTGTTGGATTGATTTCCTTCGAGTTTAGGCTTGAGGATATGAATAGAATGCTTGAGAGTGTTATGCTTTGATTGCTTGATTTCTCTTGTGTCTCAGATTTTGCATAAGCGTCTTCTCTCTTGTGTTCCTCAGCCTTATAGTGCATGTTTGAAAAACATATTTGTTGAAGAGATAGGTGTATTTTTCAAACTACACTTTGAGGTTCTTGGCTTGTCTTATCTTGAAGCTTTGTTGTAGACTGATCCTTGAATTTAATGTTGTCTGGCCTTTCCTTAAACTCTGCTAGTTTTCAAGTACATCTCATTGGCTCCTTGCTTTTTGCACTCTTTCAGCAAAACAACTGTAAGGTAGGTAGTCTGACACATAGCTATTTTCAGCAAACAATTGACTTGCTTTGACAACGAATCACTTCAGCTTTCTTTGATCCTTCTACTTAATAACTCCTTTGACAGTCAACTCCATTTATCTTGGAGTGACTCAATTGTCAGTCTGCTGACTGAGAAAGCTTTTCTGTCACTTGACTGATACTTAACGTAACTTCACTCAGCTGCCACACAACTGATTCTTCCCTTCGATCTTCAGTCGAGTCCTGCGTTCTTCAACCTGGCTGCTCCTACTCAGCTTATAGAACCCTATCTATTACAAGTTGATTTATATTGGAATTGTGGTGCCAACTTCCTAATATAAGTTTTATATGGTATCATCAAAATCTAATACATAAAGTTCCCAACACGAAATCGCAGCAAGGTTCAGAGCCTACAACATAATTTGTACAAGTCTTAGCCAAGTAAAGAGACAAAGCATGAAGAATGGAAAAGCGAAGAAATTAGAGAAGCTTGCCCGAGCAAGGTCCCCGCTAAGGTGAGTCCCAATGCCCTTGAAGGACAAAAACCCAAAGAAAAACTGGTCATCAGATGATATAGCTCCTCGGGTATGGGCGTAGCCAAAGACAGAATCAATGTAGTCCCAATGGGACTAGATCCCCTAGCGATGGTTCACTCCACCAGAGAAGACAACTCGGGGACCAACACACTCAGAAGCAGCAATACTGACTCCATCCTCGGCCTCTTCCCTCCCGAAGGGTCTATAGAAGGACCCTAGCTGGAGTGACGTCAGTATAATCACCGGAGTGTGAGCCAGGGCACCTATCACCCTCCTAGCGGGAAGGGCGCCTCTCACTCTCCTAGGGAGAAGGGCATGGCCTATCACTCCGAGGTGGGACACTCGAGCTCCCGTTGGTAGCATATTTCCCCTTAGCTTTCTCCTTCTCCTTCTTCTAGAAAGCCACCAACTCTGCAATGATGTAACTCTCCTTAGCTGGAAAGCAATTAGAAGCAACATCAGAAAAGGAACTAGTGAAAATATACAAGTAAAATGGGAAGCAATATAAAGAAGTAAATCAAAGCAGGATACCCAAGAACTCTCTAACATTCAGAAGATTTTCAAACAAGTCCCGAGACCTATAAGCCTCCGCCATCTCCTTCTAGGAAGTGGAAGTGCCTCGCGCGATCTTAACCTCGGAAACCCACTCATGAGAAATCTCCCAACCGTTCCCTCTCACATAAAAGAAATCCTCCGTCCACAGCAGAGAAGGAAATCCATCTAAGAACTTACACTGAGGATGTGGGAAGAAGTTGAAGAAGGTGTCACTTGGTGGGGGTGAACCACTTCGGGACTATCATTTTCGTACTCCTCCTTAGAAGACTCATCACTTGAGCTCGAATTCGGCTCAAGCTCTACCTCCCCATCACCATCAAAATACAAGTCTGGAGCAAGGGGATGCATATCAAACTCCATGGAAAAGCATGGATATGGAACTGAACCGTGGACAGAACGCCTGGTAACACCTCAACCTCCGCGTGGAATGGAAGAAGTACCAAAATCCGGAGCGTGGCTCAAAACATATGAAAACTCAGGGAAAGATCAAGGAAAACAAGAGGAATAACGGACCGGGGAGCTTGGGACGCCCCCGAGGGCACACCCTTATAGCTGCCCGGGGAGGGCACCAAAGGGGCGCCTTTGCCCACTCCAGTGAGGTGCCCCGGGGCGCCCTCTGGGGCATTCATCTCCTTCTCTGCGCGATGCACTCCATCTCTCCATCAACTCTCAACTCAAGTCTCAACTGAAGTCACAACTCAACTCTCACCTCAAGTCTCTCCTCACCTCTTACTAGTAAGAAATTTCCTATGTCTTTTATAAAGCAAAAAAATTCAAAAATTGGGAGGTAGAGATATATAATTTACCTTTGGAAGATATGGTCACAAGCCTCCACTTTAAAGTATCCTAGTGCAAAGTGGTTAATGATTCTTCAAAGATAAAACAACATATACTACAAGCCAAGCATAATATTTTCTACACCGGATTAGCTTCCGCACTGCTTCATCCCTCCGCAAAGACCGAGTGGGGGACTTATGTTGGGGACAAAAAGCAGTCCGAGTTTGGCCCAATCGGTCGCTTTCTTTTACGTAAACTAACCCATAGGCCAAATTCTCCTACAGGGCCACGGGGCCCATCTCCCAGGTATAAAAAGGTCCCTCCTATTAACTGTAAGTTATAATTAACTCATAATTAATTATTCTCTTACGCATTCAGTATTTGTTTATTATCTTAATTTCTCTCTCGTTCACCGTCCTAACTTGAGCGTCGGAGGGGCCTCCCTGGGATAACCTCCGAGGCCCTCTAATATTTGCGCGTGAGCGTAAGCAAGTTCCCAATCGAAGGAGTTAGCAGTTCAAGAAACATAAGACGAGAAGACTTCCCTCTCGGAAAGAAAAATTTGGTCAACTCAATTGATTAGGATGATCTGCTCTAAAAAACATGATCAATTAGTAATTCCATTAACCTGCCTTGTACGTCCAGCTTTCTCCTCGTACCATTTATTGAAGAACATGCAATTGCGTACAAATTCTTCGCCAACCAGCTTTCTCTTACTATTTATTGAATAACATGCACTTGCGTACAATTTCATCGTCAACTAAGATTCCTTTTTCAATTAACAAGTCATCAAAAATTAACAAGGAAATTACATTAAGAAATCACAGTAAATTGATATCACCACTCTACTTTGACCTTAATTAATGTTAATGCCCATTACAAACTTACAGTGTGAGATTACTTCTTTCAATTTCAGTTGATCAATAGCATCAAGCATAAAGCGCGTACAATATTTACTTAACTTCATAATTTAGCATTATTTACTCCATTACTTTTGTACAAATGGTAACGCCATTAAGTCATTCAGAAGGACAAAATTGTTAATTTATAATGTTTCTAATGCGCAATAATGTATTAAATCTACAATCCAAATGTCTAAAATAAGATTTGTCTAACTAGAAAACGTATGTAAAAGGGTCGCTTTAAGATGTAATTCCCATAAAGCATCTTCACTAATTTTCGTTTCTTGATTCATGTGCTAGCCGTACATGCATGTCCTCTAAAATATTGAGGAAAAATCAATATTATTAATCATCATGAAGCATTCCTAACAATCTATTGAAACAAAAGAACAATAGATTCTAAATTTCATCCTACATGTTTTTAATGGCAAATCTCACTTTGTCCCCTTATATTTTTCTTGAGCATCACTTTATCTCTTCGCACTCTCAATTGTATCAGTTTACCCCGATGTAATGTCAATTAGTATCACATTACCCTCTTATGCTTTTATAATATTGTTTTATACTTATATACTCAAATGACCTTTTTAACGTTACCTATTAGTTTTAGTAAAATAACAAAATTATTTTAAAAGGATTTAATATTATAAACTTGTACTTATTTTGTATATTAACTTTTAACTTGACTAATTACCGCTTAATACTAAATATATTTAATCTATATATTTTCATTTAGTTGCTATTTTTTTAACTTAATATAGTTCCTATTAAATTAATATATATAATAGATATTTAGCTAATAAATATATACTTTTAATTTCTTAATTTCTATTACCTTATTTATCACAAACTTAAATATATATAATCGATATAATACATGTTTATTAAAGATGTGATATAGTTTTAGTAATTTTTCAATTATTAATTGAATAATTATAATTTAATAAAAAAAAACTATGTTAAATAGTGAAATAGTTATTTTAGTGGTTAATTTTCTGAATACTAAAATGAATATTTTAGTTGTTTTCATGAGTTGTTTTTTCTGGATATCCAATAACTGGATATCCAGTTACATAACTCAATATCGAGTTATGGTTACTCGATATCCAATAAATGGATATAAGTTACATACATAACTCGATATCGAGTTATGATTACTCGATACCCAGTTATGTAACTGGATATCGAATTACCTGATCAATATACTCTCACTTATTATAACCGGATAATTAGGTTTTTTAATAAAGGAAGATAGAATAAAAGCTAATTTAATCGAGTAAGGTGGTAAAATGATACAATTGAAAGTACAAGAGAATAATGTGATATTCAATAAGAGTTTAGGAGGGTAGAATGAGATTTACCCTCTTTTTAATTGGTGTCCTCTTATTGAGGAGATCCAAGTATTGCGTTAATATGGATTAAATCACGGTAACCAGCCTTATACATTCAGCATTCTCCTCAGAACCATTTATTGAAGAACATGCAATTGCGTAAAAAATCTAAGATTCATTTTTAAGTTAATAAGTCAGCAATAATTAATAAGGAAATGCCGTGTGTTAATTAGCAATCCATCAATTGATATCCTCACTTTTAAACTTTGATGTTATGCACTTTAGTTTTGGAAAGTCATTATTTTTGCCCCTTTTTTAAAATGACAAATATACAATTCTCTGTCCCAACACAGTGTTTACGTTGCCAGATCAATAATAAAATAAATTAATTGTGGCCCGCTCAACAGCTATAATTTTAGCTTGTAATCTAACATTAACTTAAACCTTAGACCAGATTACGTTTGTTTGCAATATTTTTAGTAACTGATTTGTGCCTTTAAATCCGACCTCTCTCGGGACCAAAAGTACTAACAAGCAAATCAAGCATACTGCATACATCCATATTTTAAACATTAGTGCCTAGTAAAATGTTGTGCATACAGTTTCCATTTTCTCAAACAATCAACATCAGTTTTTCTTCCCATCACAAGAAAGAGCCCTTATCGACACATTGCACGAGCCGAAACAAAATTAGAGATGCGGCAAATAACTCTGCAAAGTCTCGCCATCCAAATTCTTCAATTTTAAAGTTTCGTTCGGCAGGGGGATCAAAATGTGCTGCTACTGGAAATGACAAGGAGAAAAATCAAATCCAGTTGCCAGAAGGGCTAGAACCAGAAGTGATGCCCAAACATGTCGCAGTCATCATGGATGGAAATAGAAGGTGGGCTAAAAATAGAGGGTTGCCAGTAAAACAAGGTCACAAAGCTGGAGGACAAGTCCTGAAACAACTTGCTACATATTTTAAGAACTATGGTGTGAAAGTTCTCACAGTTTTTGCCTTTTCTACTGAAAATTGGTTTCGCCCCAAGGTACGTACATGCATAAACTTAACTTCTTACTCGGCCACGTTGATATATCAGTATTTCTTTTTCCAGCCATTTTATAAGTAATAGTATATATATAAAAACTACATGCACTTTAACGGAGACAAAACTTATTCAATCAAATCCAATTACCAATTGTTGTAAATGTGATCAATTTTCGGATGGGCCAATTTTTCGTTGTATGATATTATTTTTGATGCAAAATGAGCAGGAGGAAGTTGACAGTTTGATGAAGTTGTTTGAAGAGGGTACAGAGTGAGATATGGAGGAGCTAATGCGGTAAGCACATATTACACCTAATTGAAAAAAATATTTTAAAATATGAATTGAAATATTATGTATTGCATGTATCTATAATAACATTATACATACTTATGCAAGGAAATAAATACATAGTCTTGAATGTGTTTTTCATAATTTTGATGATGATAATTTTTTCTTTTTTTGATTTTATCAATAAAAAATATTAAATTGTATTACAATGCATGGACATATAATTTATAGAACCGTTAGGAAAATACACATGACACATGACAAAACAGGAACATCATAAATATACAATTTGTGCATTACACTAGGGTCGCATCTAGTTTAGTAATCAACAATGACTCGTTACTCACAGTACTATTAAATATGAATTCATGCACGTACTAATTACTCTAATCTAGATACATGAATTAGAAGATACATGTATTACAAGTCTCATGCATGCATTTCTAGTTTATTAATTAATTTCTAAACTTGTTCTGATGAGGAACACGGTTCCATTCACAGAAATGATGTGCGTATATCTATTATGGGGAATATAAGCAGACTACCAAAGTCTTTGAGAAATCGTATATATTCCGTACAGAAGCGTGCCGAGGCCAACAAAGGACTGCACCTGGTGACGGCTTTGAACTATAGTGGTCGATATGACATAACTGAAGCCACCAAAAAAATCGCGGGCAAAGTAAAAGATGGGATTTTTCAAGTAAAAGACATCGACGAGGCCCTATTCGAGCAGCATCTGGCTACACATGGCATCGAGTTTCCAAACCCTGATTTGCTGATAAGAACAAGTGGTGAATTGAGAGTGAGCAATTTCATGTTATGGCAATTGGCCTACACCGAATTGTTTTTTGTGGACAAACTGTTTCCCGACATTGATGAGGCAGATATTGTGGAGGCTCTAACAAACATTTCGGAGGCAAAGACGTTATGGTGGACACAAGTACTAGACACACACACACATAAATATGTGCGTGTGTGTGTGTGTTTGAGATTATGGAATGATGGTAAAAAGCATGTGTTTGTTGTGAGTGGATGTTGGAATTTTACAATAACAATAATAAAATTCACATAACCATCCTAGAACATGCGGAATAATTCTAGGATATAGAAAACATCATGCTATAATCATCAAAGATTTATCGATTAGACGAAATACATGAATACATCATGATTAATGATTATACTATGAATATGAAATATCTCCATGAACACGATCTCGATGAACACGAACACTGCATGAGTGCATACACGAACGGGTTTGGTTTTATGATCTTCCTCAACTAAATCTCTAGATTCCTTATGGGATCTTCAGTTAGAAAACTATGTGCGATTTACTATATTGGGGACCATAACCATAAAGTTCTTTACAAAGGTATCAAATTAGGGTTCCCATAATCCCCTAATTTGATTCCTATTAGGTATATAATCATTGTTTCCATCTCTTAATTAGTCCAATAAAATTAATTAAAAATATAATTTTAATAAAAATTTGTTGCCCACATATCATGTGAATTAAAATAATACTTAACAATCTCCCACTCGAGTTATATATTATTCTTTAAACAATTATATTTTCTTATGCGCACAACTGTTTGTCATTTTATTCTTTGACTACTGCCTGACAATCTGTTCCATCTCATATACTAAAATGAGACTATCACAATTTTCGTGACATTCAATATCATGATTCAACCATGCATGATAATCACCATACCAGTACATTCAATGACATAAATCAAATATGGTGAGCAACATGCAAATATCATGCAATGGGATGTTAATTATGCATATTTTCAACTGGTCCAATAGTCTTTAATGAGATCAATTCTTATTTAATGTAAAACATCACAAATAAACACAGAATTGAGTTTAGAAAATAGAATAACCATCAACTTTATTCTAAAGAAAACCAAATGGTCCAAAAGTTGAAACGAAATATATAGAATATCAACTCCCACTAAACTAAGGTATGATCTGTAATAACACCCATATGAGCAGTATGCTCGTGAAAGTCCTTAAGTGTTAATACCTAAGTTAATGAATTTTCAGTGCAAGAAAAATACAAATAGACATCACCGAAAAGATATCATTTTTTTCATTTCCCCATTGTCTAATATGTTTTAACATCAGTGACTTATAAAATCGATGTCATTATCCGCTAATAGATATCGGTTTTAGCATAACGATGTCAATTAGCGGAAAAAACACTCATAAACATCGGTTATTGCGACAGTTTCTTATAACTGATGTTTATTCCAAGTTTAACATCAGTCTTTAGACAACGGTGGTTGTAATGGATGTTTATTGGCGGAAAAACGCAATTTAATAAAAAAATGAAATATACGTTTTCCTCTTTCTTTCCAATTTCTCTAAGCACGTTATCTTCCATTTTTTTACGTTTATTCTTTTTCCTTTAATTTCTCTTTTAACACGATATTACTCAATTCTTAATAATATAGAATTAGGTTATATTGAATAACATGATATTTCTATCTTTAACACGGTTTTCTCTCCACTTCGATCGTTGCTCGGTAAAACATCGACCATCGCTGGTGTTCTATGGCTGCTCCAGAAATTTCGACCATCGCTGGTGTTGCATAGCCACTACAACCATTGCCTCAAGGCGCTCGTAGCTCATCTCAAAAAACCGCTCCGTAAAACTCCTGCGCCTCTAACCTTTTGACCCAAAACCAAGGTTGTAAAACCCTAGCCCCTACTTAGTTTGTCTGCTTTGTTTTGAAATCTTAGTACCAATGTGATGTTTTATTCATAGTTTTCAATCTAAATTTCTTTGATTCGATGTTCGCTATTAACTAGGGTTTGAAATTGATTATATTAGAATTTTTTGTGCTCTGAATTTTGTATAGTTGTGAATGAATTAGGTAAGGAGAACATTGATAAGACGCTTAATATTATTATCTAACCCAATTTGATAGCTCACGCCAGGTCTAGTCCACTCCTTTTTCCTCTTCACTAGTACAAAAAAGGCTACAGGATTACCATATATGCATCGGTCTTCCATGTAAACCAATGCCTAAAGAGTTGTGGTGGCAAATTTGAAAATAAAACCAAGTCGTTAGGTATCAGTTGTTAATAAAAAACTGATACTTATAAACTATTTAAAAATTAAATTAATTACATAAAACATCTGTTTCGTAAGAAAAACAGATACTTTTTACTCTACTTTGGGTATCGGTCCTTCCATACAAGTGATACCTATAAGTTTCTAATTTTTAATTAGAGGATTACCTTCAGCCTTGTTAAACTTACTAGAACTTTTTTAAAGCGTAGCCGCCCGCCGTCCCCGACTCCAATATTATCCTCTTCATCATCCTCGGCGGTATCTATTTCGCCTTCCTCCAATTGAACCTGCCGGAAGTCCACTTCCAGCGGCTCGACGTCAACAGGGTCGACGTCAGCGGCGACACGATGGTGACGGTGGACTTCAAGATCCACCTAAATGTCACCAACGGCAGCGGCAAAATCGAGCTCCACTACGGCAGATTGACCGCCGTCGTGTCCTCCGCCGGAGTCGGCTTCGGGGATTTGAAACTGGCAGATCTGCATTAGCATCCACGGACATGAAAGTGCACCCGGTGATTAAGAAGAAGGCGGTGGAAGAGGCTTAAAGGTGGGGAGTTTTCTTATCTCTATCGATTCTTATTGTGAATGGAACACTATTATGAGATGTGATCTCATTTTATTTTGCTTTGCAGCGAAGTGTGATGTTAAAGTCTCAGTGAATGATATTATAGACTTTGCAGAGTTCAGAAGGAGAGTGGGGAATAAATGTTCCGTTAATGATTCCAGGGCTTTGTTTGAGCTTCAATATCGACGCGGCAAGGTATATTTTGTAGATCTTCATCTTCTACGCTGTAGACTCTCAATTTGATCTCAGGTTAAAATTTTCCGTACTATCTGAAATGGTTATTGATTTGATTAATGGTCTTCCTGTTGGGTATTACGGATGAAAAGATGTAATGTGAGAGAGGTAAAAAATATGTGGAGGCTAAAAAATATTTGAATTACTATAACAATGATTGCAAGAATATAATTTTAGAAACACTCAATATTGAATATTTGCTAAACTCTCTCACTCAATTTCATGATACATACGAATGACAAATGACAAATGATTGAATATATATTGAATATAATTTTAGAAACACTCTCTTACTATTGAATTCACTTATTTTTATGATACATACGAATGACAAATGATAGCCTATTTATAGGAATCATAAACAAGGCTTAAATCAAATAATTAAGAATAAACTAATTAATCAACATGATAAGGTTTGGTGGGATGTATTTCTATCCACACACGTAAGCTTGTATCCAACAATATGAAAGTGGGTTGTTGGATGGAAATTATGGAATGCCAAGTGTTCCTCTGCAAATTATTTTTTTAACACCCCCTCTTGTAATTTGAACACTCTTCCGAAATTATTCAATATTTTCAAGGCTCACTGCTTTGGTGAAACTATCTGCCAATTGCTCCTTTGTGTTCACAAACTCCAATTGAATTTTTTTATTATTCACAAGACTTCTAATGAAATGATGTCGAAGTTCAATGTGCTTCGATCTTGCATGAAAAACAGGATTTTTTGTCATTGCAATGGTTGACATGTTGTCACAGAAAATTACTGTGGGAGTGTATTGGCTTTGCTGAACATCATCCAAAATTCTTCTAAGCCATACTGCTTCACAAGCTGCATCAGTGGCGGCGATGTATTTGCTACATCTTTAAGGTTGCAAACCCAAGTGCAGGTTGTCTCAAGTATTAATTTTCTCGTGAGTCCGAGGTCGATCCACATGGAAGATTATGTAAGTTTACAGGGAATATTTTTCTTTGAGAAATAAATAGATATTTTTTAAACTAGTAAGAAATATAATTTTTTACGATAAACTTGATTAATAAAATTGTTGAGGATAGAGATCCACTCTTGATTTTGGATAAAGGAATGATTATATTTTCTTACCTCTTCAATTACTACTATTGGAATCCATACACAACGAATGTTCCAATAGAAAGATATTCTAAATATAAATCATGTAATAAGGTGAACATGTTTTATTACCAATTATTGTTTATCTTATAACGCCAATACTTGCTTATGGACTCAAGTATTCATGCATTCTCTTGTCTACAATAAATCAAGGTATCCACGTTAGTAGTCGGTTGAAGTAAAACCAGACATTTAACTAAATGGAACCAAGTATTTTTTGTGCCAATAGAATGCATAAATCAAGAATACCATAAATCAATAAGGGAATAATCTAAAAAATAAATTGATGATCAAAACAATAAAATCTAATGTAAAGCTACAACCATTCCTTTTCCTTCATCAAGAGTTTCACTCTATTCCTCAACACAATAAACTTAGAAAGACATAAAGAAAGTAGAGAAAATAAGATATTGTATGAAAACTAAGGAAAGCATTTTTATGAAATACTAGAAAATCTACTATAATATAGGAAAACAAGAATGAAACTTTCTTTGAAACTCTAATTTTCTATACAAACTTGTGTGTTTAGCAAGTGTAAATGACCTCTATTTATAGGCAACACAATAATTCCTATTGGAATTATTTTATTTTTTTATTTTCAAGATAATTGTCAAAATGCTGAAAATTTGAAACCAACTCCATTATTTCATTTGTTTGGTCTTTTTGGAAAGGATTCTTGCTGATTCATCTTGATTTTCTTTAACACAATAATTCTCACATGTCTTGGCTGCATTTTCCCACTGATTTGAATGCATTCCAAGAATTATTAGCCAAGATATGATGTAATAAGTGTGGAGTGGTTGGCCTGCGGGATCATGACTGCAGCATCTTGTTGCATTTTCTAATGAAAGTTGTAGCCAAATGAGTTGGGAAGACACAGTAAAAATTTCAGCACCATTGAACATGTGGTCTTCGAGTTATGCCCATAATACTGACCTTGGTCCAGTCTTGACAGAAAATCGGTCTCTTAAAACATGAAATTGTGATGAACTTTTGATCCAAGAAAATATCATCCCAAACTTTGATTTAGGCTTTAATATCTCTGAATATTTGTTAAAGAATGGATTGTGAATCCATATCTTCAAGAATCATCCCTAAATCATGCCGGAATTGAAAGTTATGCGCATTGATCCAAACCTGCATAAAAAATGTTTCCTACTACAATTTTGTATTGATTTCCTTTTTTATTTATAACACATAATAATACTATAAATTTATATTATTACTAATATTAATAAGGTAAAATATTATTACAAACCGAAAGTAATTGTATATTTTTTAACGTTTATCACACCCCCCAACCAGCTTATTACTAGTCCCCTAGTAATTAAAGCGCACAAAATACAAAAGAAATTTTTATGAACATGGCATGATATTATTTCTTTAACAAAAACTTGTGAAAATGTCTAACAATCAAAACGTTTATTGTCAATTATCATAGATGCTATCAAGAATAAATATAATTTTTATGTATATTTTTATATAGAGAAGAAATATTGTATATATGCACAAAACCACCGTTGCATTCCGCAAACCAAGATACATAAACATCAAATTTAATCATGAAAAAGCCTCAACTCCATATCCTCACGGGTTAGTGTTTATCATTTAAGCTGGTAAGGTGTTCACTCATGGAGTTGGAAAATAGTTAAAACTCTCAAGGAAATGGCCAATAAAATTTAGGACAAGCATTCAAACAAAAATTGAGCATGAGATAGGAAGTTATAAAATTTGAAATACCTAAATTTTCATACCCAAAATATGTTTCGAAATTTTATTGGTTTAGAATGGCAAACTAAGTAATAGTATTCATTTTTTTTCTTCTTTTCTTTTTTCTCTTTTTTTTCTTTTTTTTGTTTTTTTTTTTCTATCATTTTTTCTCTTTTATTTTTTTTTCATTTTTCACTTTTTTTCTTCATTTGTACAACATGACTTTACATGATAATATAAAAATGAGAAATACTCATCACGGACTTTATAATGGAGTATTGTAATAGAAATTGAAAATGTAGATATTAACCAAATCATTTCTCCACATGGTAGGTAGACATATTTAAGTATTTCAGATCACAACATAACCATTTCAAATGACCAATTAAAGTTCAGAATGCTTGTTTTCTCAAACTCACCACTCATTCACAAAAGATGTGTGAATATTGAAAATCAAACGCTTTATCATGATCAAACTTTCAGTTTTATGTATCACAACCAATCTCTCCACAAAGCATAGAATGTGCATAAAGCAATTTCTTCTCCTTTTTTTTGTTTTTATTTAATCAAGATAGCATCATTGAATTCAACAATAAAGCTATTTCCATGCTGGATAATTCACAAATTTTTTTAAACCAAATACAACATGCCATGTTTTTTTTTTAAAGAAAAGAACACAACAACATCATAATAGAGATGCATCTCAAGAACATCAAAATGACATTCTTTACTCTGCCATCAGTTTTTTTTTTTAAAAAAATCCAAAATAAGATCACACATTTAAAAAAAAGGAAACACACATTTACCATATAAAAGAAAATATCATTATCCCTTCCCCCCAACTTATTTGAAACATTGTCCTCAATGTCAAAAATAATTAGGAAAGTAAAGTTTAGAAGATATCACCTGATGTATGGCTTATTGAAACTGAAAGAACATAATGGCATTTGTAACCATGATGGGTAAATTTCACAATGTCAGAGATAAATCCAATTTGTGTTTTCGACTTGTATCTTCAGGCCAAACAATATGAGCAACTGTTGGATCTGGCTTGTGAATGTATGCTTGGAGTTTGTCGATTAATTCGCTTGGAGTTGTCGCACAAATTATGATTCGTCTGGCTGACTGTGAAATAAAACCTTTCTCGACAGCATAATCTAAGAAAGATAACAAACCATCAACGAAACCATTAACATTAAGAATACCTATAAAGCCTCGGTGAATGTTGAGTTGTGCCGTGAGACCATTTGAAATAACTCTTCCAGTGTACCAAAACCACCAGGTAGGGTGATAAAGGCATCAACATTATTCATCATATTTACCATTCTATCTTGCATGTTTAATACTCTTAACTCATCTCCAATGGTTTCTCCAATTGTATTTCGACTTAAAGATTTTGGAACAACTCCTAAGACTTTGACTCCTCCCAAATACGCAGAACCAGCAATACGTCCCATTAACCCTTGACAACCACCCCTGTATACTAAGTGAATCTGTTTATTAGCAAGAACTTTACCAAGATTATTGGCTTCCTCAATAAAACAACTATCTTTCCCAGGACTAGAACCACAAAATACAGCAATACTATTAATTTTACGGAAATAAGACACTTCCATATCTCTCTCTCTCTCTCTCTCTCTCTCTCTCTCTCTATTTTTGTTTTTTTATTAAGCTACGAACAGGAAACACAACAATAATTTAAATTATAGCAATTTTTTTCTTTTTTCCTTTTTTTTTTAAAAAAGTTTGAAATAAAGACAATAAAGTAAAGACAAACAATTAAATACTAACTCGTGAATGAACAGTAAAGTAGTTGTGATTGTGGCTCACATCTTCCTCTGATTTTACGTCCAGAAACGGCTTAAACGCCCTCTATGGGTCGGGGATATGCTTCCCATCCAATTTTCTTATAAATTGGCAAACAGGGTCTTTTAACGTCAGATTCCCAAGACTAAGTTCACGTTCTTCACAAAATTGGAGCCATAATCGGAGAATTTCACGATGCACAAATCCACTAGGATGCGTATCAAGATTCCATAGAATGTTATCTAAAGACTCCTTACTCAGGCCATCCTTAATGAATTGAATTTTATCCTCTGGATTTCTAGAAACCATGCCTAAAGAACGACATCGTGTGTCACAAGTCCATCTAGCACATTTGTGACAAACTTGCATTCTTTTGGCCCTTCGTTTTTTCGAATATGAACTTTTGCCAAAACCAGGCATGCATTTAGTAGGAGGAAATGAAAATTCACCTGCTAATCTTACCTTTGCTTCAATTATCCAACGTATATCTTCTGGAATACCTTTGAGCATAAACAATCTTAACATTTCAAGTCTGGCTTTATATATTTCTAAAATTTCTATTTTAGCAAGAAAATAAAATCTCTTTTTGAGAGTAGGGGGAATTCAAATGAAAGAAAATGAGAAAATAAAATTATGTACAAATATCAGTGTTTGTAGGAAACTGATGAGTCCGACTTAATAGTCACGGAGTACCGTTATTCGCCATTTAACCGGGAAAATAAATAATTAAACCATACAAAATACACATATTTATAAGAAACAAATATGCACACTAATTATAACAAGGATTATAAAGAAAAAGAACTTCCTCTGGAAAGAATTGATTCTCTAGAAATAGTTTAAGTCTTTGTCCATTTACTTTGAATATATTACCATTTCTAGGATTCTCAATGTCAACAGCTCCATACGGATATACTTTTTTCACAATAAAAGGACCACTCCACCTTGACCTTAATTTTCCAGGAAATAAATGCAATCGAGAATTATAAAGCAAAACCTTTTGACCAAATTCAAATGTTTTTCTTATAATTTTACTATCATGAAATTCTTTGATTCTTGCTTTATGAATTTTTGAATTCTCATATGCATCATTTCTCAATTCCTCAAGCTCATTGATTTGTAATTTTCGCAATTTCGAAGCATCATGAAGGTTGAAGTTAAATGTTTTAATTGCCCAATAAGCTTTATGTTCAAGTTCCACTGGTAAATGGCAAGGTTTTCCATAAACTATTCTATAAGGACACATTCCCAATGATGTTTTAAAAGCAGTTCTGTATGCCCAAAGTGTATCGATAAGTCTAAAAGACCAATCTTTACAATTCGGGTTAACAATTTTTTCTAAAATTTGTTTTATCTCCCTATTTGCAAGTTCAACCTGTCCATTTGTCTGTGGGTGATAAGGTGTTGCAACTTTATGTGTGATTCCGTATTTTTTCATTAGAGATGCAAAAACTTTGTTGCAAAAATGTGTTCCCCCATCACTAATAATGACTCGAGGAATTCCAAATAGACTCAAAATATTTTCCTTTAGAAATTTTATCACAGTTTTATGATCATTGTTTCGACAAGGAATTGCCTCGATCCATTTTGAACATAATCTATTGCGACTAAAATGTAAATAAAACCAAATGATACTGGAAATGGCCCCATAAAATCAATACCCCAACAATCAAATATTTCAATCACCAAAATAGGATTCAAAGGCATCATGTTTCGTTTTGAAATTGATCCTAACTTTTGACAATTTTCACAACTTTTGCAAAAAGTGTAAGTATCTTTGAAAAGATTTGGTAAATTCCACATTTTAAGATCTTTGCACTGGTTTTCTTTACTGAAAAGTGACCACCACATGCTTCTGAATGACAAAATTTAATAATGCTACCTACCTCATTGTCGGGTACACATCTACGAAAGATTTGATCTGGACAATATTTGAAAAGGTAGGGATCATCCCAGTAAAACTTTTTTACCTCAGTAATTAACTTCTTTTTATCTTGTGAATTCCAATTTGATGGCATCATTCCTGTCACAAGAAAATTCCGCAAACCAAGGTACTACAGTAACATTGAATAGTTGTTCATCAAAAAAGTATCATTGATAGGTGGAGTTTGAAATGAGTCATCACAAATAAGTCTTGATAAATGATCGGCTACCACATTCTCTACTTCTTTCTTATCACGAATGGTAATATTAAACTCTTGGAGTAAGAGTATCCACCTAATTAATCTTGGTTTGGAATCTTTTTTTGACAAAAGACATTTCAAAGTCGCATGATCACCGAAAAACAACAATTGGTGAACCAACCAGATAGGATCGAAATTTTTCTAATGCAAATACTACTGACAAGTAATTCTTTTTCAAAGTAGTTGAATAATTGATTTGAGCACCATTCAAAGTTTTACTTGCATAGTATATCACATATGGTTTCTTTTCTTTTCTTTGCCCTAAAACACGGCTCCAACGGCATAATCACTAGCATCACACATTATTTCAAAAGGTAAACTCCAATCGGAGGTTGGATTATCAGGCGAGATGTAAGCATATTTTTAAGTTTGACAAAAGCATTTTCACAATTTTTGGTCCATTCAAAACTAACATCTTTTGTAAGAAGATTACACAATGGTTTAGAAATTATGCTAAAGTCTTTGATAAATCTTAGTAAAAACCCGCATGCCCTAAAAATGATCTTACCTCCTTCAATTTTGGTCTTTGGTAGATTAGCAATTAACTCAACCTTGGATTTGTCTACCTCAATACCTTTTTTGAAATAATGTGTCCAAGAACAATACCAGTTGTTACCATGAAATGACATTTTTCCCAATTAAGCACAAGGTTCTTTTCTTCACACCTTATTAACACTTTTTCTAAGTTCAACAAACAATCTTCAAATGACTCATCAAAAACTGAAAAATCATCCATAAAGACTTCAAGAAAACGTTCAACCATGTCACTGAAAATGCTAAGCATGCATCGTTGAAATGTAGCTGGTGCATTACAGAATCCAAAAGGCATCCTTCTATATGCAAATGTACCAAAAGGACATGTAAATATTGTTTTCTCTTGATCTTCAAGTGCAATTTCAATTTGATTATACCCAGAATATCCATCTAAGAAACAATAGAACTTATGACTTGTAACTATTTCTAAAATTTGATCCATAAAGGGCAATGGAAAATGATCTTTTCTAGTAACCGAGTTAAGTTTTCTGTAGTCAATGCACACACGCCAACCAGTAATGGTTCTAGTTGGAATCAATTCATTATTTTCATTTTTAACCACTGTAACTCCAGACTTCTTAGACACAACATGAATAGGACTTACCCACTTACTATCAGAAATAGGATAAATGATTTCATTATCTAAGAGTTTAATAATTTCATTCTCACTATTTCTTTCATATTAGGATTTAGTCTTCGCTGCATTTCTCTAGATGGTTTTGCATTTTCCTCTAAATAAATATTATATGTGGAAATTATAGGACTAATACCTTTTATGTCAACAATGGTCCACCCTAAGGCATTTTTATGCATTTTCAAAATCTCGATCAACTTACTTTCCTGAGATGCATCAAGTTTGGAAGAAATTATTATAGGAAAAGTATCATTTTCACCAAGAAAAGAGTATTTCAAATCAGATGGTAAAGGTTTCAAATCAATTTTTGGAGCTTTTATGCTTGAAAAAATAGGATGTGTTTCTGATGATAACAACTCCTTAGTTTTTGGTTTCCAAAAATGGTTTTCTAGTTCTTGCAAAAATTCAGTGGAGACATCAAAACATTTCTTATCACAAATTCTTTCACTTTCAAAATAATTATTGATATTGAAATTTTCATGAACAATTTCTTCAATTAAATCCACTCATGTAGTTCGGTATCATCAGCAGGTTGTTTGCAAACATTAAACACATTTAATTCCAAAGTCACATTTCCAAAAGATAATTTCAAAATACCATTTCTACAGTTAATCAATGCATTTGAAGTTGCAAGAAATGGACGACCTAAAATGACAGGAATTTGAGTTTTTGTATCTATAACCGGCTGAATATCCAAAACAATAAAATCAACATGAAAATAAACTTATCAATTTGTACCAACACATCTTCTACTATTCCTTTTGGTACTTTAATTGATCGATCAGCTAGTTGGAGTACAATTGGAGTTTCTTTAAGTTCACCTAAACCTAGCTGTTCATATACTGAAAAAGGTAGAAGATTTACACTAGCACCAAGATCAAGTAAAGCACGTTCAATTATAGTGTCTCCTATGATGCATGAAATTGTTGGACAACCTGGATCTTTGTACTTAGGTGGAGCAAATTGTTGTATAATTGAACTAACACTTTCAGTTAAAAATGCCTTTTTCTTCACATGATGTTTCCTTTTAATTGTGCACAAATGTTTCAAAAATTTTGCATAAGGTGGGACTTGTTTGATTGCATCCAACAAAGGAATGTTAATTTTGACTTGTTTAAAAAGTTCAAAAATTTCAGAATTGGAGTTTAATTTTTAAGTTGGTTGCAATCTTTGAGGAAAAGGGGCAGGAGGTGAATATGTTTCATCATTTTCAAACTTACCTCCATTAATCTTACCTTCTTCATCATCACTATTTTCATTCTTCATTTCTAAATTTGAATTTAGAACATTTTTAGGATGAATTGTTTTGTCAACAATATTTCCACTTCGAAGTGTTGTGACTGAATTAGCCTCATTGACTGGATTTTCACCTGAAATAGAAACACAACACTGCATAGAAGGATTAGGTTGAGGTTGAGCAGGAAACTTACCCTTTTCTTGAGTTCGCAAAGAAGTTGTGAGTGTTGAAAGTGAGTTCTTGATATCATTGATAGCCTGTGAAGTTTTATTATTGATGTTTGTTTGTTCATTCATAAATGCTTGCAAAGTCTCCTCAAGGGATTTTACATGTGGGACTGGATATGAAGAAAAATTTGGTGGTTTTAGTGAATTTATTGGTTGAGCTTGATTATTATCACGCCAACTGAAATTAGGATGATTTCTCCATTGTGGGTTGTAAGTTTCAGAATATGGAGATTGAAAAGGTTTTATAAATCCATTCATGACATTTGCTTCAACAGGAATGTGAGGACAATCATTAGTGGAGTGTTCTTTAAGTCCACAAATTTCACAATTTTTTTTTATCTTGCACAGATTTAACTTCTTTTACTTTTTTACCTTCCATGTCATCGATTCTTTTAGCCAAAGCGCAAGCCTAGCACTTAAACTATCTTCTTGAGTAAGCTGGAGTTTTCCTTTATTTTCATCAACACTATGCCAAGATTGAGAATTTTCTGCCAAATAGTCAAGATATTCTAGCGCTTCATCAGGTTTTTTATCAAGAAATTTACCATTACACATCGATTCAATAAATTGCTTTGTTTCAGGGGTTAAACCTTCATAAAAAAAACTGATTATACGCCAATTTTCAAAACCATGTAAGCATACAAACACACAATATTTACAGTGATATATATACAAACCTGGAAACCTACCTTGGCTTCCCCAGCAACGGCGCCAAAAACTTGCTACAACTTTAAGGTTGCAAACCCAAGTGCATGTTGTCTCAAGTAATAATTTTCTCGTGAGTCCGAGGTCGATCCACAGGGAAGATTATGTAAGTTTACAGGGAATATTTTTCTTTGAGAAATAAATAGATATTTTGTAAACTAGTAAGAAGTATAATTTTTTAACTTGATTAATAAAATTGTTGAGGATAGAGATCCACTCTTGATTTTGGATAAAGGAATGATTATATTTTCTTACCTCTCAATTACTACTATTGGAATCCATACACAACGAAGGTTCCAATAGAAAGATATTCTAAATATAAATCATGTATTAAGGTGAACATGTTTTATTACCAATTATAGTTTATCTTATAACGCCAATACTTGCTTATGGACTCAAGTATTCATGCATTCTCTTGTCTACAATAAATCAAGGTATCCACGTTAGTAGTCGGTTGAAGTAAAACCAGACATTTAACTAAATGGAACCAAGTATTTATTGTGCCAATAGAATGCATAAATCAAGAATACCATAAAACAAGAAGGGTATAATCTAAAAACTAAATTGATGATCAAAACAATAAAATTTAATGTAAAGCTACAATCATTCCTTTTCCTCCATCAAAAGTTTCACTCTATTCCTCAACACAATAAACTTAGAAAGACATAAAGAAAGTACAGAAAACAAGATATTGTATGAAAACTAAGGAAAGCATTTTTATGAAATACTAGAAAATCTACTATAATATAGGAAAACAAGAATGAAACTTTCTTTGAAACTCTAACTTTCTATACAAACTTGTGTGTTTAGCAAATGTAAATGACCTCTATTTATAGGCAACACAATAATTCCTATTGGAATTATTTTATTTTTTTATTTTCAAGATAATTGTCAAAATGCTGAAAGTTTGAAACCAACTCCATTATTTCATTTGTCTGGTCTTTTTGGAAACGATTCTTGCTGATTCATCTTGATTTTCTTTAACAAAATAATTCTCACATGTCTTGGCTGCATTTTCCCCTTGATTTGAATGAATTTCAAGCATTATTGGCCAAGATATGATGTAATAAGTGTGGAGTGGTTGACCTGCAGGATCATGACTGCAACATATTGTTGCATTTTTTAAAAATCCTTGCCAACTTAATTTGACTTGGGAGTCTTATTGAAAGTTGTAGCCAAATGAGTTGGGAAGACACAGTACCAAATTCAGCACCATTGAACATGTGGTCTTCGAGTTATTCCCAAAATACTGACCTTGGTCTAGTCTGGACAGAAAATGGGTCTCTTGAAACATGAAATTGTGATGAACTTTTGATCGAATAAAATAGCATCCCAAACTTTTATTTAGGCTTTAATATATCTGAATATTTGTTAAAGAATGGATTGTGAATCCATATCTTCAAGAATCATCCCTAAATCATGTCGGAATTGAAAGTTATGCGCATTGATCCGAACCTGCATAAAAAATGCTTCCTACTACAATTTTGTATTGATTTCCTATTTTATTTATAGCACATAATAATACTACAAATTTATATTATTACTAATATTAATAAGGTAAAATATTATTACAAACCGAAAGTAATTATATATTTTTTAACGTTTATCAGTATTCTGCTTCTGTTGATGAAAGTGACATTGTTTTTTGCTTCTTTGATGACCAAGATATTATTTTCGAGCCAAGGCAAAATACATATCCAGATGTACTTTTACGATCATCAAGTGACCCGGCCTAGTCACTATCTGTATATCCAATGAGCATATTTTTTTTTTCTTTTACATACCTGATGCCAAGTTTTCTCGTACCTTGAAGGTATCGAAGAATTCTTTTTGCTGTTGCATAATGTAGCTTGCTTGGATCGTGCATGAATCGTGATATCAGGCTGACTGGATAGACAATACCAGGCCTTGTATTCGTCAAGTAGATCAACGAACCAACTAAGCTGCGGTACATCTTTGGATCTACTTTAGTCGCAATTCAATTTCAGTTTTTCATTGACTGCAAGTGGAGTTGAGATCGGTTTGCAGTTGCTCATCTGAAATTTCTTCAACAATGCTTCAAGATATTTTTCTTGAGAAATAAATATTTCTTCTTTTGATTGGTGAACTTGTATCCCAAGAAAATATTTCATGAGACCCAAGTCAGTCATCTCGTACTCTTTCATCATTGCCTTTTTGAATTCTTGCACCAATGATAGATTTGTCCATGTATAGACCAAGTCATCTACGAAAAGACAAACAATTAAAAAATCTTGCGCACCTTGTTTCTTTACGTATAATGACGGTTCACTCTGACTTTTTTTAAAACCATTTTGTTGAATGTACTTGTCAATCTTGCTATTCCAGGCTCTTGGTGCTTGCTTCAATCCATATAATGCTTTTCTGAGTCGATAAACTTTATCTTCTTCACCATTGGCAATGTAGCCTTCTGGTTGTTCCAAGTACACTTCTTCTTCCACGGCACCATTGAGAAATGCCGATTTAACATCCATTTGGTAGACTAGTAACTCAAATTGTGCTGCAATGGCTAGTACAATTCGTATTGTCTCTATTCGAGCAACTGGTGCAAATGTCTCATTGAAATCAACTCCTGGTTGCTGAGAATACCCTTTCGCAACTAAGCGGGCTTTGTGCTTGTGAATTGATCCATCTTCTTTGTACTTGGTCTTGTAGATCCATTTGACCCCGATCACAATTTTTCCTTCAGGAAGGTCTACGAGCTCCCAAGTATTGTTCTTTTCAATGCTTGCAATTTCTTCATCCATTGCAATTTGCCAAACTTCTTCTTTGGCGGCTTCTTCATAATTCTGAGGCTCACAAACAAGAAATGCAACATCACAAGTTTCATATATTTCTCTTAAACTTCTTACCCTTCTAATTGGACTTTCAGATTCTGGATAGAATTCTTCAGATGGTCCTGGCGAACTCGAGCTTGGACTTTCAAATATACAATCTTTTTCATTTTTTCATTTTTATTCCAATTCCATGACTGCATTTCATCAAAAATGACATCTCAAGAAATAATAAGTTTATTTGTCCTTGGGTTTAGTAAACGATATCCTTTCGATTCATCACTATAACCAACAAAGATCATTTTTTCTCCTTTTTCATCAAATTTTTCTCTTTGTTGAGATGGAATATGAGAATAAGCAATGCAGCCAAGAACTCTGATATGGTTTACCTGTGGCTTTCTTTAGTGCCACGCTTCATACGGCGTCTTATTTGGAACTGCTTTTGTTGGTGAATGATTCAAAATATAGACTACGACATTTATTGCTTCTGCCAGAAAGTTTTTGGAACTCCTTTGCCTATCATCATGCTCCGTGCCATCTCGACTATTGTGCGATTTTTTAGCTCTGCAACACCATTTTTTTGTGGGCTGTAACGGACTGTTAGCTGTCTGTGGATTCCTTTGTCTTTGCAATAATCCAAGAAGGATTTTCCAATGAATTATCCTCCTCGGTCTGTCCGTAGAGTCTTTATTTTTCTGCCACTTTGATTTTCCACATATTTTTTGAACTCCAGAAACTTTGGAAATGCTTCTGACTTTTGCTTCAAAATGTAAACCCACATCATTCTAGAAAAATCATCAACGAACAAGAGGAAATACCTATTGTCATTGAGGGACGGTGTTTGTGTTGGCCCATGAATATCTGCATGTACTATCTTGAGCGAAGCTTTGGCTCTATATGATGTCTTTGGAAATGGCAAACGATGCATTTTGCCAAAAATACATCATTCGCATGTCTTGTCTCGATCTGGAATATTAGGAAGACCAAACACCATAATTTTCTTTTTCAACAAATTTAAACCTTTATAGCTCAGATGCTCATACCTCAAATGCCATAGATTATATTCTGCTTCTGTGGTACTTTGAAATGCAATTTTCTCAGTCAATGGCAAATTAAGAGAAAATATTTTGTTTGAACTCATCTTAATTTTAGCCATTGTGAGATTCTTTTGTTTGTCAATAATGATACAGTGGTCATTATTGAACTCCACCTTGTAATCTTTCTCCAAGAGTTGGCCCACGCTCAATAAGTTTTGAGTCAAGTCAGGTACATAAAATACATCTTTGATGATATTCATTTTACCTTCTCTTGTATGGACTGCTATTTCTCATTTTCCGGTGATTTTGCGTGATTTGCCATCTCCGAGCTTTACTTCGGATGAATATGATTCATCGAGATTCACGAACATTTTCTTGTTTCCACACGTGATTGCTGCAACCACTGTCCACGTACCAAATATTCTCAATTTGTTGTTGAGAATTCAAACATGAAAAGAATACCTGATTAGGCTCTTTTTCTTCAGATAAATTGGCTTCATTTGTATCTCCATCATCTTTATGCCAGCAGTCTCTTTGAGAATGATTAACATTTCTGCATCTTTTGCATTTGTAACGACAATCTTTGGTATCGTGGTTGTTCTTTCTGCATATCCGGCAATACAAATCAGAATTTTGATTTGAATTTCTCTGATTGAATGCACCTCGTCTTCCTCGTCCTCGTTCCTGGTGTCTGCCGCGACCTCTTCCTCTTGCACCTCGATGTGTTGAGTTATTTTGCTTTTCTTACTCGCCATCTTTTTTATTTTCTTTTTCTGAAATATTTGTTTTTACTTGGAAGGCTTGCTCCAAGCTTTGACTTGAGAATCTACTCATTCTTTTTTCATGGGCTTCAAGCGATCCCATGAGTTCATCCAAAGATAGTGTGGCTAAATCTTTGGATTCTTCAATAGTAGCAACAATGTGCTCGAACTTTGCTGGCAAACTTCGTAGCACTTTTTCAACGATCTTTTTATCTTCAATGGTATCACTGTATCCTCTGATTTGATTGACTACAGTGGAAACTCGAGAAAACAATTCTTGGACATTTTCATTGTCCTTCATTGACAAATTATCAAAATCTCGCCATAAATTTTGCAATTTAATAGAGATCACCTTTTCATAACCTCCAAATTGTTTTTTCAAAATTTCCCATGCTTCTTTTGATGTTTTGACACCAGTTATGCGCGGAAGAATAGATCGACTTACCCCTTGGTGCATAAAGGACAATGCTCTTGCATATTTGGTCTTGTTCTCCTTATGCTCTTTTTTCTTTGTGGCGGTTAGTGCGGCTTCCTCCTCTGAGTATGTGTACTATACCCCTCTTCAACAATATCCCATAGTTCATGGGACACGAACAACGTGCGCATTAGAACGCTCCATAGTACGTAATCCTGACCAACAAAGATAGGAACACCTTGTTGGGAATATATGAATGCAAGTTCACTGGAACTGGTTGATGTCATTTTTGCAAATAAGAAGAGATATCAGGCCAAGGGGTGGCTTTGATACCACAATTGTTGGGTATTACGGGTGAAAAGGTGTAAATGTGAGAGAGGTAAAAAATATGTGGAGGCTAAAAAATATTTGAATTACTATAACAATGATTGCAAGAATATAATTTTAGAAACACTCAATATTGAATATTTGCTAAACTCTCTCACTCAATTTCATACACTTCTTACTATTGAATTCACTTGTTTTTCTGATACATACGAATGACAAATGATAGCCTATTTATAGGCATCATAAACAAGGCTTAAAGCAAATAATTAAGAATAAACTAATTAATCAACATGATAAGGTTTGGTGGGATGTATTTCTATCCACACACGTAAGCTTGTATCCAACAATATGAAAGTGGGTTGTTAGGATGGAAATTATGGAATGCCAAGTGTTCCTATGCAAATTATTTTTTTAACACTTCCCTCGCACTCATTTGTGAAAATGTCTGAACCAAAATGATTAAGTACTATGGAAAGTTTATTTTTCAACTGGTTAAAAGTTTTGTCGGTTTTAGTAATACTTAAATAGGTGATTTAGATCTTCTTAGAATGTTTTATGTTCGATGAGATTTCTTGAGCTAATTGTTTACTTTATCCATGTGATCACAGGAAGGCTTCTAACCACATTGATATGTGATAGGTGTGAGTTTTGCATGTATTTTGATGTATATATATGACTAAAATGGTGATTAGACATGCATAAACTCATATGAAATGGTTTGTATTCACTCTTTGTGGGAAAGATATTACGCTTTGCTCGTTTTGTAGGAATTTAACGATATTTGGAGTGATTTTATGACAAATACGAGCATTGCGACCTAGAATCATCAAGAATCGAGCGATTACACCCAATTGGAAGACAACTATATGGATTCTAGAGTTATAGTGATGAGTCGTGTGTCAAAAGAAGCATGGATGATCAAACAACAAGGAGATTTATCTCAAGGAACATCCAAACGCGTATGGAATTTCCAGCACTGGCAGGGATTAGTATTTTGGCCATAACTCTCTCTAAAAAATTGATATTGATGTGATTCAAGTGGCTATGGAAAGCTAAGAGAGAGGGCTACAACTCTTATGAAGACCCCGCAAGCAAATTCGGATGTTTTGGTGGCGCACTGGCAACCCGTGCATGGACGCATGACCCGTGCGCCCTACAGAGACTGGATTATTTCTACAGGATGGCGCACGGGTAACCCATGCGTGGGCGCACGACCCATGCGCCCTACAGAGACTGGATTATTTCTACAGAATGGCGCACGGGTAACCCGTGCGTGCTTGCAAAAAACTCCAATAATGACAACAAATTGACCTAGACTTCAAAAAGGGTATAAATACCACTTCTTGGGGCGCACACCAGGGGAGGAAAGGTCTGGAAAAGACCCAAGAACACAAGAAATAGCTCAACTTCATCAAGGAAGAATCAAGAGAAGAATCGGGTCGAATCAGAGCTTGAGGATTGAAGATAAATCGAGAGATTATCCATTTCCCTAAGTTTTCTCATTCTTTGTGCTTTAATCTTTCATTTTAGCTTGTCATGAATATGAACAATTTGTCTATGAGTTGTTTATTTGTAATGAGTAGCTAAACATCTTGTGATTTCCGGGTTTTGGTAGTAGATTAATTGAACTCTTGTTGAATGTTTTAATCTTGGTTGAAGTTATTATCTTGAAGCCTATTTGAGTACTTTGTTCTTATTCTTGTTTTATCACTTGGCCAATGATTTAACTTGTTTGATATATTGATTCATAATTCGAGAGATGAGCTTCAATATTAGATCTTGAGTACTTGACATGAATATTTGCATAATCGAGAGGTTTGTGAATATTTGTGAGGATATTTGATCTTTTGTGCATTTGGGAGTTGTGTATCTTATGTTGAGTAGAGATGCTAGCATAAATATTTCAATCTACACTTTATATACATCTCGAGAGGGAGGATAAAATACCGTTGTGATCGTCTTTAGGCGTATTGATAATAACTTTGGCTTTGATTAAATCGGACAACAAGAGGAATATTAATTGAAACCATAATCCGGGAATCCATTTCATTCTCTTGATAATTCCATTATTCTTAGTATCTCGTATTCTTGTGGTTATTCTTGTCTTTACCTCCACAACAATCATCAAATTAAGATCGTCTAAATAAAAATAAAACTATTTTGGTTCAATACTTAGCGCACTAATTTATTAGTCTCCGTGGATACGACCTTGCTTACCCTATTCTATAAACTACACCGTACACTTGCGGTGAAGCTAAAAATAAGGCGATCAATATGCGAATATCTGGATTGGGCTCAATTAAACCACACTTTGAAAGTTTACTTACCAGAGTGTAATCTGGTAATTGATCTGCATCTTGTCACTTGTTCTATCTGCATTTTGTTTCGTCATAATTTTGATTTGTACTATTGCAGAATTTATCTCAAGGAAGGGGTAGCAACAGGAGATTGACCACTCCAGATGCCGAATCTCTATCAAATTTGGAAGCTCGAACCATGAGGAGACCTTCATTGTCGTTAGTTGCTGGGGGCTTACCTCCTTTAGACCATCTCCAGCACTCTGCACTATTTTGGTGCAGAATTTACACTACTTTAGCGCAAAATTTACATTTCATCTCCAAAGAATCTGCACTACTACTTTTCGCACTAAAAAGAATATTCCATAAGATTCTTTTTTATTTCGATTTTTATTATTTTACTTATATAAAATTTTATATGAGTAATTTTATTTATTGTAAAATTTATTATTTTTTTATTTTCAAAATTAATCAAATTCAAAAAAATAAAAAATTTAATGAAATTAATGCAAACAATTAAAATAAAAATTCATAATAATGCATAAACAAATTTATTTGTCGTTGTTGTAATTTTATGTTTCAGTATTTTGTAATGTATTTTAGGTAAAATTTATAATTTTGTATGTAGTATTTTAAATCTTATAGTATTATTCATACCATATTTTAAAATAATCATCACATGTAATTGAATTGATTTTAATATTATTTTCTACTAATTCTAATTAATAAAATGCATTTTAAAAGAAATTAAATTTTAAAAAAAAAAAAAAAAGATAGCGCATGAACAGTGCAGCGCCATTTGTGGCGCTGTTCATATCTGTAGAATAGCGCCAAAAATGGCGCAGTGCTGGGCTTGGTAAATGGCGCTGAGCGCCATTTTGCATCTCCTGCTGGAGATGCTCTTAGGAAGGTTTATTGTCAATAATCATTCTTTTATTTTTTTCTCTTTTATAACACGGTTTGAAGTTTCAGTTCATAACTTCTCGTTCATGTGATGCTCATTGCAGGCCTCTTCCTGCTTCACAATCTTCTGGTAAGTAGTAAAAGTATTAGAAAGTTGGTCCTGCAACATCATTTAAAGTGTTCTATTTTTCGATTGATTGATGACTTTCGGATCGCCGAGTTTGGGTCATCTACGTCTGGCTATAGGAAAGATGAATACAATTGGAGATATGACAATGATGAACTTCCAGAAGATGTAGTCCGTGCTTCAACTACCTTGGAAAATCTGCAGTTGGATTGAAAAGCTCGTAATTTAACCACTTCTTGGAGGTTTCTTTCTGAATCTTGTCGTTATCATGCTTTATATTTTTACTTCATTTCTAAAGCAACTTGGGTTTAGAAAAAAATAACTTTCCACTTTGCTGAAGTGAAAATGTTTGCTGATGTTGTCACAATAGCTGGCATTGTTAGTTGCTATAGCTTCAAACTATTCTAATGGGATATAGCATGGGATATGCTCTGAGGGATTATTGCTAGTTTTTTGTTGAAATTTTTGGATTTGAGGGATTATAGAGATTTTAGGTGCTTAGCTTGTTAAGATGTTTTGTTCATAAGCTTTCTGGTGTTGTAAGATTCTTTTGTTGGTTATTAAACTGTGTGAATACTCTGTTTATCAGCTAATTTCTCTATAAATGTTGTTAGGCTGTTGATTATTACATCATCTGTAGGTGAAAATTGACGCGTAGACGAAGATTATATCCACGCAGCGCCTGGGAGAATGGAATGAGGAGATTAAGGTGAGGACTGATGTTAAGGTGTATGAGAATCAGAAGGAGGCTGATGAGGTGGCGGAGGCTAATGCGGAGCTTGCGAAAAATAAGGCTGGGTGGGTTAAGGAGGCGGAGGTGGAGGCGAATAAGGCGGTGGCGCTTAGCGATGTTGAGTTGCAGAAGGAGGTGGAGCAGATGAATGCGTTGGCGGAGGTGGAAGAACGAATAGTGCGCCACTGCGTGGATCGTCGAGTTCGCATTGTAGGTGTTCGACGGATTGCCTGAACACATAGTCGGATTGTCGTTTACTGTAGGTATAATTTAAATTCTGCATTGTTATTAATTTGATTTGATTTGATTCCAAAACAAAGATATCCCATAGCAGGCACAGTGAGTACCATCATGACTGCACCTATTGATATGGTTAAAACCAGACTTATGTTGCAACGAGAGTCTAAAAGAATTGGAAGCTACAAAAATGGGCTCCATTGTGCATACCAGGTTGTTATCTTTTCTCTACTTCTTATTTAGCCTACGATTCAGTATATTTTAGATTATCTTGTTTTTTTTTTAATTTTAGTAATTGCTACTCCATATCATTGAGCAATTGGGACTTCTTCTCCATACCCGTTATTTTTGTAGTCTTCTTGTTTGAACTTGACTGTTTATATACAATGTTACAATAATTTAATAGGAAATTATGTTGTATGCGATGCTTGTAAGCCTCACATAACAATAGTTTAATAGTTTTTCCTTGAGAACAAGTTGCAATGGTGCTTTAAGATGTTGTTAGTGTATGTTTGGACTTTTGCATGATTAGTAGCACAAAAGTAGGAACACAGGTAAATTACTTGAAATGTAAATGATTGAATCTCAATATACTGATGCACTATAATTGTGTGTGATTCCAGGCTTTGCTAACAGAGGGTCCTCGGGGTCTTTACAAAGGGTGAGTTTTATGTTTACTTGCCAGAAAATCTTGAATTGATTGATTGGTTAACTTTTAACTAACTGTTTAACTCTGCATATGCCTATGTTTGATCAAATTCAGTGAAATTCAAATCATATAATGAATTTGTTGGATCATTTCGGTTTGTGATGGGAAGTGGGTGCATATGTTTTTTTTTCGCTTCTTAAATCTTGGACTCGCTTTTGAGATCAGATGCCTATGAAAGATTAGAAAAGGTAATTTTGATGGCTTATGTATAGCAACAAGAAAAAAGAAAACAACAATCTTTGATTTGGCTTTTGGTTCTGATAACTCTTGTGGGGTATTGTAGATAAATTATGTCTCTGTAATGAGTTATGATTCTTAGGAATTCATAGTTAGAAGAAGTTGATCTATATTAATGGCCTTCGTCATGTTAGGAAGGTGAAAACTACTTGCTGCATGTTTAGCCAATGGACATATTTGGTATTTTAGTCAGTTTGAGGAATATGATCTGTTAAACATTTATTAAAGGTTAGATTAAGTGAAATTTTGGAACTCCATTGGTTAATTGGCAGAGAGGTGTGTAAGCTTCAAATTCTCTTCAAAGGATGATGAGCATGCCCGTGTAAGAGCTTTAATCCCTTGTTCCTTTTGAACATAGTTTCTACATTCTACCTGTCCATTTTCTCACGGTTTTCAACTTGTTTTTTCGAACTTTTTTGTAGGACGAACTTGAAAGGTTGTGGAAGGTTGTGGAAGAAACTTTCTCGACTCTCTGATTTTAATCTAAATTTGCATTTCAGGAAGTTGATTACTGGTTTGCCAACTGCTGAGCGTGGACTAGATTCCTCAAACCAGATTGGACCGTTGAGCATATTTGTAAGAAAATTGTTTGTGTTTTCAATGTGATGTGATGTCTGTTTGTGATACGTTACTTTGGATTGTTATTTGTTATGGATTTCGGTTCTATTCATATCTGGTATAGAAATTGGATGATTATCTGTGTTTTTTATTTCTGTTAAGGGATGAATATATATTGATGGATTAATGTTTACTGCTTTATATTGCATTCCACGTGGCTATTTTTTCTTTTCCAATCAATTTAATGAAGCTTCACAGTGGACAATAGCTTGGAGGTTGGAATTTAAAAACAAAATTGTATTTAAAAAAAATAACAATAGGCATCAATTGTTGTTATGAACTGATGCCCAAACTAACTTTATGCATCGGTTGTTTGTGTAAAATAGATGCCTTTGGTAAACATTATATGTCGGTTTTTGCTTAGCAACCGATGCCTATTGTCTACTTTAGGCATCGGTTGAAACCGATGCCTATACATGTGATTATAAGTATCGCCTTCATAAGCATCGCCGTTGGAACCGATGCTTAAAGTCGTTTACAACCGATGCAAATGGTCAATTTTGTACTAGTGCTTTATCTTGTTTTCTTTTTATCATTTATTTACAAAGTTTGATTTTTTTATGTTGTCACGTTGCTTAATTATGCCTCACTAATTTATTGTACTTTCTTTGTGGATTTATTGAGGGATGTGTTGTTGTTTTTGGAAATAAATTAAAATTCTGACATGAGTTACTATTGCAACTAGGAAAATGAATTGGAAATCAAATACTTGGTTAGAATTATGTTATTAATTGCGATGATATGTCTCTTTGTTGAGTACCTTTAATTTGATCTTTGAATTCTGGTGGTGAGATTTGAAAGCCCCTTGTTGAGTGGGATTTATTTGTCATTGTTTCTTGCACTATAACATAAATGACATTAGGTAACACAAAATTTGTAGCATTTTTTACATAAGGTACATATGTAATACGTGTTTGTAACACTTTTTACATTACAATATTTATGTAACACTATTGTAGCAATTTACCAATATGTAACGCTTATATGTAACACTTTTAAATAAGTGATACTTTTTTAAGTATCACTTTTCTTTGTTATTTCTTTTGTAACGCAAATATGTATCACTTTATTTAAGAAGCACTCTTGGCAACACTATATTTTATCAATTGTAACACTTTTTAGGCTATATTTTAGTAACACAAAATTTTATAACTATCATTAAATCATGTCAACGATTTATTTAATTAATTGATGTCACAAAATAGGTGAAGACAAAAAAAAATCACTAAACCTAAAAATTGTAGACATCATGTACTCTATTTTTTACTGAATTTTTGTTTTATTTTTATAAATTATTTTAGTTTTGCATATATTTTATTATTATTTATTTATTTATTTTTTACTAACGGAGACCAATTTCATCGTTAACTTTTTTTTTACTTTTTAAGAAAAAAATTACCAATGAAAAATGATGTTTTCATTAGTTACTTAGGAATTTTTTCCGTCGGCAAATTATTTTTTCATTATTTATTTTTTATTTAATTTTATTACTATTAGAATTTTTTAATATGTAGGTAAATTAATTTTTTATTTTTTATTTTTACCGATTGAATATTGATCAGTCGATACATTTATTTTATAAATTTTTTATTTTTTGTGTCCTTTAATATATAACCTAATATGATTTTCAAACTATATACTATATAATATAAAATTTGATATATACATTGTATAATATAATTTAATACATATATTATATAATATAATATTTAATATATAAATAAATAATATATACATATAATATAGTTTTTATACAAGTTTAATATATATATATATATATATATATTGTGAAGCCCCGATTTTTCCGAAGCTATTAGTTGAACCTTATTGTTGTTTATACTTTTGATCGACTATTTTACCGCGTCATTTTGACGGGTAATTATTAATAATATATACATTTTGTATTTTATTTCATTTTATTTAATTACTTGTGATCATGATCATCATTAATTCTATTCCTCATTTATGACCACTTGATTGATCATTATTACTATTTTTGTATTTATTAGTCACCTTAGAATTTTAAGAGACTATTTATTTTGGAGACTTTTACCTTATAGAATTAAGACTTTGATTTAGTTTAAGTGATCATGAGACTTACAAGTGATCAAGGAAATCACTAATTATTTTGGAGATTGATATATTTCATCTATTATCATCAAATTTGGGACAAAAACAAATATATGGAATTACCATTTTGCCCTCATAGTGGACGGCCATGGTGGTATTTTGGGATAAAAATATCATCCAACTCTTGTACACCTACACCATATATTAGTCATCTTGTGTATAATTATATCATTAATTCAAACATTATACACATCATCTTATACACCAATTCTTTATTACTATTTTCCCCAACTTATTCCCACTTAACCAACATTCTTCTCAATATTCCCCAACACCATTCAAGCCCATACTTTGACTTGCATTTTGTCTCCATGCAAGAGACAAATTACAAGACACAATTTGAACAAAATCCTCTCCCTCTCTCTCCATGAAGTGGACGACCATATGGCCTAATTTTGTCAAAATTTCATCTCAAAATTTCACCAACACATTTGATCTTCCAAACCAATTCTCCTCCTTCTCTCTAAAAACTCCCAACTTCTCTCTATTCTTTCTTTCACTTTCTTCTTCCATACTTAGAAAATTTCAACATTTTCCTCCCTATTCTTCATAAAAATCGAAACCATCATCATACAAGGTAAGAAATTTTAGCTTCAATCCATTTTTGGATATCACATTGTTCATCTCTTCTACCTTCTTAACTTAAGTTTGAATTTGATTTTGGAGGTACATTTAGAAGACTTTGAAGGTTAGAGCTTGACAACATTTTGAAGAAGGACCTCAAGCTTGAAGAAAAATATAGTAGAGAAAATTTGACTACAAGGTAAGAATTGTGTACTAGACCCCTTCTTTCCTACTCTTCCTATTTTTTTATAAATTTTAACACCCCTTTTTCATTTTTGAGAAATAGGGGCTGACCTTAGGAGATTTTTGGAGTTGAGCCAAAATTCCAATTTTTGAGCTTCAACTAGTCTCCAAACATCTACTACACAAGGTAAAGTGTAGTCCTTTTCATTTCCTTATTTCCTTCTTTTTCCCCTTAATTTTTCTCTCATTTTTCTAACTCCAAATTTTGATATTTTCTTGACTTAGGGGCTGACCTAAGAAGCCTCATCCAAAAATTGTGAAATTATCCTTTTATTTCACAATTTCCAAAATTAAGGTGGGTGGAAAATTATTTTTCCAACTTTTAGGTGTTTTGATTAAATGCATGTAGAACTTTAATCATGAGCCTTGAGATATATATAATTATGTATTGCATGTCAATTTTACATATCAATCATGAAAATTCTCAAGAGTTGCTCAAAATTGTTATTTATTGAATTTTAGGTGCATGCATGTACACTTTAATGCTTTAATTGATAAATTCTTGTATGTATTGGCCATGCATGTGTATGATCTTTAAAATCTATATTTTGGATGCCTTATAACCTGGAAAAGTCGAGCATAATTGATTAAATTTCAATTTTGGACTTTAAAATGCAAAAATGGAAAGTTGGTGGACTAAATTGCAAGAAAATAAAAGTTAAAGGACCTCTCTGCAAATTTCGAATTTTGGGACTGTACTCAGGTTCAAAAATGACTTTTGGACATTTTAATAAAGTTTTAAGAGTTTTAAGTTAAATAAAATCAACCTTTAAAAGCCCAAGGACTAGATTGTAAAATTTTGAAAGTTTAAGGGCTACTTTGCAATTTTTAAAACTGTACCAGACCTAAACTTTATAAATTGAAATTTTTACTTTTAAGTTACTGGGAATGACACATTTTAAAAGTATTCCAAAAATCCAAGTGGTTAGGGCTTGGAAAACAATTTTACTAAAATTGAGGGACTAATGTGAAAAATATTAAACTTGAGGACCCAAATGAAATTTCCAGGACTTATGCAGCCCATGCACCTGGAAATACTAACTTAACTATAACGTAATTATATTTTGGACCCAAGGTTCAAATTTCATAACAATTGGACCCCTAAAGGCCTTAAAGGCAATTATTTTAAAATAGGACAAAAAAGATATTTTCAAAAGTTGAAGGACCTACACATATTGCTTTTAAAAACTGCTTTTGTCCCAATATCCTACTAACCGTAGTGACATTTTCCAACTGGAACTGCATTAAAAGCCCTTCCGGTTTGTGAGTTCCGAATTTTTAAAACTTAAGGTCCGAATTGGCAATTTTTACAAATTTGGGGCCAATGTGAGATTTTTACAAAAACTCGACCTCAAAACTTTAAAAAAACGGAATCTCTGGACAATTTGGAGAATTTAAGAACTGACCTCATAATTTGTCAAGGTCGGGATATTTAATTATTCAATTTTTAACCCCAAAAGTGTTAGATTTTACAAAACGGGGCTAAATTACAATTTTCCTTTTATAAAGGACCTCACTCAAATTATTTTCTCTTTTACAAAAATCGCCCTGGACTCTCTGACTTGGAGATTTAATTTAAGTATTTTACTTTCCCAAAACCCCTGACTTATCGGATCAATTTGACCGATTAATACCCGATCGCGGAGCGACTTCCTCGCCTTGCGAATTGAATCTATAACGGGACTTATGTCCCACCCAATTTTTCAAGATATCGAAGGTTGCTTATCCTTCCGATAATCATCTTCATCAAAAAACTCCACCAACGCCATAATTGCCACTCGCGTTTTTCAAAAATTTCTCCTAAACTGCTTCCCTGAATCAATAATACTGATTGCTGGTTGATTTCTGTAATTGTAATTACTTTCCGCCCGAGTCAACTTGGTGTGTCGAGCTGACTACCGGAATGGATACGTCGGGGATGGAACCGAGCAGCTCGGCCGCTATTCCACTCTTCCGCCCCATCGCCCTAATCCCGCAATCGAGGGACGGAGTTTGTCCAAGGGAAGCGGGTCGTAGATCGAGGTATAATCATGATTATGACAGATCGAGCCTCGCCACTCACTCGGGATTTTGTCTTTGCCTACGGAGCGATAAGGTGCCGGTCTTGGACCATCGACCGGGAGTTACAAGGAAGAACGAAGGAATCATTTGTCGATCCACACGATTCCGGAGTTATCGCCCGTTTTGGTTGGCGTTACATTTCCGCACGCAACCGCTTACTGCTTTTTGCATTGGTTGGCGCTACAAATCCGTGACGCAACCATTATTTGCCTTGCATAGGATTGGCGTTACACTTCCGCACGCAATCCTACTGTCTTTGATCAATCACATAGTGCCTGTGTGACCATGAATCATTTTCTTGAATCGTATAAGTATATTATTTTAAATATTTTATCACGATGCTTGCGAATCGTGTGTAAATTCATGCATCATACTCACGCGTTTTTCATATAATGTTTTCTCACATTAACTATATTGCGCCACACTCGCATTACACGATGACCCCATCCATCGAGATTTTTGTCTCATTCCCCTTTGTTTTCTAACCTTAGATGAGGATTTCGTTGGAGATCCGAACCGCTCGATTGAGACCTTGTACTACGCTTGTTGGATTTATCGCTTCTTGTTGTTGATTGGACTCTTTTCTTATTATGTTGTTGTCGGACTTTTGTATTGTAATCAATTCGGGTTTGTAATTGAGGGCGTATGACCCTTTGACCTTAAGTTACTACTTTGTTGAATTTCGGGTTGTAATTTGGATGATGGATTGTAGACTTTAAGTGGTAACTTGTATCCGTTATTTATTTCACGCTATTTAGACTGTCTTATGGGTTCTCATTGATATTGTCCTGGATTTGTTGGTTCATTTGTATTTAAGTTATGGATAGTTCGTCGCGCCCGATTGGGGCGTGTGAGAAGAGTGGTATCGAGCTCGGCTAGTAAGATGGAAACTTACACCGAGTGACCCAGATAGGACCTCGATCCGTGTTTTGGGTAGTACCGCGACTTGACCAATTAAGTGTGAAATAGATTTTAAATTGGCATAGAACCGTCCTATTGATATTTGAACTAAGTTAGAATGCATACTTTGAGATTTCATAATCATACTTGTCTTGACTTAGTTGATTTTGGTCGATTTCCTTACTCATTCTTCCTTATTCTTTTCTTATCTTTCCTCTACCTTTGGTCGATCCGCCTTAGTTTGTTTTATCGTATGGAGCCGACGCCGCCTACATGGTGGGATGTATTCCATGCCCGCCGAGCGGGAATATTACCGGCACCGATGATTCATTGGCACCGGGAAAGTGAACGCGACGACGTAACTAGCCGGGAGCGCCAACGCAATGGGACTCGACTCGGCGCTTGGCGATAAGCCAAGATGAGAAGAACGAATCGACCCATCATCATCAAGGACCGCGATAACACCACAAGAACGGGAGGACCAAATACGAGTATCAGAGCGCCTGGATAACATGCAGAGAAAATGAAGAGGACAAGCGATGGTCGCCAGAAATGGGAGATTGATGCCCGCCTATCCCGTAGTACCGTCGATCGCTTGGAGGAGACCCTCATCAAGCAGATGACAGTCATTGAGGACCTTACACAGGCCCTAGCTCAGAGGGACGCCGCACTAGAGGCTGCTCTAGCAGCTAATGCTCAGCCATTGCCACCCCCCGAGGTGGAGCCTGCACCTGATCCCGAGGAGGATCCCGAGGAGGATCCAGTCGACATTGGAGAGCCGGAGGCTGCTCCACTCGATGAGGCTCAGGGATTCGAGCAGTGGTTGGACTTTGTGGATTGGCCCGAGGTTGAGGCGCCACCTCAGCCCGACCCAGCCCCGATTATAGACATAGCTGCGAGCGATGATGATGGCGATCTCACTGATTAGCTAGCAGATTGTCAGTTTGTACTTTTGTTGTTGTAGCCGTGTAATCCAGTGTTGTACCTTACATTATTGTACTAGATTCGGATGTATTTTGATTCCATGTATCTGACTTAGTATTCTGCTGTTGTACTTTGGGTGTATTCAAATTTATATTAATGGATATACCTTTTGCTAATTATTCAGTGTCTTGTGCCTGATGTTACTTTCCCTACGATATCTTTTGCTTTACGTGAATAATTATTGTATTCATTTACTCGCAAATCGCAACTAACACTTCAAGATACAGAATGGCAGAACATCGAGGACGTGGGAGACCTCGTCGCGTTCCACGAGGAGACGACGATGTACCTAGGGATCGGGTACCCTCTCAGGAATTACCACCACCTCCTCCACCTGCTGCAGGAGACAATCTGACTGCACAAGCCTTGCAGCAAATACTGGTGTTTATGAGGCAACAGGCCGAGCCTCAACCCCATGCTCCCGAACCCGCCCGAGAGGCGAACGATCGCACATTGGAGCGATTCCTGCGGTTCGATCCATCAACCTTCTTGGGGGAGCCGGACGATGTGAAAGCGGAAGAATGGATAGAGAAGCTAGAAAATATCTTCAATGCTCTTCAATACTCCGACGAGCAGAGAGTCACACTCGCTGTATTTAAATGCCTGGAATTGGTGCTAGAGACCGGTGGAGGGCGAGTTGAAAGGAGATGGGAACAGGACGGGTAATCGATCATGGGGAAATTTCTTGGCCGAGTTCAATGAACAAGACATTCCCAGTCGTGAAGGAAGCACGCCCGGATGAATTCCATAGATTGAGGCAAGGGAACCCGTTGTGGCTGGCTCAAGATGAGTCTGAATTTCACCGATTGTCCAAGTATACTGGGACAATCAAGATCAAGAGGATAAGTTTTACAAGTTCACTCGAGGATTGAAACGGAACTCAGAAAAACAATTGTTGATCGTTGAATCGCAACCTACTCACCCATGTGAAAGGCTCTCTCCGCATTGAGTCGGGATCAACCGTATTCGGGATGATTCAGCAGAGTAGGCCATCGAACAGTTTTAAGAGGCGGTGTGGGACATCCATCTAAACCGCCCGCTAAGTTTTGAAGGGACCGGTTAACAGTGATGACAAAGGAAAGAGACCGAGACAAGGAAAGCCGGGTCAAGAATGTGCGCATTGCCGTAAACGGGACATCGCCGACAAATCGCTGGCGTAAATAAAGAAGGTGTTTTATTTGTGGTAGTAATTAGCACCAGCTGCAAGATTGCCCGAAGTACAATGACCGATCTAAACAAACGCAACCACAGAAGCCGGGAAAACGGCCAGGGTAATCGGGCAAGGATGCCCACTCGAGCATTTGCACTAGCCGGACAGAGGCTCCGGAGGCAAGGGGGCGTGGTGGAAGGTACGCTTCTAGTATCTAACCACTACGTTAAAATATTGTTCGACCCTGGATCAACGCATTCATTTGTTGCACCACATTTTGTACACAAACTGCATGCATGCATGGAACATATGCCTATATGCTTAGAAGTGTCAACTCCTATGGGTGCAAGTCAGATAACAGATATTATCTATAATGCATGCAAAGTTAAGATTGCTGAGATTAACTTTCCCGCCGATTTGATCTTATTACCTATATCGAATACGACGTAATATTGGGAATGAACGGTGATCTACACACCATGCACAAATGGACCGCCATAACAAGTCCATTAAGCTATGTGAACCGGAAAACCCAAAGTGGAGATTTCGGGAAGGGCACGAGTTAAGATTGCCCCAATCATTTCAAAGAATGAAAGCGAGAAGGGCGATCACTAGAGGGGCTCAGGGGTACTTGGCATTTGTAATTAACAAATCCAAGGTTGAGATACAAATCAACCAAGTACCTATAGTATCAAAGATATACGGATGTATTTCCACAAGAACTCACCACTGTTCCCCCAGGAAGTCGAGTTCACCATCGAGGTGTTGCCAGGGGACTACCCCGATTGCCGTAACACCGTATAGAATAGCTCCTCTTGAGTTACAAGGAGTTGAGAACGCAATTACGTAAAACCGATGGATGTGGGATTTATCCGACCGAGCACGTCTCCGTGGGGAGCACTGTCTGTTCGTCAAAAAGAAGGATGGCACATTAAGACTATGTATAGATTATTGTGGACTTAATAGTGTGACCATCAAGAACAAATATCCCTCCCGAGGATAGACGAACTATTTGATCAACTTCAAGGAGCAATGGTGTACTCAAGTTTGATTTACAACAAGGATATTACCAACTGAAAATCCGCGAAGGAGACATTTCCAAAATCGCATTTCAAACCCGATATGGACACTACGAGTTTGTAGTAATGCCTTTCGTCCGACGAATGCACCAAAGAAAGATTTATGGACCCGATGCATCGAGTCTTCCAACCTTATTTGGATCAATTCGTAGTGATATTCATTGATGACATACTAGTATACTCTAAGTCTAGAGAAGAGCACGAACGTCATCCAAAATCGTTTTAGAGACACTACGAGAGCATAAGTCGTATGCCAAATTCAAAGCAAGTGCGAATTTCACTTAGTGAAGTCGCATTCTTGGGACATATAGTATCCCGACTTTGGGATTGCGGTAGATCCTTCAAGGTGCAGACAGGTGGTTGAATGGAAACAACCCGAGTCTCAGAACGGAAATCGAAGTTTCTAGGACTAGCTGGATATTATCAAAGATTTATCCAGGACTTCTCCAAGATAGCGGACCACTCACTCGACTAACGAGAAGCAAGTCAAGTTCGAGTGGAACGACAAGTGCGAGACGAGTTTCCAAGAGTCAAGAAACGACTTACTACGACTCGTCTTAGCCCTTCTTCCAAAGGGAACATAAAACTTTGTCGTCTACAAAGTGATGCATCAAAAGAAGGACTAGGAGCAAAGTGCTCATACAGAAGGAAAGGTTATCGCTTATGCATCACTTAAAGCTCAAGCCGTATGAGGCCAATTATCCAACACATGACTTGGAATTGACAGCGATAGTTTTCGCATTGAAGAAATGGAGACACTATCTCTATGGAGCAACATTCACGGTTTTCACGGATCATAAGAGCTTGAAGTATCTATTCTCCCAGAAAGACCTCAATCTGAGGCAACGGAGATGGATGGAGTTGATTGAGGACTATCACTTTAATATTCAATACCATCCCGGGAAAGCTAACGTCGAGAGCGCACGCCAAGCGTAAAGGCGAGTTTAGCCGACTAATGATTCGAGAGTGGGAATTATTAAAAGAGCTGAGCAATTGGAATCTGACGAGAACCAATACTCAGATTTCATGTGCTAACATTTCGGTTAAACCCGAACTGCTGAATGAGATCAAAGAAGCACAAGAGAAAGATACACATCTTCAAAAACTGAAGGAGAAAATACGTAAAGGAGAAAGATCAAAATTCTCGGTACCTGAAGATGGAGTTATCAGGTTCCGAATCGAGTGTGTGTACCAAATGACGAGCAGATTAGGAATAAAATCCTAGCAGAGGCACACCGTTCAAAATACACTATACATCCTGGAGGAAACAAGATGTATAAGGATTTGAAACGGAGTTATTGGTGGGTAAACATGAAGAACCAGGTAGCAGAGTTCGTTAGGAGATGTTTGACTTGTCAACGAGTAAAAGAGAACACCAACGACCATCCGGTTTACTACAACCGCGTTGAGAATTCCGAGTGGAAATGGGAACATATAACGATGGACTTCGTGACGGATCTACCAAGGACCAGAGGAGGCCAGGATGCTATCTGGGTAGTTGTAGACCGACTCACGAAATCTGCACACTTTTTACCCATCAAGAAAACTGATAGCTTGCAGAAACTTGCACAGACTTATATCCGAGAAATCATTCGACTGCATGGAGTACCAGTCGATATAGTATCCGACAGAGACCCGAGGTTTGTCTCCAGATTTTGGAAGTGCTTACACGAGGAATTAGGTACCTCACTAAGTTTCAACAAGAAGACATCCACAAACCGATGGACAGTCCGAGCGAACAATTCAAACCCTTGAAGATATGCTGCGAGCTTGCACATTAGATTTTCAAGGAAGTTGGGATTCGCACTTACCATTAGCCGAGTTCGCCTACAATAACAGTTATCAGGCCACGATTGGGATGGCACCCTACGAGGCATTGTATGGGCGAAAATGTAGATCCCCACTACACTGGGAGATTGATGACCAATGGACTCCGAAAGAGAAACGAAAGTCGCCCTCGATTCCAAAGGTCGACTTAGTTCAGAGGCAATGGAGAAGGTCAAGCGATCAAGGAGCGGATTCGCATACTCAGAGCCGCCAAAAGAGTTACGCGGACAAGAGAAGAAAGGATTTGGAATTTGAAGTCGGTGATGAAGTATTTCTCAGACTCTCACCACGGAAAGGATTGATCAATCCGAAGAAATGAGGCAAGTTGAGTCCGAGATATGTTGGACCTTACAAGATTTTACAGAGGATCGGGAAGTTAGCCTACAGACTCGAGTTACCAACACCATATGCGGGAATGCACGATGTATTCCATGTTTCGAGACTGAAGAAGTATCAACCAGATCCCGAGCATATCATCACTCGAGATACTCCTCCTCTAATGGAAAACCTATCCTACACCGAGAGGCCAATCCGGATCATCGATCAGCAGATACGACAGTTGCGTAAGAGAGAAATTCCGATGGTTAAAGTGGTGTGGCAGAACCACAACCGAGACGAAGACGCAACGTGGGAAATGGAAGAAGACATAAGGAATCAATATCCAGAACTATTCTGAAGAGAATTTGGGGACCAAATTCTTTTAAGGAGGGGAGGATGTGAAGCCCCAATTTTTCCGAAGCTATTAGTTGAACCTTATTGTTGTTTATACTTTTGATCGACTATTTCACCGCGTCATTTTGACGAGTAATTATTAATAATATATACATTTTGTATTTTATTTCATTTTATTTAATTACTTGTGATCATGATCATCATTAATTCTATTCCTCATTTATGACCACTTGATTGATCATTATTACTATTTTTGTATTTATTAGTCACCTTAGAATTTTAAGAGACTATTTATTTTGGAGACTTTTACCTTATAGAATTAAGACTTTGATTTAGTTTAAGTGATCATGAGACTTACAAGTGATCAAGGAAATCACTAATTATTTTGGAGATTGATATATTTCATCTATTATCATCAAATTTGGGACCAAAAAAAATATATATGGAATTACCATTTTGCCCTCATAGTGGACGACCATGGTGGTATTTTGGGATAAAAATATCATCCAACTCTTGTACACCTACACCATATATTAGTCATCTTGTGTATAATTATATCATTAATTCAAACATTATACACATCATCTTATACACCAATTCTTTATTACTATTTTCCCCAACTTATTCCCACTTAACCAACATTCTTCTCAATATTCCCCAACACCATTCAAGCCCATACTTTGACTTGCATTTTGTCTCCATGCAAGAGACAAATTACAAGACACAATTTGAACAAAATCCTCTCCCTCTCTCTCCATGAAGTGGACGGCCATATGGCCTAATTTTGTCAAAATTTCATCTCCAAATTTCACCAACACATTTGATCTTCCAAACCAATTCTCCTCCTTCTCTCTAAAAACTCCCAACTTCTCTCTATTCTTTCTTTCACTTTCTTCTTCCATACTTAGAAAATTTCAACATTTTCCTCCCTATTCTTCATAAAAATCGAAACCATCATCATACAAGGTAAGAAATTTTAGCTTCAATCCATTTTTGGATATCACATTGTTCATCTCTTCCACCTTCTTAACTTAAGTTTGAATTTGGTTTTGGAGGTACATTTAGAAGACTTTGAAGGTTAGAGCTTAACACCCCTTTTTCATTTTTGAGAAATAGGGGCTGACCTTAGGAGATTTTTGGAGTTGAGCCAAAATTCCTATTTTTGAGCTTCAACTAGTCTCCAAACATCTACTACACAAGGTAAAGTGTAGTCCTTTTCATTTCCTTACTTCCTTCTTTTTCCCCTTAATTTTTCTCTCATTTTTCTAACTCCAAAATTTGATATTTTCTTGACTTAGGGGCTGACCTAAGAAGCCTCATCCAAAAATTGTGAAATTATCCTTTTATTTCACAATTTCCAAAATTAAGGTGGGTGGAAAATTATTTTTCCAACTTTTAGGTGTTTTGATTAAATGCATGTAGAAACTTTAATCATGAGCCTTGAGATATATATAATTATGTATTGCATGTCAATTTTACATATCAATCATGAAAATTCTCAAGAGTTGCTCAAAATTGTTATTTATTGAATTTTAGGTGCATGCATGTACACTTTAATGCTTTAATTGATGAATTCTTGTATGTATTGGCCATGCATGTGTATGATCTTTAAAATCTATGTTTTGGATGCCTTATGACCTGGAAAAGTCGAGCATAATTGATTAAATTTCAATTTTGGACTTAAAAATGCAAAAATGGAAAGTTGGTGGACTAAATTGCAAGAAAATAAAAGTTAAAGGACCCCTCTGCAAATTTCGAATTTTGGGAACGTACTCAGGTTCAAAAATGACTTTTGGACATTTTAATAAAGTTTTAAGAGTTTTAAGTTAAATAAAATCAACCTTTAAAAGCCCAAGGACTAGATTGTAAAATTTTGAAAGTTTAAGGGCTACTTTGCAATTTTTAAAACTATACCAGACCTAAACTTTATAAATTGAAATTTTTACTTTTAAGTTACTGGGAATGACACATTTTAAAAGTATTCCAAAAATCCAAGTGGTTAGGGCTTGGAAAACAATTTTACTAAAATTGAGGGACTAATGTGAAAAATATTAAACTTGAGGACCAAAATGAAATTTCCAGGACTTATGCAGCCCATGCACCTGGAAATACTAACTTAACTATAACTTAATTATATTTTGGACCCAAGGTTCAAATTTCATAACAATTGGACCCCTAAAGGCCTTAAAGGCAATTATTTTAAAATGGGACAAAAATGATATTTTCAAAAGTTGAAGGACCTACACATATTGCTTTTAAAAACTGCTTTTGTCCCAATATCCTACTCACCTTAGTGACAGTTTCCAACTGGAACCACATTAAAAGCCCTTCCGGTTTGTGAGTTCCGAATATTTAAAACTTAAGGTCCGAATTGGCAATTTTTACAAATTTGGGGCCAATGTGAGATTTTTACAAAAACTCGACCTCAAAACTTTAAAAACCTGAATCTCTGGACAATTTGGAGAATTTAGGAACTGACCTCATAATTTTTCAAGGTCGGGATATTTAATTATTCAATTTTTAACCCCAAAAGTGTTAGATTTTACAAAACGGGGCTAAATTACAATTTTCCTTTTGTAAAGGACCTCACTCAAATTATTTTCTCTTTTACAAAAATCGCCCTGGACTCTCTGACTTGGAGATTTAATTTAAGTATTTTACTTTCCCAAAACCCGACTTATCGGATCAATTTGACCGATTAATACCCGATCATGAGCGACTTCCCCGCCTTGCGAATGAATCTATAACGGGACTTATGTCCCACCCAATTTTTCAAGATATCGAAGGTTGCTTATCCTTCCGATAATCATCTTCATCCAAAAACTCCACCAACGCCATAATTGCCACTCGCGTTTTTCAAAAATTTCTCCTAAACTGCTTTTCTGAATCAATAATACTCATTGCTGGTTGATTGCTGTAATTGTAATTACTTTCCGCCGAGTCAACTTGGTGTGTCGAGCTCACAAATCTCGGAATGGATACGTCGGGGATGGAACCGAGCAGCTCGGCCGCTATTCAACTCTTCCGGCCCCATCGCCCTAATCCCGCAAGCGAGGGACGGAGTTTGTCCAAGGGAAGCGGGTCGTAGATCGAGGTATAATCATGATTATGACAGATCCGAGCCTCGCCCACTCTCTCGGGATTTTGTCTTTTCCTACGGAGCGATAAGGTGCGGTCTTGGACCATACCGACCGGGAGTTACAAGGAAGAACGAAGGAATCGTTGTCCGATCCACACGATTCCGGAGTTATCGCCCCGTTTTGGTTGGCGTTACATTTCCGCACGCAACCGCTACCTGTTTTGCATTGGTTGGCGCTACAAACCGTGACGCAACCATTATTTGCCTTGCATAGGATTGGCGTTACACTTCCGCACGCAATCCTACTGTCTTGATGAATCACATAGTGCCTGTGTGACCATGAACTGTTTTCTTGAACTGTATAAGTATATTATTTAAATATTTTATCACGACGCTTGCGAACTGTGTGTAAATTCATGCATCATACTCACGCGTTTTCATATAACTGTTTTCTCACATTAACTATATTGCGCCACACTACATTACGATCACCCCATCCATCGAGATTTTTGTCTCATTCCCCACCTGTTTTTCTAACCTTAGATGAGGATTTCGTTGGAGATCTTTGAACCGGCTCTGGATTGAGACCTTGTACTACGCTGATTTTTATCGCTTCTTGTTGTTGATTGGACTCTTTTCTTATTATGTTGTTGTCGGACTTTTGTATTGTAATCAATTCGGGTTTGTAATTGAGGGGCGTATGACCCTTTGACCTTAAGTTACTACTTTGTTGAATTTCGGGTTGTAATTTGGATGATGGATTGTAGACTTTAAGTGGTAACTTGTATTTGTTATTTATTTCCGCTGCTATTTAGACTCTGTCTTATTGGGTTCTCATTGATATTGTCTGGACTGTTGGTTCATTTGTATTTATTCCCGATTGGGGCGTGACATATATTTATATATATATATGCGTATATGTATATATAAAACAAAACAAACAAATTGTAATAAGAATCAACTTAGCTTAGTGGCAAATTGTCACTTCACCACATAACAGATCTTGGGTTCGAATCTACTTGGTGGCAAAAAATAGTATTTCTACGAAGTGTTATATATTGTTTATATAATATTATTCCTAAAGTTATAATTTATAAAATAATATTAATATAACAACACTAATGACATTATTATATTTTAAATTGAAAAAAAGTATTATATAATATTATTAAGAAAAAATGTTAATAGTGTTATATAACTTGTATGGCATAAATTTAAAAAAAAAACATATTAATTACTTTAAAATGTGCCTCCATTAATTATAATTTAATTTATTGTGTGCCCCCACTATAAGAAATTTCTTAATCCGTCCATGCATGTGGGATCATGTGAAGGTTATTTGACTGTTGGCAACAAGATTAAATGTTACAGTTTCAGTGAGATTGTGTGATTATAAGAAATTAGTGCACATTTCCAGATTATTCTAACATATGAAAATTGTAGTAGTAAAAGGAAAATACTAGAACAAACATTATAAAATCTAGATTGGGAAGAAAATTTCTAGAAGCATTGGAATTACAAAATAAAACTAGAAAAATCTAGAACAAGTACTAGAAGCCTCCTTAGACTAGTATAAATAGATGTGGAGGCATTCATGTGTAGAAAGAAAAATCAATGACAAGCAATAAAACTACTACTTTAAGGTTCAAACCTCTCTTTGCCTTAGTTCCTCCATAAACCAAATCTATCTCATTCATTTACATTATATACTATATTACACCTACAAAAATAAGACTCCCATCTCCAACCTTACTATAAAACAAATATCTATTGTATCCTAAAACTATTTCCATCAGTGGCATCAGAGCATCGTTCGATTATCGGGCGTTACCATGGCCAACACATTTCCCTCATCTATTCCAATTCCAGTCTTTCGTGGTGAAATTACGATTTCTGGTCTATTAAAATGAAGACCTACTTTTGTGCTCAAGATTTGTGGGATATTGTAAATAATGGATATATTTTTCCAAACAATATTTCCACATTATACGCAGTACAAAAGAAGGAATTTAAGGAGAATCAACAAAAGGTTTCTCAAGCACTCCTTGCTCTTCATATGATCTTGGCAGACGAATATTTTTCAAGGATCATGGGAGCAAAAACTGCTGAAGAGGCATGGGATAAGTTGCAGGGAGGAGTTTCAAGGCAATGAAAATGTACATACTACTAGACTTCAAACTTTAAGAAAAAAGTTTGAGAATTTAAAAAATGTTATACTTAGAGCTGCTAAAGATTATTATTCAAGAGTAAATGAAGTGGTAAACCAATTACGAGCCTATGGGGAAAATTTTCCAGAAAGTAAAATTGTTTCTAAAATTCTAATTACTTGTAGAGAAAAATATGATCCCATAATAGCGGCTATTGAGGAATCTAAAGATATAGAAAACTTATCTATCCACGCTAGAAATGGAATCTTTAGAGATCGACGTTCCCACATAAAGTCATGCTTAGACGAACTTCTCGATGCACAGTTGGGGCATGCTTCTCTGATTGGAGCAATCGCTCTATTCCCTTTGCCTTTTAGGAGGCTACAGAATTAATGGGATTACTTGAGGCTCACGAGAAAATATTAGAAAGGCGTTACGAAAAAGACATAGATAATGCCTTTCAATGAAAATTAAGTATGAAGTTTCAGAAAAATAAGAAAAATGGGAAAAAATCTAATGAAGGAAAACCAACAGATAATAATAACAAGTTTCCTCCATGTGAGGAAAAGTCACTTGGAGAAAGATCGTTGGTTTAAAGGAAAACCACAATGTCAAAATTGTAAGAAGTTTGGACATGTGGAGAAATCATGTCGGTTAAAGCAAAGATACCAGGCTAATTTCTCTGAAAATACAGAATTCGAGAATAATCTCTTTTATGACTGCCAAGCTACATTAGAAGAAAATAAAGATACTTGGTATTTGGACAGTGGTTGTAGCAACCACATGACTAAAATGAATGATTTTATGTCAACTTGATAAAATAAGTACAAAGATCAAAATTGGAAATGGTGATTACATGGAGGCAATAGGCAAAGGAACTATTGCTATAGATACGAAAAAGGGCAAGAGATATATTAATGACGTTCTCTTAGTCCCTACACTAGAACAAAATCTACTTAGTACAGGACAAATGATGGAGAAAGGAACTCTTTGCATTTCGAGGGAGATTCTTGCGCAATCTATGGTAAAAAGGATAGATCCCTAATAATTACTAAAGTCAAAGTGAGGGAAAACAACACCGACAACCTTTTCCATCCGAAAAAGCTCGGAGAGCCAAAAAGCCATTGGAGCTAGTACATACAGACATTTGCAGTCGGATACGTACTCCTTCGAATGAACAAAATAGGTACTTCATACTCTTTATCGATGATTATACTAGAATGACATGGGTTTATTTTTTTCGAGAAAAATTGCAAGTATTAGACATTTTCAAGAAATTCAAGGCCTATGTCGAAAAGCAAAGCAGTCACAAAATCAAAACAATAAGAAGTGATCGGGGGAAGGAATACCCTTCTACTCAGTTCACCAAATTTTTTGAAGTTGAAGGCATGGAGCATCAACTCTCAGTCGGATATGCATCAGAACAAAATGGCGTCTCAGAAAGAAAGAATAAAACAGTAATGGAGACCGCAAGATCCATGCTAATGGAGAAAGGTCTTCCAAAGTCCTTCTGGGAAGAAGCCGTAAGTACTGTAGTTTATCTACTAAATAGATGTCAAACAAAAGTTGTACAAGACAAAACACCAGTTGAAACTTGGAGTGGACGGAAACCATCAGCTAAACATCTATGAGTATTTGGGTGCATATGCCATGTTCATTTTCCACAACAAAAAAGGAGCAAGCTGGATGAGAAGACTAAAAGAGGTATATTCTTAGGCTATATCACTCAATCCAAAGGTTATCGAGTCAATAGATTAAGTACAAGAAAGTTGATCATCAGCCGAGATGTAACGTTCGATAAAGATGTTGCGTACAATTGGGAGACAAATCAAGTGGAAAGGAAGAGTATCAACCTTCCTCTACTAGCTCAAGAGCAAGAAGAAACTAGCAACAATCCACTAGAGATGCCAGAACAAGCAACAACTAGAGATCCTGACACATCTCCATACTCAACACCGAAAAGGACCAGATCACTCAGAGATATATATCAAACATGCAATTTGACGATTGTGGAGCCAGATAGATGTGAATCGGCTGCTAAACAAGAAGTATGGGTAAAATCAATGGAGGAGTAAATAAAAATAATCGAGAAAAATAAGAAGTGGGAGCTCACAGACCTTCCACAAGATAAAGAAGCCACAGGAGTTAAGTGGGTCTATAAGACAAAACTTAACCCTAATGGTTCAATACAAAAATACAAGGCAAGACTTATCGATAAAGGATACACACAACAATATGGTATCGACTACAGTGAGACTTTCGCGCCAGTAGCCCAACTCGACACGATACGAGCACTTATTGCATTAGCAGCTCAGAAATAATGGCAGATATACCAACTTGATGTGAAGTCTACATTCCTTAATGGTTATCATGAAGAAGAAATCTATGTCGAACAACCTCAAGGGTTTGTCTACAAGGAAAAGAAGACAAAGTTCTCAAACTTAAGAAAGCACTATATGGATTAAAATAAGCTCCACGAACCTGGTATAGCAGAATTGACGACTATTTCACTGAGCTTGGATTCAGGAGGAGCCGAAGTGAGCCAACACTATATATTAAGACCCAAGGTACGAACGATACACATGGTCTCTTCATACACAGATGATCTCATTTTTACAGGAAACAATGAGAATATAATTATGGAGTTCAAAGAAGACATAATTAAGACATTCAAGATAACTGACTTGGGCTTGATGCATTATTTCCTTGGTATCGAAATACATCAAAGAAGAGATGTTATCTTTATCTCACAAAAGAAATACATAGAAAGCTTACTTAAAAGGTTCAAGATGGAAGGATGTAAGACTGTTGCAACTCCACTTGACAATAGGGCAATTAAAAAGGAAGATGGCTCACTGAAGGCAGACAACTCACAGTTTCGAAGTCTAATTGGAAACTTACTCTATCTAACAACAACTCGACCCGACATTTTGTACGCAACTAGCTTCCTATCAAGATTCATGCAGAATCCAAGTCAAATTCACTATGGAGCAGCAAAACGAGTACTCTGATATCTACAAGGAACAAAGAACTATGGGATTTGGAATGAATCTATGCCTGACGCAAAACTAATTGGCTATACAGATAGTGATTGGGCATGATCAATTGACGACATGAAAAGCACACCAGGCTATGCATTCACATTGGGTTCAAGAATATTTTCTTGGGCATCCAAAAAGCAAGCAACAGTCACACAATAATCAACATAAGCTGAGTATATAGCAGCAACAATGACTACTAGTCAAGCAATATGGTTGAAGCGCATACTTGAAGACATGGGAGAACTACAAGACAAAGCTACAAAAAAAAATTGTGATAGTAAGTTTGAGATAGTAATGACAAAATATCATGTGTTCCCCAGCATAACTAAACACATCAAAATCAAGTGTCACTTCATCCGGGTAGTAGAAGCAAACAATGAAATTGAGCTGGAGCATTGCAAGACTGACGAACAACTAGCAAATATTTTCACAAAAGCACTACCGCGAGGAAAGTTTGAGATACTACGAGATATGATCGGAGTCACAGAAATGTGCACCAAGGAGGAGTATTAGAAGTTGGTGCACATTTCTAGATTATTCTAGCACATGAAAATTATAGTAGTAAAAGGAAAAATCTAGAACAAACATTATAAAATCTAGATTAGGGAAGAAAAAATCTAGAAGCATTGGAATTACAAAATAAAACTTGAAAAATCTAGAACAAATATTAGAAGCCTCCTTAGACTAGTATAAATAGATGTGGAGGCATTCTTGTGTAGAAAGAAAAATCAAAGACAAGCAATAAAACTACTATTTCAAGGTTTTTTTTTTTCAAACCTCTCTTTTACCTTAGTTCCTCCATAAACCAAATCTATCTCATTCACTTACATTACATGCTATATTATACCTACAAAAATAAGACTCCCATCTTCAACCTTACTATAAAACAAATATCTATTGTATCCTAAAACTATTTCCATCAGTGATTATGCACGTGATTATAGTTTATAACCCTTTAGTTGATAGGTTGATATTGTATTAGTTTTCTTTGCTGCATGACTAGATTTTAGTGTGAATGTCGCATCGTTAGTTAGTTGTCGTGCCTTCTTGTTATTGAGCATCATTATGTTATTGTCAAGAATCAAGGGATCATGGGCTTTGATCTATTGGCAGGTAACTTTGCATTGTAAGCATGCCAAAAGTGTTTATGCAAGCTCCAAACTAGGATGCATATAGATTTTCATTTTGGCTAGTGATTAAATACACTCCTGAGGTTGTCGGTGTATTTCTTTTGTGCCTATGGACAAAATATTAGTACTGCCTAAACTCAGACACTCTGTAAATTATATCATGTGTTTCAGATTCCAATTTATATTTTAGAATTCAGAATGCCCCATTTGCCTCGAGTCTGCAGACAACCCTGTCTTAACACCATGCGCATATAGAATGTGTAGAGAATGTCTTTTCTCTAGCTGTCCAACTCCAGCTGGCGGGCTCTGTCCCATTTGTCAGCAATCGTTCAAGAAAACTGAGCTCATAACATGTCCATCAGCAAGCCGGTTTAGAATTAATATCGAAAACAATTGGAAAGAATCATCAAAAATACTAAAGCTCTTTGATTTCTTGGAGAATATATGTAACTCGGGTTCTGGTGAAAAGAGCATAGTGTTTAGCCAGTGGACTTAATATTTGGATCTTTTAGAAATCCCACTCAAGACGATAGAAAATTTGGATTCTTGAGGTTTGATGGGAATTTGGCGCAGAAATAGAGAGGGAGGGTCTTGCATAAATTTGCTGAGACTAAAGAGAAAACGGTAAACACTAGTAATTTAGACGTGTTCATATTCAAGCATGAAAGACGGAATAATATTTGCTTGTAGATGATAAACGACAACGTTTTCATGTTTTAATGTCTTCCTAATGGTATGTTTTACATCTCATTTTCATTTTCTTTTATTTTTTCAATTAAAAAGATCTTTTGATGGCTTACTTTGAAATATCATTTACATGCAGGATCCATGGTGGAATCCCGCAGTAGAGGAACAAGCAATCATGAGAATTCATCGTATTGGCCAAAAGCGAACTATTCATGCCAGAAGATTCATTGTCAAGGTGCCATTTTTTATTTTCCTTTCATATATTACTGTTTTTTGAGTTCAATGTCTACTGTACAAAAATTTCATGTGCGGAAAGAAAAAGTTCAGAATTATATAGCCACAACAATCTTGCCTTAAATGAGTCATGACAAAGCCTTTTAAGTTTTACAAACTATAGGTAGATTCCAATAGAATTACTTTTGTACTTTGGGCAACATATCTACACCACAATATTCATAAATGAACTATATGGTTTCCTTATCCTTTTTTTAACTTTTTGCAACAGGGCAGATGGGGTAAGCGGGAGTGAATTTGTTTTTCCTAGGGAAGATGTGAATTCATTGGAGTTAATCTTCATGGAGCTTACTGGATTTTTAAACACTATTGTTAAATTATTTCATTTTTGCATGACTGTTTGATTGACATGTATTTTGCATGTATTTTGGGCTTAAATTTGGCTAGAATGTGTTGATATGCATGCAGTACATGAGTAAATAGGGCTTTATTCCTATTTTGTGGAAAAGGATTACGCTTTGCTCGTTTTGTAGGAATTTATGGATAATTGTAGCATTTTGGCAACAATTTGGAGCATTGCAATCGAGAATCGCCAAAACATGACATGATAGACGAAGTTTGGAGTCGAATCAAGGAAAAGTCAGATGAACTGGGCGAAAAATGGAAGAAAACGGCTGGGTACGAGTTACAGCATGTGAGCACGGGCAGGGCGTGCTCCCTAGCAAAGCCTGTGCTCAATCCAAAATCAAGCCTCAACGTTCGACTACCAGCACGGGCTGGTCGTGCTATCTAGCACGGCCCGTGCTCCATCCAGTGATTTGGGCAATTCCTGCGGCACCCAACACGGGCTGGGCGTGCCCTAGTGCACGGCCCGTGCGCCTCTGCGGGAAAAACTGAGTTTGACTTGTTGTGAACTAGGTTTCGACCCAAAAGAAGTACAAATAGAGACAAGGCGGCCATAAACAGGGACACGCTGATTTTTACCCTAGAAAGCAGAGAAAAGAGCAGTTTTCCACCGGAGAATTGGAGAGATCGATCAAGACTGCAACCACACCTTCGAGGATTGAAGATAGATCGAGAGATCGCCATCATCCCCGAGTTCACTCATTCAATAGTATCATTATTTTCAATTAGTTAGACATGAATATTATTAATTTGTCTATGGATTATTTGTTTTCTATGTATGGCTAAACACTTTGTGATTCCCGGGTTTGGGAGTAGGTTAATGGATACTTTTATTTGATGATTAATGACAATCAAAGTTAATGTTTTCCAACCCTATTCAAGTACTTTGCTTTAATTCTTGTTTTATCAAAAAGCTATTGGTTTAACTTGTTTTGATATATTGATTCATAATTCGAACAAATGAGTTCCAATATTAGATCTATGAGTACTTGACATGAATATCTTGCATGATTGAGAAGTATGTGAATATTCGTGAGGCTTTATAATCTTTTGAACTTTTGGGAGATGGATATCTCATGTTGAGTAGAGATGCTAGCATAGATATTCCAATCAACGCTTTTACATGCATCTCGAGAGAGAGATGTTCGCCTTATTTTTAGCTTCACCGCAAGTGTACGGTGTAGTTTATAGAATAGGGTAAGCAAGGTCGTATCCATGGAGACTAATAAATTTATGTGCTAAGTATTGAACTAAGATAGTCTTATTTTTATTTAGACGATCGAAATATGATAATTGTAGTAGAAGTAAAGACAAGATTAACCACAAAAACACAAGATACTAAGAATAATGGAATTATCAAGAGAATGAAATGGATTCCCGGGTTATGGTTTCAATTAATATTCCTATTGTTGTCCGATTTATTCAAAGCTAAAGTTATTATCAATATACCCATAAGACGATCACAACGGTATTTTATCCTCCCTCTCGCGATGTATGTAAAGTGTAGATTGAAATATCTATGCTAGCATCTCTACTCAACATAAGATACACAACTCCCAAATGCACGAAAGATCAAATATCCTCACAAATATTCACAAACCTCTCGATTATGCAAATATTCATGTCAAGTACTCAAGATCTAATATTGAAACTCATCTATCGAATTATGAATCAATATATCACACAAGTTAAATAATTGGCCAAATGATAAAACAAGAATAAGAACAAAGTACTCAAATAGGCTTCAAGACAATAACTTCCACTAAGATTAACACATTCAACAAGAGTTCAATTAATCTACTTCCAAAACCGAGAAATCACAAGAAGTTTAGCTATTCATTACAAATAAACAACTCATGGACAAATTATTCATATTCATGACAAGCTAAAATGAAAGATTAAAGCACAAAGAATGAGAAAACTTAGGGAAAGTAGATAATCTCTCGATTAATCTTCAATCCTCGAGCTCCAATTTGACCCGATTCTTCTCTTGATTCTTCCCTGATGAAGTTGAGCTATTTCTTGTGTTCTTGGGTCTTTTCCAGACCTTTCCTCTATGCCCTAGTTCAAGCCTCCCATGTATCTATTTATAGTACCCCTGTTTTTAGATCTGAAAATCGGACTTTTATTGTTTTATCCGCCCATGGGCGCTGCAACGCTCAAAAATGGGCTGCAGCACAAGCACATAACACACCTTTGGCGCTGCAGCTGGTCTTGCTGCAGCATTTCATCCAAAATTTGGCCATCGCCCAGATTTTCGCCTCCGCACTATGAGCGCCTCGTTTTGGCGCTGCAGCGCCATCCAAACGTCCAAATTCGGTTTTGAGTCCTTCATCCAAGTTGTAGTCCTATCTCTTAGCTTTCTATAGCCACTTGAATCACCTCAATATCAATATTGTAGAGAGAGTTATGGCCAAAATACTAAACCCTGCTAGTGATGGAAATTTCAAACGCATTTGGACGTTTCTTCAAATCAATCTCTCATTGTTTGATCGTTCATACTTCTTTTGATACATGATTCATTAATATGACTATAAACTCAATATAATTGGCTCTCAACATGGCTTGGCTACTCAAATGACTCAAAATACTCAAAAACAACACAAAACTCAAGTCTAGGAAGCCCAAATCATTGGTATAAAACCAAGTGAACAAGAGGGTAAATTACTTTTGTGATCGGTCTATAGGGAAGAATACGTTTAACTTTGGTTTGATTAATCTGATAATAAAAGGGGATATTAACTGAAACCATAACCCAAGAATCCATTCATTCATACTTGATCTTTTAATCCACTCTTTGATTTGTTTCTTTTAGGATAATTTCTGCTTTAGTGTTAATAAAACCAATCCATCTCAAATTCTATAGTCTAGATAAAAATAAGGCTATTATAATCCAGTACTTAGTACATTGATTTATTAGGCCCTGTGGATTCGACCTTGCTAACCCTATTTATAGAACTGCACCGTACACTTGCGGTGAAGCTAAAAAATAAGGCGACCACTGTCATTTTTTATTCACTCAAGAATTTGCTAATGTTATTGATATTGATTATATTTGAGAGAAATGAAAGTTGTATTATTCATCCACTGTGAGTGTATTTATACAAGGAAGAAGGAAGAGTTAGTTAGCCTATAACAGACACAACTAACTTGAACAGTGCTAACTAACTATGTTACAAGCTAACAAAACTCATAACTAATGCTATACTCCAATACGCTCCCGAGAAACCAAACTACGATCAGTCCCAAGTGACAACTTATGACAGAGCATCTGAAAACGAGCAGCTGAGAGTGGTTTGGTAAAAACATATGCTAACTGATCTTCACTTGGGACAAAACGAACATCAATCTTACCAGAATGCACCTTTTCCCATACAAAATGAACATCAATTTCAATATGCTTTGTGCGGGAATGAAAAACAGGATTTTGGGCTAAGGAAGTGGAACCAACATTGTCTAACCATAGAATGGAATGATAAAAAATACTAAAGCCAAGTTCTGAAAATAGAGATTTCAACCAAATCAAATCGGTGGTGGCTGCAGCAAGAGCTTCAGTGGTACTACGGGCCACAACGGTTTGCTTCTTAGAGCCCCATACAATAGGATAGCGATCCAGGAAAATACAAAAGCCATTATTTGAACGACGGTCATCCAAAGAACTTGCCCAATCTGCATCTGAAAACCCCTCAAGAGTGAACCTTTTAACTGGAGTGAAGTGTATACCATCAGTGATAGTGCCCTGCAAGTACCACAAAACCCTCTTGTAAGCAGTCCAATGATTCTCAGTGGGATAATGGAGGAATTGGCTGAGTTTATTCACAACAAACACAATGTCTGGCCTGGTTAAGGTTAGATTTGAGGAGCACCCACAGTGCTTCTAAAAATAGTAGCATCCTAAAGTTGAGGACTATCATCAAGTTTAAGTTTGATGCTTGAACAATAAGGAGTGGAGATAGGCTTGCAACCAGTCATAGAAGTTTTCTTAAGAAGATCAGAAATGTATTTGGCTTGATTAAGAAAAATACCTTTAGAAGTTTTGTGTGCCTGAAGTCCAAGAATGTAGCACACAGCCCCAAGATTCTTGAGAGAAAACTTAGCATGCATATCAATGATAGGCTTCTGAATAAGATCACTATCAATACTAGTTATGAGAATGTCCTCAACATATATTTTCGCCAAAAATATTTTAGATCTCTATACTGCAGGTGTACAATGTAGTTTATAGAATAATGGCAAGCAAGGTCGTATTCCTTAGGGATTGTTTACGAAACACTTAGGCTATTATAAAATCGCATCCAATTTTATTGAAGCAACCTTAGGCACATAATCTCAACATATTTCTTCAATATTAAATCCAATATAATTAAAGTTTAACAAAACCAATTCATGCAATTATATGAGTTCAATTCCTAAGTTAGTCTATTCTCCTTCCTGGGCAGCGCATAAATAGTAGATTAATAGCAATTGTAGGCCTCCCAACTCGATACAACTATTATTAATTCCCAAAAGATCTATGAATTGAATGACTCCCAAAAAACCGTTGTAGGTATTCCGACTCAATACACCAATTTATGTCTGAATTCAAATTCCGTCTTTGTTAGAACTCCTCTTCCCAATTTCGTACTAACAAATATGACATGATAAATATTGGCCAAATAAAAAGCAATTAAGAATAAGCACTCAAATTCATAAATAGAACACATGAATCATTTAAGAAAACAATTAATCAATATTTAACATGAATCTACAATTTTGATTATGCCTCTATGATCTGAAAGATTAGCCAAACATTGATAACAAATTCATAGACAAACTTGAAATCAACATTGTGATATCGTTTAAGCACAGACAAGAGATCTAAACTAAGAAAGAAAACCCCTTCTTGTCAGGATGGATTCTCCTTCCAAGCCTTCGAAGCTCTTGTGCTTCCGTAGATGCGAAAGACCTGTGGTGTTCTTCGCGACCTAGCCCTCATCTCTCAGAAGACCTTTGATCTTGTGTTCATGTGAACTTTGATGTGTTGTATGGTGTATGAATGAATGATTTTTCGGACCGACCGTGTAGCTTCACATGGCCGTGTGACTTTCACAAAACCACTCCACACGCCTATGTGGCTCTTACACGGTCCGGCCATGCAGCTTGTTTCGTCCCCTAATTCTTCCCAACTTCACACAGACATGTCTTCATCGCACGGGCAAGTCACACGGCCGTGTGGTCCCACACGGTCCAGCCGTGTGATGTGTTTTTTCCAGTTTCTACACCTTTTCGATCTTCTCTTTGCACTTGTCAATCCTATTCATGCCTTTCGACTGATATTTCTTCGATCAAGCTTCGTTTCCTATAAAAAGTTACAAGAATATGCATTATCATGCCCTTCTAAGGAAACCAAGTAAAAACACACTAAAAATACATGCAAATGTATTAATTATATACTATTTTAAACCACTCTAAATGCACGTATATTTTACAAGTATCAAAATCCCCCAAACTTAAAGCATTGCTCGTCCTCAAGCAAATTAAGAAAAATAATCTCAAGGGGTACAAAGAACACATAAGAACAATATAAACATTTAGTCTCATCTGACTTCATATTTAAGTAAACCATGCAATTCATTATCAAGAAGTCATCTTTCATAAGTTCGGCATAATTAATACTCTCTCGGGTACTTGACATCGCGACTCACAAGTAGTAGTAGTGTATCACTCAACTCTCAAATTGTATGGTATGTGTTTACGCTCAAAATCAATTAAATGAATGTACAACTGCCATAGGCTTGCAAAATGTTTGACATCTCTATCACTTTTGTGTGCACAATTTAAAGCAAAATGGACTTTCATTCAATTATAATGTAGGCTCTTTAGTGAGGGTAGGGAAAATTTGGATTAAGTTACTTGACTTGAGCAAATAGAATTTAAGTACACAGACTTGCAACTCACTAACCCAATTTTGATCATAAAACTCATTCTTTCAAGATATGTTCTTTTTCAACTCAATTCCACCCTTTTTTCTCTTTTTTCATTCTTAGGCCTTTTTCCCTTAGCCTCAAGCTCTCAATTTTTCACAATTTTCAGAATGTTTCTTTTCTTTTCTTTGCTTTGGCTCGATTTTTCTCTTTTTTTCAGAGATTTTTTTTTCTTTTTCGAGCTTCATTATCTTCTTCATTCACCTAGATACTGCTCATCCCTCTTTCTTTTGCCAACTTCCTCTCTTTTTTCATAAATTTTCACCACATCTCCCCCAAACTTGTTCATTTTCTATAAGCTCAAGAAATTTCAGGAAAAAATTATTTTTCAATTTTAAAGATCAATGTGGCTAACACAAAAAAGTTTTGGCTCAAAATTTGCTAACTAGGGAATCGTGAGTTCATAGGGAGGCTTTTTAGGCTAAATAGGCTAAAACAAAGATGGCTTTAAATCATTTTCAAAAATTGCACACACACATGGCTTCAATGAAGATATACCAGAGCAAGTTCTAGAGTTCTATCAATCATGAATGGCACGCTCAAGAAAACAAATAAGCTACATAAGATAAAGCATTTTAAGGCACAAAAGTTCACAGGCTTATTTTTCGCCACATGCTCAAATACCCAATTTTCTTAACTATTGCCAAACAAATAAATGATATTTTCTCAGCCATTCATCACATTATTCACAAAAATATGTCATCTCCTAAAATTAAATGCTCATAGTAAAAATCATACGGAAGCCTGGACTATTTTCAAAATCTTGATTAAAAATCACACCCAAAAGCAATTAAAAGTGCTAAAGCTATAAACGTGCTAAAAATAAAACGGCTTATGGGGTGGAGGAGCATGAGGATTTTGATAAGGATAGTTTTTGCAGGGAAATAACTGCGAAACGAATCTACACACCGAGTAACTCGAAGGCATCTAACATTCAAAACCCCGTATTCGTCTATGTACAAATAGCATTAGCAGAAACAATTTTTGCGAGGGAGGAAAGTAAAGGGGCTTGTATGTAGATGAATTGTTTATTATTTGGTGTATGGCGTCAGGGACGGAGGTTGTGCCAAACGCCGGGGCTATGATAGCCTGTCAATTTGATAGGGTGAGAAAATATGATAGGAGAGGAATTTGTATTTGGGGGATGATTACTCCTATAGCTGAATACTTTAATGTTAGCTTTGAAGGGTATGCGGAGGCCACATGGCCTAAACTGATTGATTTGACTGTTTTATCTACTATAAAAATGATTCAATTTGATGGGTGTGATTACTGGCTAAATCAGGCAGATAGAACAAAAGTTAGGCTACATCTATAAGAAATAAGGGTAATTGGTTACTAAGAGGTGAACAGGGGGCTGCTGCTCAAGAAGAGCAAGATAAGCCTATGAGGGATGCGCTGGACTCCTCTATACAAGGGGGTAACCGGCCATTTAGCATGAGTGATATGCTAGAAAGGGTGGAAGCCGACGTGGGCAAGTTGATAAATGACACGTATTAGTTGATGGCGACATTTGGTGAGTACCGCACAGAGTACTTACAACGGTTCGATGCTATCACCCAGCAGCAGCAGTACATGTACGAGATGATGTCTCGTATGGATCAGTGGCATATTTCTCAAGGCCACTACCCTCCACCTCCACCACCACAGTGATCCATGTAAGTGTTTGATAAATGTTTTTATCACGATTTTGATGATTTTTTAAAAGTATTTTTACACCAAAACAATGTTTAAAAATGTTGTCCAAATACTCCCAATCGATTTAAAATATTTTTACTATTTTTTTTTGGAGTACTTTTTGAAGTTTATTTTCGGTATAAATTGGACAACACTTCCATCTCATGTTGGACCGGTCGCCCTATAGGGTAACCCGTACCTGAAGATGTGTGTTGAAACAGAAAACGGGACTGAAGAAAAAAAGAGGAGGTCACCCGATCGACCTGGGGGATGCCTGCAAATTCCCTGTATTAGTTTATCAAGAGGGCGACCAGTCTAACATAGGGTCGACCGGTCGAACCCTATGTGGATCGGTTGCCCTATGTTAAAATTCAGTGTTTTCAATATTTTCTCATTTCTACAAGACCGATCGCCCTACCGTTTTGACAGCAAAATTCTAGCCATTGACAGCAGACATATTTTCCTTAATTTGTGGGATTGATTTCTAACAGCTATATTCTTGATTTTAATTGTATTTTTCTGTAGATTTCCAATCCCCAAGATGAGCCTATCCATGATCAATCATCTTCTACAAATAGAGGAAGTTTCGGAGCAACAAGATAACCAATTGAGATACAACACAACAAGATACACTCAAGTAAATACTTGTTCTTTCATTTTCATTATTCTTGTTGTAATAGCCTAAGGTCTTACACTTTCACATCTTGAGGTCTAGGCTTATTTCTTGATTACACTTGCACTCAAAATTGTATTATTCATTATCAAGTTGTAATCTTAAATTTGTGGTCATCATTCAACACAAGATATCCTCGTGATTGTTCTTGTGGTAAGAACACACATGGGTGATCTAGGTGTTAGGAGCAAGAAGATTGTGGTAATCTTCTTATTGAAGAGTTTGGTGCTCTTTGAGGTATTGAAGAATTTGGTGTTCTTCAAGGTTGAAAATTGTGGTAATCTTCACAAGGTACCGTTGAAGATTGTGGTAATCTTCAAGGGAGAATGTGGTAATCTCCAAAGAGGTGTTGTAAGGTGATGTTGTATTAATTGTGGTAATTAATAAAATCTTTTTTCTTTTTGAAATCCATCCCGGAGATACTGGGGTGGTAGAGGATTAGGCCCTAGGTGGGTTGAACCTCTATAAATCGATGCGTGTTGTTTACTTCCTGCACCTTCATTCTTGTCTTGGCTTGTTTGATTCGAAAAGGAGGGCATAATCGAGAAAATGAAGATAATCTATTCATCCCCCTCTAGATTATCGTAGCCGCTTGGACTAACAAGTGGTATCAGAGCCAAAATCTTTTACAAGCTCGTTCCACATCGGGAGTAAAGAGGAACGATCATTGGCTACAAATGAAGTCTACCTTATCGGCGCCTCCACCAACAAGCCACCACTATTTGATTCCAAAAATTATACATTTTGGAAAGAAAGAATGGAATGCTATTTACAAAGTTGCGGGTTCAATATTTGGAACACGGTTATTAATGGAGAATCCATCCCGATGAAAGACGGACCTTACACCTCCAAAGTCCTCAAAGAGCTCAATGATGAAGACAAGAAAATCCTCTCTTTAAACGGTAAAGCGCTTAATATTATTTATTGTACACTTACCACTTCGGAATATGATCATATTGTAGGAATTCGATCGGCATATGAAGTATGGAGAAAACTAAAAGCTACCTATGAAATATATGCAAATGAAAGGAGTCATTCAAAAGCATCTACCTCTCAAATGGATACAAATCCAACAACATGGGATGAGCTTCTCACAACTTCCGATGATGAATAAGTTGAACAATGTCTTATGGGCATTAACGAAGATAATGAGGTACGCTCTAACTCGTCTACCTCTTTTAGTAATAATTTGCATGATTTTGCAAAATGATTTTGATGAGCTTCAAAATGAATTCCAAAGCTTGCTTGTTAAATACAAAAATTTGAAAAAGGAATTCAATATTTTGAATAATGATAAGGATAGCTTATTTACTTCCTATGAATCACTTTCATGTGCTCACACTACCACACTTGATAAGGTTAGAAACCTTGAAAAGGAAAATAGTACTCTTGTTGAGGATATTAATTGCATGAAAAAGGATTTATTAAAATTCAACTTGAGTACTGATAAAATGACCAAAATTGTTGATAGTTGTGATAATTTGAAACTAGGACTTGATCATAAGCCTAATGTTGTTAATCATATGTAAAAGAATCAAGTCTCTATGCATGTTGGTCATTATGCTCCTAAAATTATTACTTGCTTCTATTGTGGTAAAAAGGGTCATACGGTAAATACTTGTCGGGCTAGAAATAGTTCTAATTATTATTGGAGACCTAAAAGTCTCAAAGGTAATCCCAAAGGACCCAAACACTTGAGGGTACCACAAAACAATATCATATTAGGTACCCAGCGGAATAACAATCAAAGAAAATTCATACCGCCAAGAAGACATCAAATGCCCATACCATTTGATCAAAGGAGAAGACATCACCACAATGAATTTCTAAGAGGAAGATACTACCAACAAAGGGAAAGACATAATCCGTGGAAATGGCGAAATTGGTAAACTGTATCTCCTTATTTAAATACGCATAATAATACTTGCATTTTTGTTTTAATTGTCAAAATGATTTTTCAAAATATTTTTTTTTAAATAAGGTCTTCAATATATTGTTTTTAAATCTTTTGAAAAGAAGACTTTGTATGATGCTTGTGTATTTACTATGTCTTGTGTGTTTTATCATCTCTTATGATTTTTTATAGCATAATATATTTGTGACATCTCTTTGCTTTAGCCTACAATTGTATAACTATGTTTTGTGCAAGATTTGTTTAAGAATTGTGTAGGATATATATATCTTCATCAATGGTTATCTACTCATAATTTGTCAAGAGTTTTATAAACTATCGATGTACGTTCACTCGTATTATTCTTATTGCTCGATATTCTTCTTACCACTTGCCTTTGTGCTTGCTTTCCAAAGCTATTTCTAAATATCTCATATAAGTGCCATTAAAAGGATTTTTCGATTTTTTAAAAGGCACTATTCTCAAAATCTTATTTTATCCGAGTCTCCTAAATTTCTTGGCTAGTACTTATTTGATTTAGTCTATGTTTGCATTTCTGCACATTTTTAAAACCTTTGGGGTGAAAAAATATTTTTTTGGATGACTTTGGAAAATTGCACTTGGGGACCGGTCAAAATAAGGGGGTCGACCGGTCGCCCTATATAGAGACCGGTCGAACATCCCCTGGACCGGTCGCCATGGTTAATTTTTTGGTACAAATTCTTTCTGTACTCGACATTTCAGCAGAACACAAAAAACACCCCAAACCCTTGTGCGATTTCTTCTTCCTCTTTCTCTAGAAATCTTATTTCTTCATCAAATCTTTCAATTGTTGGTGCTAATCTCCTCTATTTTGCAAGAATCGTAAATCTATGGCACCTCCAAGAGATTCTACCGGCCGTAATCCAAACCCAAAGCGTAGAAGAACCGAAGGGGGAACATCGAATACTCGCCAAGAAAAGGCCAAGCTACGAGAAATTAGAGCTACCCACAGGAATGTGGCTCAAGAACACGGTGAGAATCAAAATCCCCAACTCACCCGGGCCCAAATTGCCGAGCTCCGCGGCACTATCTCCCTCGACAATGCTTGTTGGGCCAAGAGTAAGAAATCTCTTATTTCTCAAGCTCCCCGTCCCGCAAATGTGTTTAATTTTGTCAATAAATATGCTGAGTATTATTATGATAATTTGGACTTGAGCAATAAATCGATTAGCCGAACTAAGACACATCGGCTTGGCACTTTTTCTGGAGAATATCCTACTATTAAGGAATTTTTTGAGCATCAAGGATGAATGTATTTATGGGAACATCCGTTTGTTATGTATGATGATGATGTGACATTACATTTTTATTCAAATTTATGGATTGAATATGATGATCAAAGAAAGCCCATGGCTATGAATTCGTTTGTTAAAGGTCGTCACTTTAGGTGGACTTCCAATGATATATGTCGGTTGTTGCACGTTCGGGAAGGAGGTTGAGACTACTTTGGTTGTACTCGTTGGAATGATGAAGTATTTGGTGTCTCTTTGGAAACAATTATGACTTATTTGGGTGTGTGGCCGAATTATACGTTATTGTCTATGACTCTTGAGCATCGCATTACTTCTACAATTGTAGCTTATTGCATTTGTAGAAAATCTGTGAAATTGCCGAGCAATATGGATTTCTTCTTGACATACAAAATCGCAAAAAGGGAATTGCTTATTTTGGTGCAATTTTAATTCAATGCGTCATTGAGTCTATCACACAGGGGAACAAGAAGTTTGCTATCGGGAATTGGATTTGCAAACTTCTCTTACACTCAGGTTTACCGTCATCGGAATTTAATTCGGAGGTTATTCAAGATGACTTTGATATCGAAAATATACTACAAATTATTCAAATGCGTAAAAATATATCAATTCGCCCTATAAAGACGGCAAGAGGGAGACACCATGGTTCTTTATCCCAAAATCCTAATGATATCTTTGATGACGAGGAAGCCAAAATATTGGCTTCCGGTGAAGGACAAGGCAATCCGGAGGGTAATATCGGTCCCCAAACTTCTCAGGAATATTTTCAAGCCCAACTCGACGAACAAAGGCTCTACCATGATGCTCGTTATGAGGCGTCAAGCCAAGAAAACTCTAAGTTAAAGAAGTCGGTTGGAAAGTTGAAGAAGTTCATCAAAGACCTCCTCCCCACCGCTTGCTTCTCTTTCGATGAAGTGTGACGCCTTGTTATTCTATTTTGCTTTCTTTTCATGCTTTTTTAATGTACTATCTTGACAATACTTCTCTCATTTTGCTAATGTTATTTGGTTGTTTGTTTTTCTAAGGGAAAGAACTAGCAAGAGTGCTAGTAGCAAATGATTGCATATGGTACATTTTGACTATGGTATTGTTGGAGTATTTGATGGTAAAAATACTTCTTAATTTTTGCATGTTGGCATTGGTGTATAATTGATGTCTAGATTGACTATTTTGCTAAAATAGTATGATGTTGATGAAGCACTTGATGGTAAAAGTTCTTATTTAATTTTTTGCTTGGTGGCATTTGTAATGCCTTTCTTATATTGCTTATCTTCTTAGTTGGATAGATTTATTTCTATTGGGTTGAACCCTTGAGAAAGTTGTCTTAATGTTGATGAGCATGTTTATATATGATTGTTGTTGAATTTTTTGGGCATTATTACATTTACAAGAGCTATATACATCTTCTCTATTATTTGATGCCCACTAAGTGTTTGATAAAATGTTTCAAAGAAAATTTCATCAATTACATGTATCTCTCATTTTTAAAAGTCCTATATATTTATAGAGATCATGTTTTGCTAGTAATTTAAGCTTCAATGTTCAAAATGCTCGATAAATCGATTAAATTGCGCACTTTGATATGATAATATGATGTTTTTATCGTGCTAACATTCTTTTTGATGATTCCAATGGGGGAGAAACAGGTAATAAGCTCATTAGCTCAAAGAAGCTAAAATAAGCTCACGAAAGAAGCTATAAGCTATGGCTCTTTAAAGCCAAAAGCTATGGATATAAACTAGTCCATTGGATATATCTTGGACTTGTGATACTTCTTTAATGGTTGTTTTTGACAGAGGGAGCTTTTAAGCTCGTGATTTTTTTTGGTTACATTGTAAAAGATGAGCTTAGCTTTTGTATGGTTGCTACTTTACTTATCTTGATGTGCATATTGATAGGGGGAGCTTTTGAAATATGTTTCTTGAAAATCTTTACTCCCTTTCTTGAGGCTATATTATGAAAATTTGTTGCTTCAAACGGCTAGTTATTTTTTGACCGAAAAATTCGTTTTGTTTTCAAAATCGACCTTCTTATATATCTCAAAATTATTTTGGTTTGTAATCATCAAAAAGGGGGAGATTGTTTGATAAATGTTTTTATCATGATTTAGATGATTTTGTTTTTAAAGTGTTTTTACACCAAAACAATGTTTCAAAATGTTGTCCAAATACTCCCGATTAATTTTAAATATTTTTACTGTTTTTTTCGGAGTACTTTTCGAAGTTTATTTTCGATATAAATTGGACAGCACTTTTGTCTCGTGTTGGACCGGTCGCCCTATATGGTAACCCGTACTTGAAGATGTGTGTTGAAACAGAAAACGGGACTGAAGAAAAAAAGAGAGGGTCGACCGGTGCTTGGGATGCTTGCAAACTCCCTGTATTGGTTTTTCAAGAGGGCAACCGGTCTAACATAGGGTCGACTGGTCGAACCCTATGTAGACCCGTCGCCCTATGTTAAAATTCAGTGTTTTAAATATTTTCTCATTTCTACGCGACCGGTCGCCCTACCATTTTGACAACAAAGTTCTAGCCATTGACATTAGACATATTTTCCTTAATTTGTGGGATTGATTTCTAACAACTATATTCTTGATTTTAATTGTATTTTTCTGTAGATTTCCAATCCCCAAGAAGAGCATATCCATGATCAATCATCTCCTATAAATAGAGGAAGTTTTGGAGCAACAAGATAACTAATTGAGATACAACACAACAAGATACACTCAAGCAAATACTTGTTATTTCATTTTCATTATTCTTGTTGTAATAGCCTAAGGTATTACACTTTCACATCTTAAGGTATAGGATTATTTCTTGATTACCCTTGCACTCAAAATTGTATTATTCATTATCGAGTTGTAATCTTGAATTTGTGGTCATCATTCAACACAAGATATCCTTGTGAGTGTTCTTGTGGTAAGAACACACTTGGGTGATCTAGGTGTTAGGAGCAAGAAGATTATGGTAGTCTTCTTATTGAAGAGTTTAGTGCTCTTTGAGGTGTTGAAGAATTTGGTGTTCTTCAAGGTTGAAGATTGTGGTAATCTTCACAAGGTGCCGTTGAACATTATGATAATCTTCAAGGGAGATTGTGGTAATCTCCAAAGAAGTGTTGTGAGGTGATGTTGTATTAATTGTGGTAATTAATAAAATCTTTTTCTTTTTGAAATCCATCCCGGAGATACTGGGGTGGTAGATGATTAGGCCCTAGGTGGGTTGAACCTCTATAAATCGACGTGTGTTGTTTACCTCCCGCACCTTCATTCTTGTCTTGGCTTGTTTGATTCGAAAAGGAGGGCATAATCGAGAAAATGGAAATAATCTATTCACCCCTCTCTAGATTATCGTTGGCGCTTGGACTTACATTAAGTACTTATTACGCATTCTTCTTTCTTTTGATAATTTAGTACTTTCTTGCATTTTGACGAAGCATATTTTAAGTTTGGGAGAGTTGTCAAGAATGCGAAATTTAATACTTTCTTGCATTTTACATTGCATTTAGAATTGCATGTAGAGCATAAAAATTTGCATAAACGTTTTTCGATTTTTTGAAATTTTCAAATCATCAATAGTCAACTCCCTTGGGTCATTGGCCAACCAGAACCGAATCCCCATAAACCTAATCGTAGCCCAATGGAAGAGTAGGTTCATCGGGATACCTTGTATTTATCCATGGTCGATAATAGAGTATCGCACATCTAGCCTGGTGTTTTCTCATTCGGCAAGATGACTTTTGAAGCTTCCGGTTTGTCGGGCTCATACTCCGGTTGTGGCTCGAGTTCGGGCTCTGGAGTTGGTTCCCTTCTTCTTCATGTGTTACTTCTTGTTCCTCTTTCACCCCTAGAAGCCATGAAAACCAAATTCATGAGGTTAGAAAAATCTGAAATTTGAAACATTAAAAACCCCCAAACTCGGTATAAAACTTGAAGAAGTTGAACATTTGAAGGCTTTAGGTGATGGGTTTTTTGAGAAGTTGAAGAATTTGTGTTTTTGGGGTAAGATGTATAGCAAATTTGAAGAGATTTGGAGAGGAGTTTCAAAGTTTTGGGAGATAGTTTTTGAGTTGCAGGGTTTGGGTAGAATTGAGTTTTGGGGATGAAATAAGGGTTGGGGTCGCGACTGATGGGCCACACGGCCCATGTGAGCCCACACGGGCGGGCAGTGCGGCCCTGCGCATTTCTTCGCTGGTTTGTCGTATCCTACACGCCCGTGTGGAAGCCATACGGCCTGGTCGTGTGGCATCACGCGGTCGTGTGGCATCACACGCTCGTGTGATGCAATTTTTCACTTTTTTTTAATAAATAACCAGGAGTTTGTCGTGATGTCTCCTACACAACAACTCACAAAACTAAACACAACTAAAACTTAAGTTAATGCTAAAAAAAATTAAAATTAAAATTGAAGGCGATTAAAAATAAACAGAAATAGGAAATAAGTTGGGTTGCCTCCCATAAAGCGCTAAGTTTTACGTCTTCAGCCAGACTTAAGATTTCTACAATCACATCGTTGAACCGTGTTGGTTGAAATTTGTGAGCCCTTAGAGTCAGTACCATGCATCAGATGAATGGCATTGCATTGTTCTGTCAGATTCAGTTTAGTATCGCTTGGAAATTTGCCCTTTTGATGTTGGCTTCCCACTACAGTTGCAATCTGGGCTACTTGTGTTTCTAGAGATTTCAATCTAGCATTTGCGTTCGTGTTCAACTAAGTGACCTGTTCTTCTATCATGTCTATCTTCGCTTCATCCTTATTTAGTCTTGCCCTAGTCTCTCCTATAAACGAGGATAACATCTCTTCCACATATGCTTTCTTTTCATTTGACTCCGCTCTGCCTTGATTACCCACATTAAATCCTAGATGTGGCTGCAAAACATTTTTATTGTTAGCATAAGAAAAGTTTTCGTGGTTTCGCAACCCCGGATGATAATAATTGGGTGTCTGATTATTTCTATAATTGTTGTTGAAGTTCCTTTGTGGTCCCACAAAGTTTGCTTCTTCTTCAACAACAACAGAATCTCTTGGAGTCAATTGCTGCATCCGCATCCAGTTTCATATTTAGCACGGATACATGTTCTGTGAGCATGGCGACTTTCTCATTTGAACTTCTGCCACACGTCGGACAGTAGATCTCTCGGATGGCCATTGGTAGCTATTATTCGCCATCTCCTCTAAAAATTCTAGTGCCTTCTCTGGATATTTCCCTAGCAGTGCACCCCCAGATGCAAAATCTATAATTGTTCGCGTGTTCCCACTCAAACCATTATAGAAATACTGGACCTATTGGTAGTCGTGATATCCATGTTGAGGGCATTTCCTTAGCAATTCCTGGAATCTATCCCATGCCTCATATAGTGGCTCAATCTAACTACCTAAACCGGGCGATTTTGATTTCAATTGCAGTGTTCTACTAGGGGGAAAGTATTGGGCTACAAACCGTTGACTTAGTTCAGCCCAATCTGCTGCTAGTGGTGTTAGAGAGCATAACCATCCTTAGCCTTATCGCATAGAGAAAATGGGAAAGGGCGGTGTTGGGAATTTATTGCTTAGATTTTGATGAATGCCATGTAAAACATAGACTAGAAAGTTGGCACCCCATTTTCCTTGTAATTTGCATTGTAATAGATAGGTACATGCATTTAGCCGAGTCAAGTCGCCTATGCCTAGATATGCAAGAAGTCAATCAAGACTAAAATGAAGACTTTTTGAAAGAAAGCGGTGAGTATGGCAAGAAGGAGAAGTCAAGAACTCGACTGAAGGAGTATCAGCTGGGATACAGCTGTGAGAAGTGTCAAGTCAACTCAAGATAACCAAGTCTCAAGTTGAAGTGACAGATGAGTCTCTCAATCATTGGAGCAGACTCAAGTCACCTGGGGAAAAGCGGTCAAGTCAAGTCAAGACAATGAAAAGAATCCGTTGTACGTAAGTCAAGAATATTACCTAAACAAGTAATACTTCCATCTTTGCCATGTCTTAAAGTGCTCGATCCCTTAAACGTGCAAAAGGAATAAACCAATGGGAAGCACTGCACCTTGTGTCAGACTCTGAAAAGCTGAATGTTCATTTAATACGAGGAAATGTCAATAGCAAGGACTGCAACAAGACAAGCCAACGACCACTAGTGTCTTTTGAAAATCAGTCTATCTTTTCAACGGGCAGATTTTTGAAAGTTCACTATAAAAGGCTGAGGAATCACTTTGAGAGAGGGTTACCTGAACCACAAACATTCAAGCTATCATTTGAACTATAACCTGCAAAATATTCTCAAGTTATTCAAGCAAATCCTCAAGCCAAAATTTCGAAGGAAATCGATCCAACACCAAGTTGTGAGGGAAAGACACCTTCAAACTGTTGAAGAGGAAACTTTTGAAGAATCAAAAGGGGTCTAAATTACAAGGAGGATTGTAGAAAGGTTCAAGGTCGAACCAGTCTCAAGAAGCTTGAGCAAGTGAGCTGAAGTAGCAAGGCAGCTGCCCTGTGAAGAAGCTGAGTCGGATGAGAAGCAGTTTGTGTGACCAAGGCATCTCGATCGAGTCCCAAAGGATCAAGTCAGCTGTGTGATCAAGACTTGTATCTAGACTGATAACCACTATGTACTCTGATCAATACTTAGTGGATTCCTACAGGAGTTGGAGAAGAGAAGAGTAGAAGAATTACCCCATCTTCGAACCTCTATAAAAATTATTGTGTCATTTACATTTCAGCATTTACTTTCTGTATAACATATTATATCTGCTGTTAATTTGCTATCCAATTGATAACTAACAAAGTGCTAAAACCATGTGTTAAAACAAACTTAAACCAAATTCAAGGGTGTTAAGTCTTCCGCTGAAAATCTTATCACAGCCAAGTTAAGGTTTAGACTAAACAGCTGAGTTATTCTATCAACAGTTCAATCGAGTCTGTTGAGTGGCTAACTTTGTTGGTTAACTAACTTAGTTGTCCATCAAGGACTTAGTTGTGTATCTAACTCTGTATTATTTTAAAAGGACTAAAATCAAAAAGTTGGTAAGGTTTATTCAACCCCCCCTTCCAAACCCTACTCACACCCCTTGGGACCTATAGGCGGCATCCAATGATATCCTTAGAAACACCATTCATCTTAACTGTGTCGCAGATTTCTAAAAATTGTGCCAGATGCGCATTTGGATCCTCAACGATTCTGTCCCCAAATTGATTTTGTGACACCATCTGGATCAATGCAGGTTTTAGTTCAAAGTTGTTTGCATTGATCGGCAGATGGGCCACACCCCCATAAGTTTGACTTACCTCCTACTGGAAATAGTCCCTAACTGCCCTTCTTGTGGGCCTTTCCACTATCCAGTCATGTGCATCTGCCCCTGGTGGGCGCTCCTCATTGATTCTGTTATTCGCGGTATTCTGATTAGTCCCCTCCGCCATTGCTTTAGACCTTTTCCTTAGTTACTTTGTTGTTTTCTCGATTTCCAAATCAATAGGTATTGGTTGGGTAGATCTGGAACGCGTGATCATGCACTATCTGCACTTAACAAAAACAATGCTAGTACCGAAAAAATAAAAAATAAAAAAAATTCAAAAAATAAAATAAAAATATATTTACAAAAAATGCTTCAATTAAAATTGAACTACTTATTACTATATTTAAGTAGAATCCAACGATCCCCGGCAACGGCGCCAAAAACTGGTTCGCCAAAAATATTTTGGAACTCTATACTATAAATGTACAGTGTAGTTTATAGAATAATGGCAAGCAAGGTCGTATTCCTTAAGGATTGACTACGAAACACTTAGGCTATAATAACATCGCATTCCAATTTTATTGAAGCGACCGAATCTCAAGTTGTTTTAGAGAAATCAAAAATTAAAGAAAAATAAATAAATTTGCAAACCCCACAAGTATTTGAACAACAACGGAAGCAACCTTAGTCACATAATCTCAACATATTTCTTCAATATTAAATCCAATTAAATTTTAACAAAACCAATTCATGCAATTATATGAGTTCAATTCCTAAGTTAGTCTATTCCCCCTCCCGGGCGGCGCATAAACAATAGATTAATAACAATTGTAGGTCTCCCGACTCAATACAACTATTATTAACTCCCAAAAGATCTATGAAGTGAATGACTCCCCACAAATAGTTGTAGGTCTCCGGCTCGATACACCCATTTATGTCTAAATTCGATTTCCATCTTTGTTAGAACTCCTCTTTCGAATTTCGGACTAACAAATATGACATGCTAATTATTGGCCAAATAAAAAATCAATTAAGAATAAGCACTCGAATTCATAAATAGAACACATGAATCAATTTAGAAAATAATTAATCAAGATTTAACATAAATCCACAGTTTTGATTAAGCCCCTATGATCCAAAAAATTAGCCAAACATTGATAACAAATTCATAGACAAACTTGAAATCAACATTGTGACATAGTTTAAGCATATATAAGAGATCTAAACTAAGAAAGAAAACACCTTCTGGTCCGGATGGATTCTCCTTCCAAGACTTCGAAGCTCTTGTGCTTCCGTAGATGCGAAAGGCCTGTGGTGTTCTTCGCGACCTAGCCCTCCTCTCTCAGAAAACCTTTGATCTTGTGTTCCTGTGAAATTTGGTGTGTTGTATTGTGTATGAATGAATGATTTTACGTGCAAGCCTTGGGTCCCTTTTATAGATGCATGGAGAGATCATTTGTAGAGTTTGAGTGGAAAAAGGACACAAAAATCCGAAACAGTGCATCACAAGGCCCGACCATGTAGCTTCACATGGTCGTGTGACTTTCACACAACCACTCCACACGCCAGTATGGCTCTCACACAGTCCGGCCGTGCGGCTTATTTTCGTCCCTTGTTTCTTCCCAACTTCACATGGACATGTCGTCATTGCACGGGCAAGTCACACGGTCCAGCTGTGTGACGTGGTTTTGTCCAGTTTTTTCATCTTTTTGATCTTCTCTTTGCACTCGTCAATCCTATCCGGGCTTTTCAACTGATATTTCTTTGATTAAACTCCGTTTTCTATAAAAACACACTAAATATACATGCAAATGTATCAATTATATACCATTTTAAGCCCCTAAATGCACATATATTTTACAAGTATCAATATACAAAAACCAGTAAAATGACAGAATCCTTCCTGAATATGAACAAAGAGCTATCTAAGGTTGAATCTGTGAAACCAATGGATAAAAGAAAACCCTTGAGCTTATCATCCCAGGCCTAGGGGCTTATTTGAGACCATACAATGCCTGAGTGAATTTGCAAACATGTGTTGGTCTAGCATTATCCACATATTCCACTGGTTGAGTCATAAAGATAGAGTGATGAAGATCACTATTGAGGAAGTCATTGTTAACATCTACCTGTTGTATAGGCCAACCAAAAGTGAGCGCCAATGTAAACATTATTCGAATTGTAACAGGTTTGACAACAATGCTGAAAGTATCACAATAATTCACACCAGCTGATTGTTGAAATCCTTTGCAACAAGCCTAGTCTTATACTTATCTAGATTGCCATTTGTTTTATATTTCACCTTAAACACCCATTTGTGATCCACCACAGACATGGAGTCATTATAGGGAACCAACTCCCAAGTCTTATTTCTAACAAGAGCATCAAATTCCTTATCCATGGCAGCTTTCCACCTAGGCTCAGTCGATGCTTGTTGTATATTAAGTGTTTCCAAATGAAAAGAAACATAAGATAAATAGATTTTGGGTTTAGAAACACCAGCCTTGGACCTAGTGACCATAGGGTGATATGAGAAAGTAGGAAGAGTAGGGGATGGAGATGAAGTGTTTGTAGAATAGGTAGAGGATGAGGGGACTAAGAAGGGGGAGATAAGGGATGAACAACTGGAGATGGTGTTGGGAAATTAACTGTTTAGATTTTGATGAATGTCATGTAAAACTTAGACTAGAAAGTTGGCACCCCATTTTCTTTGTAATTTGCATTGTAATAGATAGGGTTGTTCGAGCTGAGTTAAGTCAGCTATGCTTAAATATGCAAGAAGTCAACTGGAAACTAGAATGAAGACTCTGTTGTGAGGAAGCTGAGTATGGCAAGGAAGAGAAGACAAGAACCCGACTGGAGAAGTATCAACTGAGATGCAGCTATGTGAAGTGTCAGTCAAGTTAACCCAAGATAGCCAAGTCTCAAGTTGAAGTGACAGATGAGTCATCCAATGATTGGGAGCTGACTCGAAGTCATCTGGGGAAGTCAAGGAACTGCAGTCAAGTCAAGGCAACTGAAAAGGATCCGTTGCATGGAAGTCAAGAAAGTTACTTAAATAAGTAACACTTCCATGTTGCAATATTCTAAAGTGCTTAGTCCCAGAAGCGTGCAGAAGGAATAAACCAATGGGAAGCACTGCACCTGTGTTAGAACTCTGAAAAGCTGAAGGATCATTTAATACGAGGAAATATCAACTTCAAGGACTGCAACAATACAAGCCAACGACCACAAGTGTCTTTTGAAAATTAGCCTATCTCTTCAACGGGCAGATTTTCAAAAGAACACTATAAAAGGCAGAGGAATCAATTGGAGAAAAGGTTACCTTGACTATCTAAACCACGAACATTCAAGCTATCATTTGAGTTGCAACCTACAGAAAAATTCTGAAATCATTCAAGCTTAATCCTCAAGCCAAAACTTCGAAGGAAATCAATCCAACACTTACCTGTGGAGGAAAGACGACTTTAATCAGTTGAAGAGGAAACATTCGAAGAATCAAAGGGGTCTACATTCCACAGAGGATTGTAGAAAGGTTCAAGGTCGAACCAGTCTCAAGCTATTGGAGGGCTTCGTGATCAAATCCAAGAAACTTGAGCAAGTCAGCTGTAGTAGCAAGGCAGCTGCCCTGTGAAGAAGATGAGTCGGACGAGAAGCGCCTATGTGACCAAGGCATCTCAGATCGAGTCCCAAAGGATCAAGTCATTTGTGTGATCAAGACTTGCATCCGGATGATAACCACTTTGTACTCTGATCAATACTTAGTGGATTCCTCAAGGAGTTGGAGAAGAGAGGATTAGAAGAATTACCCCATCTTCGAACCTCTATAAAATTTATTGTGTCATTTACATTTCAGTACTTAAATTCTACGCATTATTTTATATCTGCCGATAAATTTGCTATCCAATTGACTTTTAACAAAGTGCTAAAACCAAGTGTTAAAACAAATTTAAACCAAATTCAAGGGTGTTAAGTCTTCCGCTGAAAACATATCACAGTTGAGTTAAGCTATAGACTAAACAGCTGAGTTATTCTATCGACAACTCAGTCGAGTCTGTTGAGTGGCTAACTCTGCTGGTTAACCAACTTAGCTGTCCATCTAGGACTTAGCTGTGAAGAATTAACTCTGAACTATTTTAAAAATGACTAAATCGAAAAGTTGGTAAGGTTTATTCAACCCCCCCTTCTAAACCTTACACTCACACCCTTTGGGACCTACAAGTGGTATCAGAGCGGTTGGTTCATTGAGCCTTCCGCACTGGTTACTGAACTAGATCTCCAATCTTTCAAAGAAGTTGTTAACACTTGTTCTTTCAAAATCCATTTTTAAAACAGCAAAGTTATTATCATGGAAGCAAATTTGACACGCATCCCTATGTTCACAATTGAGGAATTTGATGATTGGAAAATTCGTATGCAGGTTCATCTATCAGCATTACACGATGAAATGTGGATAGTAATAGAAGATGGGCCACTACAAATTTTAAAAGTGAACAGTGCAAAGGAGAGGCTGCTGCTACTAAAGGAGAAGAGGATGTTGCTCCCGGACCGGCTATGGTTGAAAAACCCAGAGCTGAATGGACAAATGATGATAGAAAAAGATACAACCTAGACAATGTGGCCAAGGACATACTTTACAAGACTTTGGACAAAGCCATGTTCAACAAAGTCAAATCTTGCAAAACAACCAAAGAAATCTGGGATAAATTAACCTTAATTTGTGAAGGATCTGAGCAAATCAAGGAAAACAAATTATCTGTTGTTTTTCAAATTAACCTTAAAATGCTTGCAGGTGAAACAATGGATCAGCTGGATGCTAGATTCACTGAAATTACAAATGAACTCTCAGCACTTGGGAAAGAATACACACACAAGGAGATGTGTATGAAGATACTGAGGAGCCTCCCAAATGAGTGGGAAATGAAGACCATGGCTCTAAGACACTCGATGGATCTATCAAAAACATCCAATCATGAGCTATTCTCAGACCTCAAAGCATATGAGTTTGAGCTGAGAAGAAAAGATCAAGAGGAGATAGTTGTGGCCCAAAACAATTTGCACTCATAGTGAAGGAAGGGAAGAGAGCTGAAACCAAAGAAGTCATTGACCAGGAGGAAATTGCCTTGATGGTTAAAAGATTCAACAAGTTCTTCAACAAGAACTACAAAAGAAGCAAAGGTGAATCCTCCAGAAGACATTCAGCTCCCTCCAAGTCAAGGGAAGATAGGCCACCAAAGAGAATTGAGCATCAAAAGGTCAAATACCAAAGAGCTGACAATCCGAGAATGGAAAGAGCTGAACAAAAAGTTGAGAATCTATGTTGGAACTGCAGGCAACCAGGTCACTGCGCCATTGATTGTCCATATCCTGTTGTCAACAAATACGGGAATGAAGAGGAAAGAAGAGTATTCAGGGAAAGAAGACAAGAAAAGAAAAAGGCAATGTTGGCTGCAGAAGCTGCTGAGGCAGGCAAGCTAAAGGACACAACAGACTCGGAAAGTAGTGAAGCTGACTACTCAAGTGACTCTGAAGAAGAAGCCTTTATCTGTTTAATGGCCAAAGAACAAGACCAACCTGACCATGAAGATGAGGTACACTCTAACTCATCTCATTCAGATTCTAGTGATAGTGATTGTGAGACACACTTCATCACCCACTGATCTTTATGATTCATTAGGCAAAATGATGAAAGACTTTGAGCACATTAAATCCTCACACTCACTGTTAAATGAGGAAAACAGCCAACTCAAAAGCCAAAACACACAACTGACTAAGGAGCTGAGTACTCTAAGTCACATAGCTGATGAGAACAAAGAGCTGAAGGCTGAAAATGCCAAACTAATAGCAGAGATAGCTGCTATAGAAAAGAGAGAAAATGATCTCAAAAATGTGATTGCTTCATTCACTAAGGCATCTAAATCATTGGATGACCTTATTATGATCCAAAGAGAATGTGGAGATAAGACAGGCTTATGATTTAATTCCTCTATACTATATCAAGCTCCCAAAGTGATTTTAGAAAAAGGATCTTCAAGTAATGAAGCATCTCAAAAATCCAAAACTCCAAATGGTGCACACACATTCATTCCAAAGCACAACCACAACCAAACTGGCCTTGGTTATAAAGGAAAAGGAAAACAACCAGTTGAGTATGCTGAGAGGACATCTGAGAAGAAATCCAGCAGAAATCCTCAGCAAACTCCAAATAGGAAGTACTCTGTAGAGAAGAAACAGAGCTACCAAAAGCCCCAGAAGTTCTATAAAAGGAACACACGTGATGGAAATGGTAGAAACTACCCAAGTCAAGTTGATTGGTACAATGTGAAAAATCAGCAAAGATCTATGGAATACAAGCCTAAATGGCAAAGGCCTAGAACTCAGCATAGGCCATTTCAAAGGCAACAAAGCTACTATCAGCACACATATGCACCCAAGCACTACACTCAGACATATCACAATTACCCAAAGAAGGCAATTGCTAAAACACACACACATGCATACAGACAAAAGAGACAATTGTATGAACCTAAAGCCCCCAAGCAATTTGCCAAAGTGAATTATGATTATGGCACAGATAGATGGCAACCCATTAGAGTCAAATCATTTGGCTATAGGTTGGTTGGATCATCTTACAGCACGAACCCCTTAGGACCCAGGGAAGTATGGCTACCTAAAAACTAATTTCCTTGGTAGTAGGTTCAAAGAACAGCTGAGTGCCAAGGAACCTGGTACATGGATAGTGGTTGTTCCAGACACATGACAAGAAACAAGAAAAATCTATCAAAATTAAAGGAGGTTAGAGGTGCAAAAGTTATATTTGGAGGGAATGAAGCTCCAGGAGAAATAAGAGGCATTGGATCCATCAAGAAAAATGGATTAGAAATCACAGATATTGCATATGTTGAAGGACTCAACTTCAATCTGCTAAGTATCAGTCAACTCTGTGACAAGGGCTACAATGTTGGATTCAGCATGGGTGTATGCCAAATCAAGGACACTAAATCTAATAAAGTAGTGCTACAAGGATGCAGACAACAAAACATGTATGTGGTAGATTGGTCAACTGCTACTCCAAGCACTTGTCTGTTAGCAAAGAGTACAACCGAATCAAGTTGACTGTGGCACAAGAAGCTGAGTCACCTAAATTTCAAGATAATTAACAAGCTTGCAAGGAGTAATCTTGTAGAAGGACTTCCAGACTCAGTGTACAAGAAGGAAAGTGTCTGTGATGCATGCCAGATGGGTAAGCAAATCAAATCATCATTTAAAGAGAAGTCAAGCCCATCTTCAACAAGAATATTGCATCTACTGCATATGGATCTATTTGGTCCTGTTGAACCAGCCAGTATAAGTGGGAAGAAATACACTCTAGTAGTGGTGGATGATTATTCAAGATATACATGGACAATCTTCATGTGTAAAAAGAAGGAAACTTTGCAGAAGTTACCACAGCTGATGAAAAGGGTTTAAAATGAGAAGAGTCAAACCATTATAAAGATAAGATCTGATAGAGGAACTGAGTTTGTCAACGGAATAATAACTCAGTACTGTGTTGAAAATGGTATTACTCACGAATTATCTGCAGCAAGGACTCCACAAAGCATAATGGAGTTGCAGAAAGAAGGAATAGAACTCTCAAAGGAAAAGCAAGGACCATGTTAGTGAAGCGGGGTTACCCAAAAGATTTTGGTGAGGCTATAAACACGCATGCTATACTCAAAATAGATGCATGATAAACAGACAACGGTGACAAAGACTCCTATGAAACGGACAGGAGAAAGCCAAATGTCGCATACTTTAAAATATTTGGTTGTAAATGCTTCATCCACAACAATGGGAAGGATAATCTAAAGGCTTTTGATGCCAAAGCTGATGAAGGTATCTTCTTGGGATACTCGTTTTGAAAGAAAAACCTATAAGTCTTTGAAAAAAAAGGACTATGGTAACAGAAGAGTCTATCCATGTGGTTTTTGATGAACCTAATGTAAATGGAGAAGACATTGAAGAGTCAGCTGATAAGCTGAATCAGCCAACTATGCAGAAGAGTCCATATGTTGAAGCTAAAGCTGGAATAATTAATCAATGTGAAGATGAGATGGCTGAATCTCAAAGACAGCTGGAAAATCTGTAGCTAAGTGATGATGAGAGAGCTGCTCAAAATAACACAGCTGCAAGACGACTGAATCCAGCTAATTTACTTCAACCTGATGTGAGATGGCTGAGAGACCACCCACCAGAGCTAGTCATTGGAGATATAAGAGATGGTGTAAGAACCAGATCCAGAGCTCAACAAGAAGCAATGTTCACTTGCTTTATTTCCCAAATAGAACCAAAAGATGTGTCACAAGCATTGGATGACACACATTGGATTCAAGCCATGCAAGAAGAGTTGAATCAGTTTGAAAGGAACAAAGTATGGGAATTGGTTCAACGACCAACCTATCAAAATGTTATTGGCACAAAATGGGTTTTCAGAAACAAAATGAATGAAGAAGGTTCTGTGGTAAGAAACAAGGTAAGATTGGTAGCCAAAGGGTATTGCCAAGAAGAAGGAATAGATTTTGATGAAACCTTTGCCCCTGTTGCAAGATTAGAAGCAATAAGGATGTTTCTTGCCTATGCTGCACACAAGAAATTCATTGTATGTCAAATGGATGTAAAAAGTGCATTCTTAAATGGATTATTGGAAGAAGAAGTCTATGTTGAACAACCTCCAGGATTTGAGCAGAAGACTCTTGGAGACAAGGTGTACAAGCTCAAGAAAGCTAGCTATGGATTGATATAGGCACCAAGAGCATGGTATGATTCATTATCTCAATTCCTAACAGATAATGGATTCACCAAAGGCAAAGTAGATAGAACACTCTTCAGAATTCAAGATGGAGAGAGTATACTGCTTGTTCAAATATATGTGGATGATATTATATTTGGATCTACAAACAAAGAACTGTGTGACAAATTATCAAACCTCATGCAAGGCAAATTTGAGATGAGCATGATGGGAGAATTGACATTCTTTCTAGGACTTCAAGTTAAACAGCTGAAGGATGGAACCTTCATAAGTCAAACAAAATACACCAGAGATTTAATGAAGAAATTTGGTATGGAAGAGAAGTCTTCTGTAAAAATACCAATGAACACATCAGTCAAGATGGATATGGATGCAGATGGCAAACCTGTGGATCAAACAAGATACAGAGCACTCATTGGATTACCGCTATATCTCACAGCAAGTAGGCCAGACATCACCTTTGCAGTAGGTGTATGTGCAAGATTTCAATCTGCTCCAAAAGAAAGCCATATGACTGCAGCTAAGAGAATCCTAAGGTATTTGAAGGGATGCCAGGAAGTCGGCTTATGGTATCCAAAGGAAGGTGGATTCAAGCTAATTGGTTATTCAGATTCTGACTATGCTGGATGTGGAGTTGACAGAAAAATTACTTTAGGTACATGTCAAATGCTTGGAAATATGTTAATTTCCTGGTTTAGCAAGAAGCAAAATTCAATAGCCACATCCACGGTGACGAGAATACATACATAGTTGCGGGCAAACAGCAGCCCAAGTCTTATGGATAAGACAAAGTGAGAGACTATGAAATTGAAGAAAAGGAAATTCCAATTATGTGTGATAACACAAGTGCAATTGCAATCACTCAAAATCCTGTGTTACACTCAAGAACAAAGCACATTGATGTCAGGTATCATTTTATAAGAGATCATGTTGAAAAGAAGGACATCACCTTGGAATATATCTCCACTGATAAACAATTGGTGACATATTTACAAAGCCATTATGTGAATCAAGATTTGAAGAACTCAAGCATGAGCTAGGGTTAATTGAGCTGAGTTAACAATCAGAAGACTTAAGGAGAAGAAATGAAACGAGAGAAGATGAAAATGGAGCTAAGTTTGTAACTCAGCTAAGTAAATAAGTCGTATCAGAAAGTCAGCTGCATTGAGTTAGCTGACAGCTGAGTACCCATGTGAAAAGAGAGAAGAAGAGTTGAATCAGCTAAGGAGTAAGCTGAGTCATTTATGAGCTAAGTGACAAAAACGCAGTCGTTTTTAATAAGCGGGAATGTTTTAAGAATGACGTCAGTGTAATAATGATAGGTACAGTCAAAAGCTGCACGACCAAGCCTATGATTGGATATAAATGTTGCCGCATTAAATGTGAGAAATTAAATGCTAATCGGCGCGCAAAATCTGAGTCGTTGATCTTGATTGAAATTTCAAAAACCGTCCGCACGTCCTTTCATAACCCATACATATACCATTTCGTCCGATTTTCTCTCACTTTACACAAACTGTTCATCTCTCTCCAAAGCAAAGAAAGAAATTTTTTCTCTCAAAACCCTACAGATTCTCAAAGTATATTTTCAAAGTTTCGTTCGGTAAATCTTCAAGAAATGGCATCTACTTACAATTTTGTTAAGTTGGGAAAGCAAATCCACACTGGTTCTACCGTGGATTTTGAAGGAATGATCAAACAGGGGTTCGACGAAACCCTTGTGAAGAAAATAGCTGAGAAAGTGGAGAAGTCTGGGCTGAAACCCTTTCTCACAATGGAGTTTCAAATGACCTACGTGGAGGAGGTCGCACAGTTCTATGTGAACGCTGAAGTTCACGACGAGGGCATCAAGTCCTCTGTTCACGGGAAAGAATTCACAATCACTGCCAAGGATTTGGCGAACATCATTTGCTCTACCGCGGAAGGAGTGCTTAGGAGATCTATGAAGTTGATGTAAACCTGGCTGCTGCATAGAAGGAAGTGGCCAAACCTGACTATGCTGCGAAGGTTGTCTACACAGCTGACAAGAAGCTACTAAAGGAAGACTACCACAAGTTGTTGGATATTGTTGCTAAATGCGTAGACATCAAATTGGAAGCTTTAATCAGTTGTCTAAAACCAAGCTGATCGTGATGGCTGCAATCATGGAGGAGAAGAAGGTGAACTGGGCTGAGTTTGCATACAGCAGACTCTGCCAAAATATTGGGAATAAGTCATTCAAGGCAGATGGATCATTCGGAGGATCCTTGGGGTATGGCCTGGTGATTGGCCGGTTGATGGAGGTGAAGGGAGTTCCACTCCGACATGGAAAGGCGTTCCATGTCAACAAGAAGATGTTCGATCAAATCTCTCCGGAGCACAGAGGAGATCTTATGCCAAGAGAGCAGACACAAGTGAGGGGGAATCAGTTGACCCTGAGGAAACAACTGTTGTCTCCCCTCCGAAGAAGAAAGTTGTCCATGCGGTGGAAAAAGATCATTGCCCAAAGAACAAAGAAAACAAAAGATGCACTGCCCCCTCGCAGCGCGAGGAGAAGGAACCTCAAATACCTTCTCCCGGTTGTCAAGAAAAGGAGGATCGACAAGCCTAGAAAGCCGACTCCTCGAAGAAAAAGAAAGAAGCACTGGCCCCCGCCGCCCAGGACTCAGAGGAAACTGCATCCGAACCAGAAATTCCTCTGGTAAGGACTAAAAGGAGAAGACTCTTCAAGCGATCAGAGCTTGAGAAAACAGCTGAGTCTGCCACTCAACTGGAACAGATCGCTGAAACAGCTGGAGAAGTAGAGTCTCCAGAGATTATTGATGCAACTGCCAAGTCTGCTGAGGCCGATCAGCAGAGGCAAGTTGAAGGACCAGCTGTAGACAGAACAACTGAGGAACACGGAGTAGCTGAGACAGTAGAATCCCCTGTTGACAGGAATGTGTCTCCACATGTTCCTAATGCTGCTGAAGGAGTTGAGCAGCAGAGTATGTTGGCTTCTATTCCTGAATAGGAAGGGCAACAGGGAGATGATGATAAAGAAGATGATGATGTGATGATACTATCCCCACCATATCCGGACATCCAAAATAAATGGGAGAATGGAGGAAGTGGAAGCGAGTCGATCAAGGAACAGTTCCAAAGACCGAGTTTATTGAAGAAGAAGAAGAAGCTGTTGAATTTTCTCGGTTTGACCACGGTGGTCCAAGCACTGGATGAAGAAAACTGCATAGATATCTTGCAGATCTTCAAAGATAAAGATAAGGAGAAACTGGCAGAGGAATCTGAAGCTCGTGAGAAAGCCAGTATCTGTCCTCTAACTGGAACCACTGATCATACTCATCCACATCTTGATATGCTTTCAGAGAGCGATGATGATCTCGGACCTTCCGCCGCAAGAATCGAGAATGGAGATGCAGCAAGCCATGCGGGAATCCAAGATCCTACATGAGCAACTTGGTGATGGAAGGCCCCGGGGAATCTTCCAAATCACGGTGGAGATTGACCCTATAGGAGTGGTGCGGCCAGTGCGATCGTTGTTGCCGCAACCACTTCCCCTGACTCACTCACGATGAAGGCATTGAGGAAGGCTGGCGATGAAACCGGGAACTTGGGGACCCAAGTCGAACCAACCCCTATTGAAGGTGTCTTACCACCGCCCCAACTAATTTGAACACTCAAAGGAAAACGGGAGTCCGGAAAAGAGTGACCCTATTCCAAGTCACTCGGTGGTGTGTGTCCGGGGAAACTCTCTCCACTGCGCAGCTAGGTCGGAGAATCTTTGCGGTGACCCCATAATGAATCTAGGAGGCGAAGTGGAGAAGGAAACACAAACGAGATACAAAGCAAGTTGTCACCGACGAGGCTCATCTGATTGAGACTGTCTCGGTGAAGTGCCAACCGCTCGAAGGCCAATGACACTGCTGCCAAGCGAAGAAGAGGCACTGAGATGGATCGCCCGGGAGTTAACACTGGCAATGAAAGTGCAATCCATGGAGTTGAGACTCCGGTGGATGCCACCTCGAAAGACCCCAAGACAGTGACACCGACATCGTCGAAGGGATCGCCCAGCCTCGCTGCAGATTGAGACTGCGCAGGAGGTAGTGAAGGCCAATGGGAGGTTGAGACTTCCCGGGGTAAAGAGACAGAAGCACAGAACATCCCTCCTACTATCATTGATGAATCTGAGAAGGAGATAAGTGCCCTTCACGATTCCCAAGACAATCCTGATGTAACATATCTGGGATCTGAAGGTGAAGATGAAGCTGAGTCATCCCCCACTGCAAATCCAAAAGACTCAGTTGAGGATGTTCTCCCAAGCACGAGTAAGTCCGATCTTAAGGCTACTCACCAAACTTTCAATTTCGATGATGAGCCACCTCTCCAAATCTCATCATCTTCCGATAACGCCACTGATACGGTCGAGGACCAGACAACTCAACAGGAAACACCAGCTGAGACCGACGAAGCTGTTGAGACAGCTGAGGCTCAGCCAGCTGGGTCCATACCACAATAGACCCCAGCTGAATCACAGTCAACTGCGCAGGCTCCCAAAGCTGCAGCAGAATCGACACAACAGGGCACATCACGGCCACGAGTTACCGTTGAACAGATTCTCTATGTCCGTGATGATGCTTTTGAGAAAATGTTCCCCTTCTCACTAGAGCTGCCTACTCTTGATGACGAATCAGCTAGAGATCAGCGACGTTTCCATAAACCTGATCCCGTCATTCCAACAGACACCATTGTTCCAGCAGACTTTGACTTTGACGCTTCTTGGCCGCCAGCTGAGACAGAGGTAACAGCTGAGGTTCGAGAAGTTTTCAAAGCTATATTTGCGGAGATTGAGAAGATGGAAAGGCGTCAGGCCTCATTGGATATGCAGCTAGATAACCGAGATGCTAATCTTACTACTGATCTGCGTGGAATAATAGTCAGGATCCGGGAATGGTGGCAACAGCAGCAGACAATGCGTGTGGAATAGGTTCGATACTTCAAAGCATTGTACAATAAGACGCTGATCTGGAGCGCTGATAACGCTGATATGAAGAGAAGAATGCAAGAAAACATTGATAGAATGCATGAATCTCATACCACAGAGATGGAACTGTTGCGAGAATTTCTTCGAAAAGAACTTTTGCGCGTGGAGGAGAACATGAATGAAAAATTCAGCCTTCTTATGGCTGAAATGAAGTTGGTGACCGCCGAATCCAACGCCGCTCGCTCAGAATTTCGAGCAGCATTCTCCGCAGCAGAATCCAAGCAAAACTCAGCTATCAGTCGCCTAGATTTCATGCTTGTTGGCATGTTTCCAAGGGTTCCTCTCTCCTTTGATGATGCCAAAAAGGGGGAAGAGGAATACCTAAAGACGTTGAAAGGATCCGCAGCTGAGAAGAAGGATGCAGCTAGGAAGGAGAAGACAACTGAAGAATAGAGAAAAGAAAAGAAGGGAAAATCTGTTGAGGAGGAAGGTTCGAAAGACATGACTTTAATGGTTGCTAGAACCCCTCAATAAGGACTTGTCACAGCTGACATAATCAGCAAACTTCCAGTGACTTTGCCGCTCCAACACTCTGTTGGGCCCATTTCCAAGAAGAGGAGGATAGTAGAAGCAGGGATGACGGAGATTGAAAGAAAAATGGATGCCCATGCAATGGACATACTAAAACAATATGGAGGCATTCCGGCAGGAAGAGACACTGATGCCATTTCAGACGTCGGAACTGAGCCAAGATCTGTTGATGAATTCAAGATGCTCGCATCCGAGGGATACTTCGAGAACATGACCATGGCCCAAGCCTGGGACTTGTATTGGGAAAAAGGCCTCAAGCTGTGTGAAGAAGCGACAGCCGAGACTCTAGCAAATGATCACTCTGTTGGTCACTCTCTTTGGAAGCGAAGGCCCCAGTACAATACACACCCAGAGGAAGAGGTAGAAGCAGTAGAGGAAGAGGTTTCAAACCTAGACCTCTACCCAAAAACATCGATTATATAGATCCAGGGAAGAAAGGAGGGATCTATTGGGCTGGTTTTGACGAAGTAGCCAACTTGAAAGTGGCCAAGAATAATGCATAAGTATGTAAGTCTTCTGTACATTGAATAAGAAATTTGTAATTTCTCTATTTTTGCGTAGACATAGATGTTTGCTCTGATACACTTTGTAAACAGTTGTGTAAAGGACAAGAATGTTATGATCAATAAAAAGATTGATTCTACACATACATTCTATGTTACTGCACTACCTGTATGTATCTTTGATATTCACATTTTGTATGTATGCTTTAAGTTTTGGCATCATCAAAAAGGGGGAAATTGTTGGGAAATTCACTGTTTAGATTTTGATGAATGCCATGTAAAACTTAGGCTAGAAAGTTGGCACCCCATTTTCTTTGTAATTTGCATTGTAATAGATAGGGTTGTTCGAGCTGAGTTAAGTCAGCTATGCCTAAATATGCAAGAAGTCAACTGGAAACTAGAATGAAGACTCCGCTGTGAGGCAGCTGAGTATGGCAAGGAAGAGAAGACAAGAACTCGACTAGAGAAGTATCAGCTGAGATGCAGCTGTGTGAAGTGTCGGTCAAGTCAACCAAAGATATCCAAGTCTCAAGTTGAAGTGACAGATGAGTCATCCAATTATTGGGAGCTGACTCGAAGTCATCTGGGGAAGTCAAGGAACTGTAGTCAAGTTAAGGCAACTGAAAAGGATCTGTTGCACAGAAGTCAAGAAAGACTTAAATAAGTAATACTTCCATGCTGCAATATTCTAAAGTGCTCAGTCCCAGAAGCGTGCAAAAGGAATAGACCAATGGGAAGCACTGCACCTGTGTCAGAACTCTGAAAAGCTGAATGATCATTTAATATGAGTGTCTTTTGAAAATTAGCCTATCTCTTCAACGGGCAGATTTTCAAAAGAACACTATAAAAGGCTGTGGAATCAATTTGAGAAAAGGTTACCTTGACTATCTAAACCACGAACATTCAAGTTATCATTTGAGTTGTAATCTACAGAAAAATTCTCAAATCATTCTAGCTTAATCCTCAAGCCAAAACTTCGAAGGAAATCAATCCAACACTTACCTGTGGAGGAAAGACGACTTTAATCAGTTGGAGAGGAAACATTTGAAGAATCAAAGGGGTCTACATTCCACAGAGGATTGTAGAAAGGTTCAAGGTCGAACCAGTCTCAAGCTATTGGAGGTAATCCAAGAAACTTGAGCAAGTAAGCTGAGTAGCAAGGCAGCTGCCCTGTGAAGAAGCTGAATCGGACGAGAAGCCAGTTGTGTGACCAAGCCATCTCCAGACTAAGTCCCAAAGGATCAAGTCAGCTGTGTGATCAAGACTTGCATCTGGACTGATAACCACTTTGTACTCTGATCAATACTTAGTGGATTCCTCCAGGAGTTGGAGAAGAGAGGATTAGAAGAAATTCCCCATCTTCGAACCTCTATAAAATTTATTGTGTCATTTACATTTCATCACTTAAATTCTGCACATTATTTTATATCCATTGATAAATTTGCTATCCAATTGACTTTTAACAAAGTGTTAAAACAAATTTAAACCAAATTCAAGGGTGTTAAGTCTTCCGCTGAAAACATATCACAGTTGAGTTAAGCTATAGACTAAGCAGCTGAGTTATTCTATCAACAGCTCAGTCGAGTTTGTTGAGTGGCTAACTCTGCTGGTTAACCAACTTAGCTGTCCATCTAGGACTTAGCTGTGAAGAATTAACTCTGAACTATTTTAAAAAGGACTAAATCGAAAAGTTTGTAAGGTTTATTCAACCCCCCCTTCTAAACCTTACACTCACACTCCTTGGGACCTACAGATGGAGTAGTGGAGGAAGAAGGATAAGAAGAGGATGAGAGAGGTGAGGAAGGGGGAAAACAAGGAGGAAATGATAAAATAGGAAGAGAGGAAACTAAGAGGGGTGGTTGTGAAGTAGAGGAGGACAGAAATAAAGAGGAATAGGGGAATTCTTCTTCATTGAAGAATACAGGCCATGCAATGTAAATCCTGCCAGATGGATGAAGACATTTATAACCTTTGTGATAAGGGTTGTAACCAAGAAAGACACACTTAGAAGTTTTGAATTGGAGTTTATTGTTATTATAGGGTCTAAGGTATGGATAACAAGCACATCCAAAAACCTTGAGAAATGTGTAGTCTGGCTGAGTGTGAAAAAGTAAGGTGAAAGGAGAGATATTACCAAGAGTAGGAGAGGGTAGCCTATTTATAAGAAATGTTGTTGTAGTAAAAGCATCCATCCATAAGGAGAGGGGTAAGGAGGCTTGAGCTAGAAGAGATAAACCAACCTCATTAATATGTAGGTGTTTCCTCTTAGCTCTACCATTCTGTTGGTGTGTATAAGGACAGGAGAATCTATGTTGAATGCCTAGTTTAAGAACAAGAGGAGACAGGGCTTTGAATTCACCACCATTATTAGTATGAAGAGCTTTGATTTTGGAGTTAAATTGTCTTTCCACCATAGTATTGAATTGAACAAAGGTAGGATATACATCAGAATTGTGAGTTAAAGGAAACAACCAAGTGTATCTAGTGAAATCGTCAACAAAGTTCACATAAAATATGCAGCCATTACTGGATACATGTGATGGACCCCATACATCATAGTGTATAATTTGAAATGGTGCTGTTGTTTTAGTGGGAACAGATGGAAAATGCATAGCATGTTGTTTCCCAAGTTTACAAGATTCACAGAAAGATAAGTTATTCACTGAACCATAGAGATTTAGTTGTTTGAGTACGATTTGTAAAGTTGTTGGACAAGGATAGCCTAACTTGTTATGCCACAAATTTACATTTAAATTTTGAGCAACATTACAAGAAGGAAGAGTACGTGAAGAAGTAACAGAGTTATTGAAAATTGAATTACAAGCAGAAGACACAAAATATTGAGAAGCAGGCTGAGTTGAGATACGAGACAGGTCAAGTTGATACAGCCCATCCTTAAGTGTTCCTTGCAACAGCACTTTGTGAGTCCTCTTGTCCTTGACAAGGCAAAAGGATTCATGAAATTCAATATAAGCATAATTATCCTTTGTAAATTGAGAAATACTGAGAAGGTTCTTTGTAATGTCAGAAACATAAAGAATGTTTTTAAGAAGTAATGGTTTAGGAATGGTAGAAGGAGAAGAAATGCTAGGAATAACAGAAGAGCCAACATAAGATATGGCAATTTGAGAACCATTACCAAGAACAAAACCTGTCTTTGCCAAGGTATTCAGACTGCACATCAAGATTCTGAAGTTGAGAAGTAATGTGATTGGTTGCTCCACTGTCAACATACCAATCAGTGGCAAAGAAATGTGCACCATGTGTTTGAAGTCTTTCGGAAGAAGCCAAGAAGGCCTGATTCATAGAGGAACCTGAAGCAGTTGTAGGACCAACAAAAGAGACATCAAATTTTTTAAAACACTTAGAAGCAAGATGATTATTCTTGCCACAAATTTGGCAAGCAGGTTTGCCTCTTGCAAACCTACCTCTACCACGACCTCTATGAAAGGAATTTCCACCAGTAAAACCACCTCTTGAATTAGAATCAGAAAAATTACCTCTACCAAATAAGTTACCACCAGAAAAACTACCTCGAGCACCAGAAAACTGAGAACCAGACTTTTGATGCACCAAATTTGCAGAATGAAAACTACTAGAATCAGAAACAGAGTTAAATAACTGATGAATCCTCATTTCATGAGTCTGTAGAATAAATTGGACTTCAGGCAAATAAAGAGAATCAAATCGAGAAGTGAGATTCACAATCACAAATTCAAACTAAGATCCAAGACCTCCTAAAATATACATAGTCAATTCCTCATCAGTTATAGGACTCCCAACTGCATTCATTCCATCAGCAATGTTTCACATTTTTAGAATAAAATCATTAATAGACAAATCTCCTTTCTTAAGAGTTTGAAGCTGAAATCGAAGATTCATAACTCTAGCCTTGATTGACCTCTGAAAAGACTATCAAGAACACTCCATAGCTCAGCAGCATGCCCCATCATGGATTCATTAATTGATGCAAGTAACCAACTAAACAAAAACTGATCCTTACGTGGCCATTGAACAAATGCATGATTAAGATCACAGGAGGAAGCAATACCAGAATAGAATGATAGAAATTTAGGCGGAGCAACAAAAGATCCAAGCAGGAAATCTTCAAATCCATGCGCACATACAATAGAAAGTACCCATGCACGCCAATAAACATAATTTCCACGATCTAAATGAAGAATAAAGATTAGCTGGGAAGACGCAAGGAGAAGGAGAATCGACCGCCATGAAAAATGGAGAACAAAGAAGAAGAGAAAAAAATAAGAGAACTTCTAGGAAATGAAAAGATGTCGCTGTCGGAAAAATTAATCATCGGAGAAGAAGGTCGGCTCTGGATACCATGCTAATGTTATTGATATTGATCATATTTGAGAGAAATGAAAGTTGTATTATTCATCCACTGTGAGTGTATTTATACAAAGAAGAATGAAGAGTTAGTTCGCCTATAACAAACTTAACTCACTTGAACAGTGCTAACTAACTATTTGTTACAAGGTAACAAAACTGATAACTAATGTTATACTCCAAGTGACAGCTTATGACAGAGCAACTGAAATGAGCAGCTGAGAGTGGCTTGGTAAAAACATCTGCTAACTGATCTTCACTTGGGACAAAACGAACATCAGTCTCACCAGAATGCATCTTTTCCCGTACAAAATGGACGTCAATTTCAATATGCTTTGTGCAGGAATGAAAAACAGGATTTTGGGCCAACCAAAAGTGACAGCCAATGTAAAGACAATTCGAATTGTAACAGGTTTGACAACAGGTTTGAAAGTATCACAATAGTTCACACCAGCTGATTGTTGAAATCCCTTTGCAATAAGCCTAGCCTTGTACTTATCTAGATTGCCATTTGTTTTATATTTCACCCTAAGCACCCATTTGTGATCCACCACAGACATGGAGTCATCATAAGGAACCAACTCCTATTTCTTATTTCTAACAAGAGCATCAAATTCATCATAAACATTGATTGTATTTAATATTGTAGAAACATGTTGAGATTATGTGCCTAGGGTTGCTTTCGTATTTGTTGAAAAGACTTGTGGAGTTCCAATTTTTACAAATTTACTTCTTTTATTTTTTTTTGTTCACTTAGATTTATAAAACTTGTGATTTTCGATCGCTTCAATGAAATTGGAATACGATGTTATTATAGCCTAAGTGTTTCATATTCAATCACTGCGGAATACGATCGTGCTTGCCATTATTCTATAAACTACGTTATACAATTTCAGTATCGCGATCAAAAAATTTGCCAAACAAGTTTTGGCGTCGTTGTCGGCGATTGAAAGATTCTACTTAGATATACTAATAAGTAGTTTAATTTTAATTGAAGCAAAACTTTTTTGGTAAATATTTTTTTTCTCTTTTATTTTTTCGATTTCTTTTGTAAATATTTTTATATTTTTGATTTTATTATTTTAGTAAATAATTTTAATTACTTTGGTTCTAACATTGTTTTTGTTTAGTGCCATTAGTGCATGATCAAGCGTTCCAGATCTGCCCAGTCAATATCGATTGATTTGGAAATTGAGAAAACAGCGAAACAACTAAGGAAAAGATCTATAGCAATGGTGGATGGGAATAATCAGAATGGCGTGAATAACAGGAATAATGACGAACACCAAGCTAGGGTGGATGGACATGACCGGATTGTGGAAGGCCCGTGAGAAGGGCAGTTAGGGACTACTTCCAGCCGGAGGTTAGTCGGACTTATGGGGGTGTGGCCCATCTGCCGATCAATGTAAATAAGTTTGAACTAAAACCAACATTGATCCAGATGGTTTCACAAAATCAGTTTGGAGGTAGAGCCGTTGAAGATCCAAACGCGCATCTGGCACAATTCTTAAAAATCTGTGATACTGTCAAGATGAATGGTGTTTCTGAAGACATCATTCGATGCCGCCTTTTCGCATTCTCTCTGCGCAATAAGGCTAAGGGATGGTTATGCTCTCTGGCACCACCCATAGCAGATTGGGTTCAACTAAGTCAGCAGTTTCTAGCCAAATACTTCCCCCCTAGTAAAACGTTGCAATTGAAATCTGAAATCACCCAGTTTAGGCAGTTAGATTCAGAGCCATTGTATAAGGCATGGGATAGATTCAAATATTTACTGAGGAAGTGCCCTCATCATTGATATCCTGATTACCAACAGGTTCAGTATTTCTATAATGGTTTAAGTGGCAACACGAGAACTTTTATAGATGTTGCATCTAGAGGTGCACTGCTAGGGAAATATCTAGAGGAGACACTATAATTGTTAGAGGAGATGGTAAACAATAGTTACCAGTAGCTATCCGAGAGATCCAATGTCCGACGCGTGGCGGAAGTCCATGATGAGAAAGTTTCCATGCTCATTGAATAAGTATCCGTGATGAACATGAAACTGGATGCGGTGCAGCAAGTGACTCCTAGAGATCCTGCAGTTGTTGAAGAAGAAGCTAATTTTGTGGGATAGCAGAGGAACTTCAACAACAACTATAAAAATAATCAGACACCCAATTACTATCATTCGGGGCTGCGAAATCATGAGAACTTTCTTCTATATGCGAATAACAAAAACATTGTGCAGCCACCTCGGGGATTTAATATGGGTAATCAAGGTAGAACGGAGTCAAGTGACAAGAAAGCATATGTGAAGGAGATGATATCCTCATTTATCGGAGAAACTAGAGCTAGATTGAATAAGGATGAAGCAAAGATAGACATGATTGAGGAACAAGTCACTCAGTTGAACACAAACGTAAATGCGAGATTGAAATCTATGGAAATACAAGTAGCCCATATCGCTACTACAGTGGAACCAACATCAAAATGGCAAATTCCTAAGCGATGTTGCACTTAATCCGAGAGAACAGTGCAACGCCATTTGTCTGATGGAGGGTACAAATTATGAGGGCTCAAAGATTTCAAACGATACAGTTCAGCGGCAGTGAAACTATAAATATGAAGTCTGGCTGAAAACGTAAAACTTAGCGCTTTTTGGGAGGCAACCCAAATTATTTCTTATTTTTGTTTATTTTGTTTTGATCGCCTTCGGTTAATTTGATTTTAATTACATTTTAATTTTAGTATTAATGTAATTTTTAGTTTTGTTTTATTTTGTAAGTTGTTGTGTAGGAGGCGTCATGGCAAACTCTAGGTTTTATGAAGAAAAAAAAAAGAAAAATCACATCACACGACCATGTGAACCATCCACACGGGCCGTGTGACCTGAAAACAGAGACCAGTCACATGGTCGGGTCGTGTGACATCCACACGGTCGTGTGAGAAAAGGTATCAGACAACAACGGGCAATCGCACGGGCCATGCGATATGAGTCAGTCGAATTTCTTCCCCTTTTAACTTCAAACACTCAATTTTTATCTCCCTTTCTCCTACCCAAACCCTACCACTCTAAAATACTCTCTCAAATACCCAAACTCATCTCCAAATCTCTTCAAATTTCACTTCAAATCTTACACCACAAACATAAATTCTTCATCTTCTCAAGAAATCCATCACTCAATTCTTCTAATTCCTCAACTTTTACAAGTTCTCCTTCAAGTTTGGGGGTTTTTAACCTTCAAATTTTAGATTTTTACAACTTCAAAACTTGATTTTTATGGCTTCGATAGGGGGAGAAAGAGGAACTAGGAGGAATACAAGAAGGAGAATGGAGCCAACCAGAGCCTGAACCTGAGCCCCAATTAGAGTATGTGGTCGATCAACTGGAGTTCTCCAATGTAATTGTGTCGGATGAAACACACCGGGCTATATGGGCGGTGATCTATTTTCGACCATGTATTTCTACAAGGTATCCCAATGAACCTACTCTCGCTAATTTGGGTTTGTTGGAGGATTTTCGTGCTTTATGTGGGCGTATAGATTGGCATGAATTGTTGAATGGGCATTGCACTATATATTCGATTTATACACTTGAGTTCTTGAGTAGTTTTGAATTAGTAGTCTGGAAATTGAATTTGATGGCGATTAGGTTCCGTTTAGCCAATGAGCCGAGGGAGTTATCAATTGATGATTTGTATGCGATTTATAAAACTCCGGCTTATGGGGTGGAGGAACATGAGGAATTTATTAAGGATAGATTTTGGAGGGAGATAATGGGAAAATGGTTTTATACGTCGGGTACCTCGAAGGCGCCTAACATTCAGAATAAGGGGAATTTCTCTATGTACAATGTACCTTAGCAGAAACAGTGTTCGCGAGAGAAGATATCAAAGGAGACTTAGGAATAGACGAGTTGTTTATTATTTAGTGTATGGCTTCGGGGACGGAGGTTGTGCCAAATGTTGGAGTGATGATAGCCCGACAATTTGATAGAGTGAGAAAGCAAGAAAGGGGAGGAATTTACATTGGTGGGCTTATTACTCCTATGAGCACTTTAATTTGAGCTTGTGGGGTATGCGGAAACGGATGGACCAAAATTGATTGATATGACTGTACATGAAGATGATTCAATTTGATGGGTGTGATTATTGGTTGAATCATGATGATAGAATGAGAGTTAGGCTCCTAAACCCGACTGCTACATCTGTCAGAAATAGGAGTAATTGGTTGATGAGAGGTGATCAGGGGACTACTGATCATGAGGAGCAAGGTGAGCCTATACAAGGAATAGATATACCGGAATCCTTTAGACAAGGAGGTAACCGGCCATGAAACATGAGTGATAGGCTTGAAAGGGTGGACGCCGATGTGGGGAAGTTATTAGATGATACTTATCAGTTGACGACGACAGTTGATGAGTATCATACTAAGTATTTACAGCGGTTTGATGCCATCACTCAGCAGCAGCAGTATATGTACGAGATGATGTCTTGTATGGATCAGTAGCACATATCTTAGGGCCACTACCCTCGCCTCCACCACCACAATGATTTTGTAAGTACTTTTTACGCATTTCGCTTTCTTTTGATAATTTCCTCATATGTTCGGGACAAAGCATATTTTAAGTTTGGGGGATTGTCAAGAATACGTAAATTAGTATTATTGCATTATTGCATTGCATTTAGGATTACATGTGGAGCATATAAAATTTGCATAAAACGTTTTTCAAAAACATAATTTTTGATATTTTGTTTTTATTTTAGCACATTTATCGCTTTAGCACGTTTAATGGCTTTTGTGTGATTTGGGATCAAGAATTCGAAAAAGAAAAAAAAAACTTTCTCATTATTTTACTCTGACCATTTGATTTTATGAGATGAAATATTTTTTGTGAATAATGTGATGAATTGTTGAGGATGTCTTTTACTTGTTCGACATTAGTTAATAAAATTGGGTATTTGAGCATGATGCGAAAAATAAGCATGTGAGTTTTTGTGCCTATAACTGCTTTCATCTTATGCAGTCTTATTTTTTTCTTGAGTGTTTCATTCATGAATGTTAGAATTCTAGAACTTGCTTTGGTATCTTCATTGAAGCCATGTGTGTGTGTGTGTGCAATTTTTGAAAATGATTTAAGGTCATCTTTGTATAGCCTACTTAGCCTAAAAAACCTACCTATGAACTCATTATTCCCTAGTTAGCCACTTTGAGCCTTAACTTTTTATTGTTAGCCACATTGTGGTGTTTAAAATTGAAAGATGATTTCTATCACTAAAATTACTTGAGCTTATATAAGATGAATAGTTTGGGGGAGATGCTATAAAATTATGAAAAAGAGAGAAAGTTGGCAAAAGAATGAGGGATGAGCAGTGCTCAGGTCAATGAAAGAATAATGAAGCTCGAAAAAGAAAGAAAAACTCTGAAAAAGAAAGAGAAAAATCGAGCCAAAGAAAAAATAAGAAAGAAAAATTCAGGAAATTTTGAGGAATTGAGAGCTTGAGGATAAAGAAAAAAAAGGAGAAAAAGGCCTAAGAATGAAAAAGGAGAAAAATGGTGGAGTTGAGTTGAAAAAATAACAATTCTTGAAAAGAATGATTTTTGTGGTGAAATGGGTTGGTGAATTACAAGTCTGTGTACTTAAATTCTATTTGTTCAAGTCAAGTCACTTAATCCATATTTTTCCTACCCAAAAAGCCTACATTACAACCAAATGAAAAGTCCTTTTTGATTCTTAAATTGTGCACGCTAAAGTGGTAGAGATGTTAAATGATTTGCAAGCCTATGGTAGTTCCACATTCATTGAATTGATTTTGAGTACATACACTTCCCATACACTTTGAGAGTAGAGTAATACACTACTTCTTGTGAGGCGCGATGTCGAGTACCCGAAAGAGTATTGATTATGTCAAACTTGTGATTGATGACTTCTTGATAATGAATTGCATGGTTTACTTGAATATGGAGTCAAATGAGATTGAATGTTTATAGTATTCTTGTGTGTTCTTCGAACCCATTGAGATTAGGTTTCCTAAATTGCTCGAGGACGGGCAATGATTTAAGTTTGGGGAATTTTGATACGTGTAAAATATACGTGCATTTAAGGGCTCAAAATGATATATATTTGATGCATTTGCACGCATATTTAGTGTATTTTACTTGGTTTCCTTATAAGGGAATGATATTGCATATTCTTGTAACTTTTTAAAGGAAACAGAGCTTAAATGGAAAGATATCAGTTGGAAGGCCCGGATAAGATCAAAGAGTGTGAAAAGAAGATATAAGAAACGAATAAAATGGACAAGAACCACTCACACGGTTGAACCGTGTGAATCTCACACCACCGTGTGAGTTGACCATGAGATTTTCTACACGTGTGTGACTTGGTTTTCAGAGACATATTACATGACCGGACCGTGTGAAGATGACACGACTGTGTGAAGTGTTTGGGCGAAAAAAAAAAAGAGACCAAATCAAGTTACACAATCAGACCATGTGAAAGCACACGGGTCGTGCGACTCATTTTTGCCAGTTTGTTTTGTCCTTTTCCCGTCATAACTCTACAAGTGATCTCTTACAACACCTATATAAAGGGACCAAGGCCTGCACGAAATTAAGACATCTTATATCATTCATTCAACATAAAACACATCAGAATACACAGGGTTACACAAATCAAAGGTCTTCTGAGAGAGGAGGGCTAAGCTGCGAAGAGCACCACAAGGCCTTTCACATCTACGGAAGCACAAGGGTTTTAAGGCTTGGAGAGAAGATCCATCCTGATGTTCGCCAAAAATATTTGGATCATACAACTGCAAGTGTTCGGTGTAGTTTATAGAATAATGGTAAGCAAGGTCATATTCCTCAGGGATTGATATGTGAAACACTTTCACATTATTCCCAGAAGTATGTTATCTCATTCCATAAAATGCTCATAGTAAAATCATACGGAAGCTGGGCATTTCGAAAACCTTGATTAAAATTCACACACAAAAGTAATTAAACGTACTAAAGCGATAAACGTGCTAAAAGAAAAAAAAAAAAAACAGAAATTTAAAAAAAAATAATGCAATTTTTTTATGCTCTACATGCAATCCTAAATGCAATGCAAAATGCAACAGTACTAAATTACACATTCTTGACAACCCCCCAAACTTAAAATATGCTTCGTCCCGAACATATGAGGAAATTATCAAAAGAAAGAGGAATACATGAAGAGTACTTACCTGGATCATTCCAGTTAAGCCGGGAGCTCGTCCGTCAAATTGGAAACTGGAGAAGCAGATGGAACGGTCAGGTCATGTGCGTCCACATGCCCGTGTGCGTCTGTTTTTTCTTTTACCCCTGGAGTTTGTCGCGACGTCTCTTGGGTTGCCTCCCACAAAGTGCTAAGTTTTACGTCTTTAGCCAGACTTCAGATTTCTAACATCATTGTCGTTGAACCTATCGGTTGAAATCCTTGAGCCCTCATATTATGTACCAATCATCAGACGAATGATGTTGCACTATTTTCTCGGATTAAGTTCAATATCACTTGGGAATTTGCACTTTTTAAGTTTCCTCCCACTGCAGTAGCGATTTGGGCTACTTGTGTCTCCAAAGATTCCAGTCTCGCATTCAACAAAAACGATGTTAGAAACGAAGAAGAGAAAAAAATAAAATAACAAATCAAAAAAAAAAGAAAAAAATATTTACAAAAAAAATGCTTCAATTAAGATTGAACTACTTATTACTATATCTAAGTAGAATCCATCAGTCCCCGGCAACGGCACCAAAAACTTGTTTGCCAAAAATATTTGGATCATACAACTACAAGTGTAGAGTGTAGTTTATAAAATAATGGCAAGTAAGGTCGTATTCCTCAGGGATTGATATGTGAAACACTTAGCCTATAATAACATCGTATTCCAATTTTATTAAAGCAACCGAATATCAAGTTTATAATAAAATCGAAAATAACAGAAACATAAATAAATTTGTGAACCCCACAAGTATTTTCAACAACTACAGGAGAAACCTTAGGCACATAATCTCAACATGTTTCTTCAATATTAAATCCAATTAAAGTTTCAAAACCAATTCATGCAATTCTATGGGTTCAATTCCTAAGATAGTCTATTCTCCCTCCCGGGTGATAAATAAATAGTAGATTCATAACAATTGTAGATCTCCCGATACGTTACAACTATTATTAACTCCCAAAAGATCTATGAATTGAATGACTCCCCACAAACAGTTGTAGGTCTCCCGACTCGTTACACCCGTTTATGTCTGAATCCAATTTCTGCCTTTGTTAGAACTCATCTCCCGAATCTCGCACTAACAAATATGACATGCTAATTATTGATCAGATAAAAAGCAATTAAGAATAAGTACTCGAATTCGAAAAATAGAAAGCATGAATCGATTAAGAAAATAATTAATCAAAATTTAACATGAATCCACAGTTTTGATTATGCCCCTAAGATCCGAAAGATTAGCCAAATATTGATAACAAATTCATAGATAAATTCAAAATCAACATTATGACATCGTTTAAGCACAGACAAAAGATCTAGACATAGAAAGAAAACCCTTTCTTGTCAGGATAGATTCCCCTCCAAAGCCTTTGAAAGCTCTTGTGCTCCCGTGGATGCGAAAGTTCTTGTGGTATTCTTCACGACCTAGCCCTCCTCTCTCAGAAGACCTTGGATCTTGTGTTCCTGTGTAATTTGATGTGTTTTCTGTGGTATGGATGTTGTTCTTTTCGTGCAAGCCTTGCGTCCCTTTTATAGATGCTGGGAGAGATCACTTGTAGAGTTGGAACGGGAAAAGAACTCCAGAAAATGTGTGGCAGAGTCCCACACGGCTTGGCCGTGGCCGTGTGACGTCACACGGCCGTGTGGGATTTTGTGCTGCCCAATACCATACGCCCGTGTGGATCCACATGGTCCGGCCGTGTGGCTTGGTTCCATCCCCTGTTTCTTCCTTTTTCATACGGTTGTGTCACTTTCACACGGGTATTTTCACACGGCCATGTGGTCTCACATGGTCTGACCGTGTGATGTGTTCTTGTCTGTTTTCTTTGTCTTTTTGATCTTCTCTTCGCACTTGTCAGTCCTATTCGAGCCTTCCAACTGATATTTCTTCGTTTTAAGCTCTGTTTCCTGTAAAAAGTTACAAGAATACGCAGTATCATGCCCTTATAAGGAAACCAAGTAAAAACACGCTAAATATGTGTGCAAATGCATCAAATATATATCATTTTAATCCCCAAAATGCATGTATATTTTACATGCATCACCTAACAAGAAGGGGTTTTCTTTCTTGGTTTAGATCTCTTGTTTGTGCTTAAACAATGTCAAACTATTTGATTTCAACTTTGTCTATGAATTTGTTATCAAATATGTTGGGCTAATCTTTCTAATCCTAGGTCATAATCAAAACTGTGTATTCATGTCAAATCTTTATTGATTGTTTTCTTAATTGAATTATATGTTCTATTTTATGAATTCGAGTGCTTATTTCTTGTTGATTATCTGATAAATAATTTGCATGACATATTTGTTAGTCCATAATTCGGGAGATGAGTTCTAGCAAAGACGGAAATTGAATTTAGACATAAATGGGTATAGAGCCGGGAAGCTTATAACTATTTTTGGGGAGTCATTCAATTCAAAGATCTTTGGGAGTTAATATTAATTGTTGAGCAGGGATGCTAGCAATTGGTATTAATCAACTGTTTATTTGCTTCGGGTGGGGGAATAAACAAATATAGGAATTGAACCCATTGAAACACATGAATCAGTTTTGATAAACATTGATTGGATTTAATATTGAAGAAGTATGTTGAGATTATGTACATAGGGTTGCTTTCGTATTTGTTGAAAAGACTTGTGGAGTTCCGATTTTTACAAATTTACTTCTTTTATTTTAATTTGTTAACTTCAATTTATAAAACTTGTGATTTTCGATCGCTTCAATAAATTAGAATATGATGTTATTATAGCCTAAGTGTTTCGCATTCAATCCCTAAAGAATACGACCTTGCTTGTCATTATTCTATAAACTACGTTGTACACTTGCAGTATCGTGATCAAATTTTTTTGCAAACACTGAGTCGAAGCAGCCAAGTTGAAGATTATATAAGTTAACTAAAGATCAAAGTAACGACTCTATTGTGTGTCAGTTGAGTAGTGCAGTGAAGTATCAGTCAAGTACCAGAAAAGTTGTCTTAGTCAGCAGACTAACAGCTGAGTCACTCTCAGGTAAGTGGAGATGACTGTCTAAGGGATTAAAAAGCAAAAAGGACTCAAGAAAGCTGAAGAGGTCCGTTGTTAAGCAAAGTTAAAAGTTTGTTGAAAGTAGAAACATGTCAGACTGCAGACAATAAAGTTGTTTTGCTGAAAGAGTGCAAAAAGTAAGGAACTAATGGGATGCTCCTGCAAACCTACAGAGATTCAGGAAAGGCTACAGAGCATTAATACCAGGATCAGTCTATCTCAATGTTGCAAGACGAGACAAGCCAAAGACCTGGAAGTGCAGTTTTAAAAATGCATCTATCTCTTCAACGGATACATTCTTTACAAGCACTATAAAAGGCTGAGTAATTCATTTTAGAGAAGGTTACCAATCCTAGCAGACACATGCATACCTGCCAAATTCAAAGAGCAAATACTCTAAAGCATTTTATTCAAATCCTCAAGCCTAAACTTGAAGAAAATCGATCCAACACACTCAGTGAAGGAAAGACAACTTCAATTTGTTGAACAAGAAACAGTTGTTGAAAACAAAGGGTCTACACATCCAAGGTTCAAGGAAGTTTAGTGAGGTTCTTGTTCGAACTAAAGCTTTGGACTTGTTGGAGGACTGCATGATCAAATCCAAAAGTCTGAAGGAGCTGAAGTAGCAGGACATCTGTCCTATGAAGAAGCTGAATCCCAGGAGAAGCCATCTGTGTGATCAAGGCTGTCTCGGACTATCATCCTTTTGTACCAAAGTCACCGTTACTAATTGGATTATCTCCAGGGGTTGGAGAATAGTGGATTAGAGGAATTACCCCATCCTCGAACCACTATAAAAATTGCTCTGTGTCTTTTACATCAAGCATTTTAATTTTGCATATCTTGTTTACTGTTTGTTATATTTGCAAAGCCTACTGATAATAATTAAACCTAAATACAAGTGTTGAAAACATATTTTAATCAAAGGGTGAAAGACTTCCGCTGAAAAACATTTTATTGAAAAGGTTAACTGAATCAGCTGAGTTATCTTATCAACAACCCAGTCGAGTCTGTTGAGTGGCTAACTCTACTGTGAAGGTTGAACTAAGTTGTCCATCAAGGACTAAGCTACCTTGTAACGAAACTTTGATTTAAAAGGACTAAAATTGAAAATTTGGTAAAGTCTATTCAATCCCCTCCCCCTTCTAGACTACATTATCACCCTTGGGACCTACATTAATATATAATCTCTAGCCCTAAATCATGTTAAATTTATGTTGTAGGTGACAAAGAACCGTACATTTACGACTTCTACATTCGAGCAATTTGTCATCTTTTTTATTTTGCTGATTGAGGTAGGGATTATTATCACATTTCTATGTATATTCCTTGTCCTTGTTAAATGTCTAAACTGTTCAATTATGTGAATTACACATTTTCATGTATTACATGATGTGCATAATTATGTGAATAATATGCTTTCAGTGTATTACATGATATGCATGATTATGTGAATTGTATGCATTTAATGTGTTACATGATATGATTAATTCTAGAAATTACATGTTTTCATTGCGATGTACGATATGTATGTTTATGCAATGGGGAAAGAAAAAAAAATATGGCATTCGTGCTATGGGAAATGAATTTTAGGCCTTGTGCCACGGGAAAAAAATAGGCATTCATGGCAATGAGAAATGTTATGTGTTAATCGGTTTATGCCAACAAGAAAGGTTATTTGTTATTTGTCTTACGCTAACGGGAAAGGTTATAGGATAATTTATGTAATTGTGTATTTTTTGCATTTAAGTTGGACAATCCTTATCCCTTTTGGATATGTGATTACTCACTCCTTCAAATCCTTTTTAGATTATATGGATAGATGCACTGCAGATGTGGGGAATAGCCTATGACTGCACTTTTTTCATTTATTTCAAAGTAATTCGAATGAATTTCTACTTTTAGCAAATACCTAGAATTGTTTCTATAAGACTTAAAAGTATTCTCACTATCGTTTCTACTAAACTGTTCATTTATCTATTTATTTTAATAAATACACATTTTATTAAAATTTAGTAACGCAAAAAAATATATTTCAAAAAGTAGGGTGTTACGATTTATAATAAAAAATATCATGTGTACTCAATATCCCTAAAATATAGGTCTAATGATCGCTTATATAGACTGTGTACCCATTTAATGTGATATGACTTGATCTCTTTTAGTTATCTATGGATAGTTCGGATTCTCGTTGTAGACAAATTAAATTTGTACCAATCAAATGGTGACACATATGAAATTCTATATTAAATATCAATTTTATAATTTCTATTTATATTTGAGAATTTAATTAAATTTAATTCCTAATTTAAATAGTCAATTAATTGATATTTTAATATATATTTTGTTGGTCAATCATAGATTGTCAAATGAATTCTTATAAATCAAGATTTATCATGATTTATTATTATTTCTTTTGATAATTATCACAATTTATAATTAAAGAGATAAATACTAAATCTTGAAGGACCAATCAAATCGAAGTCATCACTATACGAGTTATCCAAAAATCCCTCTCCTATAAGTATAAATAGGGGTCATTGTCAAAGAATTAAAAGACAACTCAAAGAGAAGAAATCCAAGCAAGAAGGCAGTGGGTGAAATTCTCTCAAGGCAAGAAGAATATATTCAAGGAGATCCACGGTGTTCAAGGCGAAATTCAAGGCGTTTATTGCGGAGTCCGCTCAAATCACGGCGCTTGATTCGAGAATAAGCTTTTAAGCACTCGAGTTAACGTTATTAAAGTCAAATCCATCTTGGAGGGAGATCGAAGAGTCAAATCCACCAATAATGTCTCAAATTTAAAAGTCAAATATATTGAATATTGTTATGAATATTAGTTGATATATTAGAGTTGTTATTAGAGTTGCTAGTAGTCATTCACACATTTTCATAGCTGTTTTCATTCCTCTATAAATAGCTACTGTACATCATGTTGAAAGTCATGTTTTACACGCAATAATATGAATTTCCCTCCTTCCACATTTTCTCTCTCGTTTCATGATGTCTTCATGGTATCCAGAGCTTAGGTTCTAAGCTAATTTTTTCACCATGGACGCTTCTCTGAGATGGAGTGATATTCTCACTGGAGACGGAGAAAACATGCAGCATTTGTTTGCTAATCAAACAATTGCTATTGAAGATCCTTCACTGCAGTTGCAAGGATCCGATCATCCTGGCATGTTACTTGTTTCGAACATCCTTACTGGAAATAACTATCATTCATGGAGAAGATCTATGCTGATAGCTCTAGGAGCTAAGACAAAATTAGGTTTCATAAGTGATGAGGTTAAAAGTCCTGCTGAAGATTCCGATAAATATGCGAAGTGGAAGAAGGTAGATTGGATGGTGACGAGCTGGATTTTGAATTCAATTTCCAAGGATTTATCGGAGGCTTTCATTTATGCTAATTCCGCGAAGGAGCTATGGGATGATATAGCTCAAAGGTTTGGAGATAGCAATGGTCATTTGCTATTTGAGAAAAGAAATCGCGATTTGCGGGCAAGGTACTCTTTCCGTAGCTGCATATTTTACTAAACTCAAACGGTTATGGGATGAATATGCTAGTATAGTCATGATTCCTACCTGTACTTGCGGTGCGAATAAGGCATCTGTGAACTTAGATCTGACTACAAAACTTCTGCAATTTTTGATGGGATTAAATGATAGTTATGAGCATGTGCGCAGTCAAATTTTGTTGATTGATCCATTACCTGCTGTTAATAAGGCATATTCGATGATTTTAAGTGTTGAAAAACAGAGACAAGTGCAGTCTATATTTCCAGAGACACAGGACAATATGGCTATGTATGGTAGAGCTAATGGTGGATCTGGTAGAGGTGTACCATTTCGTAGTGTTGCAAATGCAAATGGTTGGATAGGAGGTCGAGGACGAGGTAATTTCAGGAAGAGTAAAGAAGAACGAGCTAAAATTACTTGTGAGCACTGCCATATCACTGGTCATGAGAAGACTGAGTGTTTTAAACTCATTGGCTATCCTGATTGGTATAAACTACCAAAGGAACAGAGACACAAACCTGCTAGCAATTGTGTTGTTGCTCAGGGAAAGGATGATGGTGTTAAGGACCAGCAGATGCCACAGATTGCTAGCCTTATTCAGTAGGAAATTGCTAAGTTCATGGCCTCACAGAGTGGATCTGGCTCCTCTACTTTATCTCAGACTCCACTTGCAAATTTCATGGATTATGCAGGTATGAGTTGTCTTAATGAAGATCAGTATGCTATGACAGTGATTGGAGGGATAGATAAGGAGGATTGGATCATTGATACCGGAGCTAGTAGACACATGTGTGTCAATGTCAATCATATGATCAATTTGCACCCAATCAACACAAAATATCGCTTTGTCCACCTACCGATGGTTCATTTCAAAAACTGCTACACTTTGGGTGTCATGTACCTCTGAGCTCTTCACTCACACTCACTGATGTCTTATATGTTCCATCTTTCCAGCACAATCTTCTTTCAGTGTCTCAATTAACTCAAACCACCTCTTTGAAATGTATATTCTTCTCTGATCATTGTGTGTTGCAGACCCGGGATTTGAGAAGTAGTAGAGAGAGCGGGGTGTGTGGCGGCTATATGTTCTTCCTTCAGCTTCTTTCATTTCTCATTCTCAGTACACTTGTAATTCTGCTCACTCTGTTCAAAGTCTTGAGTTGTGGCATCATAGATTGGGACATGCTTCCCCTACTGTTTTGAGTCATCTACCTTTTCTTTCTAATCTCTGTAAAACTGATAAACAACAGCTTTCATTGAAGTGTGAGGTTTGTCATAAATCAAAACAGTCCAGATTATCTTTTCCTTTGAGTGATTCTTATGCTGCAAATAATTTTGATTTGGTTCATATTGATTTATGGGGTCCATACACTGTTACTTCTTTGCTCAATACTCCTTACATGTTAACTATAGTGGATGATCATAGTAGAGCCACTTGGATTTTTTTGCTTCAACATAAATCTGAAGTACCAAGGGTACTTGAGAGATTCATTCTCTTGGTCAAGACACAATTTGTTGGGGTTATTAAGGTAGTCCGTAGTGACAATAGGTTGGAGTTTGTGAATAAAGATTGCACTCAACTGTTCCATGATCATGGTATTTTACATCATAAGACCTGTGTTTACACTCCACAACAAAATGGAGTGGTGGAGAGGAAACACGGGACTTTGCTTGACATGGCTAGGGCTCTCATGTTTCATTCTCACCTTCCTTCTCATTTTTGGCCCTTTGCTCTGTTGACAGCCACACATATTATCAATAGACTTCCAAACTCAGTTGTGCAGTGGAAGAGTCCTTATGAGTTGCTTTATCATCACTTGCCTGATTACTCTCTCCTTAAACCATTTGGTTGTTTGGTTTATGCCACAAATATCCACCCTCACAAACATAAGTTTGATTCAAGAGCACACAAGTGTGTTTTTCTTGGTTATGAACAGGGCAAGAAGGGTTACAGATTATATGACCTGGACAATAAACAGTTGATGGTTTCCAAGGATGTTTCTTTTGTGGAAGATGTTTTTCCTTACTCACCTGCTCTTATCTCTCCTTCCAGTCCATCCATTACTCCCCTAATTGGTTCTCATATTCCCTTCCTTGACACTACAGATACTCCTCCTCCTTCTCCACCATCTGCTTCTTCTTCTCCTACTGTTACAACTCATGTCATCCCTAGGAGAAGTACCAGACATATCACCAAACCTGCTTGGATGTCAGATTTTGTTGTTAACACTGTCCATACCCCTGCACCTGTCACTACTCTCCAAGGTTCTGCTGCTGCAACTACTTTGTATCCTCTCAGTACATTTCCTTATTTTTTTTCCTTCTACTTTTTTGCCTTTTATACTACTTTTTTAGCTAACATTGATTCTAGTCAAGAACCTCACACTTATGCTCAGGCCTGTCATGATCCTCTTTGGGTTGCTGCTATGCAAAATGAACTGGATGCTCTTGAGAGAAACCACACTTGGGTGGTTACTTCTCTTCCTCAAGGCAAGAAACCTATAGGGTGTAAATGGGTATTCAAAATCAAAAGGAAACCTGATGGGAGTGTGGAGAGGCATAAAGCCAGGTTGGTGGCAAAGGGATATGATCAAGTTTATGGAATTGATTACATGGACAGTTTTTCCCCAGTTGCTAAGCTGGTCACAGTTAGATTCTTAGTTGCTTTAGCTACAGCCAGAGGGTGGTTTCTATCTCATGTTGACATTAATAATGCTTTCCTCCATGGGCATTTAGATGAAGACATTTTCATGTTTCCTCCTGAGGGTTATACTAAAGCTGCAGCAGGTCAAGTATGTCATCTCAAAAGGAGTTTATATGGGCTTAAACAAGCCAGCAGACAGTGGAACACTGAGTTTTGTGGAAAATTGGTGGCTTTTGGCTTTGTTCAGTCTCCTCATGACTGTTGTTTGTTTGTCAAATCTACTTCTCAGTCTTTTCTTGCTCTTTTAATATATGTTGATGATGTTCTAATTACTGGATCAAGTATGGATGAGATTACTGCTCTGAAGCAATATTTGGATGGTCTTTTTACTATCAAAGACCTGGGTGAAGCTAAGTATTTTCTGGGGGTTGAGATTGCAAGAGGTGCTGCTGGAACCTATCTCAATCAAAGGAAATACATTTTAGACATCCTCAAGGACACTGGTTTGTTGCTTTGTAAGCCAGCTCCTACTCCTTTCCCTACAGGTGCAAAATTGGTAGGCAAGGCAGGGACACCCTTAACAGCTCCTGATCAATACAGAAGACTGATAGGGAGGTTGCTTTACTTGAACTTCACTAGGCCTGATATTACTTATCGTGTTCAAAGACTTAGCGATTCTGAATAATCCTTATTCATCTCATTGGGAATGGCTCTTCATCTATTGAGATATCTCAAGGGTTGCCCATCCAAAGGCCTGTTCTATCCTACCACTTCGATGAAAAATTGAGTGCCTATAGTGATGCAGACTGGGCATCTTGTGTTGACACTAGAAGGTCTGTGACTGGTTTTTGCATCTTCTTTGGTGATGCCTTAATTTCTTGGAAGACCAAGAAACAAAATACTGTCTCTAAATCTTCAGCAGAATCCGAGTACAGGGCTTTAAGTTCATCTCGTGAACTTCAATGGATTGCATACTTAGTCTCGCCGATCTTTCCTTACACATTCCTCTTCCTATCCCATTGTTTTGTGATAATCAGCCCCATCTACATTGTTGAGAACCTGTGTTTCATGAACGTCTACTAAGCATCTTGAGATTGACTGCCACTTAGTGCGGAACAAGTTCAAGGAAGGTTTCATCACACCTCAGAAGGTTGTGTCTTCTCAGCAGGTTGCTGATATTTTTACTAAGGCATTGGGGGTGACTCAGTTTAATTTTCTTGTATTCAAGTTGGGCATGAAGGATGCTCACCATGGCCCAACTTGAGGGGGGGCTGTTATGAATATTAGTTGATATATTAGAGTTGTTATTAGAGTTGCTAGTAGTCATTCACACGTTTTCATAGCTGTTTTCATTCCTCTATAAATAGCTACTGTACATCATGTTGAAAGTCATGTTTTACACGCAATAATATGAATTTCCCTCCTTCCACATTTTCTCTCTCGTTTCATGCTGTCTTCAAATATTCCACGTTTGATTCGTGATTAAGCTTTCAAGCCCTCGAATAACGTAATTGAAATTCAAGTTCAAGTTTGGAGAAGATCAAACTGAAGAGTTCAACTCCAATATCTCAAATTTCGGATATTTTGTTCTTGAAAAAAAGAATAAGAGTGGAAATAGAGATTGTAACCTATATTTTTATTTTGATTTATATATATTTAATTTGTACGATTTTTCTTGTTTGTTTATTCGCAGATAATAAAAATTTGTGTTACACTTGTCTCTTGCCATTTTTGGGGTCGAATCGGTTGGTCGATCTTTCTGGGGTTAGCCTCCGGATCGAATGCTAAGATGGACTCCCTACACTTGGTCTGTTGTACGTCGGACCATGTACAACATATATAAAAACAAGAAAATGAAGAAAGTATTATTTTGTTTTTTCCTCTCTAAAACTTTAAATTCTTATGTAGATTAAAAATTCATAATATTAAAAACGAATAAAGTATTTCTTTTTTTTTTTTTTTTTAGGTCGGCACTAATAAGAGAGAAATGAACTTTCTCGTTTCTCGATGTGATTGAAAATGATCACTAAAAAATAAATTAGAACCATCACGTGTGTCTTGTGCTGACCCACAAATGGAGAAAAACTCAAAAAGCAATTAGTTTAGCAAACCTCTTGAATACAAAATTTTAGTTATAACGAAATTATTTATATCATAAAAATTTAATTAATTCACAGATTATTAGTATTCACAGATCGACCACTATCATCAAATTCGATTCCGTGATCTACTCATACATAACATTACACAAAATGTTAATCAAAAAGACAAAAAAAAAAAAAAAAAAAGAATTGAGTGTGCAATGTGTAATCAAACTTTCTTAAGGCTCAATTTCACCACCATAAAGCAATTGAAGTAGTGTTTTATCTTCAATTTGGAGCAAAATTTTATTCTACTATTGTGCTAAAAAGGCTACACTATTTTAAAGATGTGAATATTTTTCTTCATAAATAACCCAACACCGTAATTGGGCTAAAATTTTTCTTTCCTTTTTGTTTTAGATTAATGATTTTAATGTATAAAAATATGAATTAAATTGAATATTATGAAATATTCTTTTTTAGTGAAAAATTTACCACAAATTTTTATAGATGAAATGTAAACTTTTTACCCAAATAGTATTAAATATGCACTAAAACTAAAATAACGAAAATAGTTTGAGATCGTCTTGCATCGGCAATCACCCAATCCCTCCCCCAAACGAAATCCAGAAAGCAAAACCTATCTTCAATTCCAACCAATAATCCGAATCCACGTGGCAAGAGAAAGGTCCACCTCAGCTGATCACCTTCTTCGTACATGACAAGTGACAACGCCAGGCACAGACTGACCCCCACTCCTCCAAAAAGTTCACTAAAAGTCACACTTTTTCCTTGACTCTCTATGCACTTTTTCCAATTATCACACCATAGATTTTTCATCTGTGATCAAAATCTATGTGCACCAACAAAACGACTCCCTCAATGAACAAAAAACGACGCCCCAAGGCTCCCAAATCCAAAACTAAAGCCAAAAAACCCAAATTCCTCAGCCTCCGTCTCCAGTTTCCGGCAGATGAAACCAAACAGATCAAACGTAATGGAACGGTTAAACAACAACAACAACAACAACGCCATGGCAACGGACTCCCATCAGCTCAATTTATTCCCACTCCACCCGGAAAATCAAGTAGAAGAAGAAAGAGAAAGCCACGATCACGAAAACGTAGCCTTCTTTTTCTCCACCGCGGACGGCGGCGCCACCACTCTCACCGGTCTTCTCGATACCTCCGCTGCCGCCGCGGAGTCCAATTCCTCCCACACCAACAACAATAGTTCAAGGTAATAATGTGAATTGATGACCGCATTCACTTCGTAAATTTTAATAAATTGTTAGTGTTTCCATGATCCGAGATCTGAAGAAAAAAAACTTCCAATGGAATTTCAGGCTCGATTATTTGCCGCCGTCTTCGGCTTCGCTAACGCAAGCTTACAGCGAGGAGCGAGCGGCGCTTGTGCGGAACGCGCTGAGGAATAGACATCGGGACTCGAGCGCGGAGAAATGGGTGTGCTACTCGGAGGTGGTTGAGAGGCAGGCCGTGAAGGAGGAGGAAGTGAGTAGCTCCGCCGTGGATCCGCCGGCGGAGATCCAACGGGTGTCGTTGAAGCTAGATTACGATGAGATCATGAACGCCTGGTCTAACAAAGGCCCACTGTATATTGATGCACCCGAGTCTTCGCAGATTGTCCCCGACATTAACCATCTTTTCCTTTCACAGGAACCGTCCAATGATGTAAGTTCATTGCACTCTTTCTCCACTTTTAAAAATTAAACTACATGAGTATATACTAACAATATTACTATTTTAATTTTTAATTTGTTTATAATCATGTGTTTGTGATTAATTAATTCAGAATCACACACGTGGTTATTAAGACAGCTTTAGAAAAATAGTTCACAGTTTATTTAGGATAAAAAACGATACTTGAATGTGATTATAGACAAGATTGAGGATTAATATATAATGTTTGTGTCAATTATTATAGAGTAGTAATCATATGAATTTTGCAGTAGCTGGAGCCTGGAGGGGTAGGGGTAGTACATTGAAATTGAATAGCCAAGGGCTCAAATTGGGCATTAAATTGGATGCAAAAATCTTGGACCCCCTCTCGGCTTTTCCTTTAAGTGTTATCATCTTTTTTTTTTAATTATTTAAATTGATATTTGATTTTCCATATGGTAAGTGTATAATATGACATTATCAACATACACTTGTCATATATTCTTTTGAAATATAATATAAAATATCAAGATTCAATCTGTTTTTTCTCAGGCTAATGTTTCTAAAGTTTTACCTAGCTAATTCCTTTTTTTTTTATAATACAAATTCCAATAACTTTTGTTATACACATTAATTTAATGATACTTGTAATGAATCCCAAAAAAAAAAAAAAAAAAAAAGAACCCAGAAACTAATTAAATAAAAAATCTAATTGTGAATCAAAGTAAAAGAAAAACTAGTCTGAAAATATACCAACATAGGTCGGAATCAGACTCTAGGTCTTTTCACATTTGGAGCTCCAATCTTACTATTGATGCAAACTTGCAAGATCTCATCTGGTTTTAAAAGTCATATTCTCATTAGAATCTAGAGAGGTGAATGCAAAATTGCCCAAGGCTATTTTTTCTTTTTGTTGTCTTTGTTTTCTTTTTTTTTTATTTCGAATTGTTTGTTTTACAGATTAAGTCAAAAGAACTTTTGAAATTGTACCAGAATAACACGAAATCTTCTGAGACAATGGTGTACACTAGCACATGCATGCTAACAATTGTGTGAAAAACAGAACTGCTATGATTTCCAATTGTTGCTTTTGTCTGCTGAAGGAAAATGCTAATTTTTGTTTTTGAATTTATCTCTGTTTGAAAATATTTAAATTAGTCTAGCCACATTGGACCGTTAATCTAGCCACATAGGAACCCCTCATGTTAAGTTGAGTGAAGTGAATTGTGAGGGTTCGTTTTGGACTGTGGAATAGGAAATCTTAATCCCATTTGGTTGCCACTTGCGCCACTAGGAGACTTGTTTGGCTAATTTAATTCAGTCAATTAGTTTATTTGGTGGTGAAATTATGCCATTTGATGTCACTCGACTTAATCATTACACTTTCTAATATGGCTCCTAGATTGGGTTGGACCCTATATTACGCCATGGAGGTGGATGCGAGCTTTTGGGGATATATTGGGCCTGAAGTATATTATTGAATCATTCCTTATCCAGCCCATTAAAAACCCCAACCAAGCAAAACCCGAGTAGATGAGTTAGAACTTTCCAAAGTCAGGCACATTAATTTGTTAACTTTAACATTAAATGAAATAGGCTATAGGCTCATTTAAATAAGTAATAATAACTAGAGTTACTTTTAATATTATATTTATCATCTTATTTTTTTTTTTTTGAGAAATATATTTATCATCTTATTACTTTCATCGTTCATTTTGTCTTGTTAACAATGAAATTTTACATTATGATCTAGCTCGAGACAAGCTTAGGGAGTGTTTGCATATTTACTAGAAAGAATGATTTTCGGCTTTTAGCTCGGAAAAAAATTAGATTTTGGTGTTTGCAAATGTCAACTTATCCTTCTGATTTTGTTTCATTCAATTAGAATTGAAAAGCATGGGGGCGCTTTAGATTTTTTATTATGTTTGTGGTTTGACTTTTACACACAAAAAAATAAAGTATTTTTGCAACTTTTCTGCCAAACTCTCTCTCTTAACTTTTATTTATAAACACAATCAACTTATGATTATCAACTATGTGTCGGTTCCACAGCAATAAATTACTTCCTCCAAAACTATAAGTGTTTGCAAACACTCCCTTGATAAATCATGAATCTTTGTTAAGAGGTTGTACTAAAACTGGTTTCCTGGAATGTGTGTATATGTTTGGCAGGGAATTAGGTGGGGATGTAATGGCGGGTCGTGGACAGTTCCAGAAATGGTGGGAAATATTGAAAATGGTGAAATGAGAATGAGAATTAATGGAGATGATCAGTTGAAGATGGGGCAAAGGGAAGCCAGTGTGTTGAGGTACAAGGAGAAGAGGCAAAACAGGCTCTTCTCCAAAAAAATACGTTATCAAGTTAGAAAGCTCAATGCTGAGAAACGCCCTCGACTCAAGGTACAACTTTTTTTTTTTTGGTACTTTCTTTGTTAAGTTTTATAATTCATACGCGTCCAAATTATTTAAAGGGGTAATATTCAAAAACTATCTTTGAAATTTGGGGCAATTACAGAAAATCTAGATAAGTTTTAAAATTATAGCAACTCCCTCCAAGTTTAATTCCATCCTATATTTTTACCCCAACTGTATGAAATTTGCTAACGTCATCAAATATCTTATAAATATGCCCCTCCATTTTTCTAAATGTTATAAATAGACTCAATTTTTTTTTTTTCTGGCTATTTAATATTTAGAAAATTGAAGGATGTAATGATAAAATGTTGGATGGAAAGTTGGGTCTATTTGTAATATTTTGAAAATTAATCGATGTAATTGTAAAATATTTAATGGAGTCAGCAAATTCCATTAGTCCAACAAGTGGATGGGGTAAAATATAAGATGGAAGTAAATGGGTTTCCGTAATTTGAAATTTCTTTGTGTTTTTCTTATAATTACCTCAAACCTCATGGGTAATTTTTGTTATTATCTTCTTTTTTTAATATTCGGGACTTGCTTCGTCTTATTTTTTTTCCTGCCCTTTCCTTCCCACAAATTATATAAGACTCGCTCTTTTCTTTTTTCTACTCCATTGCACTTCCTGATTTAATTATATATTTACTTGTTTTTATTTTTTGGGCAGGGTCGATTTGTGAAGAGAAGTTGAGAACAAGGCTAAATTTTGGCAAACGATCATTTCCTTTTCCTTTTCCGCCCCTCTATTGTGATTTGTGAAGGCACTCTGGCACTGTAAATAATAAAGGAACTTTATTAGCCTCCCAAGTATATGGGAATAATAATATATTAGCTAGACATCCAAGCTTGTTGCGGTAACTGGTAATATCTGATTATTCTTTAGTTTTTTTTTTTTTTTTTTTTTTTCTACTATTAATATGGGGACATGTTCTCATTCAAATAGGGTAAAAACGGGATGTGCACGCATTTGGCCAGGTGTTCGACGGTTCATTGACGGATCCTCCTAAGGTAAAGAGAACAATTATATTCGACCCCCAATCTACTAATAATGATCTCTCCCGAATCGAACCCACACGGATGCTATTCGGTATGAGTTCCCACCAAATCTTCACTTTCGCATATGCCCGGGAGCAATTTGATGGAGCACGGATAAGAACCCCGACCTCCACCCCACAAACAATTTGATGGAGCGGGAATTTGAACCTCGACCTCCATCCCACAATCTTGTGGTGGTAATAGGCTAAATGGTTATTATTCTTTAGTTATTCTACTATTAATATAGTCCATGTTCGACAAATATCTAGAACTATATATAGGGATTGGATCTCGTATGACAACCTCTTACCGTGTGGCAGTGTGGATTTATCCGATCCATCCACACCTTTTATTCAATGGTTCAGATTGCTATTAATAACTGGCTTATCAATTAATTAATAAGTGGAAATGGCATAATAGTAGCTAGCAAAATGTCGTATATCACGCCCCTACAATCAAGGGATTGATTAATATCACGTTTCCATAACTGAAATTGTGCATCATTTTAATAGTTGAACTGTACACCATTTAATAACTGATTGTACACCATTTTATATCTAATAGTGCATCATTGTATAACTAATTGTACATCATCTAAAGGAATTATAAAGACAAATTGGTGTAACCATCTTCCCATTTAATAACTTAATTGTGCACCATTTTATACCTAACAGTGCATCATTGTATAACTAATTGTACATTATCTAGAAACCCTATAAAGACAAAATAGTGTAACCACATTCCCATAATGATGCCCTACAATCATGGATGTGATAAAGATCACGTTTCTATAACTGAATTATACATCATTTTAATAGTTGTACTGTGCACCATTTAATAACTGACTGTGCACCATTTTATATCTAAATTGCATTATTGTATAACTAATTGTACATCATCTAAAGGAACTATAAAGACAAAATGGTGTAACCATCTTCTCATTTTATAACTTAATTGTGCACTATTTTATATCTAACATCATTGTATAACTAATTGTACATCATCTAAAAATTCTATAAAGACAAAATGGTGTAACCACCTTCCCATAATGACGCCTTACAATCATGGATGTGATAAAGATCACGTTTTCATAACTGAATTATGCACCATTTTAATAGTTGAACTGTGCATCATTTAATAACTTGATTGTGCACCATTTTATATCTAACAATGCATCATTGCATAACTAATTGTATATTATTGTGAGTAAACCACAATTGAATGAAAAAGCGGGAACAATCATAAAATCAAATCTCATAAAAATCGTTGGGATTGAATGGTGTACAATTAGTTATATAATGATGCACTGTTAGATATAAAATGGTGTACAGTCAGTTATTAAATGATATATAGTTCAGCTATTAAAATGGTGCATAATTCAGTTATGGAAACGTGATATTAATCAATACCTTGATTATAGGGGCGTGATTTATGGCATTTTGGTAGTTACTATTATGCCATTTCCACCTATTAATTAATTGATAAATCAGTTATTTTTAATAGCAATCTGGACCATTGAATAAAAAGTGTGGATGGATTGGATTAATCCATATTGCCACACGGTAAGCCCCCTGCCACATTTGATCCTAACCCTATATATATACATACACATATATATAATAGCATAAATCCAAAACAAAAAAATTTCCGCTCCTTTTACTTCTTATATTAGGAAAACTAGTAATCTCGCACTTGTGTTGCACGTGTATTATCATCTTACTAGTAATTCACCCCGTGCGTTACACGTATATTTTTATTTTAATATTATTATTTTATAATATCTATTAACATGAACTGGTATTTATTACTTTATTTTAATAGTAATATTCGTATAAGGTTATTAAAATAAAAATTTATCTAACAATTTTATATTTTCAACTATAAACTTAAATGTCTAATTCAACTCGTAAGGATTTATCCCTCAATTTATGCATGTCTCTAAATTATTGTTTTATATATCCCTTTCTTTCTCACACACTTCTCTATAAATAATTATATATAATTTGTGAGACATGTATTTTTATATTGTACTTGTATTGTTGAAAAAAATAAATACTTCACATTGTTAATCAAAAATGTAAACAGAGATATTATTCAAAATAATATGGTAGAGAAAATCATGAGTAAAATTTAAAATAAACTATTATGTCATTGATATAAACGTTAGTAGTATTAACATAAATTTTACAGCAATATCATAGTAATTCACTAAAAAACTTACGAACATAAACATGATATAACTGAAACATGGTATAGAAATAGTACAATTGATATCAATATTCATTCTTTGACATTTATTTTCAATAGATGTATGTAAACCCCATGAGTTTTCTCATTTTGATCAACAATGGATTGATGTGAATCACTCATCAATAAAAAGAAATGATAGAATACACTGGGAAGTTCGACAATCCAAAAAATTTCAACTGGGAAATTTGTTTTAAAATGTAACATCAATCGATTAATCCTATATAAATGATTATATAATTGATTTTACAACAATTTATTTAATGGCATTGGTTGACAATATAATTATTAATTATCATATATTGAGTTAACAATACATTATTCTTGTTACAAAAAATCTTTATATTGACTTACCAAGCAAAAACACCGTCAATTTTAGATAACTTCAAAATATAAATTGGTCGCTAGATATTGATTATTTCATCTTCCAATATTGATTTATCAAAGTAAAGTGTTAGATAAATGTTTTTATCATGATTTTGATGATTTTGTTCAAATGAGTTTTTAAACCAAAACAATGTCCCTAAATGTTGTCTAAATATTTCCGATCGATTTAAAATATTTTTACTATTTTTCGTAGTATTTTTTTGGAGTTTATTTTCGATAAAAAATTGGACAACACATTTGTTTCAGGCTCGACCGGTCGCCCTATAGGGCAACCCGTACCTGAGTTGAGTTTTGAAACAGAAAAAGGGACGTAGAAAAAATGAGGGAGGCGGCCAGGTCGACCCCGGGCGACGTGCACACGGGAGTGCCCTCTTGAAGCCTCTGTCTTCTCTGTTTCGTATTTTAAATACCCCAACCTAGGTCATGGTCTCAGGCGCGACCGGTCGCACCCCCCTCCGACCGGTCCCCCTGTGTAAAAATCGCAGAAATTCAATTTCAATCTTATCTCTGCGCGACCTGTTGCACCCCTATTTTATCAGCAAACTATCTGTTGCAATTCCAGACAACTTTTCCCTATTTTGTGGGATTGATTTCTAACAGCTATTTTGATGATTTTAAATGGTTTCTTTTGCAGCAAATCACTCCCCAAGGAGGAGCCTATGTTTGGAAATCAAAGCCAAGACCTCTCCTATAAATAGAGGCTTCATTCAAGCAACAAGATACAACACTCTACACAAGCAAAGAGCAAACAAGCAAACACTTTCATATATCTTGTTGTATTAGCCTTAGCACTTTCACTTGCACAAATTTGAGGTCTAGGCTTTCAATTCTTGATTACACTTGTACTCATATTGTATCATTCATCATTGAGTTGTAATCTTGATTTTTTGGTCATCATTCAACAAAAGACATCCTTGTGAGTATTCTTGTGGTAAGAATACACTTGGGTGATCTAGGTGATAGGTGTTTGAAGGTTGTGGTAATCTTCAAAGGTGTTGTAAGAGGGTTGTGGTAATCCTCGAGGTGGTGTAAGAGGGTTGTGGTAATCCTCAAGGTGTTGCAAAGAGGTTGTGGTAATCCTCAAGGTGTTGTATTATTAATTTTGGTAATTAATAAAATCTTCTTTTTTTTTTGAAATCCATCCCGGATATACTGGGGTGGTAGAGGATTAGGCCCTAGGTGGGTTGAACCTCTTTAAATCGAAGTGTGCTATTTAGTTTCCGTACTTAGCATTTCGTCTTTGTTTGAATTTTCGAAAAAGAGGGCAAAATCTGAAAAACCGAGATAATCTATTCAACCCCCCTCTAGATTATCGTAGTCACTTGGACTAACAAGTGGTATCAGAGCCAAACTCTTTGGCTAGCTCGTTCCGAGTAAAGAGGAAAGATCCATGGCTACAAATGATGTTTATCTCACCACTGGCACCTCCACCAACAAGCCACCACTATTCGACGCCAACAACTACGCATTTTGGAAAGACTGTATGGAGTGCTTCCTACAAGGGTGCGGGTTCGACATTTGGAATGTGGTCATTGAAGGAGTTGATCAACCAACCAAGAAATCGGAGGATGGCACCTCGGCTCCTAAACCTTTCAAGGAGTTCGATGAAAACGACAAAAATGCTTTCTCTCTAAACGGTAAGGCCTTAAATATTTTGCATTGCTCTCTTACCGCCACCGAGTACAATCGCATAAGAGGCATAAGGTCGGCACATGAGGTTTGGGAAAAATTGGAGACAATCTATGAAGGGACCAAGAAGGTCAAGCAAGCAAGAAAGACCATGCTTGTTAAAGACTTTGAAAACTTTAACATGCATGATGGTGAAAACATCTCCAAGATGGTGGAAAGACTTGACAATATTGTCAATCCTCTTGTGGCCCTCGGTAAAGTCATCTCCAAAAGAAGACAAGGTGACTAAGGTATTGAATGCTCTTCCGGCTCATGGTCCGAAAAAGTGACGGCAATCACGGAGGCACAAAATCTTGAGACACTCAAGTTTGACGAGCTTATTGGAAACCTCCTCATCTATGAAGTCTATCTCAAGGAGAGGAAAAATTTCAAACCATCCATAAATCAATCGGGTATGCAAATTATTCCTAAAGGTCTTGCTTCTTCTTCTAATAATGCATACTATGATAACGATGATGATGATGAGAAGACGGCCGCACTTGTTCGAAAATTTGCAAAATTTATTTGTGAATAAAAATAAAGCAAGAAAACCAAGAGATAATGCTTGCTTTAAATGCAGAAAACCAGGCGTTCATTGCCGATTGCCCAAAACTTCGATGAAGAGGAATAAAAGAAAAAGAAGCCTTTCACGAAAAAGAATGCTCTAAATGCGGAGGTCAAAACGTGGGATGAACTACTCGAAACAACCGACGAGGAAGGAGAGACCGAACATGGTCTCATGGCCATAGACGATGAAAATAACGAGGTACGCTCTAATTCTTCTACTTCCTCCATAGTTGATGATTTGCAATGTGATTTTGATGAATTGCAAATTGAGTTTCAAAATTTAATTGTTAAATACAAAATTTGAAAAAGGAGCATAAAGAGCTTAAGGTTGAAAAAGAAAAATTATTTACCTCTTATGAATCTCTAGACAAAGCTCATACACTTACTCTTACTAGAGTTCACTCTCTTGAAACCAAAAAAGAATTGCTCACAAAAGATATTGAATGTTTGAAAAATGATGTGCATCGTTTCAACATAAGCACGGATAAAGTCACAAAAATTTTAGATGCACAAAGAGGTGAGCATTCCAAATTGGGACTTGGTTATAAGCCATTTCAAAGTGTTTTTAAGAAAAATAGCCAAGGTCCGACTTTTGTATGTGCTAGTAGTTCTAATACTCCTACTTGTTTTTATTGTGGCAAAGTTGGACATTATGCTAATAATTGCAAATTGAGAAACATCTCTAGACATGTTTGGAGACCCAAAGGTCTCAAGACTAACCCCCATGGACCCCAAAATTATAGGGTACCTAAAAGAAATTCTTTTGTAGGTAATAGGGGCTATAACAACAATGGAAGATTCAAAATGGCTCGTGGACAGCGGATGTTCACGCCATATGACCGGGAGGAGAGAACTTTTTACCAACATCAAGCTCCAAGAAGAGGGTATGGTCATGTTCGGCAATGGCAAAGGAAGAATTCTTGGAAATGGAGAAATTGGTAACTCTTCTTTCTCTCTTAGTAATGTTCTTTTAGTAGAAGGGCTTAAGTTTAATTTGATAAGTGTTAGCCAACTTTGTGATTCAAATTATGATGTTTCCTTCAATAAAGAAAAATGCCTTATACTTAAAAATGGTGAAATTATTTGTGAAGCAAATAGAAAAGGCAATCTTTACAAAATTTGTACAAGTGATTTGGTTAGTCAAAATGTTTCTTGTTTAGTCGCCAATAATGATTTAACTAGTTTATGGCATAGGCGACTTGGACATGTTGGATACAAGAATTTGAAAAATATTTACAAAAACCAACATGTGAAAGGACTACCCAAATTGAATTTTGAAAATCTTAGCTTATGTGACACTTGTCAAAAGAACAAATTAGTTGAAAGTAGTTTTAAGCCCAAAAATGAAAATTCCACAACCAAACCCCTACAATTGCTTCACCTTGATTTGTATGGGGATATTGGTACGGCAAGTCTAAGTGGAAAACATTACACTTTCGTTATTGTCGATGATTTTTCTAGATACACTTGGGCTCTTTTTCTTACCAATAAAAGCGATGCCGTTAATGAGTTTGTTAAGTTGTGTAGACTTATTGAGAATGAAAAGGAAGATACTATTAAGTCTATTCGAAGCGATCGAGGTGGAGAATTTGATGGTGAATTTAGAGTCTTTTGTGAAACTAAGGGATATGCTCATAATTTTTCGGCTCCAAAGACACCTCAACAAAATGGAGTGGCCGAAAGGAAAAATCGGACATTACAAGAGATGAGTCGGTCCATGCTCAATGAATTTTCACTTCCAAAATATTTTTGGGTCGAAGCCGTAAGTACCGCTTGCTATGTCATTAATCGAGTTTATATTCGTCCTAAAATGAATAAAACTCCATATGAGCTTTGGAAAGGTAGAACTCCTAATATTAGTTATTTCAAGATATTTGGTTGTAAATGCTTTATTTTGAATACCAAGGATCAATTGGACAAACTTGATCCTAAGGCCGATGAAGGGATATTTATGGGATATTCAACAAAAAGCAAAGAATATCGGGTTTACAATAAGACTAGTGGGGTTGTTGAAGAATCCATCCATGTCAAATTCAATGAAGCTTCGAGTGTTGAAAGAATATCCAATGATGAAAATGATGAAGAGGATATTATTGAACCAATTGTTCAAGTTGATGATCAACCGTCTACATCAAATGATCAACCGTCCACTTCAAATGGTCCTCAAGAAGATAGAGGTGATACTTCGGATCTTCCCGTTGCATTGAAATTTAAAGGAGATCACCCAAAAGATCTTATTATTGGTGATCCCCTTGACAAAGTGATGACCCGAAGAAAATTTGCCGAGAAAGCTCTTATTTCTCAAAAGGAGCCCAAAAATGCTAAGGAGGCTATTGAAGATGAGGATTGGTTCTTAGAGATGCAAGAGGAGTTGAATCAATTTGAAAGAAATGATGTATGGGAATTGGTACATTGTCCTCCATCTCAAACTATTATTGGTACAAAATGGGTATTCCGGAACAAACTTGATGATCAAGGTAACACTGTTCGAAATAAGGCAAGGTTAGTAGCTCAAGGGTATTGTCAAGAATAAGGTATTGACTACGATGAAACTTTTGCACCCGTAGCACGTTTAGAAGCTATTCGTATTTTACTTGGCTATTCTTGTTATAAAAATTTCAAACTTTACCAAATGGATGTTAAATCCGCTTTCTTAAATGGTATTATTCAAGAAGAAGTCTATGTAAAATAACCTCCGGGGTTTGAAAATTTTTCTAGGCCTAATGATGTTTATAAACTTAAAAAGGCCTTGTATGGTTTAAAGCAAGCACCCCGTGCATGGTATGATAGACTTAGCTCTTTTCTTTTGCAAAATGGTTTTATAAGAGGTAAAGTTGATACAACTCTCTTTGTTTTTGAAAAAGGGCAAGATTGCTTACTTGTGCAAATTTATGTTGATGATATTATATTTGGTGCTACTAATGATTCTTTGTGCAAGAAATTCTCTAAGTTGATGCAAGGTGAATTTGAGATGAGTATGATGGGGGAGCTCAACTTCTTTCTTGGACTCCAAATTAAGCAATGCCAAGAAGGCATATACATTTCGCAATCAAAATATACAAAAGAACTTTTGAAAAAGTTCGGCATTGAAGAAGGAAGAACCGTTTCTACTCCCATGGCAACAAATGTCAAAATTGACAAAGATGAAAAAGGCAAGTCCGTGGATGAATCAAAGTATCGAGGTATGATTGGTAGTTTACTTTATTTAACCGCTAGTAGACCGGACATTCTTCATGTTGTATGTCTATGTGCTCGTTTTCAAAACAATTCCAAAGAATCTCATATGAGTGCCGTTAAAAGGATTTTTCGATATTTGAAAGGCACTATTCAATATGGTTTATTCTATCCAAATAATGAAAAATTTTTCTCATAAAGGTTATAGTGATTCGGATTATGCGGGAAATATTGATGATCGGAAAAGTACTTCCGAATCATGTCAATTTTTGGGCGATTGCCTAGTTTCTTGGTTTTCAAAGAAGCAAAATTGTGTTTCACTTTCAATGGCCTAACCCGAATATATTTCCGCAACTTTTTGTTGTACTCAACTTCTTTGGATGAAACAAACCTTAGCGGATTACATATGCTCTTTTGAAAACATTCCTATCTTTTGTGAAAATATGTCCGCTATAAACATTGCTCAAAACCCAGTTCATCATAACCGTACTAAACATATTGAGATTCGACATCATTTTCTAAGGGATTGTGTTTCTAAACGAAAAATTGAGATATCTTTTGTACCATCTCAAGATCAATTGGCGGACATTTTTACAAAACCGCTATCTTCCGAGATTTTTGCGTCCATACGAGCTCGGTTAGGCATAATGCATATTGAATGAGGTTTACGTTTGCATTTTGCATGTTTTTAAAACTTAGGGGCGAAAAATCGGATTTTTGGTTGAAAATTCGGATTTTGTTAAAACTGGCAAAACAGTGGGCTGAAGGGGTTGAGGGCAACCGGTCGCCCTCAACGTCGACCGGTCGCCCTAAGCCAAATTTTGGATTAAAACCGTTCTGTCTTCAACATTCGTTATTTTAACTTCTTTTTTGCCATTTTTCGTCCCCTTTGCCAAATTCACACAAATTTCACTTAAAATTTGTTTTCATGCATTCAATTCATATCTTGGACCTTATATAGCATGTTTATCATCATCATCGCTCATCTTTGCCGATCAAATGGTAAGAATTTTCCTTTCTTTGCTCAATTGGGTTGAACCCTTGAGCTTGTGGCTTTCTTGTATATTTCTTGATGAAATTATCTTATGATCATGATGAGCTTAGTTGATATATTGTATTGTATGATGCTTGGTATGATTTGGTGATGAAATTTTTTGGCTTGATTCATTTACAAGGACTCTATACAACTTCTTTTAATTTTTACGCCCACAAAGTGTTCGATGAAATGTCACAATGAAAATTTCAACTTCTACATGATTCTCTTGCTTCCAAAGGTCTTAAATACTTATTGAAATCATGTCTTGACTAATAAAACGAGCTTATGAACTCTTCATGATACATTTCTCCCATTTTCTTTGGATTTTAAGCCTAAATTGTTCAATGGTTGATAAACCGTTTCTTTGGCGCACTTTGATTTAATTGTATGATGTTTTTATCATCCTAACATTATTTTTGATGATTCCAAAGGGGGAGAAACAGGATTTTGGCTCGTTAGCTCAAATAAGCAAATAAAAACTCGCAATAAAAGCTATAAACTATGGCTTCCTAAAGCTAAGTATACCTAGTCCATGGCTTGTATTATGGACTTAATTGCAAAAGATTATAATATTTTGACAGGGGGAGCTTCGTAGCTTATGATGTTTATGTGCATCTTATAAAATCTTGTTATAGCTTGTGCTTCTAGCTTATGCAATATCTCTTGTTGATATGCTCATAGATAGGGGGAGCTTTGTATGAAATGTTTTTTTAACGGATAGTTCACTCGTTAAACCGGAAAATTTATTTGTTTTCAAAATAGTCCTCGAGAAAATTGTTTTGGTTTGTAATCATCAAAAATTGGGAGTTTTTAGATAAATGTTTTTATCATGATTTTGATGATTTTGTTCAAATGAGTTTTTAAACCAAAACAATGTCCCTAAATGTTGTCTAAATACTTCCGATCGATTTAAAATGTTTTTACTATTTTTCGGAGTATTTGTTTGGAGTTTATTTTCGAAAAAAAATTGGACAACACATTTGTTTCAGGCTCGATCGGTCGCCCTATAGGGAAACCCGTACCTGAGTTGAGTTTTGAAACAGAAAAAGGGACGTAGAAAAAATGAGAGAGGGCAACCGGGAAATAGGTCGACAGGCGACCGTGCACGGGAGTGCCCTCTTGAAGCCTGTCTTCTCTGTTTCGTGTTTTAGATACCCCCAACCGGTCATGGTCTAGGGCGACCGGTCGCACCCCCCTCCGACCGGTCCCCCTGTGTAAAAATTGCAGAAATTCAATTTCAATCTTATCTCTAGAGTTGCAAAGTTTCCCTCACTAAATTTTTGATTGCGACCCGGCCGCGGCAAAAACTGACCATTAAAGATGATAATTTTTTTTATCAAAAGAATAACAAACTATTCGTTGCATTTTTGACATGACTTTTCCCTATTTTGTGGATTGATTTCTAACATGACTATTTTGATGATTTTAAATGGTTTCGAACTTTTGCAAAGCAAATCACTCCCCAAGGAGAGCCTATGTCTCGAAAATCAAAGCCAAGACCTCTCCTATAAATAGAGGCTTCATTCAAGCAACAAGATAGTACACTCTACACAAGCAAAGAGCAAACAAGCAAACACTTTCATATATCTTGTTGTATTAGCCTTAGCACTTTCACTTGCACAAATTTGAGGTCTAGGCTTTCAATTCTTGATTACACTTGTACTCATATTGTATCATTCATCATTGAGTTGTAATCTTGATTTTTTGGTCATCCTTCAACACAAGACATCCTTGTGAGTATTCTTGTGGTAAGAATACACTTGGGTGATCTAGGTGATAGGTGTTTGAAGGTTGTGGTAATCTTCAAATGTGTTGTAAGAGGGTTGTGGTAATCCTCAAGGTGGTGTAAGAGGGTTGTGGTAATCCTCAAGGTGTTAAATCCATTTACCTCCATAAAGAGGGTTGTGGTAATCCTCAAGGTGTTGTATTATTAATTTTGGTAATTAATAAAATCTTTTATTTTTTGAAATCCATCCCGGATATACTGGGGTGGTAGATGATTAGGCCCTAGGTGGGTTGAACCTCTTTAAATCGAAGTGTGCTATTTGGTTTCCGCACTTAGCATTTCGTCTTTGCTTGAATTTTCGAAAAAGAGGGCAAAATCTGAAAAACCGAGATAATCTATTCACCCCCCCTTCTAGATTATCGTAGCCACTTGGACTAACATAAAGCACCAGCAATTCTATGATTTTTTTCTAGAGTTATAGTTAATAAACTATAAAAAATAATAAATACTAACTGATTACTTAACATCAATTTGATTAGCTTTATTAATCTTATATAGATATGTACAGTTTTCAAACAATCAAATATTTGTTACCATTTTTAGTTTTGTAAATATTTTAATTAGTTGTTTTTCTTAATTAAGGTAATATTTTGTTGTCCAATCATAAACTTGTGCACCCTTGGAAATAAATAAAAAAAAACTCACATTGACAATTATTGTCTTTTTTTAAGTTAATACATTTTTCTAAATTAACAAATCTTTAATCACAAGATACGATTTTCTTAATTTTTGTTAAACTTCTTGTCAATTATTTGTTGTGCGTAGCATAGTCAAATTCGATTAAAAATATAAATAGATACTCTCAATTGTTTTACCAAATGCTTAGTTTAAAATTCTTTCAATCAATAGTTGATGGTATTTATTGATTGAATAAATACAATAATAAATAATTATCGTATCTATAGTAATGATTACAATCAATTTATTGATTGCATATGAAAATTATAGGATTGATTATGGATTTTTTAAATTTTCAAATCTCAAAAAATATTTTAATCATAACCCAAAAACAATTAGCCAATAAAATATTTATGTTACTAAAGATTCTTTCCATTGACTTACCAAATCAAAGCACCACTAATTTTGGATAACTCCAAAACATGCATTGGTTAGGATAATATTTGGATTGATTTGTACAAAACTGTATCTTATTTTATATCTTTTCTTTTTTGTTCTTTTTTATCTAATTGAGTTGTCTTAGTTATGTCATATATATACTAATTTTATTCGATAGTAATTAGAGTTGTTAATTATTATTAATTAAGTAAATTATCATCAAATTTAACACCAACGTTGATTAGTGGACCAATTAGAAGATAATTCATTTTTCTAGAGTGAACTTAATTATAATTTGTTCACACTTCTGAAAATACCAATATTTTCAAAAATAAATATAATAAATAAATATTGCAAGAACAATTGATTCAATATGAAATACAAATCCAGATATTCCTTCAAAAACATGATATAAAAATCAAACATCTTATTAATAATAAAATATTTTCAAAATCATCCATAAAAAAGTCCATAATCCAAAATCAATTTAAATATAAACGGAATTTTGCAGCAGAAAAAATAATTTCAATCAATATATGAAAGATATATATACAATATTTCCGAGCAATAAATATTTGCTATCATTTTGAGTTTTATAATTTTTTCAATCAATTGATCTTCTTAAGCTAATATCGACACCATTGAAATAAATAAACGATATATTTGATGAAGATATGATGCATAGAATCAATACATCATTGTAATATATATTTAAGAAAGAATTGACATATACTAATATCAATTATGGTGAAATACTATTTATAATTTTTAAAATCTATATATTATATTGATAGAACTTATACTATAGACTCACTTTTGGTATAAGTAAGAATATAAGTAAATAAAAATTTTCTAATTTTTATACATATAAAATAGGAATACCATTTATGATATTTTCCTAATTTATATACATATAAAGTAGGAATGCCTTTTACAATAATTGGAAAAAAAAAAGAAGAGAAAATATGGTACAATTTTTTGGACATATCAATCCAAAAATTAGTGGGTTATTAGTTATCCAAAATTGATTATGTTTTCATATGGTAAATCCAAAAATAAATTAACTGATTATTAGACAAATTAATCTGAAAATTTAATGCTTTGATATAATCTATATATATATATATAATAGCAGATGTCTGGAACTTTTATTTCCCGCTCTTTTTGCTTATTATATTAGGAAACAATTGTAAACATTATAAATGGTAATTATTATAAATTCTTATATTAGGAAAATATTAGAAAAACTTCCTAAAATAATTATCAATTTAGGGGGAAAATATTGGACCAAACTTCTGCTATTATATATATATATATATATGTATAGATTATTATTCACGTTTATTATTATTGGTGTATACTGAAACTATCCATTAACATAAGTTGGTATTTATTACTTTATTTTAATAATAAAATATTTATATAAAGTAAATAAAAATATTAGTCAAATGAATCAATTAGAAAAGTCAATTAACAACAAAATTTAATAATTCAATATAATAACATTAATCAAAACAGTTTGTAGAAAACGTCATCCAACAAATATTTCTAATATTTTTCTCAAACATATTGTGGACGACTTAAAGAGCATGAAGCCAACTAATATAGTCAATAAATACCGTTTGAAATATCATTAAAAGGGGTTCTTGAAATGGATAGATTACAATGCTCAATTCAAAATTTTCATTGTTTATAGGTTTTTCGGACTTTTCTGAGAGGTGATCTGTAAATGTGGATCCTGATAATTCAAAATTTTTCTGCGCAGTTACCAACACGTTACAAATGATATAAAGACAAATTATTATTGTTATTTCTTATTGAGATTTCAATACTTTAATTGATTGTGTGAAAACTAATCATTCAAGTGTTTTTATTCTTAATTAAATCAAAATTTCAAGAATTAGTAATCAATTCATAAATTTATTTGTAAATGTAATATAAAAATAAATAAATATGAACTTAACGTTTTTCCCACCTACACAAAAACTTGCTATTTTTATTCTATGGTATAACTTAGTAAGAAAAAAATTAAATTAGACTGATTTCATATCATAAAATTAACATGTGGATAATTCAAGATAATAGAGTGTTAATGGTGCAATTGTAGTTGTTTTCTTATAGTGACTAATGAGAAAGAGAAAAGGCTTGAATGCATTTTGAATATGTTGCATATATAATAGATATTTTTTTATGCTATTGATTGTACGCTTTTGAAGAAGAATGAATAAAGATTTCTATAATCAATTGATAAAATTTAAATTGAGATATTATTCAAAATAATATGGCAGAAAAAATCATGAATAAAAGTTTACAGCAAACTATTTTTTCATTAGATATAAACTGTAGTTGTATTACCACAAACTTTATAGCAATTTCATAATAATACACTAAAATATTATGAATATAAACATGATATAACTGAAACAGAGAATATAAATCGTATCATTGACATCTATGTCCGTTCTCTATCATTTATTTCCAGTAGTTGTAGACCATTTGAGTTTTCTCATTTTGATCAACAATGAATTGTTGTAATCATTCATCAATCAAAAGAAATTATAGAATACGATGGAAATTTTCACAACCCAAAAAAGTTTATCTGAGAAGTTTATTTAAAAATGCATTGTACAGACGAATTTTGTTTTTGGTAAATATTTGAATAAGACTTTTTTCTTAAAGGTAATACATAGATATCCATTTTGAGTGTTATATAGTTTGAAAAAATTATCTCATTGAACAAATTGTTGTCTTTTTATTGTAAGGTAATAAATTTCTAGATTGGTGAATATTTTATATTAAGGTAAGATTTTATTAATTTTTTCCTAAACGTATTTTCAGTTATCTGACCACATAGCATTGTCAAATTCGATTCAAAATATAAATAAATACCGCATTTTTTTTGAGTTGCACGCGTGTTTGCTGTCTTCCATATTATTTCATTTTCCAATTGTTATCTTTAGTAAAATCAAACAAAAAGATTTTGGTGGATACATTAACATATATTAAATATTTTTTCTATATTTATATAATGATTTTGAATAACATATCAAGATTCTTTTTCAAAAGAATTTGGGTGTTAGATTTTCACCAAAAATCTTTTTTTTTTATATTCTTTTTCCCTTTGTTTCGTAAGAGGTGGGATGGTAAACACAAATAGAACTGGTGCCAAGAAATTATAGAATAAAAAAATTCGAGCATTAAATTAATTTTCCCTATATTTTTGTCCTGTAAAATGACAAAATTTGCACATTTAAATAAATTCGTAAATCATAAAAATATATATTACTAAAACAAAAGTAGATTGTAAAAAGATCAGAAGACTAACCAATGTGTTTTTTTTTTCTAATTAAAAGATAATGAACTATTTAGAAAGCCACTTAGCAACATTTTTGATTTCATAATGTGTACGCCATTCTTTTATTGTATTTTCTGAAATACACAGAGTTATATATAGTATAATAGAATAATAGAATATAAGTTATTTCTTTAAGACGTATTGACTCAAACCAAAAAATATTGTCAGTTATAATTAAATTAGCATTTGATATTTGATTGATACATTGACACAATGAATTTAATAAAATAAATATCATGAAAAAAATCAAGGTTTTCTAATTTTTGTTACAGAATCATATATTGCTGAAACAATATTCATCTTCCAAAATTTAATTTTAAATATTTTTATTTATTGGTTATTAAATCAATAGTTTTAAGTTTAGAAAATATATATATAATTTTATTTTAAGATTTTGTTTTCCTATAATTCAGCTAAATTGATTGATGATATGGAAAGTGCATCGACGAGAAATGAGGAGTGATTTATTGAATAGTAGATTGTGTGGGATTTTAATTTATTTTATGTATTTTTTAGGATATTAGATATATATTACTATCAATATTAATGTTTAAGATTTTTATTTAATATGTATTGCAATACCGGTAGGAATTTACAGTAGAAAAATTTATAAACCAAAACAAAACACTGCTAATTTTGGGTAACTCCAAAACATGCGTTGGTTAGGAGAATTTTCTAACTGATTGTTCCAAATTTGTCTATCTTATTTTGTATCTTGTATTTTTTTATTTTACTTTCAATTAAGTCATCCTAAATTAGATCATATACTAAAATGTTATTGTATGGTTAATATGTTGTTAGTAGAAAAAACTTAATACTAATTCACCACCATTATTACTTTGGTATGCAGATTTATTTGAAATACTAATTAGCTAATTGTTAATCAAAGAGAATATTTTAATCTATAAGCCAAATGGTTGAGTTGTAAAATCAAATTCAATAATCTCTTTTAGAAGAATAGTTGTATTTTGTGCCTATCGAACAATTGATGCTATGATACACTATAGAGAGATTACATAATGTTGTTGTTTCGGAAGGTATTATCACTTATCATCTCCATATAAATTTAAATATTAATTTTTAAAATGAGAATAATTCAAAATAAACAAAACACAAAATATAACTTAAAAAAATTAAAATGACAAAAATATAAGGAATAAATAATAAGAAGAAAACTTTATTTATTAGAGTAACCAAAAAACGTCCATGCAGTTTCATAAAATAGATTATATAAAAACTCTTATTTTGTGCAGAATATCAGGGTTCAATCCTATCGATGTTGGCGGGACATTTGAAGAAAAAGGTAATAGGAAAAAATGTGGAGATGAAACTATATTTGCTGGTTATGGTTTGACTTTAGGATCAAGAATATTGAAGTATCTCCCTAAAGCAATTGAAGTAGTATAATATGAGAGGATTTTACATAAAATATATTTAAGTTATCATAAATAATAAGTTGCCAAAAATAACCTTTAACAAAACATTGGCTATAATTAATTGTTTTGGTAAATCCTGTATCTAAAATTTGGCAATTTTAATATAATGATAATTTGGAATACAATTCATAATTTTTTTCCAGTTTATGAACAATAATCTTTGAACCAAATTTTAACTTTAAGCATCATTGCCTATTTACTTAATGAGCAATATTTTCTATAAATAATTGTTATGGTAATTTATTTATCTAATTTTTGACTCTATATATCCATATATTTGTATATTTATTTATTAATATTAAATATTAACGTTCAAGATTATTATTTAATATAGATTGCAATATCTACGGTTAGGATTTTGCAGTAAAACAATTTCCAAATTTAGGAAGTAAAAATGGGCGGGAAATTTTTTGGACCAAACTTCTGCTATTATATATATAGAATAGATATCATAAATGGTATTCCTCATTATATATGTATAATATATATATATATATATATAATTGCAAAAGTCCGAAACAAAAAATTTCCCGCTCTTTTTACTTCTTATATTAGGAAAATATTGTAAATGATATTCCTACATTATATATGTATAAGAATTAGGAAAATATTATAAATGGTGTTAAATTGGAAAAATATTATAAATGGTATTCCTATTTTATTTTATATACGTATAAAAATTAGGAGTCCGAAATAAAAAATTTCCCACTCTTTTTATTTCTTATATTCGAAATATATTAATTTAGAAAAATATTGTAAATGGTATTCCTACTTTTTTTAGCAAAGACGGAAATTTATAATTATTAGAACTGGGAGCCTCTGCCCGAACAATGTCCAAGAGCTGGGCAGGGGTGTCCCCAATCACAGTTTCAAAACTGCCTAACGATAACGCTAATCGCGCAAGATGGTGCGCTAGAGAATTACCCGAACGTTTAACAAAACTAAAACTAACATGAACAAAAGAGGGTAAGCACTCATAAATGTCTTGAAGAATATTCCCCAAATAGGAGAAATCATCAGCGTGTTGCCGTAGTTTGTGGTAGATTGTCAAGCTATCCGATTCGACGATTACTGATTGAATTCCCAGCCTTGCAGCCATCCACAATCCTTCTCGGCATGCTATTGCTTCCGCTATATCCACCTCATATTCCATTAGAGGAAGTTGGTAGACGTCTTCATTATGTCCCCGCTGTGATCTTTTATTACCGCCCCAACTCCAGAGCCCACACCCTTAATTTAGTTTGAACACTCCCTCCTTCGGTGACGACCAAACCTCTGGATATTTGATCCTCGCTTTCACTCGCACATTAACCCTTTCATTCTTATATTCGTGAAAAAACATCTCAGCTTTATTCAAACTCCATCTATGATCCAAAGTTTTGTGTTGAAAGTTGTGTATATTTCTTCCATACCAAGCTAACCATAACAAGAAAGCAAAGAATTGATGGATTTCAGGTTCATTTGCTGAAGCAATCTCATGAATCCAATCCCCGATCACTCCTCGTTGCTCCAATGGAGGAAAGGAGAATCGAAGCGGGCAAGATTCCAAAAACAATTGAGCCCATGGACAGTCGCGCAACGCATGTTCAATCGTCTCAATACCCAACCCACATCTTCAACAGTACGGATCAATTTGTACCCCTCATCTAGAAAGTGTGAATTTTGTTGGGAGGATATTGTGAGCGCACCTCCACACAAACATCTGGATTTTTGGCGGTACGTCCATGCTCCACAACCATTTCCAAAACTTCTTATCCGCCCCCGATGTGGTAGTAAATCCGCTGCCCTCGTCCCTCATGATTTTCGCTGCTTTATAACCCGATTTCACTCTATATATCCCATCCTTGGTATAGCGCCATATTAACTTGTCAGGTTTATTCCAATGCCGGATTGGTATTGTTCGAATTATGCGAGCTTCCGACGGGCTAAATTACTGATGTAGTAAATTGCTATCCCATGCGAATAAGTCCCTGTTTATGAGTATATCCACCGTCTCCTCATCTTGTCGTCCCTCACTTGGAGAAAGAATCTTGAAGTTTGGTTGTTCGGGTATCCACGGATCTTTCCAAATTTTCACGCTCTAGCCGTTTCCAATGTGCCACCGAATTCCACTACGAAGAATTTCCCGACCGGCAACGATGTTTCTATAAATTGTTGGGATTTGGTCCAGCATCCTACCTGCAATGGGCTTTAAAAGAGGTGCGAGGCGCGGCCCGCGATTTGAACTCGTGACCGCTGGATTGCATAGTTAAAAGGATAGCTTAAAGGATATGATTTGGACTACCTATACCAACATATGCATCTTCTTTTCTGGTGCCCATTACATAGAAACTCTGAGGTTAAGCGTGCTTGGCCTAGAGTAGACATGGGATGGGTGACCCCCGGAAAGTTTTCCAGGGTGCGCGTGAGTGAGGACAAAGCACGCTAGAAAAGACTTGTGTTGGTTTGTAGGGACAATCGTAAATCCGAGTAGCGCTAGAGGTCCAACAACTGGTATCAAAGCAGATCACGAGTTCGAATTCCTTTGGAAGCATGCTGCAGTAGAGGTTGCCAAGAGCGGTGGAACTGAGATGCTGGCGCAGCGGAGGTAAATGGACCAGAACTGAATGGTAGGTTGCCAGGTGACCAGAATTGAGCTAAAAATGGATGGGAATCGAGGTGTAAGTTCCGGGTGGACCGGAATCGAGGGAATCGAAGGGTAGGTTGCCAGGTGGTGTGGAATCGAGGTAAAAACAAGGTGTAGGTTGAATTGAAGGTGTAGGTTCTTTGGGTGGTGGACGCTGAATCGAAGTTGGGGTAAGTTGTCGTGGTGGTCGGAATCAAAGGTAAAGCCGAGGTAAACAGATCGAATCGAAGGTGTAGGTTGAGTTGGGTGCCGGAATCGAGAGGAGGGGCGTGACGTTGATGGGTTGCGAACCTTGATGCTATGCTTGAACCGAAGAAGTTGGCGTTAGAATTGAGGAAGTTTGGCGGACAGCAAAGGTTGCCAAGCACTGGAGCTGAGATGTTGGCAGGTGCTGGGAGGGGGATTGTTGTGATTTGGTCCAGCATCCTGCCTGCAATGGGCTTTAAAAGAGGCGCGAGACGCGGCCCGCGATTCGAACTCGTGAGCGCTGGATTGCATAGTTAAAAGGATAGCTTAAATGATATGATTTGGACTACCTATACCAACAGATGCATCTTCTTTTCTGGTGCCCATTACATAGAAACTCTGAGGTTAAGCGTGCTTGGCCTGGAGTAGACATGGGATGGGTGACCCCCTGGGAAAAGACTTGTGTTGGTTTGTGGGGACAGTCGTCAATCCGAGTAGTGCTAGAGGTCCAACACAAATATACAAAGGATTATAACCTCTCGTTGCGTCGAGGAAAGACCTGGATGGGTAATATCGTGCTTTTAAGACCCCAGCGGGTAATGATTGTTCGTCGTTCATTAATCTCCATCCTTGTTTTGCGAGCATAGCTTCGTTAAAACATTGGAAATCTCGGAACCCCAAACCACCTTCAGATTTCGGACAGCACACTCGATTCCAAGCCAACCAATAGATTCGTCTCTCTTCATCTTTTTGGCCCCAAAGGAAGCTACCCACAATAGAAGCAATCTGTTGGCAAACTTCATTCGGGATCAGGAAACAACTCATTATATATGAGGGGATTGCTTGAGCTATTGCTTTGATTAGAATCGATTTACCCCACCATAGATAATAATTTGCTTTTCCAACCCTTTAACTTGTTTCGAATAATTTGCTTTCCTACTTTATATGTATATAAATTAGGAAAATATTATATATGATATTCCTATTTTATATGTATAAAAATTAGGAAAATTTTATAAATGGTATTCCTACTTTATACAAAAAATGAGTCTGTACTATCAATTCTATCTATATATATTACTCATAATTTAAAAATTATAGTCTTTGACTATAATTAATTAACTAATTAATATTATAAATAACATTATTGTTATTACTACTATGATTACTACGATTCTATACCTCATTTCTATTCATATATATTATTGTTTGTCTCGATGGTAGACTTTACTTTAATTGTTTGTATACTATAATACTAATCAAGTTTTAAATACTAATTGACTATTCAAACTTTCCTATATTGTTCAATAATAATTAAAATAAATGAATTCTGTTCGGCAGAATATATATAAGAATATTTTATGTATCTTTTACCATTGAATTAACAATTGATTTTGTGTTCTAGATTTTTTTGGCAGCTTATTATTTATGTTAAATCATCTTATATTTATACTACTTAAATTGCTTTAGAGAGACACTTCATTATTATTGATCCTAAATTCGAAGCATAACCACCAAATATGGTTTCATCTTCACGTTCCCCATATTATCGTCTTCATCAAATGTCCCGCCAACATCAACAGTATTGAACTCAGATTCTGCAGTAAACAAGAATTTTTATATAAACTATATTGTAGATCTGTACGAAAATTACTTGGTGAGTTTAATAAAAAGATATTTGTTTCTTTTTTATTATTCCTGATAGTTTGTTGTACTTTTAAAGTTGTATTTTGAATTATGATTTGTTTATTTTTTATTATTCCTGATACTTACTCTTTGATTATGTGAAACTAATTTCAAATTAAACACGTCGATCACTTCCATAATTTCTTCTTTTTGTGTCGAATAATCTATAGAATACTGGCTTTTTACGTATTTTTTATTACGGCTTTTTACGTAATTTAGTTAATGATGGTAAATAAAATTCTTTCAGAATTCAAAAATAGTTAAATAAATACTTAGTGATAAAACTAATGCTTACCTTGTCAGATGCCCATGAAGATGATAATTTAAATTAAATACTGGCTCGGTGATTAGTTTTATAATTTTAATTTTTTATTATTATTTTTGTAAGGAATTTATTGGAAGAGCTTACTATATTGTTCCATTACAAATTCATTACAGAGCTTAAATATTTTGTGTCAGCATCTTCCATCAAAATCCGCACGTTATTTTAATGGTTTTACACCATTAAATTGTGATCTGCATAATATGAACGGACACACTTGGACGGTCAAAATTATCAACCCCTATGGCGCGTTCATTTTTACGAATGGATGGAGAAAATTCGTCCATGATAACACAATTCCAAATGGTGAAGTATTAGTTTTCTCTTATGGTGTCAACCACGTTTTTAATGTGTCAATATTTTCTAATGATGATACATGTGAGAGAATCGATGTGTACCCGACTATCAATAAATTTTGTTTTTATGTACTTTATATGAATATTTTATTATTAAAATAAAGTAATAAATACCAGCTCATTTAATAGATAGTTTCAGAATAAACCAATAAAATAAAATACTAATACACGTGAATAATAATAAAAATAATGATACATGTGAATATTAATAAACTAATAATACATGTGCAACGCACATGCGGGATTACTAGTATATATAATACCAAAAGTTCGGAACCAAAATTTTCCCACCCATTTTCACTTATTAAATCCGGAATTATTTCACTGCAACATCTTAACCGTATATCTTGCAGTCTATATTAAATAATAATATTGAACATTAATATTTATATTAAATTATATAGACATATATATATATATATATATTATAGCTGCAAAGATTATATCACAAATTACCATCAAGATTATTTATAGAAAATATTGCTCATTAAATACAAAGTCAATGATATACACCTTCCATTAACAATATATTTAAGCCAATATTTGTTCATAAATTAGGAAAAGATTGTAAAAGTATTCCAACTTATTATTATACCAAAAGTTTCCAAATGATACACACACGACTTACCTAAAAAATTAAATTAAAGCCAATGCTTTAAAGGTATTACAACGTATTATTATACCAAAAGATTCCAAATATTACATACACAGTTTACATAAACAATTAATTAAAGCCAATAGTTTGTTCAAAGGTATTTTGGCAACTTATTATTTATGTTAACTTTAAGTATGATTTATACAAATTTTGTTTATAATCCTCTTATAATTATACAACTTCAATTGCTTTGAAGAGACACTTAAATACTGTTGACCCTAAAGGCAGACCATAACCAACAAATGTGCATTTATCTTCACGTTTCCCGTACGACTTCGTCAAACGTCCAGCCAACATCGATAGTGTTGAACCCAAATTATGCACTAAACAAGAGTTTTTGTATAATCTATCTTGTGGGACTGCATGGATATTTATTGGTTATGTTAATAAATAATTTTTTTTTGTTTATTCCTGATATTTTTATTGTATTTATATTTTATTTTTTATGTTATGTTTATTTTTAATTATCCTCATTTTGAAAATCAATATGTAAATTTAGATGGAGAGGATAACTGATAATATCTTACAGAACAATAAAACTATGTAGCCACCCTATAGTCTATCCTAACATCAACTGAATTATCAAATAAATAATAAAATACTGGAAAATTATTATTATAATGCGTCACGCCCCAAACGGGAACGTGACGACGATCAACAACTTAAATGGAAATAAACCAAACAGTCTAGTCAAACATCAAACATAAACCCAAATAAGACAGAGTCAAAAGCAGCGGAAATACAGGTTACAGATTACATCCCAACATCAAGTATCTGAAATTACATCCCAAAATATATAACTTAATTGTTAAAGGGTCCTACGCCCTCAATTACAACTTAACAGAAAAGAGAAAGTCCAAACAACAGTAAAAGAAATCCCAAAGTCGAAAACACGGAATGGTCACTCCGTGGCTTGATCATCATCGTCCACATACTCTTCATCTGGCCGTTTCAAAATAGGAGGGGTGAGACGAAAATTCTCAGTGGGTGGGTGATCGTGTGAGAGTGTGTCGATATATATAAGTGCAAGAAAACTGTTGTATGAAAAATGCGTGAGTTATGATGCATGTATCACACATAGCTCACAAGCAACATGATATATAAAAATAAGATACTTATACAGTTAAGATGAAAAGAGTTCATGTACATGCAAGCACTATGTGATTCATGCAAGACATGTAGTGGTTGCGTAATAAATGTAGCACCAACCCAAGCAAGTATTCGGGTCCAAGTAACTCCAAAATCGTGTGGATCAGACAGCGATTCTTTCGTTCTTCCTTGTAACTCCCCAAGCAAGATGACCCAAGGCCTGCCACCTTATTGCTCCATAGGCAAAGACAAATCCAACAAGTATTTGCAAGGCTTGCAAGGCCCGAATTGTCATAATCGCGATTATACCTCAAGTACTACCACCCACTTCCCTTGGACAATTTGTCCGCAGTTGTGGGATTAGGACGATGGGACCGAAGAGTGCAATAGCAGACGAGCTGCCAGGTTCCATCCCCGATGAGTCCATTCTAACTGTGAGCTCGACACAACAAGTTGACTCAAGCAAGAATATAACCACATGTACAATATGTCAACATGGCAATCGAGTAAATCAATTCTGGGAAGCGGTTCAAGTGAATTATGCGAAAATTTTGCGCGTGGCATTAATCGGCATTTGATGGAGTAATTTTTGGATGAAGTTAATTATCGAGAGGATAACTAATCTTAGATGATTTGGTAATTTGAGTGGGATATAAGTCCATTGTACATTCAAGGTCACAAGCGAGGGAGTCACCCCGCGAACGCGTGTTATTCGGTCAAAGTGATCCATTAAGTCAAGAAAATTTTAAGAAAACTATATTTTATAAATAATAAATATAATTCAGTAGTACCAGGGCTACCATAAAGGAAAATAATTAAGTTGGGGTCCTTGTTAAAAGAAAATTTTACAATTAGCCCCGTTTTGTAAAAACTAGTCCTTTTCGAGTTTAAAATTGAATAAATTTTTGTCTCAACCTCGGAAAATTATAAGGTCAGGTCCTAAATTCTCCAAATTGTCCAGATATTTAGGTTTTCAAAAGTTTGGGGTTGAGTTTTTGGTAAATTCTTATTTTGGCCCTAATTTTGTCAAAATTGTTATTTCAGGCCCCGAGTTTAAAATAATCGGATCTCACAAACCGTAAGGGATTTTACTGTGATTCTAATTTTAAAATATCACTAAGGTCAGTAGGATATTGGGACAAAAACAGTTTTTAAAAGGGGTGAGCTTAGGTCCCTTAACTTTTAAAAATTTCGTTCTAGTCCAATTTTTAAGTTTTTGCCTTTAAGGCCTATTAGGGATCCAATTGTTATGAAATTTGAACCATGGGTTCAAAAAGTTATAAAATTATAGTTAAAGGTATTTTTCCAGGTACATGGACTGTATAAGTCCTGGAAAATTTATTTTGGTCCTTATGTTTAGTATTTTATATTTTGGTCCCTCAATTTTGCAAAATTGCATTTCTTAGCTTAAAACACTTTGATTTTTGGAATACATTTAAAATATGTGTTTTCCAGTCACTAAAAGTTAAAATTTTCAAAATTTTAAAGGTAGAGCTGGTATAGTTTAGAAATTTATATTTTAGCCCTTAAACTTTTAAAATTTTACAAACTAGTTCTTGGGCTTTCAAGAGTTGATTTTTGGTATCTCAAAACTTTAAAAATCTAATATAATGTCCAAATATAATTTGTAAGCATAAGTACAGTCCCAAAATCGAAAATTTACAGAGGGGTCCTTTAAGTTTTATTTTCTTACAATTAAGTCCATCAATTTGCAATTTTTGCATTTTAAGTCCAAAAATTATAATTTAACCAATTATGCACGAATTTTTCAGATTATAAGGCAATTAATACATGAATTTTAAAGTGCATGAACATGCATATACATATCATACAAGGATTCATCGTATAAAATATTAAATTGCACATGCATGCACCTAAATTACAATAATTGGAAAATTTGAACATCACTTGAGAATTTTAGAATTCACCACTTGAAATGTATATGCATTATATCATATATATATATATATATATATATATATCTCAAGTTTTTCAAAAAAATACTACATGCATTTCGAAAATTGCTAGGAGATTTAAAAGATTGTTCCACCCACCTTGTCTAATTGATTGAGTTGGTGAAAAGAGGATAAAATCACAACTTGTTAATAATCTCACTTAGGTCAGCCACTAAATCAAGAAATATAAAAAAATGGAGTTAGAAAATGGAGGATTAAAACAATAAGAAAGAAAGAAGAAGAAGAAGAAGAAGAATAAGAAGAAGTCGAAGGGGTCAAATACTACACTTACCTTGTGTACTGGAAATTATGTGTTAAGAAGGAGGTCTCAAAATTATATCTTGCTCACCCTCAAACAAGACTCTTGAGGTCAGCCCCTATTTCTCCAAAAATAAAAATAGAGGAGTCAAAAATTCGAAATTGAGGGGGAGAAGGAAAATGTGCTACAAACCCAATTTTCTTATCTTGTAGTCAAATATCTTCAATAAATCTAGAGGTCCTCTTCAAGATGGTCTCAAGACTCTAAGTTCTTCAAGTTGAGCACCTAAGTACCTCAAAAATGAAACAATTAAAAGAAAATTAGAAGAAGTAAGAATGCTTGAAGAAGATGAGAGAAGATTGAACAAGATGAAAATTTTCTCACCTTTGTAGTAGTAGGGTTCGAATTTTTGAAGTAGAAAGGAAGAATTTCTTGTATTTTTGGTTAAGTGTTAATAAGAAGATGAAGGAATATGTTGAGAGAGGTAGGGGATTTTTAGAGAGAAGGAGGAGGATTTTCTAACAAGAGAGATGTGAGAATGAAATTTTGATTCAACTTTCGTCATAAAAATGGCCTTATGGCCGATTTTAGTGAAAGAGAAAGAGGAAGGGATTATTTTTGTGTAGGCTTGAATTATGTTGCTTGCATGGGGACAAAAGAGGGAGTCAAAGTATGGGCTTAATTGAAAGGTGGAAGAATGTGGGGAATATTGAGAGAATTGTTTGGTTAGTGGGAATTTGTTGGGAGAAAAAATGATTTAAAAATATGGGTGTAGGATTTTTGGTATAATTGTATAGTATTGTGTATGTGTATAAGAATTGAGAGGTATTTCTACACCAAAATACCCTATGACCGTCCATTACAAGCTTGTATGTGGTATCCATATAAATTTTTTGTTCCAAAATTGATGATAATAGGTGTATAATATCAATCTCCAAAAATAATAGTGATTCCCATAATCACTTATAAGTCTCAAGATCACTTATTCTAAATCAAATTCTTATTTCTATAGGATATAAGTCACTAAAATAAATGGGTCTCTTAAAATTCTAAGGTGTCTAATAAATACACAAATAACAATAATGATCAATCAAGTGATCATTAAACATAGAATGGAAAATAATAAATGATCAATAATTACACAAGTAGTTGATCAATTAAATAAAATGAAATTAAAATGCGAAAATATTATTAATATTTATCCGTCAAAATGACGCGATAAAATAGTCACAAATAATATATAGTGGATACATGAAAATAAATATACGCTCGATCACGATCAAAAAATCGAGGGCATCACATAATGAGATTTTCTTTGAAACAAATTATTATTTAAAACTTAGAAATCTTCATGCGCCTGGATCTTATTATAATGAAATTTTCTTTAATAGTTGATGTTATAGTTCTCAATTATATATATGAATAAGATGTAGATGCATTTTTTTCAATTTAAACTCGACAAAAATCTTGGAATTGTATTACGTGATACGGATAATACAATGATTTAAGAAATGATGATTAAAAATGTGAAGTTCAAAATAAAATTAAAAGTACTAAAAAAATTAAAGTTTACCAGACAAAAATACCATTTGAATTTTCTTTAAAAAAATGTGTCTACATTTATAATGAGATTTTATTTAAAACTTAATCATAGCTAAAGAAATCTTCTTGCGTTTGGTTGAATAACAAAGCTTCATTGTATTGGCGATTTGAACACATAATTTTTTTTAGCAATGTTATGTTTTTTTTATTTTATAGATTTCAAGCAAGCGACTTTATAATTTTTTATTGTATCTTTCAGGTCTAGGAATGGCACTGATATTCCAGGTCCATCTCAAGAAAAACGAAAATCAAGATTTGCTTTATCCCTTGGCATAAGAACCGATAGCAAAATATCAGATGCTAGCGTGATTTCACTTTCCAAAGTTAGTTTTGATGCGGCAGTGGTATGGTTAGGGAGGTAAATCCAACAAAAACACTTTGGGCACTTAAACTTAGTTTGATAAAGGATTACGAGGTGCCTGGTGTCAAAAGAAGAGATGAAATTTTCAGTTTTGACCGTATTTTTAAAGATTGTAATGCAAGCATAATATATTTCTTTAAGTGACTATAAAATAAAATATATTCTTACATTATATTAATTTCTATCCAAAATTAACTTCTTATATCTTTTGAATGTGTTTCGCTTGCCTGCTTAATAGTATGATACTATATATGGTATCGTACCTAAGGTGCATATCCATATATATAAAAACAAAGCTTTTGCTATTTTTGTTTTCCCGCCTAAATGCACCTGCTAAAAAAGAAAATTAATATTATTTTTAGTTAATGAAAAATGTGTATAATATTCAAGGATGGAAATATAATATTCATAGTTGGAAATATAATATGCACGGATGGAAAATGTAAATCATTGACTTTTATAGACAATATTTTTGGTATGATTATCAAACTAATTTAGGAATTGTTACAGTCTCATTATATTTGGAAAAAATTATATCATATCTCAGTTAATATTTTAAAACACAATGTTTATGTTAATTTGTGTAAACCATTAATTATTTCCTTCATCTATATATAAAGAGAGACTATTCTCGAAATAGTAACCATAAAGTTTTTTCGCTCATTTTTTATTTCTAAAAACAATATATTTTTTGTTTTTCGCAATTAATAAATTATTTTTCCGGTTAAAATCAATTCCTTAATTTCTGGCTACCAAAGTAAATTCGCTTTTCAACATCAATTATATAATGTTTCTTTTGACTATATCTATAGATATTTATTTTACTTGCTGAGCACAAAAAGATATTGATTTTCAAGTAATTACGATTTTGGTAACCTTATAAAAATTATTTAATCGCAGCCCATGCATTAATGATTTGTATCTGTATTCCATAAATTCTCATATCATTATTAAAATTTCTTAAAAAATACTACTTACAGAATTTTATATTTCATATTATTCGTTACTTAAATTTTTTGATCCTACCAAACTTAATCAAATACAATATCATGCATAAATATTATATATATGAACAATATCAAAATACATATTGTTCTAATTTTATGTATAAACAACATTTAATTTTATTACTGGACTTAATTTGTTTGCTGATAAGTAATAAAAATTTTGTTATATTGTGTGAATCGAATTTATTAAAGTTTCTAAAAATATTGTTGAATTACAATGAAATATAACACTACAACAGAGAATTTTTTAAAAAAGTTCAAAACTGAATAGTAATTTTATAAAACTATTCAGAACTCATAATGAATTATAACATCACAACTGAGAATGTAATACAAATAAAAATAAACTAAAACAATAATTAAAAATTTGTAAAGCTCAGACACAAAAATAATAGAAAATATATAGTACATATACGGATGATTTATTTCCTTTATTACATAAAGATACGGTAGTCTATAAATAGTAGTCAAAATTACTTCCCGCCTGAAACATAGTTTAAAAGTAGCAATTTAGTTATGCGGTAAAAATATAATTTAGGTAAGTTTTAATATATCAATATATCATATAGAGACAAAATCTATATTTAATATATAAGAGTGAAAATTGGTAAATTTTGTGCCATTTACCCTATTTTTGGTAGATATAATTTTCTCTCTCTATATTTTACGTCTATACTCTATAATGTTGATTTGTGTTTATGATATATAAGATAAATATTATTTGCTTGCCAATTTTATAGTTTCTTAATTTTAAAAAATAACATTTTATTTTCTCAAAATGAATTTAGTACTTACTGAAAATCTGAAATCTAAAATTGGTTAAAATATTGCATGGATTATTGATCATGTTTTAAATTTATCCTTTCAATTTCAGTTTCAGGATTCAAAATTATATATTTACATTATGATACATATCTATATATTATATTTAGAAAATAATCAGTTGCATTAATTCTGCCTGAAATGTGTTAAAGATTGAAATCATATATATAATATATAATATTGTATGTATCTGTGTATTATAATTTAATAATTAATTCACCATATCAATATTGTCTGAAATATTCACATACAAGTTGATATTATAAATGTATTCAAATTTGCATTATAAATCAATTTTAGATATAAAATAGATGTACACATATATTGAATTTGTAAAAAGACCAAATACCGTACGAATTTAAACATTATTGTGTACATACTTTTTTTTGAATATATGATAAGTTAATACTTATTACATAAAAGAAATAATATTTGTTATATTATTATGTTATATTTATTTTTTAATATCAAACATAGAAGAATTATTGTTCATTCGTTTATGGTATAAGATAGTTTTCTTAAATAACCATGATTTGAGTAGAATTATATTGTTAATCAATCAAATGGCACTCCAAGTTTATTTATTAAATTAATGTTTATAGTAATTTCTTGAATCTAATTTAATTTAGTTGTTGGAAATTTTAAATAGAACATATAATTTTTTAAATTTTAAACAACTACTTCATAGGTGCTCTTCATGTATTAAATTATTGTAATAACTATTATTTTATTATTCTTACATTATTTTGTTCGGTCAAGATGTGTTAACATGCACCACTTTTTTCCGTTCAAAGGACAGGGCAGTTTGGGTTTTGATATGCCCGCCTAGCCACACCCTATTACCATTCCCACAATATATTAATTAATATAAAAAATATACAATATTTTATTATATACATTCCGTGCATCGCACGGGTATTATACTATGTAGGTCCCAAGGGGCGTAAGTAAGTTTTAGAAGGGGGGGTTGAATAAACCTTACCAACTTTTCGATTTTAGTCCTTTTAAAATATTACAGAGTTAATACACAACTAAGTCCTTAAGGGATAGCTAAGTTAGTTAATCAGCAGAGTTAGCCACTCAACAGGCTCGATAGAGCTGTTGATAGAATAACTCAGTTGTTTAGTCTAAACCTTAACTTGGTTGTGAAGAGATTTTCAGCGGAAGACTTAACACCCTTGAATTTGATTTAACTTTGTTTTAACACTTGGTTTTAGCACTTTGTTATTTATCAGTTGGATAGCAAATTATCAGCAGATATAAAATATGTGTGCATGAATGTAAATATGCTGAAATATAAATGACACAAGTAAATTTTATAGAGGTTCGAAGATGGGGTAATTCTTTCTACCTCTCTTCTCCAACTCTGGAAGAATCCACTAAGTAATGATCGAGTACAAAGTGGTTATCGGTCCAGAGACAAGTCTTGATCATGCGGTGACTTGCTCCTTGGACTCGATCTGGAGATGCCTTGGTCACACGGTGGCTTCTCGTCCGACTAAACTTCTTCACAGGGCGGCCTTTGCTACTTGACTTACTTTCTCAAGCTTCTTGGATTTGATCACGAAGCCCTCCAATAACTTGAGATTGGTTCGACCTTGAACCTTCCTACAATCCTCCTTGGAAAGCAGACCCCTTTTGATTCTTAAAAAGTTTCCTCTTCAAAAGTTTGAAGTTGTCTTTCCTTCACAGCTTGGTGTTGGATCGATTTCCATCGAGATTTAGGCTTGAGGATTTTGCTTGAATAACTTGAGAATATTTGCAGGTTACAGTTTGAATATTGCTTGATCTCTCAGGTTTGCAAGGTTCAGGTAACCTTTTCTCAATGTGATTCCTCGGCCTTTTATAGTGAACTTTTCGAAAATCTGCCCGTTGAAGAGATAGGCTGATTTTCAAAAGTCACTTGTGTTTGTTGGCTTGTCTTGTCGCAATCCTTGATGTTGACATTTCCTCGTATTTAATGTCTTGCAGCATTGCAGCGTCTCTGACACTTGGTGCAGTGTTTCGCATTGGTTTGTTCCTTTTGCACACAACTGGAACTAACACTTTATCTCTGACAACTTTAACAGGTTACTATTCTGAGTAACATTCTTGACTTTTACCAACAGATTTCACTCAGTTGTCTTGACTTGACTGCAGTCTTTTATTCCCTAGGTGACTTTGAGTTAGCTTCCAATCAATGGATGACTCATCTGTCACTTCAACTTGAGACTTGGCTTCTTGAGTTGACTTGACTGACTCTTCATACAGCTGTATCACAGCCGATACTCCTTCATCGAGTCCTTGATCTTCTTTCTTGGCCATACTCATTGTTCCTCATGAAGTCTTCACTTCGAGTCTTGATTGACTTCTTGTATTTCAGGGCATACCGACTTGACAAATTTTGTTCTTGTTTTCTATCTATTACAATACAAATTACAAAGAAAATGGGGTGCCAACTTTATAATCTAAGTTTTACATAGCATTAATCAAAATCTAAACAATAAATTTTCCAATAATTTCCCCCTTTTTGATGATGCCAAAACTTAAAAACATTAATTAACATGTAAACAACACAGATACATACAGACAATGCAGTAACAAAGAATGTATGCGTAGAATCAATCATTTTATTGATCATAGCATTCTTGTCCTTTACACAGCTGTTTACAGGTTGTATCAGAGCATAATCATATCTAAGCCAATTTCAAGCATCTATGCTAAGATACATAAATAGAGAGAGAAAATACAACAATATTTTATTGAATGTACAGATGATTTACATACATATGTATTTACAAAAGTAAAATACACAAAGGGCTAGCATCAACACTTCATCGTCTTCGATGCCTCCTCCTTTCCTCTTCAGCTCTATCGTCATCAGCTCTCTTTCTCTTCTTTTCTTCTTCAGCTGCTTTCTTCTTTTCATAAGCTCTCTTCGCAGCTTTTCATCTTTTCTTTTTCTTTCTTGCCTCTCTTGCCACAGCTGATCTTGTCTTTTCTTTTCTTCTTCAATTCTCTTCACATATTTAGCATTCTTGTCCTTTACACAGATATGTATTTACAAAATTAAAATACACAAAGGGCTAGCAGCAACACTTTATCACCTTCGCTGCCTCCTCATTTCCTCTTCAGCTCTATCGTCATCAGCTCTCTTTCTCTTCTTTTCTTCTTCAGCTGCTTTCTTCTTTTCATAAGCTCTCTTTGCAGCTTCATCTTTTCTTTTTCTTTCTTGCCTCTCTTGCCACAGCTGATCTTGTCTTTTGTTTTCTTCTTCAATTGTCTTCACATATTCAGCATTCTTCCTAGCCACTTCCCGATTGGCTACTGCATCATACCCAGCCCAGTAGATCCTTCCTTTCTTGCCTGGATCTACGTATTCAATATTTTTGGGAAAAGGTCTAGGTCGAAACCTCTTCCTCCACCACTTCTTCCTTTTCCTCTGGGTGTATACTGTACAGGAGTCTTCTGTTTACCAGTTGAATGGCTGCTGGTAGTCTGCTGCCTATCCGCTTCTTCACATAGCTTTAGACCCTTCTCCCAGTATAGATCCCAGGCTTGGGCTAATGGCATGTCCTTGAAATAGCCTTCGGATTCAAGAGTTTGAATTTCTTCAACCGATCTTGGCTCGTTTCCGTCATCTGGAATGGCATCTTGGTCCTTTCCTACTGGAATGCCACCATAAGCTTTCAAGACTTCTAGTACACGGGCATCCATCTTCCTTTCAACCTCTTTCATCCCTGCTTCCACAATTTTTCTTTTCTCAGACATAGGCACAACAGAGTGTTGGAGCGGCAGAGTCACCGGAAGTTTGCTGATTATGCTAGCTGTGACATGACCTTGCTGAGGGGTTTCAACAAGCATTAAGGTCACATCCTTTGAGCTTTCCCCCTCAACAACTTTTCCCTTCTCCTTTCTATTCTCATCAGCTGTCTCCTTCTTCTTTTCAACAGTTGTCTCCTTCTTCGCAACAACTTTTTCTTCCTTCAAAATCCTCAGGTATTCTTCTTCCCCCTTTTTGGCATCATCAAAGGAGAGAGGAACCCCTGGAAACATCCCGGCAGGCATGAAGTCCAGTCGGTTGATAGCTGAATTCTACTTGGAGTCTACTGCGGAGTATGCTGTTCAAAATTCCGAGCAGGTGGCTTTGGATTCGGCTACCGCCAGTTTCATTTCAACCATGAGAAGGTTGAATTTGGCATTCGTGTTCTCTTCCACACGCAGAAGTTCTTTGCGTTGAAATTCACGCAGCAGCTCCATCTTAGTGGTATGAGAGGCATACATTCTATCAATGTTCGCTTGCATCCTCTGCTTCATGTCAGCATTGTCAGCGCCCCAGACCAGCATCTTGTATTGCAATGCTTTAAAATATCTAACTTGTTCATATCGCATTGTACTCTGCTGTTGACACCACTCTCTGATTTGTGCCACAATCCCTCGCAAATCTGCTGTGAGGTTGGCATCCCTATTATCCAGCCGCATATCTAGTGAAGCCTGGTGCCGTTCAATCTTCTCAATCTCTCCACATATTTTCTTAAAGACATCATGGATCTCAGCTGTTACCTCGGTTTCAGCTGGCATCCAAGCAACATCAAAATCAAAGTCTGCTCGAACAATGGAATCGGTGGGAGTTACTAGATCTGCTCAGATGTTGAAACGTCGCTGCTCATGGGTTGTTTCTTCTTCAAGGTCGGGTAGCTCAATCGAGAAAGGGAAAGTTTCTTCGAATGCATCATCACGCACATATGGTATTGATTCTACAGTTGTTCATGCTCCTGATGATCCTGGTTGAGTCGAGCCTGCTGTAGCTTTGGGAGCCTACACAGATGACTCGGTCTCAATTGGGCCTTGTTGAGTAGATTGGCCAGCTGACTGAGCCTCAGCTATCTTAACAGCTTCTTCGGCCTCAGTAGATTCTGCTAAATGAATTTCCTTGTCCTTAGCTGCTTTTTCAGCGTCATCGGAGGATGATAAAACCTGGGGGTTAGGTTCATCATCTAAGTTAAAAGTTTGACGAGCAGCTTTGAATTCTGGCTTACTCGTACTTGGAAGAACATCCTCAGCTGAGTCCTTTACAGCAGGGGTAGACTCAGCTTCATCTTCAGATCCCAAGAATGTTCTGGGAATCATGACGAGCACTGATTTCCTCTTCTGAGTCAGCAATGATGACTTGAGGGATGCTCTTTTCTCCTTGATTTTTACCCAGGGAAGTCTCAACCTCATTTGGGCCTTCAATACCTCCAGCAGTCTCAACTGCTAGTGAGGTCTTCGGCAATCCCTTCGACAGACGCAACTGTCTTAGGGTCTTGGACATTGGCATCCAAAGGAGTCTCAACCCCTTGGATTGCACTTTCAGTGCCCAGAGTGTTAATTCCCAGGGTAGTTCCATCCTTTTCCTCGACTACAACAGCAGCGTCCTTAGCCTGCAAAGCAGTTGTCACTTCAGCTGGGACAGACTCAAAATGAGAGTGAGTGTGTTCTAGAGTTCCAGTGAAAGGACATATGTTTGCCTTCTCCAGTGCATGGGCTTGCTCTTCAGCTTTGTCTTTCTCGTCCGCCTTTATGATATGGAGGATGTCCATGCAATTCTCTTCATCAAAAGCCTATCGTGCAGTGGTAATCCCTAGGAATTGCATTAATTCCTCTTCCTCTTCTATAAATTCAGGGCGTTCGAACTGCACCCTGGAGTTGCTTAGCTTCCATGCCCTCCATTCATGCAGACGGCGCTGAATATCTGGATATACAGGTGAGTACATGATGACATCATCATCATCATCTTGTTCTTGTCCTTCCTTTTCGGGAATGGAAGGTAGCATACTCTGCTGCTCTTCTTCTTCAGCAGCATCTGGGACGGTGGAGACACAACCCTTTCAGCAGGGGATTCTCATTGTCTCGCCGCTTCTTCCTCCTCGTTGTTCTATCCATATATTTGGGTCTTCTATGTGCTCTCACGATCACCTTGATGAGACTTGGCTATTTCGTCAATGATTTCGAGACCGCACTTCCTCAGCGAGTCTCGGGGTTTTCTCCGGTGAGTTGCGGACTAATTTTGTCTTCTCAAGCTCTGAAAGCTTGGAGATTCTCTTCCTTCTCTTAGTCCTTACCAGAGGAATATCTGGTTTGGATTCCTCCTTTTCAGGTACCGTGGCGTCAGGGGCCGGAGCATCTTTCTTGGTTGGAGGAGCTGCCTTTCTTGGCTTGGTAGTCCTCTTCTTTCTGATGGCCGGAGAAGGTATTTGGGCTTCCTTCTCCGCCTCGGCTACATGGGCAGGAGACACGGCTGCTCGGGCAGGTGACTTGGCTGCGGGGGCAGGGGCGTCCTTCTTCTTTATTGTAGGGGCAACTTTTTTCTTTGCAGCTGCAGGGGCAGCTTTCTTCTTTGGAGAGGAGGCAACAGTTGTTTCCTCGGGATCAGCTGATTCCCCCTCACTTGTGTCCGTCCTCTTCGCATGGGCTCTCTTCTGGGCTCCAAAAAGGTTAGCCCTGAACATCCTCTTGTTTACATGGAAGGGCTTTCCATGTTGAAGGGGAATGCCCTTAACTTCCATTAAATGCCCAATCACTAAGCCATAGCCTAGTGATCCTCCAAAGGATCCATCTTCCTTGAAAGATTTATTCACAACGTTCTGGCAGAGTCTGTTGTACACGAACTCAGCCCAGTTAACTTTCTTTCCTTGCATGATCGCAGCCATGAAGATCAGCTTAGTCTTTGACAGTTGATTGAAACTGCCAAACTTCATATCCACACATTTTGAAACGACATCCATCAGCTTGTGATAGTCGTCCTTCAGCAACTTCTTCTGAGCTGTGTAGATGACTTTCGCAGCACACTCCGGTTTGGCTACTTCTTTCCATGCAGCAACCAAGTTGACATCAGCTTAGTATATTTCCGGCGTGGCCTCCGACGGCAATAGGCAGTGCTCCGCAAGGTCCTTAACAGTAATCATGATGTCCTTGTGGTGGACGAAGGACTTGATACCTTCGTCCTGTACCTCGGCATTCACATAGAACTGTGCCACCTCTTTCAGGTAGGTGTGCGAGTACTCCAACGTAAGTAAAAGTTTTAGACCGGCCTTTTCCAGCATATCAGCTATCTTCTTCACTAGGATTTCATCGGAACCCTGCTTTATCATTCCTTCGAAAACCACAGAGGAGTCTGAGTGGATTTGCTTTGATAACTTTGCAAAATCGATCTTCGGTGCCATTTTTAGAAGTTTCTTCCGATTGAATCTTGGTGAACTGCTTTGAGAACTTGTAGGGTTTTCGAGAGAGAAAAACTTGCTTTCTTTTGCTTGGGAAGATGAATAGTTTCGGAAAAGTGTGTGAGAGAAGATTGAAAACCGTATATAAGGGTTATGAAACGACAGGCTTTTGGATTTTGAAAGTTGATCAAGATCAACGGCTAGATTTAGCACGTCACACTGCATTTAATTGCTCGCATTTAATGCGGCAACATTTATATCCAATCATATGCTTCTTGTGCGACTTTGATTGTACCCATCATTATTATTTGACGTCATCCTTAAAAACATTCCCGCTCATTAAAAACGACTGCGTTTTTGTCACTTAGCTCATAAATGACTCAGCTTACTCCACAAGTGACTCAACTCTTCTTCTCTCCTTTCGTAGGACGACTCAGCTGTCAGCTAACTCGATACAGCTGACTTTCCGATACGGCTGATTCCTTGGCTGATTCATAAGATTTGTTCTATTTTCATCTTTTCACGTTCCATCTTTTCTCATTGAGTCTTTTGAGTGTCAACCCAGCTCAGTTAACTCTAGCTCATGCTTAAGCTCTTCAAATCTTGATTCACATAGGGGTTTGGTGAATATGTCAGCTAACTGTTTATCAGTTGAGATATATTCCAAAGTGATGTCTTTCTTTTCAACATGATCTCTTATAAAATGATATCTGACATCAATGTGCTTTGTTCTTGAATGCAACACAGGATTCTGAGTTATTGCAATAGCACTTGTGTTATCACACATAATTGGAATCTCTTTTTCTTCAATTTCATAGTCTCTCAGCTATTGTCTCATCCATAAGACTTGGGCACAACAGCTGCCCACAACGATGTACTTTGCTTCAGCTGTGGATGTGGCTATTGAGTTTTGCTTCTTGTTAAACCAGGAGACCAATATGTTTCCAAGCATTTGACATGAACCTGAAGTACTCTTCCTGTCAACTCTACATCCAGCATAGTCAGAGTCTGAGTAATCAATAAGCTTGAATCCACCTTCCTTTAGATACCATAAGCCAACTTCTTGGCATCCCTTCAAATATCTTAGGATTCTCTTAGCTGCAGTCATATGACTTCCTTTTGGTGCAGATTTAAATCTTGCACATACACCTACTGCAAAGGTGATGTCTGGCCTGCTTGCTGTTAGATAGAGCAGTGATCCAATAAGTGCTCTGTATCTTGTTTGATCTATAGCCTTACCATCTGCATCCATGTCCATCTTAACTAATGTATTCATTGGTATTTTCACAGAAAACTTATCTTCCATACCAAATTTCTTCATTAAATCTCTTGTGTACTTTGTTTGACTTATGAAGGTTCCATCCTTCAGCTGTTTAACTTGAAGTCCTAAGAAGAATGTCAGCTCTCCCATCATGCTCATTTCAAATTTGCCTTGCATGAGATTTGAGAACTTATCACACAGCTCTTTATTTGTGGATCCAAAGATGATGTCATCCACATATATTTGAACAAGCAGTATACTCTCCCCATCTTGAATTCTGAAGAGTGTTCTGTCTACTTTGCCTTTGGTAAATCCATTGTCAGTTAGAAATTGAGACAATGTGTCATACCATGCTCTAGGTGTTTGTTTCAATCCATATAGAGCTTTCTTGAGCTTGTACACCTTATCTCCAATGGTCTTCTGCTCAAAGCCTGGAGGTTGCTCAAGATAGACTTCTTCTTCCAACAATCTATTTAAGAATGCACTTTTCACATCCATTTGATATACAATGAAGTTTTTGTGTGCAGCATATGCAAGAAACATCCTTATTGCTTCTAGTCTTGCAATAGGAGCAAATGTTTCATCAAAATCTATTCTCTCTTCTTGGCAATACCCTTTGCCTACCAATCTTGCTTTGTTTCTTACCACAGATCCTTCCTCATTCATCTTGTTTCTAAAAACCCATTTTGTGCCAATGACATTTTGATGTGTTGGTCTTTGCACCAATTCCCATATTTTATTCCTTTCAAATTGATTCAGCTCTTCTTGCATGGCTTGAATCCAATGTGTGTCTTCCAATGCTTGGGACACATCTTTTGGCTCTATTTGGGAAATAAAACAAGTGAACATTGCTTCTTGTTGAGCTCTGGATCTGGTTCTTACACCATCTCTCACATCTCCAATGACTAGCTCTCGTGGATGGTCTCTCAGCCATCTCACATCAGGTTGAAGTAAATCAGCTGGGTTCAGTCGTCTTGCAGTTGTGTTGTCTTATGCAGCTCTTTCATTATCATTCAGTTGCAGATTTTCCAGCTGTCTTTGAGACTCAGCTGTCTCATCTTCATCTTGGTTGATTGCTCCAGCTTCAGCTTCAACATAGGGACTCTTCTGCATAGTTGGTTGATTCAGAGTATCAACTAACTCTTCGATATCTTCTCCATTCACATTGGGCTCATCAAAAACACATGAATAGACTCTTCTGTGACCATAGTCCTCTTGTTCAGCACTCTATAGGCTTTACTTTCAGCTGAGTATCCCAAAAAGATACCTTCATCAGCTTTAGCATCAAAAGCCTTTAGATTATCTTTGCCATTGTTGTGGATAAAGCATTTATATCCAAATATTCTAAAATACCCAACATTTGGCTTTCTCCATGTCCATATTTCATAGGGAGTCTTTGTCAGCTGTCTATTAATCATGCATCTATTTTGAGTATAGCATGCAGTGTTTATAGCTTGACCCCCCAAAATCTTTTAAGCGATCCGGCTTGAGCTAACATGGTCCTTGCGAGCTTCCTTGAGAGTTCTGCTTTTCTCCTTTATGCTACTCCATTCTCTTTGTGGAGTCCTTGTCTGAGATAATTCATGAGCAATACCATTTTCAACACAATCATCGAGTTATTATCCCATTGACAAACTCGGTTCCTCTATCAGACCTTATCTTTATAATGGTTTGACTCTTCTCATTTTGAACTCTTCTCATCAGCTGAGGTAACTTCTGCAAGGTTTCCTTCTTTTTGCACATAAAGATTGTCCATGTATATCTTGAATAATCATCCACCACCACTAAAGTGTATTTATTTCCACTTATGCTGGTTGGTTCAACGGGACCAAATAAATCCATGTGCAGCAGATGCAGTATCCTTGTTGAAGAAGGACTATGCTTCTCTTTGAATGATGATTTGATCTGTTTTTCCATCTGCCATGCATCACAAACACTCTCCTTCTTGTACACTGAGTCTGGTAAACCTTCCACAAGATGACTCCTTGCAAGCTTGTTGATTATCTTGAAATTCAGATGACTCGACTTCTTGTGCCCTGACCAACTTGATTGATTCGGTTGTACTCTTTCTTTTGCTGGAGACAAGTGCTTGGTGTGGCAGTAGACTAGTCTACCACATACATATTCTTTTGTCTGGATCCTTGCAACACTATTTCATTTGATTCAGTATCTTTAATTTGCCACACTCCCATATTGAATCTAATATTATAGCCCTTGTCACAGAGTTGGCTGATGCTTAACAAGTTGAAGTTGAGACCTTAAACATATGCAACATCTGTGATTTCTAATCCATTTTTCTTGATGGATCCAGTGCCTCTTATTTCCCCTGGAGCTTCATTTCCTCCAAATATGACTTTTGCGCCTCTAATCTCCTTGAATTTTGACAGATTTTTCTTGTTTCTGTCGTCATGTGTCCGGAATGACCACTATCCATGTACCAGGTTCCTTGGCATTCAGTTGTTCCTTGAACCTGCAATCAAGGAAATTAGTTTTTAGGTACCCATGCTTGTCTGGGTCCTGAGGGGTTAGTTTTGTAAGATGATCCAACCAACCTATAGCCAATTGACTTGACTCTAAGAGGTTGCCATCTATCTGTACCATAATCATAACTCACTTTGGCAAATTGCTTGGGGGCTTTAGGTTCATACAGCTGTCTCTTTTGTCTGTATGTCTGTGTGTGTGTTTTAGCAATTGCCTTCTTTGGGTAGTTGTGATATTTCTGAGCGTAGTGCCTGGGTGCATATGTGTGCTGATGATAGCTCTTTTGCCTTTGGAATGACCTTTGCTGAGTTCTAGGTCTTTGCCATTGAGGCTTGTATTCCATAGGTCTTTGGTGATATGTCACATTATTCGTGGCTTGGGTAGTTTCTACCATTCCCATCATATGTGTTTCTTTGATAAAACTTCTGGGGTTTTTGGTAGCTCTGTTTATTCTTTACAGAGTACTTCCTATTTGGAGTTTCTTTGAGGAACTCTTGGATTTCTTCTCGTTGTCCTCTCAAAGATACTCAATCGGTCGTTTTCCTTTTCCTTTATATCCAAGGCCAGTTTGTTTGTGATTGTGCTTTGGAGTAAATGTGGGTGCAACATTTGGTGTTTTGGATTTTTGAGATGCTTCATTACTTGAAGATCCTTTTTCCAAAATCACTCTGGGAGTTTGACTGTGTACAAAGGAATTGAATCCTATTCCTGTCTTATCTCCACATTCTTTTTGGCTCATAATAAGGTCATCCAATGATTTAGATGCCTTTTTCAATGATGCAATCACATTTTTGAGATCATTTTCCCTCTTTTTTATAGCAGCTATCTTTGCTATTAGTTTAGCATTCTCAGCCTTCAGCTCTTTGTTCTCATCAGCTATGTGACTCGAGTACTCGGCTCCTTAGTCATTTGTGAGTTTTGGCTTTTAATTTGATTTGTTTTCCTCGTTTAATAGTGTGTGAGGATTTAATGTGCTCAAAGTCTTTCATCATTTTGCCTAATGAATCATAAAGATCAGTGGGTGATGAAGTGTGTGTGTCACAATCACTATCACTAGTATCTGAGTGAGATGAGTTAGAATGTACCTCATCTTCTTGGTCAGATTGATCTTGTTCTTTAGCCATTAGACAGATCATTGCTTCTTCTTCAGAATCGCTTGAGTAGTTAGCTTCACTACTCTCTGAGTCTGCTGCTTCTTTAGACTTAGTTGTCTCAGCAGTCTCTGCAGCCAACATAGCCTTTTTCTTTTCCTATCTTCTTTCTCTGAAGACTTTTCTTTCTTCTTCATTTCTGTATTTATTGACTACTGCATATGGACAGTCAATGGCAAAGTGTCCTGGTTGTCTACAGTTCTAACACAGGTTCTAAGCTATTTGATCAGCTCTTTCTGTTCTTGGGTTATCAGCTCTCTTATATTCAACCTTTTGATGTTGAGCTCTCTTGGGTGGCCTATCTTCCCTTGACTTGAAGGGAGCTGAATGTCTCCTGGAGGATTCACCCTTGTTTCATTTATAGTTCTTGTTGAAGAATTTGTTAAATCTTTTAACCATCAGGGCAATCTCCTCCTGGTCAATGGCTTCCTTGACCTCAGCTCTCTTCCCATCCTTGACTATAAGTGCAGCTGTTTTGGGTACAACTGTCTCCTCTTGATCTTTTATTCTCAGCTCAAACTCATAGGCTTTGAGGTCTGAGAATAGCTCATGATTGGATTTTGTTGTGAGGTTCATTGAATGTCTCAGGGCCATGACCTTCATTTCCCATTCAGCTGGGAGGCTTCTCAGAATCTCATACACATTTTCTTCTGTGTATATTTTTTCCCATGTGCTGACAATTCATTTGTAATTTCAGTGAATCGAGCATCCAGCTGATCCAAGGATTCACCTGCAAGCATTTTAAAATTTTCAAATTTCTGTACAGCAATGGAAAATTTGTTTTCTTTAATTTGCTCGGATCATTCACAAATTAAAGTTAATTTATCCCAGATTTGTTTTGCAGTTTGGCAAGATTTGACTTTGTTGAACATTGCTTTGTCCAAGGTTTTGTAAAGTATGTCCTTGGCCACATTGTCCAAGTTGTATCTTTTTTCGTCTCGTTTGTCCATTCGATCATTGGTTTCTCAACCAGGGTGGTCTTGCCTCAAAGAATGACTTTTTCTCCTTCATTGGGTGCAATTCTCGCTCTCCGTCTGGTTTGTGTTCACTTTCGATTTGCAAAGTGGCCCATCCTCTATCACTATCCATATTTCATCATGTAAAGCAGATAGATGAGCCTGCATACGAATTTTCCAGTCATCAAATTCCTCAATAGTGAACATAGGAATACGTGTCAAATTTGCTTCCATGATACTGAATAAAAGAGATGATTTTTGAAAGAGCAAGTGTTAAAAATTTCTTTGAAAGATTGGAGATCTAGTTCAGTAACCAGTGCGGAAGGCTCAATGAACTAACCGCTCTGATACCACTTGTAGGTCCCAAGGGGTGTAAGTAAGGTTTAGAAGGAGGGGTTGAATAAACCTTACCAACTTTTGGATTTTAGTCCTTTTAAAATATTACAGAGTTAATACACAGCTAAGTCCTTGAGGGACAGCTAAGTTAGTTAATCAGCAGAGTTAGCCACTCAACAGGCTCGATAGAGCTGTTGATAGAATAACTCATTTGTTTAGTCTAAACCTTAACTCGGGTATTTGTGAAGAGATTTTCAGCGGAAGACTTAACACCCTTGAATTTGATTTAACTTTGTTTTAACACTTGGTTTTAGCACTTTGTTATTTATCAGTTGGATAGCAAATTATCAACAGATATAAAATATGTGTGCAGGAATGTAAATATGCTAAAATATAAATGACACAAGTAAATTTTATAGAGGTTCGAAGATGGGGTAATTCTTCTACTCCTCTCTTCTGCAACTCTTGGAGGAATCCACTAAGTAATGATCAGAGTACAAAGTGGTTATCAGTCTAGAGACAAGTTTTGATCACGCAGCTGACCTGCTCCTTGGACTCATTCTGGAGATGCCTTGGTCACACAGCTGGCTTCTCGTCCGACTCAGCTTCTTCACAGGGCGGTTGCCTTGCTACTTCAGCTTACTTTCTCAAGCTTCTTGGATTTGATCACGAAGCCCTCCAATAACTTGAGATTGGTTCGACCTTGAACCTTCCTATAATCCTCCTTGGAAAGTAGACCCCTTTTGATTCTTCAAAAGTTTCATCTTCAACAGTTTGAAGTTGTCTTTCTTTCACAGCTTGGTGTTGGATCGATTTCCTTCGAGATTCAGGCTTGAGGATTTTTCTTGAATAACTTGAGAATATTTGCAGGTTACAGTTTGAATATTGCTTGATCTCTCAGGTGTGCAAGGTTCAGGTAACCTTTTCTCAATGTGATTCCTCAGCCTTTTATAGTGAACTTTTCAAAAATCTGTCCGTTGAAGAGATAGGTTGATTTTCAAAAGTCACTTGTGTTTGTTGGCTTGTCTTGTCGCAGTCCTTGATGTTGACATTTCCTCATATTTAATGTCTTGCAGCATTGCAGCGTCTCTGACACTTGGTGCAGTGATTCCCATTGGTTTGTTCCTTTTGCACACAACTGGAACTAACACTTTATCTCTGACAACTTTAACAGGTTACTATTTTGAGTAACATTCTTGATTTTTATCAACGGATCTCGTTCATTTGTCTTGACTTGACTGCAGTCTTTTATTCCCCAGGTGACTTTGAGTTAGCTTCCAATCAATGGATGATTCATCTGTCACTTCAACTTGAGATTTGGCTTCTTGAGTTGACTTGATTGACTCTTCATACAGCTGTATCACAGCCGATACTCCTTCAGTCGAGTCCTTGATCTTCTTTCTTGGCCATACTCAGTTGTTCCTCAATGAGTCTTCACTTGATCTTGATTGACTTCTTGTATTTCTAGGCATAGCTGACTTGTCTCAGCTTGTTCAGCCCTATCTATTATAATACAAATTACAAAGAAAATGGGGTGCCAACTTTCTAATCTAAGTATTACATAGCATTCATCAAAATCTAAACAATAAATTTCCCAACATACTAGTTGAAATGTATAAGCCAAAGCTAAAAGAATGTGAATTATATATTGTCTCCAATTTAATGGTATCCAAATATACCTACAAACTCAAACAAATCCGTCTAATTTCAAGTTCAGTTTCTTTGTACGTACGAAAGTAGAGAAATGTTCAGACAATATGTTTCCGTATAATTTATATGATTTTAAATCTTTTGATAATATTTTGAATCTTCATCACGAAATGCATATTTTTATTATAGGTATGTGGATTGTCAAATTAATCTATTTTTTTTAGGGTACTGATGTTAATGGTAACATATAGTTGATAAGTTCAGTATTTTTCTGAGTTGTCAATACTGCTAATCACAATAATTTTATTATAGATGTCATAGGAAAAGTAATGACTATTCAACCACCCCGCAAGATCTCTGAAAGAAATAGGGTTATGGATATCAGTCTTGAGGATTTAGAGTAAATCTATGTTGACTATGTAAATTTGAATAGTACATACTTCACATATTCCTTAAATTTATAATTGCTTTATATAATTAATTTAAATTACTTGATTCAGAGGGGCAAGACTTACGTGTACTCTGTGGGATGAATTTATCGACAAAACACTTTCATATTTGAGTGAAGGTTCTGCTTCGCCTATTATGGTCGCTCTACAATTTTGTCAGGTCAAAGAATATAAAAGTTATCTTAATATGATTAAGCTTTTTAATGGAAATATTTGATGTATTGTGTATTATAATGCTTAATCAACAAAAGAGGTACATGTTACAAATATTTGTAATGTGACTAAGATAATTATAAATATTTGATAGATTTATTAATACATTTATGTTAAGAAAATATTTATTAATAATATTATAGTATTCATTTTTCAACAATACAAGTTCAATATAAAAATATATGTCTCATAGATTATATATGTAATTTTTTATAGAGACATAGTGTGTATAAGAAAGAGATGGATATATATAATAGTTGGAGATAAACATATATTGAGAGATGAATATAAACTAGATGAATTTGACATATAAGTCTACAATTGAAAATATAAATTTGATATAATTCTTTTTTGTTTTTATTTACTTTATATGAATACTATTATTAAAATAAAGTAAAATAAATATACGCTAATGTTAATAGATAGTTTTATTATAATTAATATTATTAAAATAATAATACACGTGCAACTAAAGTAAGTGGTCTCTCATTCTCTTTGATGCAGACTTTATTTCAATTACAACTATCATTAATGTGTAATGTCAATTAGAATTTCAGCGAGAGTAAAATGCCGTACCCTGAAAAAATAATAATAGTGAGAAACTACCATGTTTTCTCTCTTTGTGGGCCAGTAGGGTTTGCTCGACTGCAGTGTCCATTCCTCGCCGGTGTCCGTTCGACATTTGATTTTTCTTTCCTTTCCCCCATCTTCTTTTCTGGTCTCTCTCTCTCTCTCTCTCTCTCTCTCTCTCTCTCTCTCTCTCTCTCTCCCCTCAATCCTCCATTTTCTCTCTTTTTTTCAGTGGCTCATTCTCTCCGTTCTTTCTTATGGACCCATACAGAACCACAATTCTTCTGAAGCTGGACATTGATGAGGCTCCAAGATTTTCGGTTGGAGCTAATGATGCAGTGGAAGAAACTGAAAAATTGGCTATACATCCTTGGTTGGGAAGGCGTGGGGATTTAAGGTCTTGTATGGTTATGTTTCCATGGACCATTTCTAGTTTCCAGTGTTGGAAATTGAATTTTAAGAATTTATTGGTTTTCGTGTGAAAATTGGAAATATGTTTGGATGAGTGAATGAAAATGAGTTTTATGTAGGTTTGGAATGAGATTGTGTTTGGTTGAGTAGTTTTGAAGTATTGTTTTATGTATATAATAATTTGAAAAATTGATGGTGGTTGAATATTTTAATTGGATATATAATATTATATTTGTAAGATTATAGGGTGGTAGGTAGCATTAGGTAGAAATAATTAAAAAATAATAATATTTTAAGTGGATAGAGTTGGTAATGGTGGGTCCCATGTGTAAAATTGGATGAAAAGATGAGAATAGTGATTGATGATGATGTAGGATAGTGTATAGGGTTGGGAATTGAAATTATAGGTTTGAGATGTAGTTTTATGTGGAAAAATTGAATGTGAAAATGATGATTTCCATTGGAAAATTTATAAAAAAACATGATTCCAGTTTTATGAATAGTTGAAAATTGGAAATAGATTGTTAGAAACATAAACAAACAAGGCCTAAAAATGCAAAAAAATATGGGTTGGCATTGGTTCTACAGCTCATCTAGAAAACGAGATTTTCTTTCCAGATTGAGGAGGCCACCAACAACATCTTCGTATTCAAGTTTGGCTCAGAAGATGATAGAAATTTCATATTCAATGGTGGCCCGTGGTTATTCAATAAATAAAAAAAATTCACTACAACATAAATGATATTAGGTAACACCCAAAAAATGTTACCTAATGGCAATAAAATGTTACTATAGAAATAGGTAGCACTTCTATGGTGCTGCACTTGCCCGTGCTACCTATAGTCTAAGGTATCACTTTTATTAGCTTTTAGTGACACTTTTTCTAAGTGTTACATTAAGTTCTCTATTGGTAACACTTTGAAGCAATATTTTCTAAAGTGTTGCATATGAATCTTATGAAACACTTTTTGTAACACTTTAAAAAAAATACTTCTAAAGTGTTACATATGAATCTTATGTAACACTTTTTTTGTAGCACTTCGTAGAAATACTATTTTTGGCCACCAAGTAGATTCGAACCCACGACCTATTAGTGTGGAAGTGACAATTTGCCACTAAGCTAAGTTGATTCTTATTACAACTTTTGCTTTGTTTTATTTATACACATATATATATATATATATATTAAAATTGCATAAAAATTATATTACATGTATAAATAATATATTTTACATAGTAAGGATTATATTATATAATATATGTATTAAATTATATTATACACTGTATATATCATATTTTATATTATATAGTATATAGTTTGAAAATCATATTATGTTATTTATTAAAGGACACAAAAAGTTTAAAATATCAAAAATATATATAATGAATTTATCGACAGATCAATATTCAATCGGTAAAAATAAAAATATATAAAAATATAAAATTAATTTATCGACAGATAAAAATTTTAACAGTTAAAAAATTAAATAATAAATAAATAATGAAAAAATAATTTACCGATGGAAAAAATAAAAAAAAGCAAAACTAAAATACTTTATAAAAATAAAACAAAAATTCATTTTAAAAAAAAAAGAGTACATGATGTCTACAATTTTTAGGTTTGGTAATTTTTTTTGTCTTCGCCTATTTTGTGTCATCATCTAATTAAATAAATCATTGACATTATTTAATGATAGTTATATAATTTTGCGTTACTAAAATATAGCCTAAAAAGTGTTACAATTAATAAAATATAGTGTTGCCAAGAGTGCTTCTTAAATATAGTGATACCTATTTTGTGTTACAAAAGAAATAACAAAAAAAAGTGATACTTAAAAAGTGTTACTTATTTAAAAGTGTTACATATAAGCGTTACATATTGATAAAGTGCTACAAAAGTATTACATATAATTATAACGTAAAAAGTGTTATAAACATATGTTACATATGTACCTTATGTAAAAAGTGCTACAAAATTTGTGTTACCTAATGTCATTTATGTTGTAGTGAACATCTTCGTATTCAAGTTTGGCTCAGAAGAGGATAGAAATTTCATATTCAATGGTGGCCCGTGGTTATTCAATAAATAAAATATATTTCAATGGTTAAGCTAACGATGGCAGGTGATATCAGTAAAATGGAGTTTACATTTTTGTCGTTCTGGATCCACATTTTTTACCTCCCCTTGATCTGCTTGACGGACAAATGTGTCTCTAATGTGGGTGGGCTCTTAGGAGAAGTCATTGTTGTAGATTTAGAGGGGATGATTCCAAGGGTACATGTGAATGTGGATATCTTTAAGCCCCTGAGGGCTAAGGTTTTTTTATATAATCCATGGGGAAAGAATAGACGCTACCGAAGGACCCTCTTATGAGAAAGTCCCTCTCCTTCGGGATTACCGGAAGAGGAAAAGTTTGTTAAGACTTGTGAGGAAGCCTCTCCCCTCCGGGAGCGCTGGACGAAGGGAAGTTTATTAGAACACCCTTGTGAGGAAGCCCCTCCCCTCCGGGAGTGTCGGATGAGGGAAAGTTGATTGGGACCCCCTTGTGAGGAAGCCCCTTACCCCCGGGAGCACTAAAGGAGGAAAAGTTTAGTAAGATCCCCTTGTAAGGAAGCCCCTCCCCTCCGGGAGGACCGGAGGAGGGAAAGTTTATTAGGACCCTCTTGTGAGGAGGACCTTCTCCTCCGGGAGCGCCGGAGGAGGTTCGTCGAGATGTGTCTTGCACATTTCTTGCTGCAAAATATTGTGATTGTTTGTTGCTCAAGTAAGTAAGACTGGTTGGAGGAAAACGTAACAACTCTTTTATAAAATCATGATCACTTATTGCAACAATCGAAAGGAAAAGAAAAGCAGTAACTTATACTACTCTTGGAGCTGGGCGAATCTTAAAGGATAGAAGTTCCGCAGATTGTCGATGTTCCATGTGCAGAAACACTTTTTCCATCTAAGCGTTGTAGCTTGTAGGCTCCTAGTTTCACCAATTCCACGACCTTGTATGGCCCTTCCCAGTTCGAGTCTAATTTTTCGACCGGTCCAGAGACTTCAGCTTTCCTTAGGATGAGGTCTCCTACTTGGATGCTCTAGGGGCGCACCTGTGAGTTGTAAGCTCTGGCCATCCTTCCCTTGTAAACTTCGGAACTGGTGAAGGTTTTCTCTCTAAGTTCTTCGATTAAGTTTATGTTGACTCTCATGTTGTTGTTATTCCTTTTCGGAGATTAGTTCGTCACCCTTAGACTCGGTTAGCCTATTTCTGTAGGAATGACTGCCTCGACTCCGTAGGCTAGACTGAAAGGAGATTCACATGTGGCTATCGTGGGCGTTGTTCGATATGCCCACAATACAAAGGGAAGTTCTTCTGCCCATATCCTTTTGGTTGCCCCAAGTCTGGTTTTTATGTGGTGAAGAATGTGCGATTAGTCACTTTTGCTTGCCCGTTGGCCCGAGGGTTCCCAATAATGTGAAAAACTGTTTGATCTTTTTCTCATGGCAACATTATCTCAGCTTGGCTCCCTGGAACTGAGTTCCATTGTCAGATATTGATGTTTGGGGAATTCTGAACCGGAAAATGATGTTCTTCCAGGTGAAATTGATAACCTCCTTCTCTTATATTGTTTGCGAGTGGTTCTGCTTCCACCCACTTGGTGAAGTAGTCAAATGCCACGATCGGGAATTTTTTCTGTTTCGGAGCTCTCGGGAAAGATCCCACTATGTCCGTCACCCACTGCGCCAAAGGGCAAGGGCTTTCCAGCTGTTGTAGTGCCTCGGCGAGGAGATGTGTGATATTTGCATGCTCTTGGTATGGGCGACAATGCCTCACCAATGTCTTGGCATCTTTCAAGAGAGTTGGCCAGAAGTAGCCCTGCCTCAAGGTTTTTGCGGCTAGCGCCCTTCCTCCCGAATGGTTGCCACAACTTCTTTCGTGAATTTCCCTAAGTATGTAACGAGCTTCCTCAGGAGCTAAGCAGTTCAAATAAAGTTGGGAGAAACCTTTATTGTACAATTCTCCATTTATCACAAAGTGGGACGCCATATTTCATCCTTCCATGATGGGGTTTGTTGTGTGGTGTTAACCACTTCGCTCTTGTATGAATGTATTTCCAAGTTCAATTTCCAGTTTATAGTGGTGGAAAATGAATTTTCAAACTTTTTTTATTTTCGTGTGAAAATAGGGAATATATGTTTGTTTTGTTGTCTGAATTTTTATTTGGAAATGAAAATATGTTTGGTTATAGTTTTCTGAATGTGTTTTTGACATAGTTTGCATGATTATAGTGTATTTTTATATAGATTTGCGTGATTGTAGTGAAAACTTATTTGGTAGTGTTTTCAAAAGAATATTTCCATAAAAAAGTAAAAACTGGAAATAACTTCATTTCAACTTAAAACTTTTTAAACAAACATAAACTCATTTTCCGGAATAGTTGAAAAATAGAAAACTATTCTTGAAAATACAACCATACAAAGGCCTTCAGCTTTAGGTTTCTCTAGTTTCGGGTGGCTTGACACTAAGAGTGCAATAGCTCTGTTGTTGACGGTGGCCATTGAGCTGGCCAAGCAAGCGAGTTGGTCAGCTTTCACATTCTCCTTGCGAGGGTTTTGTGTTACCACGAACTTCTCGAATTTGTTCATCAATTACTTGACGGCAGTAAAGTACTTGATCATCTTCTCTTCTCTGGCCTCATAAGTTCCGTCCACTTGGCTTGCCATGAGTTGACAGTTACTGAAAGCTACGAGCTTTTTGGCCCCAGCGGCGAGGGCTAGTTTTCCTCCTGTCAGCAATGTTTCATACTCCGCCTCATTGTTGGAGGTGGGGAATTCAAATTTGACTGCGTACTGAAGTTGGTCTCCCTGTGGGATTTCCAACACGATTCCAACTCCACTTCCGGAAGAGGTGGATGAATTATCCACATATAGTCTCCATTCTGCAGGTGGATCATCTATACCAATTCCGTGTATCTCCACGAGAAAATCGACTAAAACCCAGGCCTTGATGGCGGGTTTAGGCTGGAATTCAATTCCATGCTCGCTTAGCTCTACTGCCCATTTAACCATTCATCATGAGGTGGAGAGGTTAGTGAGCATTTGTTTCAATGGGTGACTAGTCAAGACCACAATCGGATGTGACTGCAAGTAAAGTCTGAGTTTCCAAGTGCAAGTAACCAGGCTAATACCAACTTCTTTATGTGAGTATAACGAGTTGTTGCATCAAAGGGGACTTTGCTAATGTAGTATATTGGATGGTGATCTCGTTCTTCCTCCGAGACCAAAATGCCACTGAGGTTTTCTGACAGATACTGACAAACTAGTTTCATATAGAAGTGGAGGCGAGGCCAGATATGTCTTCAAGTCGTTGAATGCTTGCTGACATTCCAGAGTCCACTTGAATTTCTTCTTTGCACGTAGCAACTTGAAAAATGGTAAGCCCTTGTTAGCGGACTTAGAGCGGCCATGCAACCAGCCAACTTATGCACGCCTTTTGCATTGGTGGGCGCTGGCATATTCAGAATGGTGGATGATCTTCTCGGGGTTGGCTTCGATTCCACGTTATGAGATCATGTAGCCCAAAATTTTTCCCCCATTTTCTCTGAAGGTGCACTTCACAGGGTTTAGCTTCATCCCGTAGGTCTTCAACACATTGAAACATTCTTCAAAGTTTGCGGCGTGCTGAGTCCCTCTGGGTGCTTCTTACTAGCATATCGTCTATGTAAACCTCCATGTTTCAGCCTATCTTTTGAAATTCGGTTGACCAGCCTCTGTAAGCTGCTCCTGTGTTTTTCAAGCCAAAGGGCATGACCTTGTAACAATAGATTCCCTGCTCAGTTATGAAACTAGTCTTCTCTTGATTTTTGTTCTGCCAATTTTATTTGGTTGTACCCCTAAAAGACATCCAAAAAGCTAAGGAGTTCGCATCCGTGTTGGGAAATTATTTTGTAGATTTTGATGAATGCCATGTAAAACTTAGAATAGGAAGTTGGCACCCCATTTTTGTTGTAAATTGCATTGTAATAGATAGGGTTGGTCAAGCTGAGTTCGATCGCCTATGCCTCGAACATGCAAGAAGACAACCGGAGACTAGAAGGAAGACTCATTTGTGAGGCGGTGAGTATGGCAAAGAATAGAAGATAGGAACTCGATCAAGGTGCGGTGAGATGCGGTGAGTGAAGTATCGATCAAGTCAACTCAAGATAGCCAGTCTCAAGTTGAAGTGACGGAAGAGAGTCATCCAATGATTGGAAGTCGACTCAAGTCACCTGGGGAAGGCAAGGAAATGCGTCAAGTCGAGATAACTGAAAGAGATCCGTTGCACATAAATCAAGAGAATTACTTAAACAAGTAATACTTCCATACTACCTTTCTTGAAGTGCTCAGTTCCAGAAGCGTGCAAAATGAATAAACCAATGGGAAGCACTGCACCTGTGTTAGAACACTGAAAACCTGAAGAATCATTCATACGAGGAAATGGCAATTCCAAGGACTGCAACAAGACAAGCCAACGACCACAAGTGACTTTCAAAAATAAGCCTATCTCTTCAACGGGCAGATTTTTGAAAGATCACTATAAAAGGCCGAGGAATCACTCGAGAGAAGGTTACGAACCAAAAACATTCAAGCAAACATTTGAACTGTAACCAAAAATATTCTCAAGTCATTCAAGATTAATCCTCAAGACTATATTACGAAGGAAATCAATCCAACACTCACCTGCGAAGGAAAAACAACTTCTATCAGTTGAAGAGGAACCATTTGAAGAATCAAGGGGTCTACATTCCACGAAGGATTGTAGAAAGGTTCAAAGTCGAACCAAGGTTAAGCTATTTGGAAGGCTTCGTGATCAAATCCAAGGAATTTAAGCAAGTGGGCTGTAGTAGCAAGGCATCTGCCCTGTGAAGAAGTTGAGTCGTACGAGAAGCCACTTTGTGTGACCAAGGCATTTCGGATCGAGTCCCAAAGGATCAAATTTGTGTGATCAAGACTTGTATCCGACTGTTAACCACTCTATATATTGATCAATACTTAGTGGATTCCTCCGGGAGTTGGAGAAGAGAGGAGTAGAAGAATTACCCCATCTTGAACCTCTATAAAAACTTATTGTGTCATTTACATTTTAGCACTTTAATTTCTCGCATCTTATTTTTTTATATCTGTGATAAATTTGCTATCCAATTGATAATCAATCGAGTGCTAAAACCAAGTATTAAAACAAACTTAACCAATTTCAAGGGTGTTAAGTCTTCCGCGAAAATAAATCACGGTCGAGTTAAGTCTTTAGTCAAAAGCAGGTTGAGTTATTCTATCAACAGATTCGTAGTCCGTTGAGTGACTAACTCATTTGATTAACTAACTTAGTTGTCCATCAAGGACACGGCTGTGAAGTATTAACTCTGAATATTTGAAAGGACTAATTGGAAAAGTTGGTAAGGTTTATTCAACCCCCCCTTCTAAACCTTACACTCACACCCCTTGGGACCTACAATCCGAAGATTTTGTCGAGCAGTTGGTCGATCTGGGGGAGCGAGAATGGATCATTCAAACAAGCTTTGTTTAGATCTGTAAAATCGATGCACATTCGCCACTTCAAATTAGGTTTAGGCTTCCCATTAGGTTTAGGGACGAGCACCACATTAGCCAACCACTTTGGGTACTGCATGGGTTTGATGTTCGTTGCCTCAAGCAGCTTGCTCACTTCTTCTTTTATTGCCTTGCTTCTATCCAGCCCAAAGGCTTTTCTTTTCTGCTTCACAGGCTTATAGGTTGGGTCCACCCCCAGTCAATGCAGGGCAATCTCTGGGGGAATCCCCTGCAAATCTTTCATATCCCAAGCAAACACTTGTGCATTCCTTCTGAGGACTTCAATGATTTCTTGTTCCACATCGAGCTCTAGCTTGGTGCCAAGCTGTATAGTTTTTGTCTCGTCGGTTGGGTCTAGGACTACTAGATTGATTTGCTCAACCGCCTCGAGTTTGGGTTCCTTCTTTAGCTTATGGACGGCGAGGTCCTCTTCTTCTTAAGGTTCTTCGGAGCAATCTTCTTCTTGGAGGAGACCCACTTCCATCGGTGTAGTTAGTGCTTTCCAGAGCTCTGGGTCCAAAGCTTGGGGTTCATCTTTCCAGGTGGTAAAGTGGTATTCTTGGGCCACAATCCTATCTCCACACTCTTCTCCAATTCCTTTTGGAGTAGGGAATTCAACTTCTGGTGGTAGATGCAGGCAATGGCTCTGAATGAGTTCAAGGATGGGCAGGCAAGGATCACATTATACTGAAAGGGTATTGACCACTGCAAATAGGAATGATAATAGGGCGGGTCAAAACCCGGCTCTGCATTAAACCCATCCCATTTGAGGTGGGTTTAAACCTAGTGAAGCGGGTCCTAAGATGGGTCTCAGACCTGCTTTTAAAAAATCCACTGGGTCCTAGGCGGGTAATGGGTCCATATGGACCCACCCCAGACCCGCCCTGTTTATGTTAAGTTAAATAATTTTATTTAATTTTATTAGAGGTTGAGTCTCTCAACTCGTCAACTTGTCCAGTCTGTCTCTAGGGCTTGCAAAAGTCTGTCTTTCTAATGACCCTCTGCCAGTCTCTCAAGAGTCTGACTTATTAATCTCTAAAAAGTTCAGACTTCATGTTGCAAATTGTCATGCACTACGGTTCAATTGATTATTCATGTTGGTTGTCAATTAATCTAATGGAGGCCTGAACTGATGATTGATAATTTTGTTGTTATGAAAATTCTTATAAAAGACAAATGAACAAATTAACATTATGGAATTCAGGGGTCATAACATCATACAGTTAGCCAACACACAGATTAATGCTTTTGGTGAGTCTGATGGGTTGAACCCGCCGGGTTGCGGGTCTAATGCGGGGTGGGGCAGGTCCCATGTTTAGTATTTTCTTCAAGGGACGTGTCCCGGGTTTGGCCAAACCCATCCTAGACCCACCCCATTGCCATCCCTAACTGCAAACCTCACCATCTTCGTGACCCGGTGTGGGTAACTTCCCAGCGAGAAGGGAAGCATTATCTCCCCGAGGATGGGGATCTTTTGTTGACAAAGATCCTGTAGAGTAGCGGTGACTTCGGTCAGAGATAAGTCTTCGAATCCTAACTGGTAGAATGTGCAGTACGACAGTATGTCCATAGAGTTGCCAATGTCGATCAACATTTTTTTCACCCAGAAGTTGGCTACGGCTACGGCTACAAAAATGATTAGGGGAGTTGTTGGGTGTTCCCCTTCCCGAGTTGCGGGGAAAAGATCTTCTTTGCCGAAAGTTATCTCTTCTTGAGGCTTCTCCCCGTAGTACATCTGTTGGTGATATGTTGCATGCTGAAAATGTGTTCCTCTTGAGCTCCGTAGCAAGGCTTTCTTAGCAGGAGCTGAGCCTCCGTACACCGATCCTCCGAAGATGGCGTTTATCACCTTTTAATCCTCCATATGCTCCGAAGTTGCTACGAGCGTCTTAACATCATTCCTAGAGACGACGCCAAAATGATGCTGCTTTTTAGGACAGATCACTCCAAGTTAAGGTATCTGGTAAAGTTTAAGTCTTCTTATCCCAAAGCTGGAAGTCTTCAATGATGGGAACTTTCCAGCAACACCAGCAAATGCTAGACGAGCCCTAGAGTTATCCCAAGGAGGCCCTCGCTCAAGTCAGCACGGTGAACGAGAGAAAACAATACAGAGAATACTGAATGCGTATAATATGGATTGTGAGAATCTCATAATATTACTTACTATTTTGCATGTTTTTGTGTGTATTTTATGTGATGATTTATACATATTTTTGGCGTGTTTTATTTGTATTTGCATGTTTTAGTGTTACATTGTGTTATTTTGTTGTTTTTCTAAGATTTGGTGGAAAAAACAAGTTTTGGAGCAACTAATGTCAAAAAGTTATTTCGCGCTACTATAGCAGTATTCATATTTGGAACATATCTTTTTCATATAAAGTCAATTGGACCCGATTCTTATGTCATTAGAAAGCTAAGAGAGAGTTCTAGAATGTCTACTTGATGAGAATCCAGTCAAGAAGGATCTAGGCAACACTAAATGCAAGCTATCTCGAGTTCTTGAAGGATATGTAATTGAGTTCTTGAGTTCTTGTATTTGTTTATCATAGATTAGATATTTATTTTCGTTGTTGTGAGTCGTTTTGATGTTTAGAGGCCAAGTAAACCTTTAGGGTCGTGTCTTAAATTGTTATTCGAGTTTAGGTCGAGCAGGGATCGAATTCAAGTCGCAGGAAAACATTCGCAGGGGCGCACGACCCGTACGTTGACGCACGACCAGGGGCACGGCCATGCGTGAAGCCCGTGTGTGATGACGAATGATTGAGAGCCTACGGCTTGGCGCACGACCTCAGCGCATGGACTGATGTGAACCGCATCAACAACTGTGCATACGACCCAACAATAATATGTTGTTAACCCAAGATTTTCACTAGTTCGGTTAAAGATTGGTGGAAACCTCGACCCATTGCTTATAAAAGCAAGAACCTCGGTATGCGTAGATGCCACAAACGAATGTGTAAGTTCGCTTGATAATTCGGTAATTGCAACAATATGAACAATCTTGAAGCTCTTGGAAAAACCCCAAAGGGTTGAAGAGAAAAATCTCTAATAAATATGCAATATCAAAGTTGTTATCAAAAAAATAAACAAGTGTTTGCCTTATATAGGCGACTCAAAACAAACCCTAAACCAAAAAAAAAACCCTAAACCAACTAGGAAATAACTTAAAAATCAAAAACGGAAATAAAGACTGAGCAAAACTCGTATTCCTGGATTAGCGCACGGGCTCACGCACGGGCCGTGCGCTAAGGTCGAGCATCAATCGGCGACACACACATGCTCGCGCACGGCCGTGCGCTAAGGTCGTGCGCCAAGCTGTAGGCTCCCAATCATTCGACATCATACACGGGCTTCACGCACGGGCGTGCCCCTAGTCATGCGTCAATGCACGGGTCGTCCTCCCCTGCATATGTTTTCCTGCGACTTGAATTTGATCCCTGCTCGACCTAAAATTGAAATAACAACTTAAGACGCGACCCTAAAGGTTTACTTGGCCTCTAAACATCAAAATGACTCGCAACAGCGAAAATAAACACCTAATCTATGATAAACATATACAAGAACTCAAGAACTCGAGATAGCTTGCATTTGGTGTTGTCCGGATCCTTCGTGATTGGATTCTCATCACTACTTCTGGTACTAAATGCAAATGAAGACGTTTGGATGGATTAAAATCATGTGAAAGTAGAAATTAGGTGATGAGATTTCGAAAATGACAGTCTTAGTATTTTGGCAATAACTCTCTCTAGAAAATTTATATTGAGGTCATTCAAGTGGCTATGAAAGCTATGAGATAGAGCTACAATGCATAAGAAGACACTGAGAGTAAATTCCGAAGTCTGGAGGGCGGCCGGGTGTGCACAAGAGGTGCGCATCCGTGCACAATGCACAGTGGCAGAATGGCCTGTGCGTGTGGGCGTGCAGTTGCGCGGACGCGCACGGCGACTTGCAGAACACGAAATTTTCGATTTTTTTTCGTTTTTTGGCTCTTCCACCTTGTATAGAACTCTAGGATTATAAATAAGACTTGGGGAGCCCATATTTTCGACACCGTTATTTCTTAGCATTTTTAAACCTTAGTTTTTGTTATTTTCTCTTCCATCCAACATTGGGGATTGCTTGTTTTTCCACCATAGATATTTTGTGGCTAGATCAAAGCGTAAATATTCTCCATCTTCTTTATCTGATTTTCAATTGATTGGTGATTGTTGCTATTACATGATCATATTTATAATTGCTCTTTTCCTCTCAATTGAATTGATGAATCCATCTACAAGTATGAACTAATTTCCTTGTTCTATGATTAGGATGATTTGATTCAAACAAACAAGCATGAGTATTGATTAATTGATTTGCTTTCCTGAATAAATTGTTTTACTTGATGATTAATTGTCTGATCAACTTTTGATTATTTTGAGGGATTATTAATTGAGATCGAGAGAAGATATTATTATTGGACTAAATTTATTCAGGGGGTTAGATATGAATCATAAATATATTATCTAACTTGGTTAATGAAAATAGCAAATTATGTAGGGATAACTCTAATCTGTGAATACATGAGTTATCAGATCTAAGCATAGTTTTTACCTGTTTGTTATAATTATTAATCACATGATCGATTAGTTGATATTCTGCTTGCAAGTTTGATGTGATGATTCCGAAATCCTAGATCTTTATCCATATCGTGTTCACCGGGTTTATTTGTGTTTAGTTTTAATTGGTCTTTTATTTATTTTTCCTTAGATAATTAAAATCACAAATTTGGTTAGAGTGTTTAGGATTTATTTTCTGTTTATTGTGATACATAATAATTATTTGCCGGCTAAGTCTTCCTTGAGAGACTACTTGTGATTAACTTGCTACCCTACATGATCTCATACTCTGGTGAACGTCGCTAGATTAATTTAGGTGTTTAGCGGTCGAACACTTACAAATGAGATGGAGAGACCTTTATATACCTGGATAGAAGGCCTCATAAGAGAAAATAACTCGTGGATCGGATCTAGACCTGGGTCGGGTTATTCCAACTGTAGTCCGCTAATTAATGAGTAATTAATGGGATTAAATAAATATATAAACTGAATTATAATGATAATAAAAGGACATTTTTACACCATGAGCTTGTAGCTCAAGTTGTATCGTTCACCCTTTATAAGGGTATTGACCAGGGTTTGAACCCTGTATCTTTCAGTTTATTTGAAATTTATCTCAACCCCTCCAACTACTACTCCCAACTTATTAAAAGAAAAGGATATTTTTGCCCACAACAGTTTTTTATTTTTAGTCTACTTACAACACTACAACCTGACCCATACTATTTGGACCAAAATTAAAAGGATAAGGATAAAATACCGAACATTCCTGAAAAAATAATACATTTACACTCTCGGCCTTTCTTCTGGACATTTGTAGGCTCCCACCAATTTTGCCGAATTTTTTACGTTGTTATTTTAAGGTTGCTTTGAATATGTTTTAAGTATGTTTCATCTAATAAAATTTCAATGAAAAAATAAATTCGCCTCCATAAAATAATCAATTTTGTACTCAAAATCTTATAAACAATATAGAAATATACACATATATTTAATATTAAAACAAAACAAATTGAATATAATAGAAACAACACATGAATATAAAAACACTATTCAATTTTTGATCCAATGCATTGAAAATGTTGAAAATACATAGAAACAACATAACAATATAAAAACAATACAAGAACAAAAAGAGTTTAAAAATAGGTAAAAAGTTGCAATGAAATATCGAATACAACATAAAAACAATAAAGAAACATCACAACAACATTAAAAATAATATAGAAACAACCTAGAAATAACATAAACCATATATAAAACAACATATGAACAAAAAAGAGCGTAAAAAATAGATAAAAATTGCATCAAAACATCGAAGCAACACACAAACAACAAAGAAACAAAACAAACAATACAGAAACAAGTAGGAAACAATAGAAATAACATAGAAAAACAATCGAGGAACAAAAAAAATCGAAAAAAAGCATAAAAAAATCCAAAAAATGTGCATGAGCGTAAAAATATGCAAAAAAGAGCGGAAAACGTATTTAATGTCTTTTCTGTTGAAATGTTGCTCGCTTAAGGGAATAAGAGCTAGCAACTGAAGGTCCGTGACCTTGAGCAGCTCTTTATCCTTAGAAAATCTGGGTATTTTTGGAATTAATTCAGAATAGAACACTAGATAAAGTTCCAATGTCTCCATGCATGTTGCTCTTGGTACTAAATCATTTGCAATTGATGAATTAAAGAAAGGGCCGGCCCATTATGATGTTGATCTCCATGTTATCTTATTCTCGTTAATTATATTATTTAATATGGACATGGTCCTCATGGACCATTAATCATTTAATTTTTTCAGTATAATGAGATAGTAGAGAAAGAGATACATGCACTAATATTACATCGAACTGGATCAATTACCCTTACAATACAAGTCTCACTCAACACAAAATTGATCCCACCATTAATCATTTAATGGATCTAGATGTAATAGGATATGCATCTACATAAAAATATAATTAAGGTCCCATCTGCTTTTTGAGACTACTAGAAATATGTCATTAAACATTTAAATTAAATATGATTAATTTACTCCACCAAACTTACTTTTTAACCTACTAAAAGCAATCCAGCTTTTGAACTTATTTTCTAAACCTTTTCCTTCACCTTTAAATTTTACGAACTCATTTTTTATATGCACGCCACAAGAATCAAACTTTTTGCATAAAGAAAAGGGTAAATGGCATGTCACCCCCTAATTTAACAATTTTTGGCACATAACTCCAAACCAACGTAACACCACTTCACCCCCTAAATTTAAGCTAATGAGAGCACTTTGTCTTCCATAAGCCCATTCGGGCCAAGACATTAAGTATAAAAATTGAGCGGGCCTTTCTAATGGGTATTCTTAACATGCCAAAATTTACAAAAGGGAAAAAAAGAAAATTTCAAAATTATTTGCAGTTTATTAAACAAATTGATAAAAAAATCCGAACTTATTCAAAAAATTAAAAATTTTAAAGTATTAAATCCGATAATTTGTTTAAATAACTAAAAATAGTAAAATAATATTTTAAAAACCTAAAAGTATAAAAATAAAATATGGTAATTGTTGAGAAACTATAAATCATTTATAAAAAAATGACATTTATTATATTTTAAATTCCAAAAAAAAACTCAAAAGTTTTTCTAAAATTTTCTAAAAATTGAAACCGATTTTTGAATAATTTTAAAACTTTTTAGAAATCTGGGATAATAGAATTGGGATATTAAAATCTAAATCTTTTTGTAAAATTTATAAAAAGTTTTGAGTTTTTTTAATTTTGGAATTTAAAATATTTTAAATAAATGTCAAATTTTGTATAAATGATTTATATCTTTCTTGACAATTTCCATATTTTAATTTTATAATTTTAGGAATATAAAATAATTTTGGTTTTTACTATTTCTAGTTTTTTAAAAAATTATCAGATTTTATATTTTTAAATATTTAGACTTTTAAATAAGTTTGGATTTTTTAACATTTTTTAATAAATTGCAAATAATTTTAAATTTTGTTGTTCTTCCTTTTGTAAATTTTGGCATTTTGGCATGTTAAGAATGCCCATTAGAAACGCCCACTCAATTTTTATACTTAATGTCTTGGCCCGAATGGGCTTATGGGGGGCAAAGTGCTCTCATTAGTTTAAATTTAGGGGGTGAAGTGGTGTTATGTTGGTTTTGGGGGGTTATGTGCCAAAAAATATTAAATTAGGGGGGTGACATGCCATTTGCCCTAAAGCAAAAGGAAACCACTGTCTTTACAAAATAAAGAGAAATTAATTAACACCATTTCATGTCGTCCTCCTCTTCGTTAGAAGTATGTCACCCGTAGGGTTCCGTTAGGGTTTCGTTCTTCACGTCACCTCCCTCTGCGAGGTTTCCCTGGTTTGATGTCCATCTTCCACCTCTCTCTCGACTTCACCCATCTTCACAGATTTCTTAACTGAGCTTTTTCATTTTTCTGAGTCTAGGGTTTACGGTCCTGCTAGGGTTTTTTCTTTGTTCTTTCTTCTTGCTTTAGTTAGGGTTGCGTTGTGTCAAGTTCTGCTTTTTCTTTCTTTTTTGAGTCTGGTAGTGTTTTTGTTTTGGATTTGTGTGGCTTTTTTATTTTTTGCAGGGTGTCCTCTAATACTCGATTCATCTCTATTCTGGGCGACGGAGAAATATATACCTTTGGTCATGGAGGATCCAACAGAGGAGGAAAAGACCGTATTAGATTTGGACGATACAGTTGGTGAAGTTTCGATCGAAAATTCGTCATGGACGAACTACCTGGTAGGAAAACTAATCACGGATAAAATATGGAAATCATTTTATCTTATTGAAGTTATGAAGAAGTCCTGGAAAGCGAAAGAGGACATAATCGTTCGTGAATGGGGGGGATTGATCCTGTTTCTATTCAGTCGAAGGGAAGATATGGATTGGGTTCTCCAAAACCAACATTGGCACTATGAAGGAGGTTTATTCGCAATCAAGGCTCTGAAGGAGAACGAGCAACCCTCCACAATTATGATACAACATTCAACTTTTTGGGTTAGGGCGTATGATATCCCGATCGGATGCATGAATCCCACGGTGGCAAAAACATTGGCCGATCGGCTCGGAGAAATTGCAGCGTTAGACCATTCGACGGAGGGCCTATTTGGTAAGTTTTTGAGGTTCAAAGTATACCTTGATCTCACAAAGCCGTTACAACGCTCCATCACTATTCGGATCAAAGGGAATACTCGACTAATCAAGTATGCAGTCATTTGCCTTTATAATATTTTTGTTGCGGAATTATCGGGCATTTTTTTTGTAACTGTGAACACTACGATCGCAACGAATTCATAGACACGTCGAGTATGAAATATGGTCCGTGGTTAAAAGCCTCCCCCCTTAAACGAATCCCATCGACCCGTCCCACCCCTTCCAATTCCACCCCGACCACGACACGTAATCTTTTCGGCCATGAACCCAGAAACCAAAAAACATCCCATATACAACCCACTGATACTAACCTCAATTCCCAGCCCCACCACAGTCGGACACAAACACCACAGCCATACCACACCATTGACCTCAATATTCCTTCAGCTAGCATCTCATCCTCTCTACCAAATATCCAAGATGAAAACTCTAATCCCACCACACCAAAGTCAACACACTCCAATTCCCTTGCGTCTCAGTCCACCACAACACCCATTCAAGCCCAAATCCCATCAACTCATACATTTAATGCACCTACAGACAGCCCGCATACTCATCCCATCACCAAGACAAAAGTCAAGACCATACACAAAAACCTGGACCCGCCTAAAAACTAAAACCTCAACACATCAAAACCGGACAACCCAGCTAAACGCTCTAACCCCACAACCTGTTCTATTGAACCCCAGGAAGATTGTGGAGCAAAAACACAAAAGGAGTTCGGGCTTTTTGAAACATCTTCTACATTTGCGCTATCGGTGGAGGTTGCAAAGGAGCAACCCCGCCGGGCACAATGAGTTGCTTAAGTTGGAACTGCCAAATCAATCAGAAGATCCCAGTTTTGTTTTCTTAATGGAAACAAAATTATGCGACGAGGATTATGAGGAGATATATAGGACTACGGGCTTGGAAGGCCACCATATAGTCAAGTGTGATAAATCAGACGGGGGAAGACGAGGAGGATTATGTCTTCTCTGGAAAGATACGTTCGAGGTTACTATTTCATCATCATCTTTAGACCATATAGATTGCGTAATTTCTGACAGGAATGCAAAGTGGAGATTAACGGGCATATACGGTTGGCCGGAGGATGGGCTTAACGAGAACACTTGGTTACTTATTAACGAGTTGGCGTGTATTTATCAGCTGGGAATGGGATGGTTATGTTTATGCGACTTCAACAAGATCCTATATAGCTTTGAAAAAACCAGAGAGAGGCCGAAAGACGATGGAAAAATGGAGCTTTCCATTCATGTATCCAAAATAATCAGTTGATGGATCTCGGATATAAGGGATTCTCCTTTACGTGGACAAATGGACAAAGCCGCGAAAATAATAGTCAGGAAAGACTTGACAGATGCCTTGTCAATGCGGATTGGATTTATCAATTCCCAAAACACAAGGTGGTGCATTTACCTCGCGTGGGTTCGGATCATTGCCCAGTGCAAATTTGCTGGAATGGTGTTAATCAAAACAAAAATAGTGGAAAGCGGAAAAAAGGAAATATATACAGGTTCGAGTCGATGTGGTTGTTGGACGAAACGTGTAAGAGAGTTGTAAGGGATGCATGGCAAGAGAGCGCTGCAACCATTAGAACAGAGCAGGTGGTTAGGAAAATTATAAATTGTGGGGAACAACTTAAGGCGTGGGAAAGGGACCATTTCGGTAATATCAACTATCAAATTCGTGTTTGCGAGGAAAAATTACAAAAGAAAACAATGACTTTACCATCTTCAGAAGTCCTTCGGGCCAGGCGGATTGTAGAAAAACAATTGGTTGATTTATATCAAAAGCAAGAACTCATGTGGCACCAACGCTCAAGAGCGAATTGGATTAAATAAGGTGATAAAAACTCGGCCTTTTTTCATAGAACGGCCTCAGGTCGACGGACAAGAAACAACATGGAGAAAATTCAGGATGAGAATGACGTGTGGGTGGAGGAAGATAAGGAGATTGCTGAGAAGTTTATGGAGTATTACAAATACCTATTTTCCACGGAGCCCAATTTGGATATGAATCGAGCATTGGATGCACTCGACAATAAAATGTCAGCTGACATGAACGACACATTGCCACATTCATTCACAAAATAGGAAGTGAATATGGCTCTGATGCAGATGCACCCGACTAAAGCTCCAGGATCGGACGATATGCCAGCCTTATTTTATCATAAATTCTGGTCCCTTATCAATTCGGATATTCTCTCCATCGTTCTTGATATTTTAAATGGTAACGCTAACCCTAGAGTTTTATTTGAAACCTTCATTGTCCTTATCCCCAAGAAAAAGTGTCCCGAGAAGGTTAGCGATTTTCGCCCGATTAGTCTTTGCAATGTTATATTTAAGCTTATTACTAAGACCATTGCTAATATGCTTAAATCTATATTGCCAAGACTAATTAGTCACACGCAGTCGGCTTTTGTTCTGGGTCGGTTGATTACTGATAACGCCCTTCTAGCCTTTGAAATTTTTCTCCATGAAGAATAGTAAAGCCAAAAAAAGAGGGAACTTCGCATTCAAACTCGATATGAGTAAAGCCTACGATCGGGTTAAATGGGAATTTCTCCGGTGTGTCATGATTAAATTGGGTTTAAATTCTTCTTTTGTTGAGCATATTATGAAGTGCATTACTACAGTCTCTTTTTCTATCCTTATTAATGGTCAGCCGAGAGAATCCTTTCCTCCTATTCGTGGGCTCCGACAAGGAGACCCGCTTTCCCCGTATTTGTTTCTTTTTTGTGCAGAGGCATTCTCTTCAATGATTAGAAAGGCGGAATTCGGTAGATCGTTACATGGGATAAGAATATGCAGAAGGGCTCCACAAATTTCGCACTTCTTTTTTGCTGACGACAGTATCATTTTTGGAAAAGCTACTGAGAAAGATATTGAGGTGACGAGTAATATTATTAGGGATTATGAGAGAGCGTCCGGCAAAAAAAAAATTGGAGAAGTCGGAAATCACTTTTAGCAGGAATATCGAATCAGCCAAACAACAGTAGCTTGCGGATAAAATGGGCGTGAATTTGGTTTCAAAACACGAAATTTACCTCGGGCTACCTATGGTTGTCGGTCGTTCGAAGAAGGAGGTATTTCAGCTTATTGTGGATCGAGTCCGAAAAAAGCTTAAGCAATGGAAGAGCCAATTGTTGTCATCGGCCGGAAAAATGATTCTCATCAAATTAGTAGCACATGCAATCCCTTCTTATATTATGAGTTGCTTCCTAATCCCTACTAACATTTGCCAACAATTAAACTCAATTGTTAGCAATTTTTGGCGGGGCCAGAAAAAAGAGGAAAGAAGGATTCATTGGTGTGCTTGGAATAATCTAACCAAAGCAAAATATGAGGGTGGTTTGGGTTTCCGAGATCTACACTGTTTTAATGAAGCGATGTTGGCTAAACAGAGTTGGCGGCTTATTCACGAGGACAAATCCTTACTGGCTCAGTCCCTCCGGGCGAGATACTACCCTAATAATAATTTTCTGACTGCTAAGATCGGTCATAATCCATCATATACATGGAGAATCATTCTAGCGGGCAGAAATATTATTACTATGGGTATGCGATGGAACATTGGTAATGGGACGGATGTGTTGGTTTGGAAGGACCCTTGGGTGTCGGATCTTCCCAATTTTAGGATTCTAACACCGCATAGGGCGTGGTCGGACGATCTCCGAGTGAGCGAGCTGATACATGAAGATTATGCGGGATGGAATGTTGCAAGGCTGAGGGAGATGTTCAGCACGAATGAGGTTGCGCGGCACCATGCGCGGACGCGCACGACGACTTGCAGAACACGAAATTTTCAATTTTTTTTGTTTTTTGGCTCTTCCACCTTGTATAGAACTCTAGGATTATAAATAAGACTTGGGGAGCCCATATTTTCGAACACCTTTACTTCTTAGCATTTTTAAACCCTAGTTTTTATTTTTTTCTCTTCCATCCAACATTGGGGATTGCTTGTTTTTCCACCAGAGATATTTTGTGGCTAGATCAAAGTGTAATCTTTCTCCATCTTCTTTATCTGATTTTCAATTGCTTGGTGATTGTTGTTATTACATAATCATATTTATAATTGTTCTCTTCCTCTCAATTGAATTGATGAATCCATCTACAAGTATGAACCAATTTCCTTGTTCTATGATTATGATGATTTGATTCAAACAAACAAGCATGAGTATTGACTAATTGATTTGCTTTCCTGAATAAATTATTTTACTTAATGATTAATTGTCTGATCAACTTTTGATTATTTTGAGAGAATAATTGAGATCGAGATAAGATATTATTCCTGGACTAATTTATTCAGGGGGTTAGATATGAATCAAAAATATATTATCTAACTTGATTAATGAAAATAGCAAATTATGTAGGGATAGCTCTAATCTGTGAATACATGAGTTATCAGATCTAGGCATAGTTTTTACCTGTTTGTTATAATTATTAATCACATGATCGATTAGTTGATATTCTGCTTGCAAGTTTGATGAGATGATTCTGAAATCCTAGATCTTTATCCATATCGTTTCACCGGGTTTATTTGTATTTAGTTTTAATTGGTCTTTTATTTATTTTTCCTTAGATAATTAAAGTCACAAGTTTGGTTAGAGTATTTAGGATTTATTTTCTGTTTAATGAGATACATAATAATTATTTGTCGGCTAAGTTTTCCTTGAGAGACGACTTGTGGTTAACTTGCTACCCTACATGATCTCATACTCTTGCGAGCGTCACTAGATTAATTTAGGTGTTTAGCGGTCGAACAGTTACAAATGAGATGAAAAGACCTTTATATACCTGGATAGTAGGCCTCGTAGGAGAAAATGACTCGTGGATCAGATCCGGACCTCCTAGACCGGGTTATTCCAACTGTAGTCCACTAATTAATGAGTAATTAATGGGATTAAATAGTATATAAACTGAATATAATGATAATAAAAGGACACCTTTGCACCATGAGCTTGTAGCTCAAGTTGTATCGTTCACCCTTTATAAGGGTGTTGATCAGAGTTCGAACCCTGTATCTTTCAGTTTATTTAAAATTTATCCCCTCCCCTCAAACCACTACTCCCAACTTATTTAAAGAAAAGGACATTTTTGCCCCCAACAGTTTTTTATTTTTATTTTTCTTACAACACTACAACCTGACCCATACTATTTGGACAAAAATAAAACGATAAGGATAAAATACCGAACATTTCTGAAAAATTAATACATTTACGCTCTTGACCTTTCTTCTGGACATTTGTAGGCTCCCACCAATTTTGCCGAATTTTTTACGTTGTTATTTTCAGGTTGCTTTGAATATGTTTTAAGTATGTTTCATCTAATAAAATTTCAATGAAAATATAAATTTTGCCCATAAAATAATTAATTTTTGTACTCAAAATTTTATAAACAATACAGAATTATACACATAAATTTAATATTAAAACAAAACAAAATGAATATAATAGAAACAACACATGAATAGAAAAACAAAATTCAATTTTTGACCCAATGCATTGAAAACGTCAAAAACACATATAAACAACATAACAATATTAAAAACTATATAGAAACACCCTGAAACAATATAAATACAGGAACAAAAAGAGTTTGAAAATAGGTAGAAAGTTGCAATGAAACATCGAATACAACATGAAAACAATAAAGAAACATCACAACAACATTAAAAACAATATAGAAACAACCTAGAAATAACATAAACCATATATAAAACAACATATGAACAAAAAAGAATGTAAAAAATAGATAAAAGTTGTATCGAAACATCGAAGCAACACAGAAACAAAACAAACAATATAGAAACAAGTAGGAAACAATAGAAATAACATAGAAAACAATCGAGGAACAAAAACAAATCGAAAAAAAAAAGCATAAAAAGATCCAAAAAATGTGCATGAGCGTAAAAATATGCCAAAAAGAACGGAAAACGTATTTAATGTCTTTTCTCTTGAAATGTTGCTCGCTTAAGGGAATAAGAGCTAGCAACTGAAGGTCCGTGACCTTGAGCAACTCTTTATCCTTAGAAAATCTGGGTATTTTTGGAATTAATTCAGAATAGAACACTAGGGGTGGCAATTTTTGACACGACACGATAGCACGACACAAAAACGATACGAAAATAGCGGGTTAGTGTTTAGTCTTATTGTGTTCGTGTGCTTATCGTATCGACACGATAAGAACACGAAAATTTTGTGTCGTGTTCGTGTTTTTATCGTGTTTACACGATAGTGACACGAACACGATAGTGACACGATAATGACATGACACGAACACGATAAGGACACAATAATGACACGTTTACCTGTTAGTGACACGATAATGACACGACACGAACACGATAAGGACAATATAATAACACGTTTACCTGTTAGTGACACGATAATGGCACGATAACATGATATTTTGTATATTTGTGTCGTGTATTTTCGAGTTATATCGTGTAATTTCATATCGTGTATTAACGTGTAAATTATTTTTTTTTGTTTTTGACTTATCGTGTCACTATCGTGTCGTGTCGTATCGTGTCAACACGAAAATTTTCGTGTTCGTGTCGTGTCAGAGCAGATCCTTATCGTGTCGTGTTCGTGTTTGCCCTTATCGTGTCGTGTCGTTATCATGTCGACACAAAACACGACATGATAACACAATTTGACACCCCTATAACACTAGATAAAGTCCCAATGTCTCCAAGCCTATTGCTCTTGGTACTACAGCATTTGCAATTGATGAATTAAAGCAAGGGCACGGCCCAATATGGTGTTGATCTCCATGTTATCTTATTCTCGTTAATTATGTTGTTTAATATGGTCATGGTCCTCATGGACCATTAATCATTTAATTTTTTTAGTACAATGGGATAGTATGAAAAGAAATACATGCACTCATATGACATAAAATTTGATCAATTGCCCTTACAATACAAATCTCACCCAACACAAAATTGATCCCACCATTAATCATTTAATGGATATAGATTGTGATAGGAAATGCATCTACATAAAAATATAATTAAGGTCCCGTTTGCTGTTTGAGACTACTAGAAATATGTCATTAAACATTTAAATTAAATATGATTAATTTACTCCACAAAACTTACTTTTTAACCTACTAAAAGCAATCTCAGCTTTTGAACTTATTTTCTAAACCTTTCCCTTCACCTTTAAATTTTACGAACTCATTTTTTATATGCACGCCACAAGAATCAAACTTTTTGAATAAAGAAAAAGGAAACCACTGTCTTTACAAAATAAAGAGAATAATTAATTAACACCATTTCAATACATAAAACATACTCTAGTAAACTAATTACAAAATGACCTGGACATGCAACAGCTTATACATTTAATACGAGCCGACAAGGGTATCTTAAAAAAAACACCAAGTCCCCCAAATATAGCCAAGTTGATGATCAAACATATAATCATCATTATACTTAACAATAATACCTTTTTCGTTGTTAGTTGAAGATAGAGAAAAACACCTACCAACATGATTAAGGTTTAATTAATGTTGATTAGTTAGACACTAATGGTACGATATGGGGATCCAATCACTCGGGTTTGGGCCAACCCGTGGAGTTTCCTCTCTTTGATGGCCGGATCTTCTAACATGAGAACTTTGTCCTTATCTCTTACACCAACCATGTGCAAGTGTTCATAGTCCTCCCTTTCTTTGCCTTTGAACAATAGCCTTTGCTCTTGGGGCTCCAAGTTTGTCAATAGTGACAAAACAATCTTTAATTCTCCTAAAAGAAACAAAAAAGAAAAACTGATCATTTAGAGAATTAAAATCTTGTAACTCTCACATAAAACGATAAATTCATATGCACTTGTATCACATGTTTTGCAAATTAGATTGAGGGGTTATTTGTAAGATAAATACAAATTTCAGCCGTATATTTGTAATGTTGTAGAAATTGCTAGACGCTAATTCAGCAGCAACCCAACGCCTAGAAATAATACTTTTTTTTTATTTTCTAAATCTATTTTTGGCAGATTTTTGGCAGCATAGGTGGCGCCTATGCCCGATTTTTTGGCCGAGGCGATTTTTCCACCAATTTAGACATAATCACCCCAACCTAGAGGCCCTTAGGCCGCTTTTTACAACATTGGATATTTGTAATTTTAGATGATAACTGAAATTTTTTTTATTAAGCTAAATTTCTAAAGTGGTTTTTGTAATTATCCCAAAAAATATATGAAATAAGAGAAGTAAAGATAAATTACCAAACGTTGAGGTTGCTTGGACTGATAAGTCATGCCACTGTGATACAGTTGAGACTCTAATCGTGATCATAACTTCATCGTTGTTTTCTTTGCTTTCTCTTTTTTGGACAAGCATGCCCCCTGGCCTTAGTTCCCATTTAATCTCACCACCGCCGCTGGCGGCGGCGGCACCACCACCGCCACCACCTAGCTTAGAGCTGCTTCTAGAAAACCTCTTTGACCTTAACTTGATCATTTTTGTTCCTCGTTTTGCTCTCTCTCTCTCTCTCTCTCTCTCTCTCTCTCTCTCTCTCTCTCTCTCTCTCTCTAAAAGTTAGTCTTTAGTAGCAGGGGAGAGAAATAGTAGTAGGACTGGCCAATTATATAGCAGGCGGGAGCTAATATGTGGACAAAATTTCTGAACATTAAAAAAACTAAACCGCCTTAATTTTGCATAATCCTTTTATTAATTAATTGTACTAAGAAGATTAATTATAATTTGAAGAGCCCTTGATATTGTGACACGTGGAATATTGGAGGAATTCCTTGCGTGATTTTGTGGGGGGTTAAGGCACATGGGGGGGGTTGGTTGGTTAGTTACACGCTTTTGCTTAATTAACGGGCCTAAGAATTTCCCCACATCCTATAGTCGGTCGATAAATTTATTCAAATTTAAATTCTTTGGTGCGTTTAATTATTTTTTTAGTTTGATTGACTTGCTCAAAAAAAAAATGATTTTGGGTTGTTTTTCCATAAATTTATGTAGATAATGTATAAGGGTAGAACTAATTAATGTCATAAAAGAGTTTTTCAATGATTTCTTCTTTTTTTTATTTTGTTATTGATTCAAACCGTAGTTAAAGATAGTACAAATAAATAAAATCTTTAGTTGGCACCAGACACAAAATTGGAGCAGATACAAGATGGTCGCGTGTTACTGGACGAGCAGACTCAAGTTCGAATCATATCCTAATTCCGCATAAATTCCATTTTCTATTTCCTCCCTTAAAAAGAATATTATAATTGATTTTTTCGGTTAAGACTACTTTATTTGTGATTTTATTAATTTATTCATCTAATATTATTTGGTGATCGTTAGAGTGTCTTATTCTTTAGATTTGTTTTGGGGTGGTTGGATAATCCTGAGGGTATCTAACCATGTGTTACAAGAAATTAAATTTCTCATTCATACTCATCCTCATTTACGTAATTTAGGTGCAAAATTTAATTTCAATGAATTCTATATGTTTCCCTTAATTAAAATGTTTTCTTTCACACGAAATTGGGGAATTAGAAGGTGGGCCCATTTTAATCAGCCAATATTTTTCCCTGAAGCAACCGCAAATTGATTACTTTGATAATGCTTTAGAGCTCAAAATTAGTTATTTACAGCCAGCCAGCTTCTCATCCTCCTAATAATTTATTTATTTTATTTATTTATTTTGCAAAAATAAATAAATAAAAGAAAAATCTCTCTAATCTTGGGTGTATTTTAGAGCATTTCACCTATTTATGTTAGAAATATTAAATATTAAATGGTTTACATCTCTAATAGCTTAAATTTTTAGATGAAGTGATCATTCAATATGGACAGAGACTGACCAAACAAAAGACCCTGATGTGTCGAATCTCATTGCCACCCAGTCCTGCATTCGAATATCACGACCACCAATTAAAATGTTCCACATTCAAGACTTAATAAAAATTAGCATGCACTTTAGGGGGTATATTAGAATTGTTAAAGATTAAATGGTTTACCTCTCTAAGATTTTAATAACTTAAACTTTTAGATGAGGTGGTCAGTTAATAATTTAAATCTGCATTTAGAATTAATCATATACACAAAGTCATGTTATTTAAACATGATGCAAAATAAAACGTTCGATTCAAGAAAGTTTAAACATACCAATACTATGTAGGATTAGGGGCGTAAAACGAATCGAGTCGACCCGAATATAATACTGTTCAAATTTTTTCTGAATTTTTATCGAGCTTCAAAAATTGTGTTTGAGCTTGGTTTGATTATTAATCAAGTCAATCTTGAACGAGCTCTAGTCGAGCCGAACACGAATCGAGCTCTAGTCGAGCCGAACATGAATCGAGCTCTAGAAGCTTGCAATTGTTAATTTTTTACTAATAGAGCTGAGCCCAAGCCGAACTTTATATTTTATGGAATGGATTTTTTTTCAAGCTTGGACATTGTTATATTAATGAATCAAACTCAAACGCAATTTTGACGATCGATCTCGAGTCAAGTATCGAGTAGTTTAGTTTTTTCACATACGATTGCACGCAAATTCGACAAATACATATAGTTTATCGAAATGGTTAAAATTCGACAAATACTTATAGTTTGTCGAAATAGTTATAGATCAGCAATCTAATCATGAAAAACATAAATTATCCAAGAAAGCAAAGGGAGAAGAAATACAAAAAAAAAAAGAAGAAAAGATTCTGAGGGTTTTGTCTCACAAGTGACAACCCCACATGTATATAGGTGAAGGGGACTAATGATATTGTGTTCAATAATTTCAGAAGTTTTTCTTTGGGTTTGAGTGAACTCCAAAGGAGCCATACTCACATGTCCCATATATGGATTTGCTATGTCCCCAAAGGGGCCTTTTACAACACAAAAGGTGTCGGCCAATTATTCATAATTAATACCTGTTTCTTTTGTAATAATAGAGGAGATTATTTTGAATTTCTTTATTTTGATTTGATATCAACTTACATTTCTTTTTTTTTTTAAATGCGAAAAACTTATATTTCATTTTATATATGCACATTAAGTGTATATTATTCAGAGTTTCACATTAAATGTTAATTTATATATTATTTGATTTGGGTGAATAAATTAGATGTACTTCGGTTCGGGACGCTTCGTCTCGAGTCTAGGTACTTTTGGTTCGAATCCTGTAAAAGAGTGAACGTAAGGCTAGTGGAATGGTCCCCATCTAAGACCCTCTGATGCTTAAGTCAGATACAGGTGTAAGGTTACTAATAAACTGAAAAAAGAGGTGACTAGCAATAAATGAGATACATGTAAAGACAAAAAAGTGGAGTAGGTTTTGACTTAATAGGTCGCAATTAAGTCGCATTTACCTAGCACCATGTGTCGACCTCGCCTTGGTCTACCAGTCATGATGCAGCGATTTAACGGGTCGGGTCAATTAGGCGACCCGAACCGCCACCTTGGGTCGGGTCATGGCCCGAATTCCAAAAGTCGTGGATCCTAGCTTCTTTCAGTTGTTTTGCCTATGGGCGAGGGTATTTAGGTAATTTTGGTTAGATGTATATCATTATTATTGTTGTTGTTGGTAAAGATTGATTAATTAAGCTATTCATATTATTTTGATGATTATTAATTATGGGACTGTGGGAAATGAGTTAGGAAAACGAAATTAGGTGAATTTAGGTCAGATTAATTCCATAAAAAGATGTAACAAGTTAGGTCAGATTTTTAATCATCATTTGGACATTAGATCAAAATCATTTTCCAATATTGATTTGTGCCACCAGAATCCATGCACATGTGCTCATATGCTTTATGGTTTAATTTACAATACGCTCGTCCTATCCTAAATTAAGATTTTGACTGACATGACTAACCAAAATTATTGGTCATTGGGGACTAAATTAGAGTCATCAGGACTAATCTTATCCAATTATGAAGATTAAAATGTATATTGTTTCAAGGTTCAAGTAACACGGCAAAAGTCTCAAATCCTAAAACTAGATTCATTAATCTAGATAATTCTAGATAAGTTAATTTATGCAAGAATCTATCCTGAAATTGTTAAAACAATTAGACCCTAGACTTGTATCTTCCTAATAGTTGGTAAATGAATTTTAAAAAAAAAATCATTTTTTTAGAATAAAAAATTATATACATGTATAACATATTTCTCATAAACTATTTGACGATTTCAAAATTATCAAGTGCAAGCGACAATAATTAGCTGATTTTATGAACTAAAGTAGGGGTGGCAATTCGTGCCGTATTCGGGTTTGATTGTCGAGTCGAGATATAATAATAATGTTATTAGTGTCAGATTTCTCAACTCCAACCCGATCTATTTAGTTATTCATGTCAAATTTCTCAACTCCTAACCCGACCTTTTTATTATTCGTGTGATTTGGGTTGGAAATTTTGGTTTTGATAAAGTGGGTGTCGATCCGATTTTGACCAAATTTTTGGTGGCTAAATATTTAATTATGGAGGAATTAAATTATATATAATTAATCTACGTTCCGAGTAGATGTTCGTAGTATTTTTTATTTCTCAAAACTGAATTTCGATGAGTGAGAAATTAATACACGAAGGTAGCCACATAAATGGGCATTATGTAAAGGGAGATGAAAGGTTTTTGCCTTATCCCACATTGAATACAAATCATTGTTTATCCTAGTTTATTTACTAGAAGATGTTATATGTTGTATAAATTATAACACAAGTGGATAATCACAAGTGGGCCACACGCACGCGCCCGCTCGGCCCGGTCTAGGCCGGGTCCAGGTCCACTAAAGTTTTGCCATTCGAAAATGGGCTTGACCCAGATTCAAGTGATTGTTGAAACCCAATGAATGTGGACATTGTAGGTGTCCAGATTCGTGTGATTGTTGGAGTTGTAACTCCTGCAGTGGTGGTCACCTGAAGTTAGCCCACTACCTGACTGTTATGCAGTAGTGGGATGTAACACCTTGGCTGTTACAAGTGATTTAATGCCCACTACCCAGTTTTTTCTCCTGCAGGTGGAATGGTTGGCTATTTACACATGGTTGTGCATTGCAATTTAATACACTGAATTCTTTCTTCATAAAAAAGCATACACTCATCTTCTGCATTCTGCTCTAAGTCCAACAACCAGTTTTTAGCACATTTCTAGTTCGAAGGAGCTTCTGTGTTAGGGGTGCTACTACACAGAAGACGTAGGTCGTTTCATCTTTGGAAGCAATACGTGGGGACCGTGAGCACTAGCCGGGACGTAATTGCTTTGCACAAAGAGATTCTTCTCGACTCGGCTTTCTGAAAGTTTTATTGAAGAAGTTGTAATAGCTAGTTCTTTTCTTGTAATCTTCTGTTTCTGTAATTTGCCATTTTGAAGGCATTCCCGATTCTGTACCATTGTAATCAACAATCGCAAAGCAATTATCGAACTTCACGATGGCAAGCTCAAGCAGAACCCCGATCATCCCTCCTGCTCAAGCTGAGAAACCCAAAAATTTCATGGGTTTCGACTTCAAGAGGTGGAAGCAAAAAATGTTGTTTTACCTAACTACCCTGGGTGTGGCGAAATATCTGACCAAGAACGCTCCTGTTGTTGCTGAGAACGAAACGAATGCTAAAAAACGTGTTGCGTTTGATACATGGGGCCAAGGTGATTTCCTGTGCCGTGACTATGTCCTAAACGGACTTAGTGATGCACTTTACAGTGTGTATTGTGCTGTGAAATCCTCCAAAGAATTGTGGGATTCTTTGGAGAAGAAGTACAAAACCGAGGATGCCGGCACAAATAAATTTATTGTCGGTAAGTTCTTGGATTTTGTGATGGTTGATTCTAAAACCATTATAGAACAAGTTCAGAAGTTCCAATTGATCCTACATGAAATCTCTGCCGAGAGAATGGCTTTGCTGGAAGCATTCCAAGTGGCCGCCTTGATTGAGAAATTGCCCCCTAGTTGGAGGGATTTCAAGAATTATCTCAAACATAAGCGAAAGGAGATGGGACTAGAGGATCTGATTGTCAAACTCAGAATTGAGGAAGACAATAGGAGGATTGACTCCAAGCTTGTCCCTATGGAGTCAAAAGCCAAATTGATGGATCATGACTCGTCAAGTAATTCGAAGAAAAGGCCTAACGATAAAGGCAAGAAACCGACAGCTGGAAAATTCCAAGGAGCTTGCTACAACCGTGGCAAACTGAATCATATGGCGAAGGACTGCCGTCAGCCAAAAAAAAAGAAAACAAAACCGCAGTCCAATGCGAATGTGGTTGAAGAAAGGGAGCTGACAGACGTTGACATGTTGGCGGTTGTGTTTGAAGCCAATTTGGTGGATAACCCAAAAGAATGGTTTGTGGATACCGGTGCCACTTGCCATGTCTGTTCTGATCAGGATGCATTCTCTTCTTACATCCCATCGATCGGAAGGAATCTCCATATGGGAAATCACGTCTCTTCTGATGTTGCTGGCGTTGGAACGGTGGTGCTAAAGCTTACTTCGGGAAAGGAGTTGAAGCTGAAGGATGCGCTGCATGTCCCAGACATCCGCAAAAATCTGGTTTCGGATTCGCTGCTGGTCAACCATGGGTTTAGACTAGTTTTTGAGTCTGAAAAGTTTGTACTTAGCAAATTTGGACAGTTCCTTGGTAGGGGTTATCTAGACAAATGACTGTTCAAAATGAATGTATGACTGTACACCGTTTTGGTGAGAATATGAATAAGAATGAATCTTCTTCTATTTTATATTACTGAGTGCTCTAATTTATGGAATATTAGTTAGGACATGTAAATCTGAATGCTAAAAGATTGGTAAATTTAGAATTAATTAATTTACCTAAAGTAAACTCACAAAGAAAATGTGAAGTTTGTGTGGAAGCTAAAATGGCTAAATTACCGTTTCATTCGGTTGAAAGGAGCCCTTCACCTTTAGAGTTGATACACACTGATGTGTGTGATCTAAAATTTGTGCAAACTAAAGGTGGTAAAAAATGGTTCATCACATTTATTGATGATTGCACAAGGTTTTGCTACTTATACTTGTTAAGAAGCAAAGATGAAGCATTAGAAACTTTTAAGAATTATAAAAATGAAGTTGAAAATCAACTTGGCAGCCAGATTAAAATAATTCGTAGTGATAGAGGTGGCGAATATGTTACACCATTTGAAGAACTATGTACCTAGTCGGGCATAATTCATCAAACAACAGCACCATATTCACCACAGTCTAACGGTGTTGTTGAATGTAAAAACCAAACTCTAAAAGAGATGATGAATGCCATGTTGATAAGTTTCAGATTACCCCAGACTATGTGGGGGGAAGCTGTTTTAACAGCCAACCACATATTGAATAAAATACCACTTAAAGGGAAAGATAAGACACCTTACGAATTGTGGAAAAAACGTAAGCCTTCTTATAAATACCTTAATTGTGGGGGTGTTTGGCTAAGGTAGCAATACCTGAACCAAAACAGGTTAAAAATGGACCAAAGACAGTTGATTGTGTCTTTGTGGGATATGCATACCAAAGTAGTGCATATAGAATTATGATACATAAGTCAGAAAATCTGAAAATGACTGAAGGTACCATAATCGAATCAAGGAATGTTGTATTCTTTGAGGATGTCTACCCTTGTAGAGAAAAGTTAGAAGTATGTACTAATAAAAAAACTCACGAAACTGCAAGTGGTTCAACACGAATTAGTGAAGAACCGAGACGTAGTAAGAGGTCTAAGATGGCTAAGTCTTTTGGGCCAGATTACATAACATTTATGTTAGATGGTGAGCCAAACTCGATTAAAGAGGCTCTAAGTAGTCCAGATGTTCCGCTCTAGCAAGAAGCTATCAATAGTGAAATGGAGTCGATTCTACAGAACTATACTTGAGAGTTGGTTGATCTCCCTGCTGGTCATAAACCTTTAGGATGTAAGTGGATCCTAAAGAAGAAGTATAAAGCAGATGGAACTATTGATAAGTATAAAGCACGGCTTGTAGCCAAAGGCTTTAAACAAAAAGAAGGATATGACTTCTTTGATACCTATTCTCCAGTGACGAGGATTGCGTCTATTCGGGTGCTTCTCGCGATTGTTGTTTTGCACAATCTTGAGATTCATCAGATGGATGTCAAGACGGCGTTTCTGAATGGGGAGATAGATGATAAAATCTACATGGAACAACCTGAAGGGTTTGTTGCGCCCGGTCAAGAAAAGAAGGTGTGCAAGTTAATAAGATCCTTGTACGGACTGAAACAAGCTCCAAAACAATGGCATCTTAAGTTTGACAATACAATGTTGTCAAATGGATTTAAAATCAATGAGTGTGATAAATGCGTATATGTCAAAGGGACATCGGAAGCATTTGTCATAGTTTGTCTATACGCAGACGATTTATTAATCATGGGCAGTAGTCATGATACTATCGTGGAGACTAAAAGAATGTTAAAGAGGAACTTTGACATGAAGGATATGAGGACTGCTGATGTAATCCTTGGGATCAAATCAGCAGAACTCCCGATGGAATTATCTTGTCACAATCTCACTATATGGAGAAAGTGCTCAAGAAATTCAATGCTTTTGATGATTCACCGTCAAAGACCCATTGATTTAAGTATAAATTGGTTGTTAATAAAAGCGAGAACCAGTGGCTCGGATGGAATACTCACGTATAATAAGCGATCGATGTACATCACAAATTGTACACGCCCGGACTTGGCCTACCCCGTAAATATGTTGAGTAGGTTCACGAGCAATCCAAGCCATGAGCATTGGAAAGTGTTAACCAGGGTGTTAAAATACTTGAAGTATACCTTGGATTATGGGCTATACTACTCAAGATATCCAGTTGTACTTGAAGGATATAGTGATGCTAGTTGGATTTCAGATTCGAAAGATTCTTATTCAACTAGTGGATACATATTCACCATTGGAGGTGGTGCGGTATCGTGGAAATCCACGAAGCAAACTTGTATAGCTCAGTCCACCATGGAATCTGAGTTTATAACTTTGTATAAAGCTGGTGAAGAAGCAGAGTGACTTCGAAACTTTCTAGAAGACATTCTATGTTGGAGGAAATATGTGCCTTCTGTGATGATTCAATGTGATAGCCAAGCGGCTATAGGACGGGCACAGAGCGATATATATAACGGTAAGTCTAGACATATTCGTCGAAGACACAATACCGTTAGACAATTGATCTCAAATGGTGTGATGTCAATTGACTACGTAAAGGCAAAAGACAATTTGGCAGATCCTTTGACGAAATGACTGAATCGAGATCAATTGGGTAAATTGCTAGAGGAAATGGGCTTAAAGTCCAAAAAATAAAAATAACCATCATAGTGGTAACCCAACCATGATGACTGGAGATCCCAAGAATTTGGTTCAATGGGAAAACTAAACTATGAAGGTTATGTTGTAACACTTGGAGACAATGTTATAACCCATCCCTATATAGCAATACCAAGTGTTGAAACACCTGCAAAGTTGTGGTGATGCTAAGTCATTTGACTTTTAATGATTCCTACACCTCGTTGAGGTTGAGTATGGCAGGATACTCGGATAGGAGATCACCTATATAAGTGAGAATGCGGGCCGCTTCAAAGTAACACTTATGAATCCAAAGTGGTGTCCATGGCCGAAACGGACACAAAACGTGAAAACAGAAGGTGTTGAGACCTTATTGTGTTTATATTATTGACTCGGTATACACCGTGGAGGAATAGTTCAAGGCATTGCGTCCACTAAGCCGCCAGTGTACCCGATGAAATTGACTACGGAAGGTTCAAAGTCATAAGCTACCTTTCCGAACGCAATATTGTCACTTGAGGACTGGTTTGCGTGTCTGCATTCATGCATACATTAATTTCCACTCATGTGGGGGATTGTTGGAAATTTTGGTTTTGATAAAGTGGGTGCCGACCCGACTTTGACCAAATTTCCGGTAGCTAAATATTTAATTATGGAGGATTTAAATTATATATATTTAATCTACGTTCCGAGTAGATATTCGTAGTATTTTTTATTTCTCAAAATCGAATTTTGGTGAGTGAGAAATTAATACACGAAGGTAGCCACATAAATGAACATTTTGTAAAGATTATGTAAATGGAGATGAAAGGTTTTTGCCTTATCCCACATGGAATACAAATCATTGTTTATCCTAGTTTATTTACTAGAAGATGTTATATGTTGTATAAACTATAACACAAATGGATGATCACAAATGGGCCACACGCGCGCACCTGCCCGGCCCGGCCTGGGCCTGGGCCAGGGCCTGGCCTGGGCTTGGGCCTTGGGCTGGCCCAGCCCTATTGGGCTCGGGTCCAGGTCCACTAAAATTTTGCCACTCGAAAATGGGCTTGGCCCAGATTCAAGTGATTGTTGGACTGTTGAAGCCCAATGAATCTGGACATTGTAGGTGTCCAGATTCGTGTCACTGTTGGAGTTGTAACTCCTGCAGTGGTGGTCACCTGAAGTTAGCCCACTACCTGACTGTTATGTAGTAGTGGGATGTAACACCTTGGCTGTTACAAGTGATCTAATGCCCACTACCCAGTTTTTTCTCCTGCAGGTGGAATGGTTGGCTATTTATACATGGTTGTGCATTGCAGTTTAATACACTGAATTCTTTCTCCATAAAAAAGCATACACTCATCTTCTGCATTATGCACTAAGTCCAGCAACCAGTCTTCAGCACATTTCTAGTTCGAAGGAGCTTCTGTGTTAGTAGTGCTACTACACAGAAGACGTAAGCCGTTTCATCTTTGGAAGCAATACGTCAGACCGTGAGCACTAGCCGGGACGTAATTGCTTTGCGGAAAGAGATTCTTCTCGACTCGACTTTCTGAAAGTTATATTGAAGAAGTTGTAATAGCTAGTTCTTTTCTTGTAATCTTCTGTTTCTGTAATTTGTCATTTTGAAAGCATTCCCGATTCTGTACCATTGTAATCAACAATTTATGTCGACAAAAAATAACCTATATATTTTAAAAATCTAAATAACTCATTATATAGGTTATATGGGTTGTATGAGTTCAATATGAGAATTATGTTTCATACATTTGATAATATTTAATATTCAATTATTATACTAATAACATATTCAATCAATTAAAAATATTATAAAATGCAACATAATAACAATATAATCGGGTCAAATGGGTAATTCGTGCTCTTTCATATTAACCCTAACTCGATGTGTATTATTATTCATGTTAATCTGGTTCGACCCAATTATGACCCCAACTTGCTTATAACATATTATGTTCGTGTTGTGTTTTTGTATCATTTCAGTAGAGGCATCAACGGGCCGGGCCGGCACGCCGGGCCAAACAAAAAAATTAGGCCAGTTGTGCCGGGCCAAACAGTATTTGAACCTCCATTTCTGGGGCCCAGCCCACGAAAATGCACTAAAAAAATCGGGCCACTAGGGCCGGCCAATTTTTCGGGCCTAACTGACCGGGCCAAAAAAGCCCAACTCATTTCGGGCCTCTAAAATTAGAGCCCAGTCCGGTGCTTTTATCGGGCTGATCGGGCCAGCCCATCGGGCCGGGCCGAAATTCACAGCTCTACATTTCAGCAATTGCCACCTGTAAACTAATGTAATATCACTGAACTGGTGGGTGATGGGTAAATGTGTTATACTGTTATATGACTTTTTAACCCTGAAAAAATATACTAGAACCTCGATAATTTAATATTCGATTAATTTTAATAACATTTTTTTGATCGGTCCCGACTCGCGGAGAACGTGCTAAATAATTCTTTGTTAAATTTATAAGATAATACATATACGAGAATTCATATAGGTACCATGCAATTTATATATTAATAAATTCATATTTACATTTATGATTAATCTATAAATATTTCATAAAAAATGATTCAATTGTTATTTGTTATTTGTTGAAATTGATGTTACATAGAATCTGTTCTCATATCTTATTTTTGTCAAGTTAATAAGAAATTTTAATATGGTTTTCTTGCATCTCAATAAAAAATTACTCAATGTCATTGTTGTTAAACTTCCCTTTGAGAAGGGGAACACAATAGATTTATTAGTTTCAACTTCACAATTCATATATCGCCCTCGATTAACTGCTCGTTGGTCAGCAACTATGCAGTTTTAGTATCTATGCAGTTGTATAATACCTGCATTGCAAGGTTGAATTTTTTGATGATTTGTTTGTTGGCAAGAAAAAATTCAATTGTTTGCAGTCATTCGATGGTTTTAAGAAGAACATGATAATTATCTACAAACAAGTTATTTAATTTCTAGCTACGACCCATGATTTGATAAATTAATAGATTATTAATTTATTAATTATTAAATATCTCACTAAATTAGTATATTCTAACCGTCCCGATATTATTAATTTATAGAGATTTAACTGTACATATGTTCTTCAAAAATAGTTTCATTCCTTTGCACGAATTACAGTTCAACTCTATATCAGGATTTGGGTCGACCTGATCCCAAATCTTTTGAATGATGTACTTGTACATGTAGCAAAGTGCGATTAATTGCCGCTACTTAACTAAGATTTATGTGTCTTACATGTTACATGTGACTCAACACCTACATGGCTACAATTACACGCTAAGTTCTACACTAAACGAGTTATGTGGCTTTTGGTTTCCCACTCATATTCATATACAACTAATTCCTTTTCAAACTCGATCAGATTTTAAATGTCGAAGGCTTTTACATGGGTCCGTTCCAACCACCCTAACTTATATATATATATATATATGAATTTGAGTCCAATGGGAGATAATAGGGGAGATGACACACGTACTGGTATGGGATCGACCTGGGTCAATTGTCTTTCCACTGGAGCACAAGGTTGATCCCAACCACCCTAACTTATATCCTATTACAAATTAACTTTGTGACTCAATATTTAAGCTCAATATAATCGTACATAATTCGAGCTCAATCCAAACTTCCAACAAAGGTAGATCATACAAATGAATTGTTATGATTTGGTGCTACTAGGACAAAGGAAAATATATACGAATCCATGCATTATTCAAGAAGCACATTATTATATATGAGAAACATAGCCTGAAGGCTGAAAATGCAAGTTTTTTTTTTTTTGTTGATAACTCAGCTTCCAGGCTTACGCCTGACTATGCCTGAGGACAACAGACTCCGCTCCTCATTCATTGCCGCCAAGGTAAAACGCGGGATGTGCACGATCGACCGTGTGTTTTGACAGTGGTCTGGCGACGTACAACAGATCCTCCAGGTAAAGAGAACAAATTATGTTCGACCCCAATCTACTAATAACGATCTCTCCCGAATCGAACCCACACGGATGCTATTCAAGAGATGAGTTCCCACGAAATCTTCACCACTCGCATATGCCCTTGGGAGCAATTTGATGGAGTAGGGATATGAACCCTGACCTCCACCCCACAAACAATTTGATGGAGCAGGGATTTGAACCCCTGACCTCCATCCCACAATTGCTTGTGGTGGCCAGGTGGGCTAAGCCATCTGGTTTGAAAATGCAAGTTATATGTAGTGACAATTGACAAATAAGGTCCATAACTAGTAAAGAAATGATAGTATTGCAGCTTTGATCAGGAGGCATGCGAGGGCTAAAAGCACAAGATAGATCCTTTCACGCCTTTCATAAGATTGGCATTTCTTGGCCTGCAATTCTAAAGATTTTGTGAGAGATCCTATGGAATTTTTCTTTTTTCTTTTTACATTAATATGGGATAAATATATAATGTGAAGGAACATTGAAATTCAGTTCAAATTTTAACTTCTTTTAATTTTGATCATTTAATTACAAAATTGACTAACATTTTATAAGCTTTATCCATTTTATTTTATTCGAATGTTTCAACAACTTATTTCTAAATAACATAAGAACTTATACGCTTTTTCAAATCGAATTTGATATGTGTGCGGGTCAAAGCTCACTGTCCTATGTAGAAGTTGTTCCAAGGTTTTTGGTGGGTTCCATGTTTTATTCGTGCATCCTTAAATTAGGATAGGAAACGTGGTTAAAGTGTAGACTTTGTCGACTATTAATTGTATGGGATATTGGGAAAGTTGATTTGGAAAGCAAATGGGTTCTTGAGAAAAGTGTTGGTGACTCGTGATATGGGCAAAGAGGCAATTTACATGTAATACTCTGCTATTCATCACGGTTTTTAAAATTTGGCCGATGAAATCTTCAAAAATAAATGGCGTTTTTTATTCTATTTTCTTTAAATCAATCATTCTATTTCATACAGTCGAAGAACATTACATTTGATAACATAATCAAAATTGTAAGACATATAAAATTATAAACATGTACAAATCTATAATATAGAAATAGTTTAAACATATACATATATAATTGATTCAGTAAAATCAAAAAATCGCAAAAGCGCGCGTCTGTCACTAGTCTTCGGTGATGAGTCATATGAATTTTTGCACAAAATTCTACAATGTGAAACTGAAAAGCGTCACAATGACAATCTTTTGAATGAAGTACAACCATTGGAATAAAACACCACTTATTAAAAGAAAAAAACTCCATTTATCAAGGGACATGAACTCCTATGGGAAAGACTTCGATAGTTATCATAAAAGGAGAAAGATAAACAAATAATAAAAAAATAAGTAAATCAATATTTCTTCCCACATCCTCCCATGGTGGGAAGATGAGATAAGAAAAGAAAAAAGTAAGGCGACTAAAATTTTGCTAGAGAGAATTTTTATGGTCCTAAACTCCTAATATTTCTATTGTTTCTATATTAATGTGTGATTGATAAATGGGATTTTGAGTTAGTGTTTATATATGATGGATGAAAATGGTAATTCTCCTATTTAATATCCATCAAAAGATCTATCAGGAAATACCCATTTTATAAGAGGAGACACGGATCTTGACCCGCCCAAATAGATCAGTTGATTGTGATTTCTTAGAAGCACATTAGATCTAGCTGACAATAGTACACTGGATGCTTTAGGATGATGTCATGTGTCATCATTAGATTTATCACATGTGCCAAGATAATTTATAAATAGAGTGTTACAAAGTATTCACTATAGTTATAATAATTAACTTTTTACTTCTTACACTTGCTAGTTTTTACCTTAAGATCTCGATCTGACTTAAGCATCAGAGAGTGTTAGATGGGGACGACCCCTACTAGCTTGATGTGCTCTATTTAGCAGGTTTCCTTTCTATAACCAAATGGCCTATTTGACCCCGATACGAAGGTAATCATTGATCAAAATCAATATATATGTATTTGAGTGAAGCTCAGACCGTTTATAATATAGAACCGTAGAGCCGTAATAGCTTTTAGGCTATTGAGGTGGCTCCCTAGGGTCCCCATATTAGTGAATTTATGTTAAGGTCCCAAATATAGTGAACTTAATAGTTTTATTAATTTAGTTATATATGTGTGTATATTCGACTCAAGATTCTTCTCATATTAAATATATATATATATATATGGATTGGTTCAAATGAGACCACATCCCCTAAATGATACAATAGGGACTTTTATGTTAGTCCAAGTGGCTACGGTAATCTAGAGGGGGATTGAATAGATTATGCCGATTTTTCGATTTGTGCCTGCTTTTTTGAATATAGAAACAATAGCAAGAATGTAAGTGCGGGAAAATAAACAACACTCGATGATTTATAGAAGTTCAATCCACCTAGGGTCTAATCTTCTATCACCCCGGTATATATCCGAAGTGGATTTCAAAAAAGAAAAAGAAATTTTATTAATAGATACCAAAGCTATTACACCTTCACCTTGAAGAGTACCACACTATTCTTACAACACCACCAAGAAGATTACCACAATCTTCTTTCACCTATGAAGAGTACCATACTCTTCAACACCTAAAATCACCCAAGTGTGCTCTTACCATAAGCACACTAACAAGGATATCTTGTTTTGGATGATTGAAACAAATTCAAGATTACAACTCGATAGAAGTATACAACTTTGAAGTGCAAGTGTAATCAAGAATAAAGCCTAGTACTCAAGATGTGCAAGTGAACGACTTAAGCTAAATACAACAAGAATATGAAAGTGAAGAACAAGAGTTTTGCTTGTGTTTGTATTGCTTGTGTTGTTGTATCTTATTGCTTCAATCCTTCATCTATTTATAGGAGAGGTCTTGGTTTTAATTTTCAGACATAGGCTCCTCTTTGGAGATTGAAATCAACAAAAAAAATGCAAATTAAATGGAGATTATAGCTGTTAGAAGTCAATCCCTTAAACTCATGAAAAGTTGTCTGCTGCTCAACGGATAGTTCGCTGATACAATATTAGGTCGATCGGTTGACCATAAACAAGAAATTCAAATTAATACTTGAAAAACACCCTGTTGGACCGGTCAAGGAAGTGCTGGACCGGTCGACCAGAGGTTCGACCAGTTGGCCCCCTGTTGGACCGGTCCAACACCCTTGAATTTCAATACATAAAGTTCTATAATACATTTTGAACTTCAGGCACCGGTCGACCTATGTCAACCAGTCGACCTCAACCCAAATTTCTTCCATCTCTTTTTTATTTCAGAAATTAAACTTTTAGGTACGGGTTGCCCTCTAGGGCGACCGATTGACCACGAAACGGAAGTGTTGTCCAATTTTTGTCAAAAATAAACTTCAAGAAATACTTCGAATAAATAGTAAAAATATTTTAAATCGATTAAGATTATTTGGACAACATTTAGGGACATTGTTTTGGTGAAAATCTCAGTTAAATAAAATCATCAAAATTACGATAAAAATATTTATCTAACATTTTATTGTCCATTGATTTAAAATTTTCAATGGTCCAAATTTCATCTCATTTTTAGGATAGTTGAGAGATTGACGCTGTAACTAAGGGTAATTGGGTAAATTCATTTTTTCCATAAATTTTATTAAGGGTATTAATGTAATTCAATATTTAGTTTTAAGGTAAAAAATCTTACCATATTTGTTTCCCGCGATTTAAGGGTGTCAGTTTTCTTTTGAAAGTTCACGTCTTCTCAGTTTCTTCTCTGATATTCTTCATGCTGATTTATACAATCCTTTCAATCTTTTGTTGCTGAAGAAAAACCCTCTTGAACTGCTCATTATTTGTGGAAGTGACTGAAGTCGTTCGAAAGAGTTTCTCTAGGAGTAAATATCAAAGGTACGTCTGTTTGTGTTTAGGTTTTGATTTTGTTGTAATTCTTTTTTTCCTCTTTCGTTCACAGATTCAACTTTTTTGTCTGGTTCAATGTTCTCCCTTTCTTGTTTTGAAATATTAAACTGGATTTTTGTTATTTTAAATTTATGTTGCTATGTCTTGAGTTTTGTTTTTTTTTTGTTATGAAATTTAAACTTTGGATTCAAAATATCATAAGGTTATAGTCAAAGGTGTGTTTTCAGGTACATGAACTATATAAGGCCTGGAAATTTCATTTTGGTCCTCAAGTTTAGTATTTTATACTTTGGTCCCTCAAGTTTAGTAAAATTGTTTTCTTAGATTAAAACACTTGATTTTTGAAATACCTTTAAAATATGTATTTTCAAGTCCCTATTTAAAATTTCAAAATTTTAAATGTAGGGCTGGTACAGTTTCGAATTTGGCACTTTAACCCTTAAACTCCAAAATTTTACAAACTAGTCCTTGGGCTTCCAAGGGTTGATTTATTTATCTCCAAACTTTTGAAACTTTATTAAAATGTCTAAATATAATTTTTGAACCTGAGTACAGTCCCAAATTTTGAAATTTGCATAGAGGTCTCTTAGGTTTTATTTTCTTGCAATTAAGTCCACCAATTTGCCATTTTTGCATTTTAAGTCCAAAAATTCAAATTTAATCAATTAAGCTCGACTTTTCCAGGTTATAAGGCAAATAATACATGAATAAAAGGTTCATGAACATGCATATACATCTCATCCAAGAACTCATCAAATAAAGCAATAAATTGTACATGCATGCACCAAAATTGCAATAAATAATTATGTGGGTTAGTTTTTCAATCTATTCGTATTGTTGATATCTGGAATTTTTATGAAGTTATAAGTAGTCGGTTACTGTAAACTGAATATATATGATTGCATATTTAAGTATTTTCTTATGTATATTTATGGTTATAAGGATCTATAAGGATAAACTCTGTCTTTTTCTTGAATATCCCAACTTTTTTTGATATTCTATTATGATATTTTTATAAGGATAGATACTGTATTTTTTCGGGGGCAGGGGGTCATTTTTAAGTTCTGAACTTTGGAAATTTTTACGTGGGAGACATAAATCGAAAACAAAGCATGGAGGAAGAATGTGTAGTTATGATTTATAATGTTAATTTTTTATCCTGAATATTGCATGTTTAGATTAATTATATTGCATATTTATATCATATTTATTGAATATTGTGATTTTTGGTTAATAGAGTGTAGTGTTATTATAATGTTTGAGTGCACCGTATAATTAGTTTGTTTAATGTGAATATTTAGTTCATACATATTGTAAATAGTTTTTCTTGAAGGCTATAGACTTCAAATTTATTAGTTATATTCTACTGTATATTTACCCATTTTTCCATGCATAGTTAGATGAATTTCAATGCATAATTAATATGATTATTATGCATAAATAGAATATATATATATGATGCAGTGTGCAAACTATTAATGCAGTGTACTATATATAAATATGCAGTATGAGTTAAATAAACTAGTCTTTTACCCGTGCGATGCACGGGTTTATATCTGTAAGGTCTATGTTTGTACTGTTACATGCACATTTTTCTAATACTTATGTGGATTATATCACCTGCATTTAGGGATGGGGAACCATCCCCATTGGTAACTGAATAGAATGGGACGGGAAATCCCTAGTTAATTCGAGGATGGGAACGAGATGGGGATTCTCTGCTTCTCTAGAATTAGATAGATGGTATTTATATCCCCATCCTTCTTCCCCGTTCGGATTAGATAAAATGGGGATTCTCCGTTCCCATCTCCATTCCCTGAATATGTATATTGTATTTATCTATTATTAATATTTATTTTATTTTATTAATTCTAAAAATTAAACCAATAATCTTTACAATTTTACTTGTTCTTATTCTTTATTTTACAAATTATGGATTTCTGTTATCTATGTTTTTAAAAAGAAATAGTGATTAAGTAATTTTCAAAAATAATTAAAATATAAAAATAATTAATTTGATTATAAATCATACGATTAAACAATAAAAAATAAATTATGATATCTTATAAAAAAATATCTTTAAATCTGAAATATTTGGTTGTGTGAGTATAAATTGTATCTATTTAGAAAACATGTTTATCAATTATCTATAACAATGTAAAAGTTTGAAAAAGTTTTAACTGCCCAATGTCGAATTTTATTAATGCCCCAATGCTGAATATTTAATAAATTGTATTTACAATAAATAATAAATTCATTTCAAATTCTAATATTCTTTGGGGTTTAGAAAACTGAACAACTGTCAAATTTATTAAAGAAATTAAATAAAAACCATGTTTTATATTTAGCAACGCATTTTTAAAGGAAAATGAAACTTTTCCAAAAAAATAAAAACTATTTTATTTTTATATATACACATATATCAAAAAAATTATCAAACAAACAAATTCATAACTAATTCCAAATGTTTATCTTTGAAACTTGAATATCAAAAAATACATTGATAAAAATAAAAAATAATTTCTATTAACACGAAAAGTACGTTAATATAAACTATACATTGATAAATAAAATAAATCTTAATTTTAATCTTATATAAATATATATAATGCTATGTATGGATATATGTGATATATGGATTTTGGATATATATTTTGAGACATTTCTTCAATTAAAATAGAGTCTGTCGGATTTTTAGCGTTTTCTCCATAGTAAAAATATTTTTTAGCCATGTTTTTCAAAAACATGTTTTTTAGCCATTTTTGAGTTCAAATGTCTACTTTACCTTTTTCTGATTTATAGGGACTCGTACATAACTCAGTACCAAGTTACATGACTTGGTACCAAGTTACATGGCTCGATACCGAGTTATATAACCCGATACTGAGACACATAACTAGGTACCATGTTATGTAAATCGGTACTGAGTTAAGGACCACATCAATTTTTTGAAAAATGACCAAGTACTTCACCAGAGAATATATGAAGAGCATGGTCGTCAGTTTTTAGTCAAAATGGCTAAAAAACATGTTTTTGAAAACACATGGCTATTTTTCATTTTCGCAAATCAGAAATGGACAATTTAGCCTATTACCACATTAAAATTAGTATTTTTTTAATTGAATTCAATCAACTTAATTATGATTCTATATAATTATATAAGAAATGGTTTAAGCCTAAATAACAACTACACATATGTCATAAATATCCAAGATACATGAATATATGAATTGATGTCCTGTCACGCCTCAAACGAAAACGCGGCGACGATCCACAACTAAAATACAAGTAAACCAAAAAGTCTAGACAAATATCAACAAAACCCCAAATGAAACAGAGTCAAATAGCAGCGGAAATAAAATACAAGTATGAATTACAACTTACAGTCCAACAAATATCCAAATCTCATCCCAAGTACACAACTAAAGATAACAACTTAATAGTCAAATGGTCCTACGCTCTTAGGGTACATCTTAAAAGGAAAGACAAAAATTAAATAGTCCAATAACAGCAAACAACAGAAGGAAACAAATCCAAAGGCGAAACACGGAGAGATCACTCTGTAGCTTGATCGGCGTCGTCAATGAAATCTTCATCTGGCCGTTAGAAATAGGAGGGGATGAGACAAAAATTCTCAGTGGATGGGGTGAACGTGTGCGAGTGTGGCGATATATATAAATGCAAGAAGACTATTGTATGAAAAATGCGTGAGTCATGATGCGTGTTTCACACATAGTTCACAAGCGACATGATATATATCTAAAATAATATACTTATACAATTTTGATGAAAAAGTTCATGATCACACATGCACTATATGATTCAAGCAAGATGGATAGGATTGCGTACGGAAACGTAACGCCAACCCATGCATGAAAAGTAGCGGTTGCGTACAGATTTGTAGTGCCAACCAAAGTAAATGGGTCCGAATAACTCCAGAATTGTATGGATCAGACAACGATTCCTTCGTTCTTCCTTGTAACTCCCCAAGCAAGATGGTCCAAGACCTGTCACCTTATCGCTCCATAGGTAAAGACAAATCCACAGTAGAGCTAGCTAGGCCCGGATTGTCATAATCATGATTATATCTCAAGTACTACGACCCGTTTCCCTTGGACAAACTCTGTCCCTCAGTTGTGGGATTAGGACGATGGGGCTGGAGAGTGGAATAGCAGTCGATCTACCTACTTCCATTCCCGATGTAGCTATTCTGACTGTGAGCTCGACACACCAAGTTGACTCAGGCAGGAATATAATCATAAGTATAGGATGTCAACCCGGCAGTCGAGTAAATTGATTCGGGAAGCAGTTATAAGAAAGTTAATGAAAATTGCACGTGGCATTTATCGGCACTGGTGGAGTAATTTGGATGCAGATAATTATCGAGAGGATAAATAATCTTCGATAACTTGAAGAATTGGATGGGACATAAGTCCCGTTGTAGATTCGGAATCGCAAGACAAGGAAGTCGCCCCGCGAACGCGTATTAATCGGTCAAGGCGATCCGATAAGTCAAGGGAGTGTTAAGAAAATGAAATATTATAAATATTAATTATAAGTCAAAGGTTCCAGGGCTGTACTAAAAGAAAATAATTAAGTTGATGTCTTTGTTAAAAGAAGATTTTACAATTAGCTCCGTTTTGTAAAAATAAGTATTTTTGGGGTTTAAAATTGAATAAGTTTTTGTCTCGACCTCGAAAAAATATAAGGTCAATTTTTAATTCTCCAAATTGTTCAGAGATTCAGGTTTTTAAAGTTTGGTTTGAGTTTTTGGAAAATTCTCATTTTGGCCCTAAATTTGTTAAAATTGTCATTTCGGGCCCTGAGATTAAAATAATCGGATCTCACAAAACGAAAGGGTTTTTAATATGATTCTAATTGTAAAATGTCACTAAGGACAGTAGGTTATTGAGACAAAAGTAGTTTTTAAAAGAGGTAAGTATAGGTCAGTTAACTTTTAAAAATTCCATTTTAGTCCCATTTTTGAATAATTGCCTTTAAGGCTTTTAAGGGGTCCAATTGTTATGAAATTTAAACTTTGGGTTCAAAATATCATAAGGTTATAGTCAAAGGTGTGTTTTCAGGTACATGAACTATATAAGTCCTGAAAATTTCATTTTGGTCCTCAAGTTTAGTATTTTATACTTTGGTCCCTCAAGTTTAGTAAAATTGTTTTCTTAGATTAAAACACTTGATTTTTGAAATACCTTTAAAATATGTATTTTCAAGTCCCTAAAATTTAAAATTTCAAAATTTTAAATGTAGGGCTGGTACAGTTTCGAATTTGGCACTTTAACCCTTAAACTCCAAAATTTTACAAACTAGTCCTTGGGCTTCCAAGGGTTGATTTTATTTATCTCCAAACTTTTAAAACTTTATTAAAATGTCTAAATATAATTTTTGAACCTGAGTACAGTCCCAAATTTTGAAATTTGCAGAGAGGTCTTTTAAGTTTTATTTTCTTACAATTAAGTCCACCAATTTGCCATTTTTGCATTTTAAGTCCAAAAATTCAAATTTAATCAATTAAGCTCGACTTTTCCAGGTTATAAGGCAAATAATACATGAATAAAAGGTTCATGAACATGCATATACATCTCATCCAAGAATTCATCAAATAAAGTAATAAATTGTACATGCATGCACCAAAATTGCAATAAATAATATTTTTGAGCAACACTTGAGAATTTTTGGAATTTAACACTTGAAATGAACATGCAATACATTATATATATATATATATATATATCTCAAGCTCTCAAAAAAAGACTACATACATTTTAAAGAAAAACAATTAGGAGGTTGAAAGTTTTTTTGCACCCAACTTAAAATTTGGATTGTTGGTGAAAAAAAGGAAGAAATCACAACTTGAATTAAGCTCACTTAGGTCAGCCCCTAAGTTAAGAATATAAAAAAAAGAGTTAGAAAAATGAAGGATTGAATTAAGAAAAACGAAGAAGGTAAAGAAGATAGCAAATACTACATTTACCTTGTGTAGTGGTCAATGTGAGTCAAGTAGAAGCTTCAAAATTGAAGTTCTTGCTCACCCTCAAAGAAATCTTCTAAGGTCAGCCCCTATTACTAAAAAATAAGAATAGGGTGTCAAAATTTGAAAATAAAAAGAAGAAGAAGAAAAGATGTACTATAACCCACTTTCTTACCTTGTAGTCCAATTCTTCACTAAATCTTGAGGTCCTTGTCATGATGATTACAAGGATCTAATATCTTCAAGTGGTCTCTAAGTATACCTCAAACCAAAAATTAAACTTAAATTATGAGCTGAAGAGAATAAGCTAGATGATATCAAAAATGGATTGAAGAAGAAAATTTTCTTACCTTGTAGGAGTAGGTTTCGAATTTTTTGAGGTGTAGAAGGAGGAGCTCCTGTATTTTTGTTAAGTGTTTAAGAGTAGAAGAAGAAAATATGTAGAGAGAGGTAGGAGGATTTTTAGAGAGAAGGAGGAGAATTGCTAACAAGAGAGAGGGATGAGTTGGTGAAAATGAACAAATTCTTGCACAAAAATGACCTTATGGCCGATCACACTCAAGAGAGGGAGAGGGGCATTTTTTTTATTTTTTTTTTGTTTCTTGGTCAAGGCTTGAATTGTGTCTCTTGCATGGGGACAATATGCAAGTCAATGTATGGGCTTAATTGTGTTGGAATTGGTGAAGTATGGGTGTTGGGGAAGAATAAGGAAAATGTTGGGTGAGTGGGAATATGTTGGGGAAAATATGAATAAAAAATGTGTGTGTAGGATTTTTGGGTATAATTGTATAATGTTGTGTATGTGTATAAGAATTGAGAAGTATTTCCACACCAAATCGTACACATGGCCGTCCACTCTATGCTTGTATGTGGTATCCATATATATTTTTTGTCCCAAAATTGATTATGATAGGTGTATAATATCAATCTCCAAAAATTAATAGTGATTCCCATAATCACTTATAAGTCTCATGATAACGTATTTTAAATCAAATTCTTATTTCTATAGGATGTAAGTCTCTAAAATAAATGATCTCTTAAAATTCTAAGATGTCTAATAAATAAACAATAATAATAATGATCAATCAAGTGATCATTAAATGTGAAATAGAAATAATAAATGATCATTAAATAAAAAATGAAATTAAATGCGAAAAATATTATTAATATTTATCCGTCAAAGTGACGCAATAAAGTAGTCAAATTAATACACAGACGATAAGTGAAGTAAATACACGCTCTAAAAATCAAGGGCTTCACATCCTCCCCTCCTTAAAAGAATTTGGTCCCCAAATTCCCTTCAGAATAGCTCTGAATATTGATTCCTCAGGCCTTCTTCCATCTCCCACGTGGAATTTTCGTCTCGGTTATGGTTCTGCCACACCACTTTAATCATCGGGATATCTCTTTTCCGTAGCTGACGTATCTGCCAGTCGATAACGACTTCTCACTGTAAGACAAGTTCTCCATCAGAGGAGGAGTATCACAAGTGATGATGTGCTCAGAATCTGGCCGGTACTTCTTCAACCTTGAGACGTGGAATACATCGTGTATTCCTGCAAACTGCGTCGGTAACTCGAGTCGGTAGGCTAACTTCCCGATCCTCTATAGAATCTTGTAGGGTCCGACATATCTTGGACTCAGCTTGCCTTCTTTATTTGGATTGATCAACCCTTTCCGTGGCGAGAGCCTAAGGAATACTTCATCTCCGACTTCAAATTCCAAATCCTTCATTCTATTATCCGCGTAACTCTTCTTGCGACTCTGAGCCGTGCGGATCCATTCCTTGATTAATTTAACCTTCTCCATGGCCTCCTAAACTAAGTCAATCTTTGGAATCGAGGGTGACTTTTGTTTTCCTTTCGAAGTCCATTGGTCATCAATCTCCCAGTGTAGTGGGGATCTACACTTCTGCCCATAAAGTGCTTCGTAGGGTGCCATCCCAATCGTGGCCTGATAGCTGTTATTGTAGGCGAACTCGGCCAACGGTAAGTGTGAGTCCCAACTTTCTTGGAAATCTAATGTGCATGCTGAAACATATCCTCCAGGGTTTGAATCGTTCGCTCAGACTGTCCATTGATTTGTGGGTACGCCACTGTGCTGAGACTCAGCGAGGTACCCAACTCCTCATGCAAGCACTTCCAAAATCTCGAGACAAACCTCGGGTCTCTGTCCGATACTATGTCGACTGGTACTCTATGTAGTCGAATGATCTCTCGGATATAAATCTGTGCGAGTTTCTGCAAGCTATCAGTCTTCTTGATGGGTAAGAAATATGCGAATTTCGTGAGTCGGCTACAACTACCCATATAACATCATGACCTCCTCTGGTCCTTGGTAGGTCCGTCACGAAGTCCATTGTTATGTGTTCCCATTTCCACTTGGGAATTCTCCACGGCTGCAGTAAACCAGATGGCCATTGGTGTTCTGCTTTTGCTCATTGACAAGTCAAACATCTCGCAACGAACTCTGCTACCTGGTTCTTCAGTTTACCCACCAATAATTCCATTTCAAATCCTTATACATCTTGTTTCCTCCAGGATGTATAGTGTATCTCGAGCGGTGTGCTTCCGCCAAGATTCCATTTCTTATCTGATCATCATTCGACACACACACTCGATTTCTGAATCTTATAATCCCATCTTTGGGCATCGAAAATTCCGGTCTCTCTCCTTTAAGTATCTGCTTTTTCATCTTTTGAAGTTGTACGTCATTCTCTTGTGCGATTTTGATCTCATCCAGCAGATCGAGTTTAACTTAAATGTTAGCACATGTAATCTGAGTATTAGTGCTCGTTGGATTCCAATTGCTCAGTTCTTCTATTGATTTTCACTGTCGAATCATTAGCCTGGCTAAACTCGCCTTTCTGCTGAAGGCATCGGCTACTACATTAGCCTTCCTAGGATGGTATTGAATATCAAAGTGTTAGTCCTCAATTAACTCCATCCATCTCCGTTGCCTCAAATTGAGGTCCTTCTGAGAGAATAGATACTTCAGGATCTTATGATCTGTGAAAACTGTGAACGTCGCTCCATAGAGATAGTGTCTCCACTTCTTTAACGCGAATACTATCGCTGCCAATTCCAAGTCATGGGTCGGATAATTGGCCTCATACGGTTTGAGCTTCCGTAATGCATAAGTAATGACATTTCCTTCCTGCATGAGTACTGCTCCCAATCCTTCATTTAATGCATCACTGTAAACAACAAAGCCTTATGTTCCTTTCGATTTGGCTAAGACTGGAGCTGTAGTAAGTCGTCTCTTCAGTTCTTAGAAACTAGCCTCGCACTTGTCGTTTTACTCAAACTTGACTTGCTTTTGGGTCAGTCGAGTGAGTGGTCCGGCTATCTTGGAGAAATCCTTGATAAACCTTCGATAATATCCAGCTAATCCCAAGAAGCTTCTAATCTCTGTTACTGACTCGGGTTGTTTCCATTCAACCACTGTCTGTACCTTCAAAGGATCCATTGCGATTCCATTGCCGGATATTATGTGTCCTAAGAATGCGACTTCGCCAAGCCAAAATTCACACTTGCTGAACTTAGCATACACCTTATGCTCTCGTAGTGTATCTAGGACGATCTTCAGATGACGCTCGTAATCTTCTCCAGACTTAGAGTACATGAGTATGTGATCGATGAATATCAGTAAGAACTGATCCAAGTAGGGTCGAAAGACTCGATGCATCAGATCCATAAATGCAGCAGGCAGGGCGTTCGTCAGACCAAAGGGTATTACTACAAACTCGTAGTGTCCTGGTCTGGAATCTGTTTTAGAAATGTCTTCTTCACGGATCTTCAACTGGTAGTATCCCTGTTGCAAATCAAACTTTGAGTACACTGTCGCTCCTTGAAGTTGATCAAACAGTTCGTCTATCCTCGGGAGGGGATATTTATTCTTGATGGTCATGCTATTAAGACTGCGGTAATCTATACACAGTCTTAATATTCCACCCTTCTTCTTGACGAACAATACGGTACTCCCCATGGAGACGTACTCGGTCGGATAAATCCTACTTCCATCAACTTCTGCAATTGAGTCTTGAATTCTTGCAACTCAATATAAGCCATTCTATACGACATTCTGGGAATAGGGGTGGTTCCCGGTAATACCTCGATGGTGAACTCGACTTCCCTATCTAGAGGGACAGAGGCGAGTTCTTGTGGAAATACATCTGTGTATTCCGATACTATGGGCACTTGGTGAATTTGTGTCTCTTTCTTGGGTTTGTTAATGACAAACGCCAAGTACCCTTGTGCCCCTCTAGCGATTGTCTTTCTCACTTTCATAGCAGATATGATTGGGGAAATCTTGACTCGTGCCCTTCCCGAAATTTCCACTTTGGGCTTTCTAGGTTCGCATAGTTTGATGGACTTGTGATGGCAGTCCATCTGTGCATGGTGTGCAGATAACCAGTTCATTCCCAGTATCACATCATATTCAGATATAGGTAATAAGATCAGATCAGCAGGGAAGTTTATCTCATCAATCTTAACTTCACATGCATTATAGATAATATATGTTAATTGGCTTGCACCTATAGGAGTTGATACTTCTAGACATATAGGCATATGTTCCATGCATGCATGCAACTTGTGTACATAGTGCGGTGCGACAAATGAATGCGATGATCCAGGGTCAAATAGTACTTTAGCATAGTGGTCAAATACTAGAAGCGTACCTTCCACCATATTTGTTGCCTCCGGAGCCTCATGTCTGGCTAGTGCAAATGATCGAGCGGGCATCCTCACCTGGTTTCCCTGACCATTACCCGGCCTCTGTGGCTGCGCCGGTTTGTTCTGTCCTCATACTTCGGGCAATCTTTCAGCTGGTGCTGATTACTGCCACAACGCAAACATCTCCCTTGTTTGCGCCAACAGTCATTGGCAGTATGTCTCGGTTTCTGGTAGTGCATGCATGTTTGTCCCTGTTTCCTTAAATTGGTCCTTTGCTTTATCCGTCCGTGCAACTGTTCCCTTCTCAAACTTGGTAGGCTGCTTAGATGGCTGTTCCACAGCTGGCCCTTTAAGACTGTTCGAAAGCCTGCTCTGTCGAATCTGTCCAATGCGGTTTAGTCCCGACTCAATGAGGAGAGCTGCCTTCACCGCCGTTGAGTATGTCACCAATTCAACAGTCAAAAGTTGTTTCTGAAGTTCTAGTTTCAGTCCTCTCGTAAACTTGTACAGATTGTCCTCCCCAGTACTGATTGTTCCAAGCGCATACTTGGATAATCGGTGAAATTCGGATTCGTACTGAGCTACTGACATGTTCCCTTGTCTTAACTTGTGGAATTCATCCCTACGCGCTTCCTTCACAACTTGCGGAATGTATAGCTCATTGAACTCGGACAAAAAGTTCTCCCAGCTTCTGGCCACTCCGTCCTGGATCTATTTTCTCTCTACTGATTTTCACCAATCCCTTACCGCATATTCCAATCGAAATACAACAAGTGTCATCTTCTGCTCAACGGAGTATTGATGAGCATTGAATATGTTCTCCAACTTCTCGATCCAGTCTTCCGCCTTTATATCATCTGGCTCTCCCAAGAAAGCCAGCGGATCGTACCACAGAAAGTGCTCTAAGACCCGATCATTCACCTCCCGGGTGGGTTCTGGCACGGGTTGGTTGGGTGCTGCTTGCTGCCTTATAAAAATCAATATCTGCTGCAGAGCCTATGCAATCAGATTCTCTCCTGCAGCCGGGGGAGGACGTGGTGGCAATTCCGGTAAAGGTGTACGTTCCCTAGGGACATCAGTGTCCTCGCGGGGAATTCGACAGGGTCTACCACGTCCTCTATGTTCTGCCATTCTGTATCTCGAAGCGTTAGTTGCAATCCAGAACATAAATGAATACATTAAATGCTCAAAAGTAAAACAAGTCATAACATGCCGAAAGAAATAATAATAAGCAAAACACAAAATCAACAATAAGAGAAGGCATATCCATTAATATAAAATATGGAGTACACGAAATGGAAGATCATACAACAACAATACAAGGGAATCCAGAATTACAATAGAATCCGAAAATAAAGCATCTAGTACAACAATGAGTACAATACAAGGAAATAAAATCCTAACTACTTAGTAACTGGGCTGTCAACATCACTGTCGTCCTCCACATTAACGACCTCGACCTATTCAGGTTCGTGCCACTCCTCGGCATCTGGCCAGTTGACGAATTCAAGCCACTTGTCGAGTGCTGGTGCATCACCAAGTGGGGCGGCATCATGCGTCTCTTCCGGCTCCTCTGCCTCATTTGGATCCTCTTTGGGATCCTCCTCAGGATCCTTCTCAGAATAATCTTTATTGTTAACCTCAGGATCGGCTTCCAGCTCCGCCTCGGGCGGTGGTGGTACGGGTACATTAGCTGCCAAAGCAACTTCCACGAGTGGCGTTCCTCTGAGTCAAGGCTTGGGTGAGGTCCTCGATAACGGTCATCTGCTTAATGATTGTTAGGAAATTTATCAAGTAGATTTTGATGATACCATATAAAACTTAAACTAGGAAGTTGGCACTCCATTTTCCTTGTAATTTGTATTATACTAGATAGGGCTGGAAAAGCTGAGTCAAGTCAGCTATGCCAAGGAATACAAGAAGTCAACTGCGGACTGGATTAAAGACTCTGCTGTGTGTCAGCTGAGTATGGCGAAGAAGGAAGTCAAGGACTCGACTGAAGGAGTGTCAGCTGAGGAACAACTGTAAGAAGTGTCAGTCAAGTTATCTCAATAAGCCAAGTCTCAAAGTTGAAGTGACAGTTGAGTCATCCAATGACTGGAAGCTGACTCAAGTCACCAGGGGTAAAGACAACAGTCTAGACAAGACAACTGACTTAGATCCGTTGATTAAAGTCAAGAATGTTACTCAGAATAGTAACATGTCAAAGCTGTCAGGTGTAAAGTGTTAGTCCCAGATTTGTGCAAAAGGAATAAACCAATGGGAAACACTGCACCGTGTGTTAGATAATCTGCAATGCTGCAAGACATTTAATATGAGGAAATGTCAACATCAAGGACTGCAGACAAGACAAGCCAACAAACACAAGTGACTTTTGAAATTAGTCTATCTCTTCAACGGGCAAAATTTCAAAAGTACACTATAAAAGGCTGAGGAATTTATTGAGAAGAGGTTACCTTGATAACCTGAACCACGAACAAGCAAGAAATATTCAAGCATTTAACCTGCAATATTCTCAAGTACAGTCAAGTAAATCCTCAAGCCTGAAACTCGATGGAAGTCTATCCAACACAAGCTGTGAAGGAAAGACAACTTCAAATCTGTTGAAGAATAAACTTTTGAAGAATCAAAAGGGGTGTACTTTCCTAGGAGGATTGTAGGAACGTTCAAGGTCGAACCGATATCAAGTTTGTTGGAGAGCTTCGTGATCAAATCCAAGAAATTGAGAAGTAAGCTGAAGTAGCAAGGCAACTGCCCTGTGAAGAAGCTGAGTCGCAAGAGAAGCCAGCTGTGTGATCAAGGCTGTCTCCAGACTGTTCACCACTTTGTAAACTGATCTGTTACTTAGTGGATTCCTCCAGGAGTTGGAGAAGAGAGGATTACAAGAATTACCCCACCTTCGAACCTCTATAAAAACATTTGTGTCATTTACTTTCAGCATATTTATCTTTCTTGCATACTTACATCATATCTGCTGTTAGAATCATATTTGCTATCCAACTGTTTAATAACCAAGTGCTAAAAATCAAGTGTTAAAACAAGCTAAAATCTAATCAAAGGGTGTTAAGTCTTCCGCTGATAAAACCAAACCAGCCAAGTTAAGTTTAGGTTAAACAACCGAGTTATGCTATCAACAGCTCTATCGAGTCTGTTGAGTGGCTAACCTAGCTGAATAACCAACTTAGCTGTCCCTCGAGGACACAACTGTTTGAGTCAACTCAGTTGTAATTTTAAAAGGGCTAAAATCGAAAAATTGGTAAGGTGTATTCAACCCCCCCTTGTAAACCTTACTCACACCCCTTGGGACCTACAAGTGGTATCAGAGCGGTTGGTTCATTGAGCCTTCCGCACTGGTTACTGAACTAGATCTCTATCTTTTCAAAAATGTTTTAAACACTTGTATTTCCAAAATTTTTTATTTTAAGCAAAGTTATTATCATGGAAGCAAATCTGACACGGATTCCTATGTTCACTGTTGAAGAATTTGATGATTGGAAAATTTGTATGCAGGCTCATTATCTGCATTACATGATGAAATGTGGCTTGTGATAGAGGATGAGCCACTACAAATACTTAAAGTGAACACGATCGCAATAATAAATTGCGGTGAAGGAAGAAGAAGTCAGTCTTTGCTAAGGAAAGACCATCCATGGTTGAAAAACCAAGGACTGAGTGGACTAATGAGGATATGAGGAGATACAACTTGGACAATGTGGCCAATGACATACTCTACAAGACATTGGACAAAGCAATGTTCAATAAAGTCAAATCTTGCAAATCTGCAAAAGAAATCTGGAATAAACTAACTTTAATCTGTGAAGGATCAGAGCAAATTAAAGAAAATAAATTGTCTGTTGCTGTTCAAAAATTTGAAAATTTCAAAATGCTTGCAGGTGAAACCATGGATCAGCTGGATGCGATTCACTGAAATCACAAATGAGCTTTCAGCACTTGGGAAGGAATACACACAAAAGGAGATGTGTATGAAGTTCTTAAGGAGCCTCCCAGCTGAATGGGAAATGAAGACTATGGCCCTGAGACATTCAATGGACCTCTCAAGAACATCTAACAATGAGCTATTCTCAGACCTCAAAGCCTATGAGTTTGAGTTGAGAAGAAAAGAGCAAGAGGAGAAAGCTGTACCCAAGACAGCTACACTGATGGCCAAGGACGGAAAGAGAGATGAACCCAAGGAAGCCATAGACAAGGAGGAAATTGCCCTAATGGTTAAAAGATTCAATAAGTTCTTCAATAAGAACTATAAAAGAAACAAGGGTGAAACCTCTAGGAGACATTCAACTCCCTCCAAGTCAAGGAAAGATAGGCCACCCAAGAGAGCTGAGCATCAAAGGGTTGAATATCAGAGAGCTGATAATCCAAGAACAGAAAGAGCTGATCAAAGAGTCGAGAACCTGTGTTGGAACTGCAGACACCCAGGATATTTTGCAGTTGACTGTTTCTTTCCACTAGTCAACAAGTATAAGAATGGAGAAAAAAGAAAAGTCTTCAGAGAAAGAAGACAGGAAAAGAAGAAAGCCATGTTGGCTGCTGAGACCGCTGAGACAGCCAAGTCTAAAGAAGCAGCAGACTCAGAGAGTAGTGAGGCTGACTACTCAAGTGATTCTGAGGAAGAGGATATGATTTGCCTCATGGCTAAAGAACAAGATCAACCAGATCAAGAAGATGAGGTACACTCTAACTCATCTCATTCAGATTCAAGTGATAGTGACTGTGATACACACACTTCATCACCCACTGATCTTTATGATTCATTAGGCAAAATGATGAAAGATATTGAACACATAAAATCCTCACATACAATTCTAAATGAGGAAAACAGCCAGCTTAAAAGCCAAAACTCACAGCTGACTAAAGAGCTGAGTACTCTGAGTCACATAGCTGATGAGAACACTAAGCTGAAGGCTAATAATGCCAAGATCATAACAGAGTTAGCTGCTACAGAAAAGAGGGAAAAAGATCTCAAAAATGTGATTGCCTAATTTACAAAGACATCCAAATCATTGGATGATCTTATCATGAGTCAAAAAAAATGTGGAGATAAGACAGACATAAGATTTAATTCTTTTGTGCATAGTCAAACTCCAAGAGTGATTTTAGAAAAAGGATCTTCAAGTAATGAAACATCTCAAAAATCCAAAACACCAAATGTTGCACCCACATTCACTCCAACGCACAATCACAAACAAACTGGCCTTTGATACAAAGGGAAAGGAAAACATTAGTTGGGTATGCTGAGAGGACAGCTAAGAAGAAATCCAGCCGAGTTCCTCATCAAATTCCAAATAGAAAACACTCTGTAAAAAGCAAACAGAGCTACCATAAACCCCAGAAATTTCGTCAGAGAAATACATATGATGGGAATGGTAGAAACTACCAAACCAAGCTGATTGGTACAATGTGAAAAATCAGCAAAGACCAATGGAATACAAACCTAGATGACAAAGACCTAAAACTCAGCAAAGGTCATTCCAAAGGCCAAAGAGCTATTATCAGCACACATATGCACCCAAGCACTACAATCAGAAATTTAACAATTATCCCAAGAAAGCAATTGCTAAAACACACACATAGGTATACAAACACCACACACACAGGTATACAGACAAAAGAGACAGATGTATGAACCTAAAATCCCCAAGCAATTTGCTAATGTGCACTATGATTATGGCACTGATAGATGGCAACCGCTTAGAGTCAATTCCTTTGGCTATAGGTTGGATCATCTTATATCACTAACTCCTCATGACCCAGGCAAGTATGGGTACCTAAAAACTGATTTCCTTGATTGCAGGTTCAAGGAACAACTGAGTGCCAATGAACCTGGTACATGGATAGTGGCTGTTCCAGACATATGACATGAAACAAGAAAAACCTGTCAAGATTCAAGGAGATTAGAGGTGCAGAAGTCATATTTGGAGGAAATGAAGCTCCAGGGGAAATTAAAGGCACATGATCTATCAAGAAGAATGGATTGGAAATCACAGATGTTGCTTATGTTGAAGGCCTCAACTTCAACTTGTTAAGCATCAGCCAACTCTGTGATAAAGCTATAATGTTGGATTCAACATGGGAGTGTGCCAGATCAAAGATGTTGAATCAAATGAAATAGTGCTGCAAGGATCAAGACAGAAGAATATGTACATGGTAGATTGGTCTACTGGTACACCAAACACTTGTCTGCTAGAAAAGAGCACAACCGAATCAAGTTGGCTGTGGTGCAAGAAGTTGAGTCATCTAAATTTCAAGACAATCAACAAGCTTGCAAGAAGTCATCTTGTAGAAGGATTGCCAGACTCAGTGTACAAGAAAGAGAGTGTATGTGATGCATGCCAGATGGGAAGCAAATAAAATCTTCATTCAAGGATAAGCCAAGTTCTTCTTCAACAAGGATATTACATCTGTTGCATATGGATTTGTTTGGTCCAGTTGAACCAGCCAGCACAAGTGGAAAGAAATACACCTAGGTAGTGGTAGATGACTACTCAAGATATACATGGATAATCTTCATGTACAAAAAGAAGGAAACTTTGCAGAAGATACCTCAACTGATGAAAAGAGTTCAAAATGAAAAGAGCCAAACCATTATAAAGATAAGATCTAACAGAAGAACTGAGTTTGTTAATGGGATAATAACTGAGTATTGTGTTGAAAATGGAATTGCTCATGAGTTATCAATAGCAAGAACTCCACAGCAGAATGGAGTAGCTGAAAGAAGGAATAGAACTCTCAAGGAAGCTGCAAGGACCATGTTAGCTAAAGCTGGATTACCTAAGAGATTGTGGGCTGAAGCCATTAACACAACATGCTATACTCAAAATAGATACATGATCAACAGGAAGTTGACCAAGACTCCCTATGAGATTTGGACAGGGAGAAAGCCAAATGTTGGATATTTCAGAATATTTGGATGTAAATGCTTCATCTATAACAATGACAAAGATAATTTGAAGGCTTTTGATGCTAAAGCTGAAGAAGGTATATTTTTGGGATACTCAGCTGAGAGCAAAGCCTATAGAGTGCTGAACAAGAGGACTATGGTCACAGAAGAGTCTATCCATGTGGTTTTTGATGAACATAATATAAATGGAGAAGACATTGAAGATTTAGCTGATAAGCTGAATCAACCAACAATACAGAAGAGTCCTTATGTTGAAGCTGAAGTAAGAGCAAGCAACCCAGATGAAGATGAGATAGCTGAATCTCAAAGACAACTGGAAAGTTTACAACTGAATGAAGATGAAAGAGCTGTTCAAGACAACTTAGCTGTGAGGCGGCTGAATCCAGCAGACTTACTTCAACCTGATGTGAGATGGCTGAGAGACCATCCACCAGAGTTATTTATTGGAGATGTTAGAGATGGCATAAGAACCAGGTCCAGAGCACAACATGAAGCTATGTTTATTTGTTTTATTTCCCAAATAGAGCCTAAAGATGTGTCTCAAGCATTGGATGACACACATTGGATTCAAGCCATGCAAGAAGAGCTAAATCAGTTTGAAAGAAACAAAGTATGGGAATTAGTGCAGAGGACAACCATCAGAATGTTATTGGCACAAAATGGGTCTTTAGAAACAAGATGAATGAGGAAGGATCTGTTGTAAGAAACAAAGCAAGATTGGTAGCCCAAGGGTATTGCCAAGAAGAGGGTATAGATTTTGATGAAACCTTTGCTCCTGTTGCAAGATTAGAAGCAATAAGGACGTTTCTTGCTTATGCTGCACATAAGAACTTCACTGTGTATCAAATGGATGTGAAGAGTGCATTTCTAAATGGACTGTTAGAGGAAGAAGTCTATGTTGAACAGCCTCCAGGTTTTGAGCAGAAAACTATTGGAGATAAGGTATATAAGTTCAAGAAAGCATTATATGGATTGAAACAAGCACCAAGAGCATGGTATGATACATTGTCTCAGTTTCTAACTGACAATGGATTCACCAAAGGCAAAGTTGATATAACACTCTTTAGAATTCAAGATGGAGAGAGTATGTTGTTTGTTCAAATATATGTGGATGACATCATTTTTGGTTCCACAAATAAAGAGCTGTGTGACAAGTTCTCAAACCTCATGCAAGGTAAATTTGAGATGAGCATGATGGGAGAGCTGACTTTCTTCCTAGGACTTCAAGTCAAGCAATTGAAGGATGGAACCTTCATAAGTCAAACAAAATATACCAGAGATTTGATGACGAAATTTGGTATGGAAGATAAGTCTTCTGTGAAAATTCCAATGAACACATCAGTCAAGATGGACCTGGATGCAGATGGCAAAGCTGTAGATCAAACCAGATATAGAGCTCTCATTGGATCATTGCTCTATCTAACAACAAGCAGGCCATACATCACCTTTGCAGTAAGTGTATGTGCAAGATAACAATCTGCACCAAAGGAGAGCCACATGACTGCAACTAAGAGAATCCTAAGATATTTGAAGGGATGCCAGGAAGTTGGCTTATGGTATCCAAAAGAAGGTGGATTCAAGCTTATTGGTTACTCAGACTCAGACTATGCTAGATGTAGAGTTGACAGGAAGAATACTTCAGGTACATGTCAAATGCGTGGAAATAGATTGGTTTCTTGGTTCAGTAAGAAACAAAATTCAATAGCCACATCCACAGCTGAAGCAGAGTACATAGATGCGGGCAGTTGTTGTGCCCAAGTCTTATGGATGAGACAACAACTGAGATACTATGAGATTGAAGAAAAAGAGATTCCAATTATGTGTGATAACGTGCTATTGAAATCACTCAGAATCCTGTGTTGCATTCAAGAACAAAGCATATTGATGTCAGATATCATTTCATAAGAGATCATGTTGAAAAGAAAGACATCACCTTGGAATACATCTCAACTGATAAGCAGCTAGCTGATATATTCACAAAGTCTCTATGTGAATCAAGGTTTGAGGAACTCAAAAATGAGTTAGGGTTAATTGAGCTGAGTTAGTTTACTCAGAAGACTCAATCAGTAGAGATAGAAGATGAGAAATTTGAAAAAGATAAGGTTTCATGTTTCAGCCAAGTGAAACAGTCTTATCGGGAAGTCAGCTGTATCAAGTTTGCTGACAGTTGAGTTACTTCATAAGAAGAGAGAAGCAGAGTTAAGTCACATTGGACATAAGCTGAATCATTTATAAGCTAAGTGACAAAAACGCAGTCGTTTTAAATGAGCGAGAATATTTTTAAGGATGACATCAACGTAATAATGACGGTCACAGTAAAAGCTGCACAGTAATCCATATGATTGGATATAAATGCTGCTGCATTAAATGCGAGGAATTAAATGTGGTTTTGACGTTTTAATCTGAGCCGTTGATTTTGATCAGAAGTTTCAAAATCAGAAGTGTGTCCTTTCATGACCTTTATATACGAACTTTTGCATTTCTCTCACCTTACGCGAACTGTTCATCTTCGAAGCAAAGAAAAACGTCTCTCTGAAACCCTAAGGTCTCTCAAAGCATGTTTTTCACTTTTCGTTCGGTAAAAATCTCTAAAAATGGCTCCAAAGTACGATTTTGTGAAACTCTCGAAGCAAATCCACACTGGTTCTTCATGGATTTCGATGGAATGGTAAAGCAGGGTGTTGATGAGACCCTGATTCTGAAGATAGCGGAGATGTTGGAAAAGTTTGGTCTCAAGGCTTTTCTGACTATGGAGTATTCTCATACCTACCTTGAGGAGGAAGCTATGTTCTACGTCAACGCAAAGGTGCAGGACGAAGAAATCAAATCTTCCGTCCACAGCAAGGTCATCAAACTCAGTGCAAAAGACCTTGCTGAGCACTGTTTGTTGCCCTCGGATTGCGTGAAGGAAATACATGAGGCTGATGTCGACTTGGCTGCTGCATGGAACAAATTGGCCAAACCTGAGTGTGCTGCTAAAGTGGTTTTCACAGCTGACAAGAAGTTGCTGAAGGACGACTATCACAAACTGATGGATGTCATCTCGAAATATGTCGACATGAAGTTTGGAAGCTTCAATCAACTGTCCAAGACAAAGCTGATCATCATGGCTGCGATCATGCAAGGGAAGAAGGTTAATTGGGCTGAGTTTGTCTACAACAGACTCTGCCATAATGTGATGAACAAGACCTTTAAGGAGGATGGGTCTATTGGATGCTCACTTGGATATGGCCTTGTGATTGGCCATTTGCTGAAAGCGAAGGGTGTTGCTCTTCGTCAAGGCAAGCCCTTTCACGTGAACAAGAGGATGTTCAGGGCAAACCTTTTCGGTGCCCAAAAGAGAGCTCATGCGAAGAAAGCTGATACTAGTGAGGGGGAATCAGCGGACCCCGAAGAAACAGCTGAGACCTCTCCCCCGAAGAAGAGAGTTGTCCCTGCAGCTAAGACAAAGAAAGCACCTGCTCCCGCAGCACAGTCCAAAGCACCTGCCCCTGCAGCCGAGTCCCCTTCCCGAGCAGCCGGGACTCCTGCCCCTGCAGCAGAGACAGAAGAAATCTCAAATCCCTTCTCAATTCCTTGTGTTCACTTTTGAGGAACCAGAGGATGTTGAAGCAGAAGTTCCTCTGCTCCCATCAAGGAAGAGACGACTGTTCAGACGATCTGAACTTGAAAAGACAGCTGAATCTGCTACCCAGCCAGAAAAAGAAGCCGAGACTGATGACATTCAAGAAGAGCAGTCTCCTGAAGTTATTGATGAATCCGCAAAGTCTACTGAGGATGATAAGCAGAGACCTATTGAAGACCCAGTTGTTTGAAAGACAGCTGAGGAGAAAGAAGCAACTGAGACAACTGAACCTGTTGTTGAAAAAGTTGTCTCCCCACCCACATCTGATGCTGCTGCTTCTGAGGAAGAGCAAGGTCTTCTACCTCCCATTCCAAAAACCGGAGGTGAGGGTGAAGATGGTGATGACGATGTAATCATGTATTCTCCACTTCCAGATATTCAACAACGTATACGAGAATGGAGAGCATGGAAGTTGGATCACTCAAGGGTGCAGTTCACTCGCCCTGAGTTTATAGAAGAAGAAGAAGAGTTGCTCCTATTCCTTGGTGTTGCAACTGTCAGACAGGCTCTCGACGAAGACAACTGCATTGATATCCTCCGCATCATAAAGGCGGATGAAAAGGATAAAGCTGAGGAGCAAGCCCGAGCATTGGAAAAATAAAAAATATGCGAATTTACAGGCTCTCCAGATCACACTCACACACATCTTGATGTGCTTTCAGAAAGTGATGAGGATATGGATCCTCTCTCGCTGCGAGAAGTCGAGATATGCATCGGTGTGAGGGAATCGAGCCATGCATGAGCAAAGCGTCACGGTTGAAGGCCCGGAGAGAGTCCTCACAATCTCTCTCCCGCACATTGATCCTCTGGGAGTGGTACAACAGATTGCATCAGATATCGTTGCAGCCACGTCCCCTGTACAATCAGAGGATGGCTCCAAGGGAGCTGGCGATGAAGCTGGGAAGTTGGGAACCTAAGCTGAGCCAACCCCTGTAGAAGGTGTTCTCACACCTGCCCCAACGGCTGAGCACTCAATGGATAAAGTCGCGTCTCTGGAGAAGAGTGACCCCACAATCAGTCACTCAGCTGAGGGGGAAACTTTCCCCACCACAGTAGGGTTGGAGGTTGATGTGGGAGACTCATCTTTGAAGCATGGAGGCGAAGTTGAGAAAGAAAGTGAACATCAGCAGAGTGACATTCGGGGCACAGAAAGTGCAATCCAAGGGGTTGAGACTCCTCTGGATGCCAACGTCCAAGACCCCAAGAAAACTGAGTCTGTCGAAGGGAATGTAGAAGGCCCTGCTGCAGTTTAGACTGCTAAGGGTACTAAAGGCCTTAGGGAGGTTGAGACTTCCCTAGGTAAGGACAAGGATACAGTTGAGAACATACCTCTAGTCGAAGGAGCTGCCACAGATGAAGTCATTGGTACCCTTCAGGACTCCTAAGAAAATATTGATACATCCTTTCTGGGATCCGAAGATGAAGCAGAGTCGACACCAATTACAGAGGATGTTCACAAATCTTAGAGCCAAGTCAGTGAAAAGACGGCTCCTATGAGGTTTAAATTTGATGATGAGCCAACTCCACAAGTCTCATCATCATCCGATGACGACGCTGATACAACAGAGGACCAGGTAATTCATTTAGAAAAATCTACTGAGACTGAGGAAGCTGTTCAGATAGTTGAGGCTCAGTCAGCTGGGTAAAATATCACCAATGCCCTCTTTGAACCGAAAGTCATCAAGCCACGACAGCTCCTACACCAGTATGTGATAATGACTCCACCGGCTCGATCCACAGCTCCCAAATTGTGTGACATCTGCCAATGAAACTGCCACAACTGAGGCACACGGAGCTGAGTCATCGCAGGCACAAAATCAGCAATACATACCATATGTGCATGATGATGTCTTTCAAGACATGTTTCCCTTCACCAAGAACCTGCCTGAATTAGAAGAAGAGTTAGCTGCTAAACAAAGGAGATACATTGTACGAGAAGATCCCATCATTCCCCCCAACACAATTGTTCCAGTAGACTTTAATTTTAACGCAGAATGACCGACATCTGAATCGGGTGAGACAGCTGAGATTCGTGAAGTCTTCAAGAAGATTTGTGAGGAGATTGAGAAGATAGAAAGACATCAGGCCTCTCTAGATTTACGTCTTGACATTCGTGATGCCACTCTTACAGCTGATCTGAGAGGGACTGTGGTGCGGATTAGGGAATGGAGTCAATAGCATACTGCGATGAGAATCAAGCAAGTATGCTATTTCAAAGCCCTATATGGAAGAATGCTCGTATGGAGTGCAGATAATTCCATGATTAGGCAAAGGATGAAGGAGTATATTGAAAGGTTAAACCAGTTTCACAAGACAGATATGGAGATGCTGCAACAATTTCACAAGAATGAAATTCTAAGACTCGAGAATTCCATGAATGACAAATTCAGCATTTTCATGGCTGAAATGAAGCTAGTCATAGCCGAGTCGAAGGCAACTCGTTCAGAATTTCGGGCCGCATATGATACAACAGACTCCAAGAACATTTCCACGCTAAGCAGACTGGATTTTATCCTTAGCAGTATGTTCCCTGGGGTTCCTCTCTGTAGGTCCCAAGGGGTGTGAGTGTAAGGTTTAGAAGGGGGGGTTGAATAAACCTTACCGACTTTTCGATTTAGTCCTTTTAAATATTCAGAGTTAGTACTTCACAGCTGAGTCCTTGATGGATAGCTAAGTTAGTTAATCAAATAGAGTTAGTTACTCAACGACTCGATCGATTTGTTGATAGAATAACTCATTGTTTTGACTAAAGACTTAACTCGATTGTGATTTGTTTTCATGGAAGACTTTACACCTTAAATTTGGTTTAGTTTTGATTTAATACTTGGTTTTAGTACTTAGAGATTATCAAGTGGATATCAAATTTATCAAACAGAGTTAAATAAATAAGGTGCGTAAATTAAAGTCTTTGAAATGTAAATGACACGATAAGTTTTTAGAGGTTCGAAGATGGGGTAATTCTTCTACTCCTCTCTTCTCCAATTCAGGAGGAATCCACTAAGTATTGATCAAGATATCTGAGTGGTAACATCCCGATACAAGTCTTGATCACACGGTGACTTGATCCTTTGGGACCGAGTCGGAGATGCCTTGGTCACGCTTGGTGGCTTCTCGACGACTCGGCTTCTTCACAGGCAGCGTGCCTTGCTACTACTGACCCACTTGCTCAAGCTCTTTGGATTTGATCACGAAGCCCTCCAAAAACTTGAGACTGGTTCGACCTTGAACCTTCCTACAATCCTCCGTGGAATGTAGACTCCTTGATTCTCCAACAATTTCCTCTTCAACTGATTGAAGTTATCTTTCCTTCACATGTGAGTGTTGGATTGATTTTCTTCGTAATGTAGGCTTGAGGATTAATCTTGAATGATTTGAGAATATTTTTGGTTACAGATATAGCTTTTCTTGCTCGTATTTGTTTTCAATTGTCAAGGTAACCAACATTCTCTCAAATAAACTCTTTAGCCTTTTATAGTGTTCTTTTAAAAATTTGCCCGTTGAAGAGATATGCTTCTCAAAAGACACTTGTGGTCGTTGGCTTGTCTTGTTGCAGTCCTTGGAATTGCCACTTCCTCGTATGAATTGTTCTTGACTTTTCGAGTTCGACATGGTGCAGTGCTTCCCATTGGTTTATTCCTTTTGCACGCTTCGGGATCGAGCACTTCGAGAAAGGTAGTATGGAGGTATTACTTGTTTAAGTAATTCCCTTGATTTACGCGGCAACGGATATCTTCCGATTATCTCGACTTGACCGCATTTCCTTGCTTTCCCAGGTGACTTAGAGTCGACTTCCAATCATTGGATGACTCTTCCGCCACTTCAACTTGAGACTTGGCTATCTTGAGTTGACTTGATGATACTCTACTGTTTGCATCTGTTTGCTCCTTGATCGAGTTCCGTCTTCTCTTCTTTGCCATACTCAAATTGTCTTGCAAATGAGTCTTCCTTCTAGTCTCCAGTTGTCTTCTTGCATGTTTAGGCATAGCGACTTAACTCAGCTTGACCAGCCCTATTTATTACAATGCAGTTTACAACGAAAATGGGGTGCCAACTTCCTATTCTAAGTTTTACATGGCATTCATCAAAATCTAAACAATAAATTTCCCAACACTCTCTCTTTTGATGATGCCAAAAAGGGGGAAAAAGAGTTCCTCAAGGGATTAAAAGAAGAAAAGTTGAAGAAAAATGCAGCTGAGATGAAAAACACAGCTGAAAAGAAAGATGCAGTTGAGGGGGAAGGAAGTTCAAAGCAATTGCAATTGATGTATGCTGAAACCGCTCAACAAGGTCATGTTACTGCCTCCATACTCAGCAAACTCCCTGTGACTCTACCAATCGAGCACGCTGCTATGCCAATGGCAGAGAAAAGAAAGATTATTGAAGCAGAGTTTGCAGAGTTAACTGAAAAGCAGGATGCTCGCGTTCAGGAAGTAATGAAACAATATGGTGGTCTTCCAGCTGGAAAATATCAGGATGCTATACCTGATGATGGATCTGAGTCTAGATCGGTTGAAGAGTTCAAAACACTCGAATCAAAAGGCTACTTCCAAGGAATGGCTCTGGCTCAAGCATGGGATTTGTATTGGGAGAAAGGTCTAGCACTATGTCAAGAAGCTGATAAGCAGCAGTCTTCCAGCAGTCACTCAAGTGGAAAGCAGAAGACCCCAGTACAGTACACACCCAGAGGTAGAGGAAGAGCTGTGTCAGGTAGAGGAATAAGTGGTGGTGGAAGAGGTTCCCTACCTCGACCAAAACCCAAGGATGTAGAATACATAAATCCTGACAAGAAAGGCTTGATCTACTGGGCTGGATATGATCACCTAGCCAACCGAGAAGTGGCAAGGAAGAACGCTAAGGCAGTAAGAAGACAAGAAGAAGAAAATGAAAGGCAATAACGAGAATAGTTCATGAGGAAGCAAAGGGATGATGCTTCCAAACGGGCCTATGAAAAGAAGAAAAGAAGGGAAGAAGAAAAGAAGAAGAGAAAAAGAGCTGATGAGGACGAGGAGCGCAAGAGAGCTGAAGAAGAAAGAGGAAGGAAGAAGCGAAGGCGTTGAAGTGTTGCTGCAAACCCCTTCATGTATTACTATTGTAAATACACTCATGTAAGTCGTCTTTAATAAACTTAGTGAATTTTTTTGTAATTTTTCACTCTATATGTATTCTTGTATCTTAGCTTAGATGCATGTATATTGCTCTGATAAAGAATGCTCTGATACCAAATGTAAACAACCGTATAAAGGATAAGAATGCTATGATCAATAAAATGATCTATTTTAAGCATACATTCATTGTTACTGCATTGTCTGTATATATCTTTGCTGTTTATGTTTTGTTGAATGTTTTTAAGTTTTGGCATCATCAAAAAGGGGGAAATTGTTAGGAAATTTATTAAGTAGATTTTGATGATACCATGTAAAACTTAAGCTAGGAAGTTGGCACCCCATTTCCTTGTAATTTGTATTGTAATAGATAGGGCTCGAAAAGCTTTGTCAAGTCAGCTATGCCAAGGAATACAAGAAGTCAATTGCTGACTGGATTGAAGACTCTGCTGTGTGTCAGCTGAGTATGACCAAGAAGGAAGTCAAGGACTCGACTGAAGGAGTGTCAGCTGAGGAACAGCTGTAAGAAGTGTCAGTCAAGTTATCTCAAGAAGCCAAGTCTCAAAGTGGAAGTGACAATTGAGTCATCCAATGACTGGAAGCTGCTCAAGTCACCTGGTGTAAAGACATCCGTCTAGTTAAGACAACTAACTTAGATCCGTTGATTAAAGTGAAGAATGTTACTCAGAATAGTAACATGTCAAAGCTGTCAGGTGTAAAGTGTTAGTCCCAGATTTGTGCAAATGGAATAAACCAATGGGAAACACTGCACCGTGTGTCAAATAATCTGCATTGCGATGCAAGACATTTAATATGAGGAAATGTCAACATCAAGGACTGCAGACAAGACAAGCCAACAAGCACAAGTGACTTTTGAAATTAGCCTATCTCTTCAACGGGCAAAATTTCAAAAGTACACTATAAAAGGCTGAGGAATTTATTGAGAAGAGGTTACCTTGATAACCTGAACAACGAACAAGCAAGCAATATTCAAGCATTTAACCTGCAATAGTTTTAAGTACATTCAAGCAAATCCTCAAGCCTGAAACTCGAAGGAAATCGATCCAACACAAGCTGTGAAGGAAAGACAACTTCAAATCTGTTGAAGAGGAAACTTTTGAAGAATCAAAAGGGGTCTACTTTCCAAGGAGGATTGTAGGAAGGTTCAAGGTTGAACCAGTATCAAGTTTGTTGTAGGGCTCGTGATCAAATCCAAGAACTTGAGAAGTGAGCTGAAGTAGCAAGGCAGTTGCCCTGTGAAGAAGCTCAGTCACAAGACAAGCCAGCTGTGTGATCAAGGCTGTCTCTAGACTGTTCACCACTTTGGAAACTGATCTGTTACTTAGTGGATTCCTCCAGGAGTTGGAGAAGAGAGGATTAGAAGAATTACCCATCTCCGAACCTCTATAAAAACATTTGTGTCATTTACTTTCATCATATTTATCTTTCTTGCATACTTACGTCATATCTACTGTTAGAATCATATTTGCTATCCAACTGTTTAATAACCAAGTGCTAAAAATCAAGTGTTAAAACAAGCTAAAATCTAATCAAAGGGTGTTAAGTCTTTCGCTGATAAAACCAAACTAGCAAAGTTAAGTTTAGGTTAAACAACCGAGTTATTCTATCAACAGCTCTATCGAGTCTGTTGAGTGGCTAACTTAGTTGAATAACCACCTTACTGTCCCTCAAGGACACAACTGTTTGAGTCAACTCTGTTTTAATTTTAAAAGGACTAAAATCAAAAATTTGGTAAAGTTTATTTAACCCCCCTTTCTAAACCTTACTCACACCCCTTGGGACCTACAATGATGGTTTACTCGAGGCGGTCATTCGTCTCCCTGGTCATGTGGGCATCGATCTCCCACTTGTACTGGTCGTCGCTGGCGCGCTTCATCTTCTCACGTGTGCTGTCTAGGCGCTCCTAAAGTAGCTGGATCTGGTCTCGCGAGCGTGAATAGTGCACTCGCGGTCTTTGGCTACGAGTGTCAAGTTGTTCTTCTCCTCTTGGCTCTTCGCCAGGAGGTGCTCCAATTCCCGGACACGGTGGTGCTCCCTTAGTAGCTCGGAGTTGGCCTGGATGAACTCCTGGTGCCAATGCGTCTTCACCCCTTGTAGTAGTCTCGCTCGGCGCGAGCCTCGAATACCATCCACCAGGTCGGCGCCTCCGGCTCCATCCTGGTCAAAACACAACTAAGGTTTGTCAGATGAGTATAAGTAGGAAGATAGAGAACAACAAGCAAACTAGTCAAGAGTTAATTAAGTTAAGACAACTATTACTATGGAATCTCCAAGTACATAAATTCTTAACTCAGTCTAAGCATCAATGATACGACTCTCCATAATACATCATCGAACTTAGTATTGGTTCTATGTCCTTTTGAAATTGATTTCAAGCTTAAATAGTCAAGTCGCAGTACTACCCAACACAGATCGATGGTCCTATCCTGGGTCAGATCGGTGTAAGTTTCCATCTTACTAGTCGAGCTCTGATACCACTTAAACTGTCATGCCCCAAACAGGAACGCGACGATGATCCACAACTTAAATACAAGTAAACCAAACAGTCTAGACAAATATGAACAAAACCTCAAATGAAATAGAGTCAAATAGCAGCGGAAATAAAATACAAGTACGAATTACAACTTACAGTCCAACAAATATCCAAATCTCATCCCAAGTACACAACTAAAGATAACAACTTATTAGTCAAAGGGTCCTACGCCGTTAGGTTACATCTTAAAAGGAAAGACAAAAATAAAATAGTCCAATAATAGCAAACAATAGAAGGAACAAATACAAAGGCGAAATACGGAGAGATCACTCCGTAGCTTGATCGGCGTCGTCAACGAAATCTTCATCTGGCCGTTAGAAAAATAGGAGGGGATGAGACAAAAATTCTCAGTGGATGGGGTGAACGTGTGCGAGTGTGGCGATATACGTAAATGCACGAAAGCTATTGTATGAAAAATACGTGAGTCATGATGCGTGTTTCACACACAGTTCACAAGCGACTTGATATATATCTAAAATAATATACTTATACAGTTTTGATGAAAAAGTTCATGATCACATAGGCACTATGTGATTCAAGCAAGATAAATAGGATTGCGTACGGAAACTTAACGCCAATCCATGCAAGACAAGTAGCGGTTGTGTACGGATTTGTAGCGCCAACCAAAGTAAACGGGTCCGAGAAACTCCAGAATTGTGTGGATCAGATAGCGATTCCTTCGTTCTTCCTTGTAACTCCTTGAGTAAGATGGTTCAAGACCTGTCACCTTATCGCTTCATAGGCAAAGACAAATCCACAGTAGAGCTAGCTAGGCCCGGAATGTCATAATCATGATTATACCTCAAGTACTACAACCCGCTTTCCTTGGACAACTCCGTCCCTCAGTTGCGGGATTAGGACGATGGGGCCGGAGAGTGGAATAGCAGCCGAGCTGGTCGGTTCCATCCCTGACGTATCCATTCCGAGTGTGAGCTCGACACACCAAGTTGACTCAGACAGGAATATAATCATAAGTACAGGATGTCAACCCGACAGTCTAGTAATTTGGATGAAGATAATTACCGGGAGGATAAATAATCTTCGATAACTTGAAGAATTAGGTGGGACATAAGTCCTGTTGTAGATTTGAATTATTGTCAAAGGTGTATTTCCAGGTACATGGACTATATAAGTCCTGAAAATTTCATTTTGGTCCTCAAGTTTAGTATTTTACATTTTGGTCCCTCAAGTTTAGTAAAATTATTTTCTTAGCTTAAAACACTTGATTTTTGGAATACCTTTAAAATATGTATTTTCAAGTCCCTAAAAGTTAAATTTTCAAAATTTTAAATGGAGGGCTGGTATAGTTTCGAATTTTGCACTTTAGCCTTTGAACCTCCAAAATTTTACAAACTAGTCCTTGGGCTTTCAAAGGTTGATTTTATTTATCTCCAAACTTTTAAAACTTTATTAAAATATATAAATATAATTATTGAACTTGAGTATAGTCAAATTTCAAAAATTGCAGAGGGGTCTCTTAAGTTTTATTTTCATGCAATGAAGTCCACCAATTTGCCATTTTTCCATTTTAAGTCCAAAAATTCAAATTTAATCAATTAAGCTTGACTTTTCCAGGTTATAAGGAAAATAATACATGAATAACAAGGTTCATGAACATGCATATACATCTCATCCAAGAATTCATCAAATAAAGCAATAAATTGTACATGCATGCACCTAAATTGCAATAAATAGTATTTATGAGCAACACTTGAGAATTTTTGGAATTTAACACTTGAAATGAAAATGAAATACATTATATATATATATATATCTCAAGCTCTCAAAAAAAAAGACTACATGCATTTTAAAGAAAAACACTTAGGAGGTTGAAATATTTTTTTCACTCACCTTAAAATTTGGATTGTTGGTGAAAAAAAGGAAGAAATCACAACTTGAATTAAGCTCACTTAGGTCATCTCCTAAGTCAAGAATATAAAAAAAAGAGTTAGAAAAATTAAGGCTTGAATTAAGAAAAAAGAAGAAGGTGAAGAAGATGACAAATACTACCTTACCTTGTATAGTGGTCAATGTGAGTCAAGTAGAAACTTCAAAATTGAAGTTCTTGCTCACCCTTAAAGAAATCTTCTAAGGTCAGGCCCTATTTCTCAAAAATAAGAATAGGGTGCCAAAATTTGAAAATAGAAAGAAGAAGAAGAAAAGATGTACTATAACCCACTTTCTTACCTTGTAGTCCAATTCTTCATAAAATTTTGAGGTCCTTGTCAAGATGATCACAAGGCTCTAATATCTTCCAGTGGTCTCTAAGTATACCTCAAACCAAAAATTAAACTTAGATTAGGAGGTGATGAGAATAAACTAGATGATATCAAAAATGGATTGAAGAAGAAATTTTTGTTATCTTGTAGGAGTAAGTTTTGAATTTTTTGAGGCGTAGATGGAGGAGCTCCTGTATTTTTTTTAAGTGTTTAAGAGTAGAAGAAGACAATATGTAGAGAGAGGTAGGAGGATTTTTTGAGAGAAGGAGGAGAATTGCTAACAAGAGAGAGGGAAAAGTTGGTGAAAATGAACAAATTGTTGCACAAAAATGACCTTATGGCCAATCACAGTCAAGAGAGGGAGAGGGGAATTTTTTTTTCTTGGTCAAGGCTTGAATTGTGTCTCTTGCATGAGGACAATATCCAAGTCAAGGTATGGGCTTAATTGTCTGGGAATTGGTGAAGTATGGGTGTTGATGAAGAATAAGGAGAATGTTGGGTGAGTGGGAATATGTTGTACACATGGCCGTCCACTCTATGCTTGTATGTGGTATCCACATATTTTTTTTTGGTCCCAAAATTGATGTTAATAGGTGTATAATATCAATCTCCAATAATTAATAGTGATTCCCATAATCACTTATAAGTCTCATGATCACTTATTTTAAATCAAATTCTTATTTCTATAGGATGTAAGTCTCTAAAATAAATGGTCTCTTAAAATTATAAGGTGTCTAATAAATACACAAATAATAATAATGATCAATCAAGTGATCATTAAATGTGAAATAGAAATAATAAATGATCATTAATCACAAGCAATTGATCAAATAAATAAAAAATTAAATTAAATGCGAAAAATATATTATTAATATTTATCCGTCAAAGTGACGCGATAAAGTAGTCAAATTAATACATAGACGATAAGTGAAGTAAATACACGCTCGAAAAATTAAGGGCTTTCACATGTCCAGTAGCCCGATTGCTTTATTTTTAAAGCCCATTACAAACTACAAAATAATAATTAACTATTTATTATATTTTTTATTTATTATGATTTTTTCATTTTATATATGCAACATGGGTGCCAAACTAGAAATTCCAAAAACAAATGGTTAATTTGATATATTATACGGCAAAAACCAAAAAAAATGTTAATTTTTTTTTCAAAAAACGATAAACATAATAATGCAGTACAGATTTGGAAAGCTAATTTTACATAGTTTAATTATTTAAAAAGTGAATATTTAAAGAAAATTGACTACCAAAAATAATGAAATACCAAATATTTATCACTTCTTATTTTTACATATATTTTATTACTATTTATAATAACTACAAATGGCCGGGAAAAATTCAACATACTATTTCCAACGACTTCTCTTTATATATATATATATATATGCATTATACTTGAAAGGGGATACGTGAATGGTTTTTTTATATATGTAACAGTGAATTATTATAGCTCTAATATGATTAACTCTTTTGTTTTTTGTAGGTTTATTTAGCGTTATTTTGTCTATGACATTAACTACAATTGATATCCAGAGGGAGGAAAAGATGTCAGGAGGTTGAAATATTTTTGTTGGACGTGTCTTCATTATTAATATCAACCGGACTGGAGCTCTTAATATTTTAAATCCCTCCGTATTGCACACTACATATTGTACACGGATCACACAATTTCCAAACTTCTTGTTGTACTTCTTTGTGTGTCAAACCCAGTGTTGGATCTATATCTATATATATATATATATAATAGAGACTAGAAACCTTTTTCCCGCCTAAACCACCTTACTAAAAAAAGTAATAAAAATCTTGTGACAAATAAGAATTAATAACTGATTTGGGTTTCGTTAATTTTGGTAGTCAATGATTATTGTGCCAACAATATTTATATTTCCTTTATATAAATACCTTTTTGAAATTATACAAAAATAAGATGGAGTAAAATTAACTTTCTAAGTCTATGTGTACTGCATTAATTATTATATTTGCTCTTTTCTTTTTCTTTTTAAATTTTAATAATTATTTTGTTTTTATCCATTTTTGACGTATAATATATCTAATTAATCATATTTTTACGGACTTCAGTTTGACACCCATATTGCATTTATACAATAAAAAATAAATATAAAAATAAAAATATAAGATATATTTACTCATTATTTTGTAACTGTTTTAAAAATTACGTATTCGGGCTATTGAATATCAATTTGTATATTATGTACTTTAGCTATTATATATATATATATATATATATATATAGTTGTTATTTGGGCTTAGTCCATTTTTGCTACAAATGTAGGATTCAACATGGGTGTATGCCAGATCAAGGATGCTGAATCAAATGAAGTTGTGCTATCAGGAACAAAACAGAAAAACATGTTTGCTAGCAAAGAGTACAATCGAATAAAGTTGGATGTGGCACAAAAAGCTGAGTCACCTGAATTTCAAGACAATCAACAAGCTTGTAAGGAGTCATCTTGTGGAAGGATTGCCAGACTCAGTTTACAAGTAGGAAAGCATTTGTGATGCATGCCAGATGGGAAAACAAATCAAGTCTTCATTCAAGGATAAACCAAGTCCTTCTTCAACCAGGATCTTGCATGTATTGCATATGGATTTATTTGGTCCTGTTGAACCAGCTAGTATCAGTGGAAAGAAATACACCTTAGTGGTGGTCGATGATTACTCAAGATACAAATGGACCATTTTATGTGTAAAAAGAAGGAAACTTTACAGAAACTTCAACAACTTATGAGGAGAGTTCAAAATGAGAAGAGTCAAACCATTATCAAGATAAGGTCTGACAGAGGAACTGAGTTTGTCAATGGGATTATAACTCAGTATTGCACAGAGAATGATATTCCTCATGAGTTATTAGCAGAATGGAGTGGCTGAAAGAAGAAACAAAACCCTCAAGGAAGCTGTAAGGACCATGTTTGCTGAAGCTGGATTGCCTAAGAGATTTCGGGCTGAAGCCATTAATACTGCCTGCTACACTCAGAATAGGTGTATGACCAATAAGCAGCTGTCCAAAACCCCCTATGAAATTTGGACTGGAAAGAAGCCAAATGTTGGATATTTTCATATCTTTGGATATTAGTGATTCATTCACAATAATGGCAAAGACAACTTGAAAGCATTTGATGCTAAATCTAAGGTATCTTTTTGGGATACTCTATTTAGAGTAAAGCTTTCAGAGTGTTGAACAAGAGGACTATGGTCACAAAAGAGTCTATCCATGTGGTTTTTGATGAACCTATTGTTAATGGTGAAGACATTGATAAGTTAGCTGACAAGATGAATCATCCAACTATTCAAAAGACATTGATGAGTTAGCTGATAAGATGAATCAGTGAACTATTCAGAAGAGTCCATATGTTAAGGCAGATATCAGCTGATAAAATGACTTATATGGCTAGTCAGTTGTATCGAGTTAGCTGGACAACCGAGTTATTATTCAGTCGAGTTAATGGAAGAGTGAAGCAGAGTCAAGTCATAAATGAAGAAAGCTGAGTCATTTATTAGCTAAGTGACAAAACACAGTCATTTTCTGTGAGCGGGAATTTTTTTGGGCTTGGCGTCAGCGACAATTAATAATGCCAGTAAAAGCCTGCGACAATCTATCCATGATTGGATATAAATATTGTTGCATTTATTGCAGGAAAATTAATGCGGTTTCCAAACATGATCTCAACCATTGATCTGTTTTAATCTTTTCAAATTCTAAAAACCGTCCTTTCAAGTCCCTTATATTGAGCAATTTGATTTTCTCTCTCCTCACACTTACACTCTTACTATCAAAGAAATCCGAGTTTTTCTCTCTACGAAGAAGTTCAAACCCTAGTTTTCATTTCTCAAGATCAAGACTTAAAATGGCACCAACATACGATTACGCTAAGCTTGCTGAGAAGATCCATACCGATGCGACTATTGAATTCGAAGGCCTTATCCAACAGGGTGTTGACAAGAAGTTGGCTAAGAAAATCGCGAAGAAACTTGAGAAAGTTGGACTCAAGAATTTTCTAACTATGGAGTTTTCTCATACCTACCTTGAAAAAGTTACCTTGTACTACGTGAATGCTGAGGTCCACGATGATGAAATTCGCTCATCTGTCAACCACAAGAAATTTAAGTTGACTGCTGCTGACCTAGCTGAACACTATTTTCTCCCTACCAGTGTTTTGAAGGAGTTAAATGGTAAGGACGTGGATTTGGTTGCTGCTTGGAAGGAAATAGCCAAGCCCGAGGTTGCTGCGAAACCAAACTACTCAGCTTTGAAGAAGCTGATTAAGGAGGAATAACACAAGCTTATAGATGTGGTAGCAAAGTGTATTGATATGAAGTTCGGCTCATTCAATCAGCTTTCAGCCTAAGCTGATTGTGATGGTGGCCATTATGGAGGAAAATGAGGTTAACTGGGCAAAGTTCGTGTTCGGTAAGTTGTGCCAGAATGTGCTAAACATGAAGGTTGGTTAAGATGGGAAGTTTTCCAGCTCACTAGGATATGGCCTGTCTCTAGGCCATCCAATGGAAAAGAAAGTTGTTCCTCTCCGCAATGGAAAAATCTTTCACGCGAAGAAAAGATGTTTAAATCCAACCTCTTCGGTGCCCAGAGGCAGGCCCATGCAAAGAAGTCCGCAACTTCCAAGGGGGAATCAGATGAGCATGTCCCCCAGGACATAATCAAGTTTTCGCCAAAGCCCTCGACGATCCCGCCTTGATAGTCCAAAAAAGATAACTTGATTGTGCCTCGCAAGCCAGCTGCAAAGAAGCAGAAGATAGGGGAGACAAATTTTACAGCTATGGAACCAGAAAATGATGAGGCTGAGATTTCTCTGGAAAGAAAAACCAGGAGGAGACTGGTGAAGAAGTCTGATTAAGCTGCTGAGCCAGCTGAGTTGGGAACTGCTGAGAAGGAAGAAGCTGATGTTGAGAAGCAGAAGATAGTAAAGGATGGAGATGTTTGAAAACACTGAGAAAGAATCTCAGGCAGCTGCTTAACCACATACATAAGAACAAGAGACACCTGTCAGCCAAACAGCTAAAACATCAGAAAAAGACACATCTGAGACGAGGCAAGAAGAGTTAGATGTGACATCCCCTCAGACTGATGCAATTGTTGTTGAGGAAGTCAAGACTGCTGAAGAGCATATGCAATAGGATGATGATGATGACCTTCAAATCTTATCCCTGCATATCCAGACCTTCAAGAAAGACTACGCATATGGAGGGCCTGGAAGCTAAGTGTGGCCCGATATCAGTTCGAAATGCATGAGTACATAGGGAGGAAGAATACCTCCTAGAGTTTTTGGAAAATGTTGCTATTTGCCTTTCTCTCGATGAAGATTTTTACACGACCATTCTTTATGAGAAGAAGGATGAGGAAAAGCTCAAGAAGATTGAGAAGGCCAAGGCAGTTGAGGAATCCGTAAAACCTCACTCTTGTCCTTTCACTAATGTTCCTGAAAGTGCCTTGCAAAGTGTGGGCGACAATGATATGGAAGTGGTGGATGCAGTTAACCCAATCGAGAAGGCTGAGCTGCATCAAGCACTGAAAGAGTCTAAGGAGATGCATGAGCAATCATTTCTCAGGGGCCCATGAGAATCATCCTATATCTCTCCTACCCCTGATATTCTTGAAGTGGTGAGGATAATCAACGCCTCTGCCTCACTAGCACATTCTGAAGGACTCACCAATGAGACTGGCGATGAAGCTAGGGACGAAGATGTAGTGGGAAACTTAGCTGAGCCAAACCTTGTGAAAGTTGTTGATACACCTTTCCAGACGGCTGACAACTCAAAAGGAATAGCCGAGTCTCAAGTGTCAGTTGACCCCGCAGATCGTGTTTCAACTGGTGCGCCCGCTGAAGGGGAAACTGAACACACCACATCTGGGTTGGAGGAAGTTGTGGGAGACCTCACTAAATTGAAGTTAGGAGTCAAAAGTGAGACTGAAAAATAATAATAGAGGGGGATTGACAACACTCAGATGGATCAGACTGTCTCAACTAAAATTCCAACTGCACTGTAGGCCAAGGAAGTTGCTGAGTCAACCGAGGCAAATGATGGACAACAGACCATGGCATTTGAGACTGTTGGTCATGAAAGTGCAATCCTAGAGGTTGAGACCTCGAAGGATGCCAACGTCCAAGAGCCTAATGCAGCTCTGTCTGCAAAAGGGATAGTTGAAGGCCTTACGGCAGTTCAAACTGCTATTAAGGTCACTGAAGGCCTTAAGGAGGTTGAGACTTTCTTGGGTGTTGCAATGGAGAAAGGAAAGTTGCATGTTTCTGTAAAGGCAAGAAATCAACGCTTTACATGACTTTGATGATAATGTGTCAGTTGAGTTCTTGGACACTGACAACGAAGCTGAGTCCACCCCCAAAGATCAAACTATAGAGGACCTAGTTATTAAGGAACGAGTGGAACAATTGAATAAGGCACGTGAGGAGGCTGCCTTATCCAAATTTCAATTGGTTGATGGCCCACCTCCTATGGTGCCATCACAAACACATGATGCTGCTAAGGCGGCTGAGGCCAAGGATACTCAAAAGAAAGCATCTACTGAATCCAACGAAGTTGTTGAGACAATTGAGGATCAGTCAGCTCCACAGGTTATCATAGCTGCGACTACTGATGAAGCTCCCACAGCTGAGGCACAAAGAGTTGAAGGAAGTCAGGGGAACAAAGGAAAGACTCCCAAAGGAGGAGTGGGAGATGTTCCTGAAGTCCTTAGTGATCTGTTTTCTGATTATTTTCTATTTGTGGAGGAGGTTCCGCTGGAAACCAATACTACTGAGAAATGTGAAAATTACACTGTCAACATAGATCCAGAAGAGTTCATTGGTCCGGATGATTTAAAGGTTGTGCCTTTTGGCTTTGATTTTTCATTTGTATTACGGAAGATCGGTCGATTGAGGCGAGACTTGAAAAAGCCTTCAAGGCTATGTGTTCTGAGACATAATTTATGGAAAGAAGCCTTGTTGTGCTCAACCAAAAGTCAGACAACCTTGATGCTATGATTTCTGGAGATATCAGAGGAACAGTTATCAGAATTCGCGAATGGACTATGCAAACCAAAGCACTGAGAAGAGATCAAGTCAGCTATTTCAAATCACTCTTTGCAAAACTGGTGATTTGGATTGGTAACCAGGCTTAGTTCTAGTAGAGACATCGAGACCACATCTTTCGAATGGACCAGGCACATAAGACTGACATAGAGTTGTTGAAGGCTCAATATAAGAAGGATCTTCAGAACATGGAGAGCACTGCGAGCTGAAATGATGATTATGAATGTAGAGATGAACGCTCTAAGATCTGAACAACGAGCAGCTTACTCAGTCACACATGAGAAGTCGGATAAACTTCTAATTCAAGCTCCTCAAACCTCTCTAGTTGGTGATGATGCCAAAAAGGGGGGAAATGAAGGCAGTAGTAAGGGGGATGTTAGGAAATTTATTGTTAAGAGTTTGAGGATACCATGTAAAACTTAGAATAGGAAGTTGGCACCCCATTTTCCTTGTATTTTTTTGTTGTAATATATACATCTAAAAGAGCTGAGTGAAGTTAGCTATGTCGAAGAATACAAGAAGTCAACTAAAGACAAGAGTGAAGACCTAGCTGTGTGTCAGCTGAGTATGGTCAAGATGGAAGGCAAAGACTCGACTGAAGGAGATCCAACTGAGGAACAACTGTGTAAAGGATGTGGAAGTGTAAATCAAGTCGGAAAGAGCCAAGTCTAACGAGTTGAATTCACAATTGAGTCATTCCTTATATGATTAGAGCAGACTCAAGTCAATGGGGTAAGAGTAGCGATCAAGTTAAGACGATCGACATTGATCCGTTGGAAGGAAGTCAAGGATATTACTCGATATACTAATAAGTCCAAGCTGCTCTGTCTTAAAGTGTTTGGCCTAGAAATATGCAAAAGGAATAAACCAATGGGAAACACTGAAGCATGTGTCAGGCCCTGTAAAACTGCAGAGTCATTTAATACGAGGAAGGGTCAACATCACAATGCTGCAGGCCAAAAAAAGACAAGCCAACGAACAAGAAAGTGTCATTTGAAAATAGCATATCTCTTCATTAGAAGGGGGGATTGAATAAACCTTACCAAATTTTGATTTAGTCATTTTCAATATTTTCAGAGTTACACAAATCAGCTTAGTCCTTGAGGGACAGCTAGGTTGTCTTACACAGCAAAGTTACCCAGTCAAACTCAGCTAGTATCAGCTAACACTTAACTTAACAGTTGATTTGGTTTTTGTTCAGCGGAAGACTTTTCACCCTTGTTGTTTTAAACATGTTTTTCAACACTTGTTTTTAGCAATGTTATTATCAGTTGAGTTTAGCAATTATAACTTAACATATGAAAGAAATTAAATTGTTGTAAGTAAATATGACACAAGCAATTTTATAGTGCTTTGAGGATGGGGTAATTCCTCTAATCCACTCTTCTCCAACTCCTAGATGAATCCAGTAAGTAACAGATCTTGGTTACAAAGCACTCAACGGTCCGAGTCAGCCTTGATCACACAGCTGGCTACTCTTGGGACTCAGCTTCTTTACAAAACAGCTGTCTTGCTACTTCAGCTCCCTTGAACTCTTGGAATTGATCACACAGCCTTCCAACGAGCCCAAAGCTTCTGGTTCGAACTTGAACCTTCCTAGTTTTCCTTCAACCTCAGAGAGTATACCCTTTTGTTCTTCAAACAGTTTCCTCTTCAACTTGATGAAGTAATATTTCCTTCACTGAGTGTTTTGGATTGAGTTCCTTCGATTTTAGGCTTGAGGATTATCTTTGAAAGCTTGAGAGTATTTGCAGGTTTGCTTGAATGCTTAATAGTCTTATGAATTTCGTATCTTCTCTGACTTGCTTCCTCAGCCTTTTATAGTGAAGATTTGAAAATGTGTTCGTTGAAGAGATAGACATATATTTCAAATCCCACTCATAGGTTGTTGGCGTGTTTTGTCCTTGCAGCATTTATGAGGATCATACCATGATTTTAATGCACTGCAACCTTTCCTTGGTCTCTGCAGATTTTCAGGTATATCCTATTGGATCCTTGATTTTTGCACTCTTTCACCAAAACAGCTTTATTGATGGCAACCTGACACAGGCCTATTTCAAGCAAAACCTAGACTTGTGTTGAGAACGGATCTCTATCAGCTTTCTTCAAGTCTTGTCTACTACAAACCCCTTTGACATTTGATTCCAATCATTTTAGAATGACTTAGCTGTCAGTCAGCTGACTGAGACAACTTTTCTGTCACTTGACTGATTCTTCACTTGGCTTCACACACCTGGGTCTTCTCTTCAATCTTCAGTCGACTCCTGTAATCTTCAACTTAGCTGACTTCAACTCAGCTCATGCAGTCCTATCTATTACAAGTTGAATTACAAAGATGGTGTGCTAACTTCCTATTCTAAGTTTTACATGGTATCTTCAAAATCTAAACATAAATTTTCCTAACAATTTCCCCCTTTTTGATGATCCCAGAACTTATATAATTACAGCAATATAAGCAGTGCAGTAACAAACAATGTATGTGTAGAATATGTCAATTTTATTAATCATATCATTCTTATACTTTACAAACGCACATTAGAAAGTTGTTACAAAATATACCACATACATTGTATCAGAGCTATACTATCTATACAATTGTATCAGAGCTTATTATAGAACAAAAGTACAATAGGTATCAAAGCAATATGATATTAAAATAGTACTTAAAACTTTTGTATTTACAGTTAAGTAAAATACACTGAAGGGGTTTCAGCCGTCTTCAATGCCTCGGCTGCTTCCTTCTTCTCTCCTCTTCTTTAGCTCTCTTCCACTTTCTTTCTTCTTCTTCTTCCCTTTTTCTCTTCTCATAAGCTCTTTTAGTAGTAGGGTCCTCCCTCCGGTGCCTTTCTTCCCACTCTCGATTTACACTCTCGTTCTTAGCTTCTTGTCTTCTTCTAGCCTCCTCATTCTTGCACTCCACTTCCATATTTGCAAGAGTGTCGAACCTAGCCCAGTAGTTGATTCCTTTATTATGTGGATCAACGTACCTTACATCTTTAGGTCTTGGCTGCGGTGGAGTGCGTTTGCCTCTTCCACCACTCCCAAACCTTCATCTTCCTCGATAAGACTCAGCTTCTCCTCTAGGAGTGTACGATGAGTGTCTTCCCATTGATTGTCTACTAGAACTTTGCTGCTTCTCAGCTGATTTGCATAAGTCGAGTCATTTCTCCCCATACAAGTCCCACGCTTGAGGTAGAGTCACCTTCTTGAAAAACCTTCAGCCTCTACAGTTTGAAATTCCTCTAGTGATATAGGTTCATGTAGGGCCCAAGGGGTGTGATGTAAGGTATAGAAGGGGGAGTTGAATAAACCTTACCAAATTTTCACTTTTTAGTCCTTTTAAAATATTCAACAGAGTTGACTCAAATCAGCTAAGTCCTTGGGGGACAGCTAGGTTGACTTTGTTCAGCAAAGTTACTCACTCAACAGACTCGACTGAGTTGTTGATAGTATAACTTAACTGCGTCAGCTAACACTTAACTTTTAGATGATTTAGTTTTAAACAACAAAAGACTTAATACCCTTTGTTAATTTTAAGCACGTTTTTAGCACTTGTTTTTCGCACTTGTTATTATCAATAGAGTTTGCAATTAAACTTATCAGCAGATAAAAGCATGCAAGAAAGTAAATGCTAAAAGTAAATGACACAAGCAAATTTTATAGTGGTTCGAGGATGGGGTAATTCCTCTAATCCACTCTTCTCCTACTCCTGGAGGAATCCACTAAGTAACAGATCAGGTTACAAAACAGTTCTTTAGTCTAGAGACAGCCATGATTACACAGCTGGCTTGACTTGCGACTCAGCTTCTTCACAAGACAAATGCCTTGCTACTTCAGATTCCTTCAAGCCTTTGAAACTGATCACACAACCTTCCAACAAACTACTTTTGGTTCGACCTTGAACCTTACAACAACTCCTTCAAATTTGGAGAGTCAACCCCGTTTTGTTGTTGAAACTTTTCATCTTCAACTGGTTGAAGTAATCTTTTCTTCACAACGTGTGTTGGATCGAGTTCCTTCGAGTTTTAGGCTTTTTGATAATCTTTGAGAATATTGCAGGTTATGATTGCTTGTATGATTGATTCATTTGTGTAAATCGTAACTTTTTCTCAAATGCTTCCTCAGCCTTTTATAGTGCTCATTTGAAAATTTGCCCGTTGAAGAGATAAGCTTATTTTCAAATGACACTTTCTTGTTCGTTGACTTGTCTTTTCTTGGCCTGCAACATTGTGATGTTGACCCTTCCTCGTATTAAATGACTCTGCAGCTTTTCAGGGCCAGACACAACCTTCAATGTTTCCCATTAGTTTATTCCTTTTGCATATTTCTAGGCCAAACACTTTAAGACAGAGCAGCTTGGACTTATTAGTATATCGAGTAATATCCTTGACTTCCTTCCAACGGATCAATGTCAGTCGTCTTAACTTGACTGCTACTCTTACCCCTTTGACTTGAGTCTGCTCTAATCATATGGGAATGACTCAACTGTGAATTCAACTGTTAGACTTGGCTCTTTACTGACTTGACTGACACTTCCACATCCTTTACACAGTTGTTCCTCAGTTGGATCTCCTTCAGTCGAGTCTTTGTCTTCCATCTTGACCATACTCAGCTGACACACAGCTAGGTCTTCACTCTAGTCTTTAGTTGACTTCTTGATTTCTTCGACATAGCTGACTTCAATCAGCTCTTTCAGTCCTATCTATTACAACATAGAAATACAAGGAAAATGGGGTGCCAACTTCCTATTCTAAGTTTTACATGGTATCATCAAAATATAAACAATAAATTTCCTAACAATTTCCGCCTTTTTGATGATCCCAAAACTTAATTAATATAAACAGCAGACACACGCAGTGCAGTAACAAAGAATGTATGCTTTGAATATGTCATTTTTATTGATTATAGCATTCTTGTCCTTTACAAAGTTGTTTACAACAATGTACTCTATACACTGTATCAGAGCTTATACATACATTGAATTACAACATGTATCAGAGTAAAATTACAAAGAAGGTATCAAAGCTAAGATACAAAATACTTACAGCTGTGTATTTATAATAAAGTAAAATACATGAAGGGGTTACATCCGTTTTCAACGCCTTGGTTGCTTCCTTCTTCTCTCTTCATCTTCAGCTCTCCTCCTATCTTCGTCTGCTCTTCTCATTTTCCTCTCTTCTTCATCCTTCTTCTTCTTTTCATAGGCACGCCTTGCAGCATGGTCATCCCTACGCTGCCTTTCTTCCCATTCTCGCGTCACCTTTTCATTTTCAGCTTCTTATCTTCTCACAGCTTCTGTATTCTTGCGCATTACCTCTAAATTTGCAAGATGATCATATCCAGCCCAGTAAGTGATCCCTTTCTTCTGTGGATTAATGTACGTTATGTCTTTTGGTCTTGGCTGCGATTGAGAGCTTCTACCTCTTCCACTGCCACCAGATCTTCCCCTTCCTCTTCCCGACTTAGCTCCTCCTCCTTTGGGAGTGTACTATACTAGTGTTTTTGCTTTTCCAACTGAGTGACTGCTAGAACTCTGATGCATATCAGATGATTTGCATACATCAAGACCATTGTCCCAGTACAAGTCCCAGGCTTGCGGTAGAGACAAATTCTTGAAATAGCCTTCTGCCTCTAGAGTTTGAAACCCCTCTAGTAATCTAGGCTCAGATCCAGCATCGGGCATTGTAATTTCTCTTAGGGGTTTGATCACAGGGGAATCTTTTAATAATCCTGCTGGTGGACTATCATATTGTGTCCTGATATTCTGGATACGCGCAGAATGTTTCTCAGCCACCTTCTCGAACTCAGCTTCGATGCCTTTTCTTGATTCTTTGAATGCCAACTCAGCTTTATGTTCTACTGACAGCTCTTTCGGTAGCTTGCTGAGAAGTGAAGCTATTATTTCTCCTTGTTGAGGAGTCTTGGCAAACATAAGCTTCAAAGGGGGTTTCGCAGAACTTTCTTCCCCCCTTAGATATTTCTCCTTTCTTTTCCTCCTTATGACTCCCTTGGCCTTCTTTCAATTCCCTCATAGCCTCATCTTCCCCCTTTTTGGCATCATCATCAAAAGGTAGGGAAAGGCCAGGGAACATGCAACTTAAAATGAAGTCAAGTCGGCTGTTTTTAGAGTTATGCTTATCATCTGCTTTGGAGTAGGTTGCTCTGAATTCTGATCACATAACCTTTGACTTAGCTGCCATTAATTTCATTTCAGTTTGGAGAACACTGAGCTGCTGACTCATGTTAGTCTCCAATCTTGCCATCTCGTTCTTATGTTGCTGCTTGAGTAACTCCATAACCGACTTCTGAGATTCTTCAATCATCACCATGTATTCCTTCTGCCTTTGCATTCCAGATCAATAACTCTGCAAAGAGTGACTTGAAGTAACGGACTTGTTCTCTTTTCATAGTCGTGGTTTGTGCAGCCCATTCTCGGATACGTAGAACAACACCATGAATGTCCCCGCTGATATTGGCATCACGGTTATCCAGCCTTAGGTCTAATGATGCTAAGCCATGCTCCATTTTCTCAATTTCAGCACAAATGGCCTTAAACACCTTCCAGAAGTCGGCTGTCGAGCGGACTCATCCTCGGGCCAAACAACATCAAAGGCAAAACATATAGGCACCATCGTGGAATCAACTGGAACTCCAGTTTCTTCTTGGACTGTATACTTAGCTTGTTCTCTAGCATATTCAACATCCAGGGTTGGCAATTGGGATTCAAACTGGAAAATATTTTCAAACATATCATCTGGGTAGAGAGGGATTCCCGCAGGTCCAACTTGTGGAGCCTTTCCATTTTCTTTCCGTAATACTTCAGCTTTACTTGCCTCAGCTGATCCAGCGTCATCGGCATTAGGAGCAGTTGTGTTAGCTTGCTGAGCTGATGGAGTCTCTGCTTGAGCAGTTGTGTTAGCTCGCTTAGCGATCGATTTCGGCTTGAGCGATTGTATTGTTCTTTCGGTGATCTGACCTCACTTGTCTTAATGCTTCCTCGATATCATTTGGAGTTTCCTTTTGAGTTGTCTGGTCCTCAGCTGGTTTATCAGCATCATCGGAGTGTGATGGAGCCATTGGTGTTGGCTCATCAACGAACACGAACTTCATCGGAGCAATTTTGTCAATAGCTTTACTTCGAGAGTCTTGAGCATCCTTAGCTTTGTCCTTAGAAGATTCATCAATGGGAGTGGAATCAGCTTCATTGTTAAATTCCAGGAATTCTGTGTCAATATTTTCATGTGAATCACGAAGAGCGCTGATTTCTTCTTCTTCATATGTCGTCTCTACTTGAGGAATTTACTCAGTCCTAGCTTCTTTACCCAAGGAAGTCTCAACCTCATTGTGGCCTTCTACACCCTCCGTAGTCTCAACCGCTGGAGGGCCTTTAGCATCCCTATGTGCAGTCTCAACTGCAACAGGGTCTTAGGCAGTTCTCCCTGCAGCAGACTCATCTGTCTTAGGGTCTTCGATGGCATCCATTGGAGTCTCAACTCCTAGGATTACACTTTTAGGACCTGGAGTCTCAACTCCCATGGTCTCCATTCCATCCTTTGCCTTAGCTGCATCAGCAGCGTCATCGGTCATCAGTGCAGATGAAGTTTTAGCTGAGACAGTCTTAACCATCTGAGCTTTTTCAACTTCAGTCTGCAGTTCTGCTTGTTTCTTACCTTCGCCTCCGAACTCCATTTGTTTATCTCCCACAGCATTCTCCGACCTAGTTGTGGTGGTGGGAGCTTCCCCCTTAGCTGGCTCACCAGCTAAGTTAAGAGAAGTAGGGTTGCTCTACACCTGAGACTCGGCTGTTTTTACCTCTGAGTGATCAGCCATGGGGGCAGGTGTCTCAACACCTTCTTCAGAAGTTGTCTTGGCTAGGGTGCCCACTTCATCTCCTTCCCTAACTTCATCGCCAATCTTCTGAGAGCCATGTTCTGAATGCACGCGGGATGTGGTGGAAGCAATATCAGCAGTTAACTTCTGCGCCACATCCAAAGGGTTAGTACTATGAGAGCGTTGAGAAGACTCTCCTGGACCCTCTTGAAGTTTTTGTTCATGCATGGCTTTAGATTCTTTAATGGCCTGTTGCAATTCGGCCTTCTCAGTTGCTACAGCAGGGTCGATCTTCTCTATGTCACTGCTGTCAGTCTATTCCATTTCATGTCAGGACCACCAGTGAACATACATATCTTTGACTTTTCAATGGCCTTGGATTTCTCCAAAGCCTTTTCTTTTTCATCCTCTTTTATGTCACGAAAGACATCCATACAAAAATCTTCATCGAGGGCAGAGTGGATAGAGATGTTTCCTAGGAAGCTTAAAAGCTCCTCTTCTTCTTCGATGTACTTTGGTTGCTCAAATTGTTGTCGAGAGTAACTCAACTTCCACCTTCTCCAGCCCCTCAATATCTGCTGAATATCCGGGTATATAGGAGAAAACATTATTACATCATCGTCGTCATCTCCATCTTCCGGAATGGGAGCAAGTGGAGCTTGATCCTCCTCAGGGGATTGGATAGCTCTTTCCTTAGAAGTCGCAACTATCTCAGCTCCTTGCTTCTCCATAGTTGTCTCTTGGTCAGATGGGTCTTCTACAATCTGTTGATTGACATCAGTAGTCTTCTGGGCATCCATGGTGGATGCATCTCCACCATTTTGTTCTTTAGACTGCTCCTCTTGAGTTTCATCAGTCTTCTCGGGCTTTTCTGGCTGAGTGGCAGACTCAGCTTTCTCAAGGTTAGACTTCTTGACTAATTTTCGTCTCTTGGTTGGAATAAGAGAAACGACATCCTCTTCAACTTCTTGTGTGGTAGCTTCTGGCTCCACCATCTTTATCTTTTTGGCAGCAGCTGGCTTGCGAGGCACAGCTATGCGCTTTTTCTTCACGATCGAAGAAGGTTTAGATGTGTCCCTCTCGATCTCGGTTGCTAGGACAGGTCCTTTTGGCTTGGGTGCAGGGGCAGGTGCATGCTTAGCTACAACAACTCTCTTCTTCTAGATAGGCTTGGGAGAGAAAGCTGGAGTGGTTGCAGCCATGTTTTCTGCAGCAGGTTCAGCTGACTCACCCTCACTCGTGTCAGCTTTCCTTGCATGTTCCTTCCTCTGAGCGCCTGATAGGTTTTCCTTGAACACTTTCTTGTTCACATGGAATGGCTTCCCATTTCGCAGGGCAATCTCCTTCACCTCCATCAAATGGTCAATCACCAGGCCATACCCCAACGAGCATCCAAACATCCCATCCTCCTTGATGGACTTATTGATCACATTTTGGCAAAACGGCTGAAGACAAACTCAGCCCAATTGATCTTCTTCACTTCCATGATCACAACCATCATTGCCAGCTTTGTTCGAGACAGCTGATTAAAGCTGTCGAACTTCATATCAATGGATTTGGACACAATGTCCATCAGCTTATGGTAATCATCCTTTATCAAATCCTTCTTGGCTGTATAGACAGCCTTTGGAACTGACTCAGGCTTGGCTATCTCCTTCCAAGTTGCAACTATGCTGACATCTTTTTCAGTGATTTCCTTCAGCCCTTCAGTAGGCAACTTACAGTGTTCAGCAAGGTCAACAACAATTATCTTGATTTCCTTGTTGTGTACTGATGAGCGAATCTCATCATCGTGCACTTCAGTGTTAACATAGAACATTGCGACTTTTTCCAGATACATGTGAGAAAACTCCATAGTGAGAAAATCCTTCAGACCGAATTTCTCGAGTTTCTCAGCAATTTTTTTTCACCAGGGCTTCATCAACACTCTATTTCAGCATCTCTTTGAAGTCGAAAATGGATCCTGAGTAGATCTTCTCGAACATCCTGACAAAGTCATATGATGCTTCCATTTTCGATGAAAATAAACGAATAAAAAAGCGTAAAATCTCGATTTTGAAAGGTAGGGTTTTTGCACTTCACAGAGAGAAAATCCTTGCTTGTTGAAAACGAGAGAGTTTTTGTGACGAGAGAGAAAATGTGTTTTGGCTTATATTGGACTTGAATGGACGGTTTCTGGAATTTGAAAAATTAGATCAAAATTGACGGTCAGGATTTAACCTTTGAAACCGCATTAATTTCCCCGTATTAAATGCAGCAACGTTTATGTCCAATCATAGGCTTAACCGTGCAGCTTTTTGTTCTGACATCATAATTACGCTGACGTAATCCTTAAAAATATTCCCGCTCGCAGAAAACGACTGCGTTTTGTCACTTTCCTCATATATAACTCAGCTATTGTCCAAAAGTGGCTTAACTCTGCTTCTCTCTTCACATTAGATTACTCAGCTGTCAGCTAACTTGATACAGCTAATTTCCTGTCTTGGCTGTTTCACTAGGCTGAAATGTGAGGCATGCTTATTTTTCTTTCTCTCTTCTTTGTCTCCGTTGATTGAGTCTTCTGAGCATCCTAACTCAGCTCAATTAATCCTAGCTCATTCTTAAGCTCTTCAAATCTTCATTCACATAGAGGTTTAGTGAATATGTCAGCTAACTGCTTATTAGTTGAGATATATTCCAAGGTGATGTCTTTCTTTTCAACATGATCTCTTATGAAATGATATCTGACATCAATGTGCTTTGTTCTTGAGTGCAACACTGGATTCTGAGTGATTGCAATGGCACTAGTGTTATCACACATAATTGGAATCTTTTTTTCTTCAATATCATAGTCTCTCAGCTGCTGTCTCATCCATAAGACTTGGGCACAAAATTTGCCTGCAGACTATGTACTGCTTGTTTTGTGGATGTAGCTATTAAATTTTGTTTCTTGCTGAACAAAGAAACTAATATATTTCCAAGCATTTGACAAGTACCAGATCTACTCTTCTTGTCCACACTACATCCAACATAGTCTGAGTCTGAGTATCCTACTAACTTGAATCCTCCTTCCTTTAGATACCATAAGACAACTTCTTGGCATCCCTTCAAATACCTTAGCATTCTCTTAGTTGCAGTCATGTGACTCTCTTTTGGTGCAGATTGAAATCTAGCTCATACATCTATAGAAAAGGTGATGTCTGGCCTGCTTGTTGTTAAATAGAGCAATGATCCAATGAGGGCTCTATATCTAGTTTGATCTACAGTTTTGCCATCTGCATCCATATCCATCTTGACTGGTGTGTTGATAGGAATCTTCACTGATGATTTTTCTTTCATGCCAAATTTCTTCATCAAATCTCGGGTATACTTGGTTTGACTTATGAAGGTTACATCCTTCATTTGATTTACTTGAAATCCCAAGAAGAAAGTCAACTCACCCATCATGCTCATTTCAAACTTCCCTTGCATGAGGTTTGAGAACTTATCACACAGCTCTTTGTTTGTGGATCCAAAAATAATATCACCCACATATATTTGAACAAGCAGTATACTTTCTCCATCTTGAATTCTGAAGAGTGTTCTGTCAACTTTGCCTTTGGTGAATCCATTGTCAATTAGAAATTGTGACAATGTGTCATACCATGCTCTTGGTGCTTGTTTCAATCCATATAATGCTTTCTTGAGCTTGTAGACCCTATCTCCAATAGTTTTCTACTAAAAACCTGGAGGTTGTTCAACATAGACTTCTTACTCTTACAATCCATTCAGAAATGCATTTTTCAAATCTATTTGATATACAATGAAGTTCTTATGTGCATCATAAGCAATAAACATCCTTATTGCTTCCAATCTAGCAACAAGAGCAAAGGTTTCATCAAAATCTATACCTTCCTCTTGGCAATGCGCTTTGGCTACCAATCTTGCTTTGTTTCTGACAACAGATCCTTCCTCATTCATCTTGTTTTTGAATACCCACTTAGTACCAATTACATTTTGGTGAGTAGATCTTTGAACTAATTCACATACTTTGTTTCTTTCAAATTGATTCAGCTCTTCTTGCATGGCCTAAATCCAATGTGTGTCTTACAAAGCTTGAGACACATATTTAGGCCCTATTTGGGAAATAAAACAAGTGTACATAGCTTCATGTTGTGCTCTGGATCTGGTTCTTATGCCATCTCTAATATCTCCAATGATTAACTCGGGCGGATGGTCTCTCAGCCATCCCACATTAGGTTGGAGTAAGTCTGCTGGGTTCAGCCGTCTTGCAGCTAAGTTATCTTGAACAGCTTCTTCATCATCATTCAGCTGTAGACTTTCCCGTTGTCTTTGAGATTCAGCTATCTCATCTTTTTCAAGGTGAGTGTTCTCACATCTGCATCAACATAGGGACTCTTCTGCACAGTTGGCTGATTTTGCTTCTCAACTAACTCATCAATGTCTTCTCCATTCACATTTGGCTCATCAAATACCACATGAATGGACTCTTCTGTGACCATAGTCCTCTTGTTTAGTACTCTATAGGCTTCACTCTCAGCTGAGTATCCCAAAAAGATACCTTCATCAGCTTTAGCATCAAAAGCTTTTATGTTTTTCTTGCTATTGTTGTGGATGAAGCACTTACATCCAAATATCTTGAAATATCCAACATTTGGCTTCCTTCCTGTCCAAATTTCATAGGGAGTCTTAGTCAATTGCCTATTGATTATGCATGTATTCTGAGTGTAGCAGGCAGTATTGATGGCTTCAGCCCAAAATCTCTTAGGAAATCCAGCGTCAACTAACATTGTCCTAGCAATTTGCTTGAGAGTTCTGTTCCTTCTTTAAGCTACTCCATTCTGTTGTGAAGTCCTTGCAGCTGATAACTCATGAGAAATACCATTTTCATCACAATGCTGAGTTATAATCCCATTGACAAACTCAGTTCCCCTATTAGATCTTATCTTTACAATGGTTTGGCTCTTCTCATCATCTGAGGCAATTTATGCAGTGTTTACTTATTTTTACACATGAAAATTGTCCATGTATATCTTGAGTAATCATCCACTACCACTAGGATGTACTTCTTTACACCGATGCTAGCTAGTTCAACAGGACCAAATAAGTCCATATGCAGCAGATGCAATATCGTTGTGGAAGAAGGACTTGGCTTGTCCTTGAAGGATGACTTGATTTGCTTTCCCATCTGGCATGCATCATATATGCTTTCTTTCTTGTATATTGAGTCAGGCAATCCTTCTACAAAATGACTCCTTGCAAGCTTATTGATTATCTTGAAGTTCAGGTTACTCAGCTTCTTGTGCCACATTCAACTTGATTCGGCTATACTCTTTGCTAGCAGGCATGTGCTTGGTGTAGCAGTTGATCAATACACTACATACATGTTCTTCTGCCTTGTTCCGTGTAGCAAAATCTCATTTGATTCAGTATCCTTGATCTGGCAAACTCCCATATTGAATCCCATATTGTAGCCTTTGTCACATAGTTGGTTGATCTTAGAAGATTGAAATTGAGACCTTCAACATACATATGCAATGTCTGTGATTTCTAATCCATTCTTCTTTATAGATCATATGCCTTTGATCTCCCCTGGAGCTTCATTTCCACCAAATATAACTTTTTCACCTTTGATTTCCTTGCACTTTAACAGATTTCTTTTGTTTCCTGTCATATGTCTGGAACAACCATTATCCATGTACCAGGTTCCTTGGCACTCAGCTTTTACTTGAACCTGCAATCAAGGAAATTAATTTTTAGGTACCCATACTTGCTTGGATCCTTGGGGGTTAGTGCTCTAAGATTTTCCAACCAACATATAGCTAGATGAACTGACTCTAGGAGGTTGCCATCTATCAGTTCCATAATCATAATGCACATTATAAAATTGCTTGGGGGTTTTAGGATCATACAACTGTCTCTTTTGATGTTCAGCTCTCTTGGGTGGGTTGTCCTCCCTTGCTTTGAGGGGTGTTAAATGTCTTCTGGAAGTTTCTCCCTTGTTTCTTTTATAGTTCTTGTTAAAGAACTTGTTGAACCTCTTTACCATGAGAGTTATCTCCTCTTGGTCAATTGTTTCCTTTGGCTCAGCTTTCTTTCCTTCACTGGCCATCAGGGTAGTTGTCTTCGGCACATATGTCTCCTCTTGCTTTTTTCTTCTCAACTCAAACTCATAAGCTTTGAGATCTGAGAACATCTCATGATTTGATGTTTTGGAGAGGTCCATGGAGTGTCTCAGAGCCATGACCTTCATTTCCCATTCAGCTGGGAGGGCTCTTAATAACTTCATGCACATCTCCTTTTAAGTGTACTCCTTCCCAAGAGCTGAAATCTTTCAGTGAATCTGGCATCCAGTTAATCCAGACTCTCACCTGCAAGCATTTTAAAGTTTTCAAATTTTTGAACAGCAACTGTAAGTTTATTCTCTTTTATTCGTTCAGATCCTTCACAAATTAGGGTTAGCTTATCCCAGATTCTTTTGCTAATTTGCATGATTTGACTTTATTGAACATAGCCTTGTCCAATGTTTTGTAGAGGATGTCCTTGGCAACATTGTCAATATTGTATCTCTTCCTATCCTCATTTGTCCATTCATAGCGTGGTTTCTCGACCATGGAAGGTCTAGGCTCTGCTGCAGCACCTTCTCATTCACCTGGAGGTGCTTTTCTGACAGCAGTATTGACCTTCAATATTTGTAGTGGCCCATCTTCTATCACTAGCCACATTTCATCGTGTAAGGCTGATAGGTGAGCCTGCATGCGAATTTTCCAATCATCAAACTCTTCCACAATGAACATGGGTATACGATTTAGATTAGCCTCCATGATAATAACTTTTCTTTTAGAAATAAAAAGCTTTGAAAACATAAGTGTTGTATCATTTGAAAAGATTGTGATCTAGTTCAGTAACCAGTGCGGAAGGCTCAATGAACCAACTGCTCTGATACCACTTGTAGGTCCCAAGGGGTGTGTTGTAAGGTTTAGAAAGGGGTTGAATAAACCTTACCAAGTTTTCGAATTTAGTCCTTTTAAAATATTTTGATTATAGTTGACTCAAATCAGCTAAGTCCTTGGGGGACAGCAAGGTTGGCTTACTTCAGCAAAGTTGCCCACTCAACAGACTCGACTGAGCTGTTGATAGTATAACTCAGTTGGGTCAGCTAACACTTAACTTTTTAGTTGATTTGGTTTTTGTTCAGCGGAAGACTTAACACCCTTGATAATTTTAAACTTGTTTCTAACACTTGATTTTTAGCAATGTTATTATCAGTTGGGTTAGCAATATAACTTAAATAGCAGATATAAATACAAGCAGGAAAAAAATGTTGTAAGTATAATGACACAAGAAAATTTTATAGTGGTTCGAGGATGGGGTAATTCCTCTAATCCACTATTCTCTAACTTCTGGAGGAATCCACTAAGTAACAGATCAGGTTACAAAGTAGTTCTCAGTCCGAGACAGCATTGATCACACAACTTGCTTCTCCTGGGACTCAACTTCTTCACAAGACAGTTGCCTTGCTACTTCAGCTCCCTTCGAACCCTTGGAATTGGTCACACAGCCTTCCAACGAGCTCAAATCTTTTAGTTCGACCTTGAACCTTACTACAGCTCCTTCAACCTTGGAGAGTAGACCCCTTTTGTTCTTTAAACTGTTTCATCTTCGACTTGATGAAGTATTCTTTCATTCACTGAATGTGTTGGATCGAGTTCCTTTGATTTAGGCTTGAGGAATATCTTAGAAAACTTGAGAGAATATTTGCAGGTTTGCTTGCTTGATTGCTTGTAAAAAATCTTAGAATTTTTTGTGCTTGGTCGTGTCTCTCTCATATGCTTCCTCAGCCTTTTATAGTGCTCATTTGAAAATTTGCCCGTTGAAGAGATAGGCTTTTTTTCAAAATGACACTTCATGGTCGTTGGCTTGTCTTTTCTTGATCTGCAGTTTGTGATCTTGACATATCCTCTTATTAAATGATGTCTGCAGTGTTTCAGGTTCCGACACAAGTTTAGTGCTTCCCATTGGTTCATTCTATTTGCACGCTTCTGGGATGGACACTTTTAGACATGGCAGCTTGGAATTATTACTATATTAAGTGAAGTCCTTAACTTCCATGTAACGGATTAATATCATCGACTTGACTTGGCAGCTGCCTTGACCCCTTTGACTTGAGTCTGCTCCAATCTTTTAGGAATGACTCAACTTTCAGTTCAACTGGCAGACTTGGCTCTTAGCTGACTTGATTGTCACTTTATCCTTTACTTAGCTGTCCTATAGATGGATCTCTTCTTTACTCGAGTCTATGCCTTCCATCTTGACTATACTCAACTGAATCACAGCTGGGTCTTCTCTTCAATCTTCAGTTGCTTCTTGCATTCTTCAACATAGCAGACTTTACTCAGCTCATGCAGTTCTATCTATTACAAAATAGAAATACAAGAAAATGAGGTGCCAACTTCCTATTCTAAGTTTTACATTGTATCATCAAAATTTAACAATAAATTTCCCAACAGAGTGCTTCTCAGCTACCTAGTCGAATTCAGCTTCAATGGCTTTTCTAGACTGTTTAACTGCTAATTCAACTTTCTTCTACTGATCACTCTTTCGGTAGTTTGCCGAGAATTGAGGTCAGAATTTCGATCTCTTTGTGGGGTCTTAGCAAACATAATTTTCAAGGGTGGCTTCTTCATTGAACTGCCTTCCCCCTTGCTTGCTTCCCCTTTCACTCCTTCCTTATCGCTCCACTACTCTTCTTCCCCTTGCTTGCTTTCCCTTTCACTCCTTCCTTATTGCTCCGCTTCTCTTCTTCTTTCCTTTCAACTTACCCCTTTTTGGCATCATCACCAGGGGTTAGAGCCAGATTATGGAATACTCCACTAAGGAGTAGATCAATCTTGATGTTTGTCATGTCCTGCTTATCGTGAGTCGTGGAGTGTGCTGCTCAGAATTCTGATCTTAAGGCTATGGTCTCAGCTGCCATCAGCCTCATTTCAGTTTGGAGCACCTTTATCTGTTGTTCCATGTTGGTCTCCAATCTCTGAATTTCGGACTTATGCTGAGCCTTGAGCAACTCTATGTCACTTTTGTGAGATTGATCCATCCTAAACATGTGTTTCCTCTGCCGTTGCTGGAACTTGGCATTATCTGAGCTCCAGATCACCATTTGTGCGAATAGAGATTTAAAGTACGTGACCTGCTCATGCCTTAATGCCTTTGTCTACCTGACCCATTCTCGGATTCTCAACACAACTTCGTGGATATCTCCAGTGATGTTACCATCGCGGTTGTCTAGCCATTGGTCTAATGCGGCAAAACCATGCTCCATTTTCTCTATTTTAGCACAGATGGCTTTGAAGGCTTTACGAAAGTCAGCTACATCAACGGACTGTTCCTCTGGCCATACAACATCGAAGTTGAATCCAATCGGTACCATAGTTGTATCAGCTGGCGTTCCATGTTCTTCAGGTGGGACCTGGATATTGTATTTGGCATGTTCCACGGTTGAATCTGCTTCAAAGGGTATATTAGCTTTGAATGGAAAGTATTCAACAAAGAGATCCGCAGAGAAAATAGGAATCTCCACATCCTCGACCTGTGGAGCTTTTCCCTTCTCTTTCAAAATTTCCTCAGCTCTATGTACCTCAATTGTTTCAACGTCATTGGCATATTGAGCAGCTGCGTTAGCCTGCTGAGCTGACTGATCCTCAGCTGTCTTAATAGCTTCCTCGGTATCATGTGTTTCTTTTTGTTGAGTAGACTTGTCCTCGGCTGACTTATTAGCTTCATTGGAGGGTTATGGCGCCATTGGGGATGGGCCATCAACCATTGTGAATTTCAGTGGAGTATCCTTATCACTAGCTTGACTCTTTTTTGCCTGTGCCTCCTCATCAGCTGTGTCCTCATTAGATTATTCAATTGGGTTGGACTCAGCTTCATTCACAGATTCCAGGAACTCAGTATCAATGTTCTCCTGGGAATCATGAAGGGCACTGATCTCCTCTTCTTCAGTGACCTCTTCATGAGGGTAGTCACATCCTCAACTGCTTTATTACCCAGGGAAGTCTCAACCTCCTCTAGGCCTTAAGTACCCCCAGCAGTCTCAACCGTTGATGGGCCTTGTAAATTCCCTTTTGCAGTCTCAACCGTTGATGGGCCTTGTACATTCCCTTTTGCAGTCTCAACTGCAGCAAGGTCTTCAACAATTATCCCTTTACCAGACGGAGCTGCTTTAGGGTCTTCAGTGCCATCCTTCGGAGTCTCAACTCCTTGGATTGCACTTTCAGGGTCAGGAGTCTCAACTCCCGTGGCCTCACGTCCATCATTTGCCTTAGCTACAATAGCAGCGTCATCGACCTGCATGACAGCTGAAGTTTTAGTTTTAGCGAGTGCAACTGCGTCGAGCCGTCAATCTCGATCTATTTGAGTTGGAATGTTCTCACCATCGCCTCCAAACCTCTTTTGTGGTTGGTCTCCCACAACTTCCTCCGACCTAGCTGTGAGCTGAGTCTCGAGCAGTAGGGTTACTCGAAACCTGAGACCCGGCTGTTTGTCCAATTGAGTGTTTAGCCGTTGGGGCAGGTGTCTTAACACCCTCGGCAGGGAGTGGCTTAGCTAAGGTGCCCGCTTCATCACCTTACTTATCTTCATCGCCAATCTTTCTGGAATTATCTTCCACAGAGAGCACAAGAAATGTGGTAGCCTGAATATTTTTCACCACCTCCATTATGTCAGGGCTAGGGGAAATCATGACAGATGAAGACACCCAAGGACCCCTTTTCAATTGGTGCTTCTGTATCTCCTTATATTCTCTTATTGCTTGCTTAGGAACTCGGTTTTCTCAAATGCAAGCAAAGCAGGTCAATCTCCTCAATATCACTATCACTGCTGTTAGTTGAGTCCATCCCATACTTAGGTACATATGTGAAGGCACATGAATGAGGCTTCTTTGATTATTCAATAGCTTTGGCCTTCTCCATAGCTTTCAACTTCTCATCATCCTTCTTTTCATAAAGGATGGATGTACATAGATCAGGGTCAAGAGCAAAGCTAACTAATATGTTTCCCAGAAAGCTCAAAAGCTCTTCTTCTTCTTCAATAAACTCAGGGCTCTGGAATTGATGCCTGGCATAGCTCAATTTCCAATGCCTCCAGACCCTAAGTCGTTCTTGAACATCAAGGTAGGCATGAGACAACATTTCAAGATCGTCATCCTCCTCTTGAATGGGTGCAAGTGGAGCATGTTCCTCCTCAAGTGTTCGAGCAATAGTTTTGAGGGGACTAAACAGCTAACTCTTCAGACTGGTCAGTTGTGTCTGCTCCATGTTCCTCAGCTGTCTCGCGAACAAATGTGTCTTGTTCAGTCTGTTGATCCAAGAAGCTGGAAAATCTGAGTCAAGTCAGCTATGCCAAGGAATACAAGAAGTCAACTGCGAACTGGATTGAAGACTCTGCTATGTGTCAGCTGAGTATGGCCAAGAAGGAAGTCAATGACTCGATTGAAGGAGTGTCAGCTGAGGAACATCTGTAAGAAGTGTCAGTCAAGTTATCTCAAGAAGCCAAGTCTTAAAGTTGAAATGAGAGTTGAGTCATCCAATGACTGGAAGTTGACTCAAGTCACCTGGGGCAAAGACAACAGTCTAGTCAAGACAACTAAGTTAGATCCATTGATTAAAGTCAAGAATTTTACTCAAAATAGTAACATGTCAAAGTTGTCAGGTGCAAAGTGTTAGTCCCAGAATTGTGCAAAAGGAATAAACCAATGGGAAGCATTGTACCTTGTTGCAGGCACCTGCTATGATACGGAGACATTCAATACGAGGAAATGTCAACATCAAGGACTGCAGACAAGACAAGCCAACGAACAAAAGTGACTTTTAAAATCAGCCTATCTCTTCAACGGGCAAAATTTCAAAAGTGCACTATAAAAGGCTGAGGAATTTATTGAGAAGAGGTTGCCTTGATAACTTGAACCACGAACAAGCAAGCATTATTCAAGCAATTAACCTGCAATATCTCAAGTACATTCAAGCAAATCCTCAAGCCTGAAACTCGAAGGAAATTGATCCAACACAAGCTGTGAAGGAAAGACAACTTCAAATCTGTTGAAGAGGAAACTTTTGAAGAATCAAAAGGGGTTAGGAAGGTTCAAGGTCGAACTAGTATCAAATTTGTTGGAGGGCTTCGTGATCAAATCCAAGAACTTGGGAAGTGAGCTGAAGTAGCAAGGCAGCTGCCCTGCGAAGAAGCTGAGTCGCAAGAGAAGCCAGTTGTGTGATCAAGGCTGTCTCCAAACTGTTCACCAATTTGTAAACTGATCTGTTACTTAGTGGATTCCTCCAGGAGTTGGAGAAGAGAGTATTAGAAGAATTACCCCATCTTCGAACCTCTACAAAAACATTTGTGTCATTTACTTTCAGCACATTTACTTTCTTGCATACTTACATCGTATCTGCTGTTAGAATCATATTTGCTATCCAACTGATTAATAACCAAGTGCTAAAAATCAAGTCTTAAAACAAGCTAAAATCTAATCAAATGGTGTTAAGTCTTTCGCTGATAAAACCAAACCAGCCAAGTTAAGTTTAGGTTAAACAGCCGAGTTATTCTATCAACAACTCTATCGAGTATGTTGAGTGGCTAACCTAGCTGAATAACCAACTTAGTTGTCCCTCAAGGACACAACTGTTTGAGTCAACTCTGTTGTAACTTTAAAAGAACTAAAATTGAAAATTTGGTAAGTTTTATTCAACCCCCCCCTCTAAACCTTACTTCACACCCCTTGGGACCTACAAGAGCTATCTTGGGGTCTTCAATGGCATCCTTCGGAGTCTCAACTCCTGGGATTGAACTTTCATGGCCAAGAGTCTCAACTCTCGTGGCCTCACTTCCATGCTTTGCCTTGGCTGCAGCAGCAGCTTCATCGGCCTTTATGCCTCAGCTGGCGCACTAGCTGAGTCTCAAGCAGTGGCGTCACTCGAAACCTGAGACACGGCTGTGTTTCCTTTTGAGTTATCAGCTTTTAGGGCAGCTGTCTAAACACCTTCTGCAGGGATTGGCTTGGCTAAGGTGCCCTCTTCTACATCATCCTTAGCTTCATCGCCAACTTTCCTGGTTTTTTCATCCTACGGGTGCACTGGAGATGTGGTGGAATCAATTGTTCTCATCATGTCCATGATATATGGGCTAGGAGTAATCATTATAGAGGAAGACTCTCTTTGGCCCTTTTGCAATCTCTGATCGTGCAGCTCTTTGGATTCTTTCAGTGCTTGCTGCAGCTCAACTTTCTCCACTGCATCAGCAGGGTCCATTTCATCGTCGATGCTGCTAGCACGCACGAAGGCACTTTCAGGCACTCCTTCAAAGGGGTAGGGTTGAGGTTGTTTGGATTCCTCAATTGCCTTGGCCTTTGCCTTGCGCTTCTCCTGATCCTTCTTTTCAAAGAGGATGGACATGTAGAAGTCAGGGTCCAAGGCAGATCGGATCGGAATGTTCCCTAGGAAATTCAAGAGTTCTCCTTCTTCTTCTTCTATGAACTCTAGATATTTGAATTAAGCTCTGGCATAGCTCAATTTCCATTTCCTTCATACTTCAGTCTCTCCTGTACATCTGGGTATACTGGAGATAGCATAATCACATCATCATCTTCATCTTTGACATTGGGCACGAGACGAGCCCTCTCCTCCTCAACGGTTCTTGCATCTATTTGAGGAGAGTTAACAACTAACTCTTTTGTCTGGTCAGCTGTCTGAGTTTGTTTTTCTTCAGTTGTCTCACGAACAGCTATTTCTTCTACATTCTGTTGATCTGTACCAGCAGACTCCTCAACTTCTGCATTGGTCTCCTCACCACCTTCAGTTTGCTTAGATTGTTGTTCTACTTCAGCAGTCTCCTTTACAACTTGAGTGTCAGACTCAGTTGGCATTTCCAAGGCAGATCTTCTTACTACTTGCGTTCTCTTGGTTCAGACAAGAGGAATTTCTTTATCTTCTTCTTCTTCGTCTTTTTCAATGGCGACTGGCTCCACCATCTTTTTCTTTTTGGCTACAGCTGGCTTTCGAGGCACGACTAAGTGTTTCTTCTTTGCAACTAGAGAAGGTGCAGGGGTATCCTTCTCAGTCTTGGTTGCTGGGGTAGGTGTAGGGTCTTCCACGGCTGGGGCGTGGAAAAGCTTTGTTTGCAAAGAACTTTCTTCTTCTTCTGCAGAGGCTTTGGAGAAGGAGCCTTTGCAGTTGTAGCAGTATCCTCAGGGACAGGATCAACTAACTCACCTTCGTTGGTATTAGCTCTTCGTGCATGGGTTTGCCTCTGTGCAGCTGAGAGGTTCACCTTGAACATTCTCTTATTTACATGGAAGGGTTTCCCATGCTTGAGGGGAATGCCTTTCACCTCCATCAGATGGCGAATCACCAGGCCATACCTTAGCGAACTGACAAACAAACCAACATCATTAATAGTCTTGTTTATCACGTTCTGAGAAATTCGGCTGAAGATGAACTCAACCCATTTCACCTTCTTTTCTTCTATTATAGCATCCATGACCGTTAGCTTCATCCTAGACAGCTGATTGAAGCTGCCAAACTTCCTATCCATACACTTGGATACCACATCCATGAGCTTGTGGTAATCATCCTTGATGAGTGATTTCTTAGCTGTGTAAATAGCCTTAGCAACAGACTCTGGCTTGGTGATCTCTTTCCACGCCACAGCCAGGTTGATGTCGTTTTCAGTAAATTCCTTCAAACCAGATGAAGGAAGGTGGCAGTACTTAGCCAAATCCGCAACAGTAACCTTTATATCGGTGTTGTGGACGGAAGACCTGATTTCTCCAGTTTTTCAGTGATCTTCTTGGCAAGGGCATTGTCAACCCCTTTCTTCACTATTCCTTCAAAATCCACGGTCGAACCCGAGTGGATCTTCTCGGCCATTTTCACCAAATCATAACTTGGAGCCATTCAGAAAATGAAACTTGAAAACACAAACTTTGAACGATGTACGAACTAGGGTTTTGCTTTGTTTGTAGAGAGAACTTGCCTTTGCTTTGAGAGAGATGAGTGTAAAGTGAGGATAGAGAAAATGAAATTTGATTATATATGGGATGTGAGGGGTCGGTTCTCATAATTCAAAAAGTTTGATCAAGATCAACGGTTGAGATTAAAAGCTTGAAACCGCATTAATTTTCCTGTATTAAATGCAGCAACATTTATATCCAATCATAGGCTAAGCTGGTACAGGCTTTTTACTGAAGAAGAGAGAAGAAGGAAGCAGCCAAGGCGTTGGAGATGGCTGCAACCCCTTCATGTATTTTACTTAGCTGTAAATACATAGCTGTAAGTTTTCCTGTAATATAGCTCTGAAAATTTCCTTGTAACTTTAGCTCAGATACACAATGTAATGCAATATTTGTATAAGCTATGTTACCTTTTGTAAACAGCTTTGTAAAGGACAAGAATGTCATGATCAATAAAATTTATTATTTAAATCATACATTCTTTGTTACTGCACTGCTTGTGTTTGTTGTTTATTGTTTGTTTAAGTTTTGGCATCATCAAAAAGGGGGAAATTGTTAGGAAATTTATTTGATAGATTTTGATGATACCATGTAAAACTTAGGCTAGGAAGTTGGCACCCCATTTTCCTTGTAATTCTATGTTGTAATAGATAGAACTGAAAGAGCTGAGTGAAGTCGGCTAAGTTAAGAATCCAAGAAGTCAACTGCAGACTAGAGTGAAGACTCTGTTGTGTGTCAGCTGAGTATGGCCAAGAAGGAAGACAAGGACTCAACTGAAGGAGAGCTAGCTGTGGAACAACTATGTGAAGTTTGAGGAAGTGTCAGTCAAGTCAATGGAAGGAGCCAAGTCTAACAGTTGAAGTGACAGTTGAGTCATTCTCATGATTAGAGCAGACTCAAGTCACAAGGGGTAAAGGTAGCAGTCAAGTCAAGACAACTGACATCGATCCGTTGGAAGAAAGTCAAGGATATTACTCAATATAGTAATATGTCCAAGCTGTCAGGTCTTAAAGTGTTTGGCCCAGAAACATGTAAAAGAAATAAGCCAATGGGAAACACTGAAGCTTGTGTCAGACCCTGTAAAGCTGCGAAGCCATTTAATACGAGGAAGGGTCAACATCACAAGTGTTATAGACCAAGAAAAGACAAGCCAACGAACAAGAAGTGTCATTTGAAATAGCCTGTCTCTTCAACAGACAAATTTTCAATGAGCACTATAAAAGGCTGATGAAGCATTTGAGAAAAGGTTACCAAAAACCTAGCACAAACAAACCAAGATATTATTGAGCAAGTTATACTATCAATAGCTCAGTCGAGTCTGTTGAGTGGGTAACTTAGCTGAAGATAGCCAACCTAGTTGTCCCTCAAGGACATAGCTGATTTGAGTCAACTCTTAAAATTCTTAAAAAGACTAAAAGTGAAAATTTTGTAAGGTTTATTCAACCCCCTTCGAAACCTTACACCACACCTCTTGGGACCTACAATATGCAACATCTGTGATCTCTAGTCCATTTTTCTTATTTGATCCTATGCCTTCAATTTCCCCTGGATCTTAATTTCCTCCAAATATGACATTAGCACCTCTGATTTCCTTGAACTTTGACATATTTCTTTTGTTTCCTGCCATATGTCTGGAATAGCCACTATGCATGTACCAGGTTCCTTGGCACTCAGCTATTCCCTAAACCTGCAATCAAGAAAATTAGTTTTTTAGGTACCCATACTTGCCTGGGTTCTGAGGGGTTAGTGCTATAAGGTGGTCCAACCAACCTATAGCCAGATGATCTGACTCTAAGAGGTTGCCACCTATCAGCTCCATAATCATAGTGCACATTAGCAAATTGCTTGGGGGCTTTAGGGTCATACATCTGTCTCTTTTATCTGTATGCCTGTGTGTTTGTTTGAGCATTTGCTTTCTTGGGGTAAGAGTGGAATTTCTGTGCATATTGGGTTTTGTGTCTGGATGAATAAGTATGTTGATTATATCTCTTTTGCCTTGGGAATGACCTATGATGAGGTTGAGGTCTTTGCCACTTTGGCTTGTATCCCATTGGTCTTGGCTGATATCTCTTTTGGTTATTCCAATCAGCTTGGCTTGGATAGTTTCTACCATTCCCATCATTTGATTTTCTTTGCTGAAATCTCTGGGGCTTTTGGTAGCTCTGTTTGGATTTTACAAAGCATTTCCTATTTGGAGTCTGCTGATGGACTCTTCTGAATTTAGTTTCAATTGTCCTGTATGCATACTCAACTGGCTTCTTGAGTTTTCCCTTGTATCCAAGGCCAGTATGGTTGTGATTGTGTTTTTGAGTGTGTGTAGGTGCCACATATGGTGCTTTGGATTTTTGGACTCCCTCATTGCTTGAGGATCCTTTTTCCATAACCACTCTAGGGACTTGGGCATGTGCAAAGGGATTAAATCCAATGCTTGTCTTATCACCACTTTCTTTTTGAATCATTATAAGCTCATCCAGTGATTTTGATGCATTGGTGAATAATGCAATCACATTTTTAAGATCATTTTCCCTCTTTTCTGTAGCAGCTAAGTCTGCTTGGATCTTGGCAATTTCAGCCTTCAGCTTTGTATTCTTATCAGTTGTATGACTTAGAGTACGCAGCTCCTTTGTGTTCTTTGATGTTCAGCTCTCTTGGGTGGTCTGTCCTCTCTTACTTTTGAGGGTGCTAAGTGTCTTCTAGATGATTCACCCTTGTTTCTTCTGTAGTTCTTATTGAAGAGCTTGTTGAATCTTTTTACCATCAAGGCAATCTCTTCTTAGTCTATGGCCTCCTCAGATTCAGCTCTCTTTGCTTCACCAGTCAAGAGTGCAGCTGTCTTGGGTACAGTTGTCTCCTCTTGTTCTTTCCTTCTCAGCTCAAACTCACAAGCTTTATGATCATAGAACAATTCATGGTTTGATGTCCTGGTGAGATCCATGGAATGTCTCAGAGCCATGACCTTCATTTCCCACTCAGCTGGGAGAGATCTTAGGATCTTCATACACATCTCCTTTTATGTGTATTCTTTCCCTAGAGTTGACAACTCATTGGTGATCTCTGTGAATCTGGCATCCAACTGATCCAAATTTTCACCTGCAATTATTTTAAAATTTTAAATTTTTAAACATTAATAGTTAACTTATTTTCTTTGATTTGATCAAATCTTTCACAAATCAAAGTGAGTTTTTCCCAAATCTCTTTGGCTGTTTTACAAGATTTAACTTCATTAAACATAGCCTTATCAAGAGTTTTATAAATTATATCCTTGGCAACATTGTCAAAGTTGTATCTTTTTCGATCATCATTAGTCCACTCGCAGTGTGGTTTTTCCATCATTGCTGGTCTAGCTTCTACAGGTGCAGCATCCTCTCCTTCAGCAGGAGCTACCCTTCTTACAGTAGTGATGACCTTTAAGATTCGTAGTGGCCCATCCTTAATCACTAGCCACATTTCATCATGCAGGGCTGATAGATGAGACTGCATTCAAATTTTCCAATCATCAAACTCTTCCACAGTAAACATTGCAATGCGAGTTAGATTTTCTTTCATGATAATAACTTTGCTTTTGAAATAAAAGCTTTAATAACTCAAGTGTTGATTCTTTGAAAAAGAATGAGATCTAGTTTAGTAACTAGTTCGGAAGGCTCAATGAACCAACTGCTCGAATACCACTTGTAGGTCCCAAATGTGTGATGTGTAAGGTTTAGAAGGGGGGATTAAATAAACCTTACAAGCTTTTCGATTTAGTACTTTTAAAATATATTGAGTTAACTCAAATCAACTAAGTCCTTGAGGGATGACTAGGTTGGCTTAAACAGCAAAGTTACCCTCTTAACTGACTTGACTGAGTTGTTGATAGTATAACTTAGTTGTTTTCAACTAACACTTAGAAATATAGTTGATTATTTTTTGTCAACCGAAGACTTTTCACCCTTATAAATTTAAACACATTTTTCAACACTTGTTTTAGCAATGGTTATTATCAGCAAAGTTTAGCAAGTTTAACTATATCAAAAGTTATAAAACAAATGCAAGAATTAAAGTGTCTTTGAAAAGTAAATGAGACACAAGCAGTTTATAGTGGTTCGATGATGGGGGTAATTCCTCTAGTCCACTCTTCTCCAACTCCGAGAGGAATCCACTAAGTAACTTAAGCTTGATTACAAAGTAGTTAATAGCTCGAGTCAGCTTTGATCACACAGCCTGCTGCTCCTGGGACTCAGCTTCTTCACAATACAGTTGTTATGTTACTTCAGCCTCCTTCAAACTTTTGGACTTGATCACTTAGCCCTCCAACAGATTCAAAGCACCGGTTCGAACAACCTCAGTACTTCTTCAACCTTGGAGAGTAGACCCCTTTGTTCTTGAAAACAATTTTCCTCTAAATTTTACATGGTATCATCGAAATCTAAACATAAATTTTCCCGACATTTATCGTATGCATCAGTAGCACATTCAGCAAGGCCACTATCTTCTGTTGCCTCCGCCATAGTAATCGATGTAAGTACTTATCGCACTTTCCTCTTCTTTTGATAACTTTCTTATGTTTTTGGAACATAAAACGATTTAAGTTTTTGGGGAGGGGGGTTGTCAGGAATGCGCGACAGTGCACTTTTGCGTTTTTGCATATTATATAGGTTGCATGTAGATTCATATAAATTTGCATAATATTTTTAGTTCCGTAGGCATGTTTGTTGTTTTAGCACGTTTACTGCTTTTGTATCAAATTGATAGAGTCATGGAATAAGAATGGAGTGTCTTTGTGTGTTTTTACTGCAAGTACTTGATTTTATGAGTAGACATACTTGATGAACATGTAGTGAATTTGAGAAAAGATTTGTTTTACTTATATGGTAGTGATTAAGAAACTTGAGTAGTTGAGCATGATACGAAAAATAAGCCTGTGAGCTTTTATGCCAATTACTGCTTATATCATATGCAGTCTTATTTTTGCTGAGTGTGTCATTCATGTTGTTTGAACTCTAGAACTTGCATTGATATCTTTGTCAAAACCACATATGTGTGCAATTTTTGAAGATAATTTAAGGCAATTATTATTTAAGCATGTTTAGCCTAAAAGTCAATATATGAACTCATGATTCCCAAGTTAGCTAATTTGAGCCTTAACCTTGATCTCTTGTTAGCCACATTTTGAGCCATAACTTGACATATCTTTATCCCAAAACTTGAGCTTATAGAGATGAAAACATTGAGGAAAGATGTTGTTTAATTTTGAAAAGATCATTGGTTAGAGGGATGAACGGTGAATATGTAAGTGAAGGAAGCTTGGGAAAATTTAATGAAAAAATTGAGCATTTGGGGGGAAAAAAAAAAGAGAAGAGAAAATTGAGCTTAAGGCAAAAGAAAGAAGGCAATGGTCAAAGAATAAAAAAGAAGAAAAGAGGGGTGAAATAAGAAGTACGAGTGAAATTGAAAAGAGGGGAGAAAATTGACTCTTGCTAAAAGACCTCGATTCAGGCCACGTAGGTCAATTTATGCTCCAAAGCTTGTCTATTTGTGATTAGATGCTCTACTACGGTTTTTTGGTGAGTTTTTGGGAGTTATCCTCTTTCGTTTCCCACTTCTGGTGCGTCCCAGCCACATTTTTTCTTTTTTTGCCATTTTTTTTTTCTGTTTTTCCAAGTGAATAGTACTTTGGTCTTTTTAGGTGGGGTGAAGGGGCTAAAGTCATATGTAATAAGTTGGGAGCAAACTTCTTTAATACCACGTGGGAGGGTATTTTATCAAAATTTCCCAATAAAATGACAAAATTGAGGTTATAACACTGTAAAGATTATTGAGTTGGAATTCTAGCAAAATATAAATTCCTGTCTACGTACGTAATGGTTGTTAGTAAATATAAATTATTATTAATTGTTATAAATCAATATTTAATAATTGATATTTATGATATGATGATTTAAATAATTGATTCAATCCCCCCAAAAAAGGATATAGTGGAAATTCCATTTTGTTCAACTATCGCCTATTGGAGTCTCCACGTCAAAGTAACAAGGAACTAAAAAGAGCTCTCAGCCGTCAAGGAGTTAGAGAGAGAAGCTCTCAACTGGGCGAAAAAACCTCCCTAAGTGCTCCTTCCTCTGCTGATCGATTTCTTCCTTATTTTCTTAGATTTCTTGCTGAATCTTCCATTCTGCTCACAGATCTGCTGTGTATATCAACTTTGCACCGATTATTTTCTTTGTTTTCACAGATCTGGACCTGCAAAAAACCCATTTCACTGTAGCTTTTTGCTGGATTTTTCGAATTTTGCTTTGGGACTTCGAATTTTTGGTTGGGTGTTCGCAGATCTGCTTACCCAACATCCTTAGAGGATGGGTAAGTCAAGAACGAAAGCAAACAAGGCAAAAATCCAGCTAATTTTGGATGAATCTGAAAAAGCTGTTGCTGCTACAGTAGGTAAGACTGTAGAAATTTCTGATAAATCTGATAAATTTGCAGCTACCAAGGGAAAAGATGTTGTTGATCCCCTAAGTGATGCAAGTTCACCTGGGGAAAACTATGGTTCTTCCTCCTATGAGTCTGATGAGGAATCTGAGGAAGAATCCCGAAAATTCAAGGTGGGTGTGAGTTATGCTGCACACCAAGTGTTTGTTGAAATTCCTAAACCAGTGGCAGGCTTAGGAACTGAGCAAACAACTAAGTCTCCCACCCAAGCTCCATGGGCTTCGTTGTTTGCTGGCAACCGTAAGCCAGAGGCTGGCCACCAGCTGTAAATGGCATGTATTAGCCATCAAGTTGTACTAGCCTTTTAGGGACATTTAGCCCCATTGTGTTATAATTATCTGGGCTTGCCCAGAATATTTTGTACATTTGCGATGATATATATTATTCACATTTCATCCAAAAAAAAAAACAAGGAACTAAATCTGGAATTCTTCAGGTCATTTTTGTTGTTGGGCTAAATAAATTTAACAAAATAAGAAACTCAGAGAGGCCCATTTAGGCTTGTCCGCATCGTAATCAGTAGTAAGTGTATAAAGAATTAGGGGTGGCCACGATTCCGAAACCATCAGTTCCGATTTCAAAATTGCCGGTTCCGGTTATTCTAAAATGAGGAACTGGAACCGGAGCTCACAATTTCGGTTCCAAAATCACAACCGACGATTCTAGTTCCAAACAGTAGCCCTTTTTTTTCTCTTTCGCTAACTATTTGAATTTTTTTTTGGTAAACGATTTTTCAGTTTTAGTTAAAATAAAAAAAGAAAAGCAAAAATAGAAAAAGAATTGGACTTAATATTCATAATAATATTAGATTTTAGGCTTTATATTAATAATAATATTATGCTCCTTACATATCCTTTTAGGGTATAGAAGAATCAAAATTCATGTTTACAACATCGGTTTAAAACGTGTCTCATGCAATTGCGAATATAAAATATCATAATAAATATTTAATATTTCTTCTAGCATATTTTTATCGTATAAAATAAAAATGGTTGATTTTAACTGCCGGTTCCACCCCCATTCGATTGATGGTTCGAAGCGATGGTTAAAACCGCCGGTTCCACCCCCATTCCATTGATGGTTTAAAGCAACGGTTAAAACCGCCGGTTCTACAATTTTTTAGAATAAGAAACCGAAACCCGCCTACACGGTTCTGGTCCGATTTTGGAACCGAGTTCCAATCAATAACCATGGTTTCGGTTTGGAACCCGATTTTGATTTCATTTGGTCACCCCTATATAAAACCCAGGGTTGCCTAGTGCTAGGGAATACTAGGCAGGGAATTAGGATATCTTTTATGATAACTTTAATATATTTACATGAATGTTCGAATCCCCCCTCCCCCTTAATACATTAATACAATAATGAATTGAATAAATTGAGAAAGTATTCACTTAACTTTCAGTACTAGCATCAATTATTATATATTAAATTAAAATAACAAATAAATAATTGCATACCAAATATTTATTATTAAATCACCTCATAACTTATGGTTAGCAAAGAAAGAAAAAAAACTCATGGTTAACAAAATAGTGCTCATAAATTTCATTACAATGCAGGCCATCATGACTTAGATGAGATCTTTTGTTCCAAAATGATGTTTCAATTCTTATTCTACTATAGAATGATTGTCACGTATATAAAAACTAGCATATTAATTTTGAAGAATAAATCGAGTTAAAGTGAGTTTTTATATGGTAATTTTTATATACTTGACAATCATCCATGCCGTGAAATAGGAGATGAAACTCACAGGAATAGAAGATTCACCCGACAATAGACACGTTCTTTCTACTCTTGCCAAGGATGCAATTAATCTCTTACACATTTACAGTCATGATTGCAATGCGTGCATTTGAATTTCAAATATCAACAATTATACTCAAGTCAAACGAAAATAAAGCTTGAGATGACAATGAATTATAATTACTCTAAAGAAATTGGTGCGGACAGAGTTTGCAAATTAGCAAGATAACAATAAGAAACACTCAACAAAAGATATTAATTCATATAAATTATAAATAATATAGGTACAAAAATTAATTTCTTATTCATAAATATTAATATTGTTGTCTAGGGTGTTATTGGTCTCATCGTGTCATGTTCGTGTTTCGCAGTATCGTATTTCATCTTATCAGATCATAAATATAACAATAAGTGCAATTTTAACAAATTAACAATTTCGTGCTTTCGTCTTGTGTCGTGCATTAACATATAATTTCTCTCTGTATTCGTGTTTGTAGTCATGTCATGCTATCCATCATGATCTGCGTGTTTGTTGAGCATGGTTTAATAAGAGGAAACCCAAAAAATAATATTAGTATAGCTCAAAAGCCCAATAGCTAGATCATTTCAACTGGCTCATATGCCTAAATAGTTCTGTTCAAAACGGGCTGGTGCGGCGGGTTAGCCCACGGGCCAGAAAAGCCCGCCAATTGGCGGGGCAAGCCAGCCCGCTGTTATGGCGGGCCAGTAATATGCTGACACAACCTCACTCGCCGCGGGCGGGCCGGCCCACCCAAAAAAAATAAAAAAATATATTATTAATTTTAATGAAATAAATATAATAATGGATGACAAATACATATTTTAAAAAAAATATTATATACACTTTTATAAGAGATAAAAATATAAAATATCAATTATATTATTTTTTTCTTCTATTTCATCTTATTTCTTCTTCTTTTTTTTTCTTTTTTGTTTCTGGCGGACCACTAAACACTTAACTCATCCTCCTACCTTAGGCTAGGCGGGGCGGGACGGACGGACCCAAGTGTCTCGCCCGTTTTGGACAAACTCTAAGTTCGAACTCCACCCAATTGCGGATAATCACCATTCTTTAAGAATTATAAATACTTTTGTTCTACGTCGTCATTGGTCTTTGATTTCTCTCTTGATTTCTAATTTGAAATGGTTAGAATTTTCATCAGGATTAAAATTGTAACTCATTCAAAAACTCAATATTTGCTAATCAAAAGAAGTTTGTTGTCTCAATATGAAAAGTTCATTAGACATTAAGCAACAATGACCATTGTTGGTGGAGAAGTAAGGTTATAGTAATCACTCTTAATTTGGTAAATCTGATCCTAAATTATATCAATTAGACTTTAAGAAACATAGATACTTAACAATTTATTAGCTGGCCTCTTAACTAATTATTACAGCTTTTTAAAAACAAAAAAATGTGCTGCCATTTAGTGGAGAACCCCACTGGAAAGTTGCTCTAGGTCTTAAATTTAGGCTTTTTGATTATTAAAATCAAATAATGCTGGGGAAAAAGATGAAAACAAAATACTGAAAAAGATGTTCAATAGTATTCCTTTCTTCTAAACCTAACGAGGTAACTGCTTTATCATTTATCAACCAACTGTTAATTCGGTAATTTAGAAGAAACGACGTTATTGTTATTCAATTCCTCTTTTTTTTTTTTTATAAATAATAATTCCCATTTCGATTTCAAACTCGTAATCGGACCCAGTTATTTTGAATAAAGAAAGGGAATCATAAGACAAAACCTCACTAGACGTGTCTTTGTATCGGCCGGGTGGCATCTGGTTCAAGAAGTGGGTAAGTGAAAAAAAAGAACACTGTTTTCTTTATTCTTTTTTTTTTCCCAACAAAACCTTTATGGGTAGCGTTTTTTCAGAGTACTGATTGAATATGAGATGGGTTTGTGGTGATTGAGTGTAAGATCCAAGAGGAAGGAATGGAACCCCCAAGGGGGTTGTGGTCTTCTTTGTGGAGCTTCATCCGTTTCTTGCCTTTCTTCATTGGCCTTCTCATTCTTGGCTTCATTAAAGGTTTGTAGTATTTATTATCTACTGTTTATCTTCTATTTTGTTGTTTATTGTTAATCTTTTTCCCTGTAATATATTTTTTCTTTTTTTATAATAATTTCCTCTCAGGTATGTCGTGTGCTCTGTCATAGATTTAGATTTTTGTCTTGGTCGCCCAACTGGTAATCAATAAATGGCATGTATGTGCTTTATTGTTTTTATCAGATTCAATGGTGATTTTTATGTTTGGATAAGGTGAAATTCTTAAGGAGTAAAATTTCTTTAAGAGATGCTTTAAATGACAAATGTTTGACAGAATCTGAGTTTTTTATTTTTTTATTTTCAATAATGGAAATGTAGTTGTTCACATTATTTTATTCTTTAGATAGTCTTCAGGTTTTATTCTCTGATTGAGAGATGTGGATTTTTCATTGAATAAAATGTGGGAATTTTCTACTTTCATTCCAAGTGGAAATATATGGAAACTTTAACTAGGTTGGTTCTATTTATAGTTCAAGAAAAGATGTTGCGACAATGTCTGCATAAATTTCAGTAACCATGTGCTTTGTTTATATTGTTCATCCCTATTATTGTGTGTTAACATATGGTAACAGATGTATTGCTAAATAATTGATAGTTTTAATAAACCTTTTGCCATTTGTTGTTTCAGGTATCATTATGTTCCCAGTGATATTTCTCATAATAACCATCGGAGTCTCTGGCATAATACTTGGTCTTTGGCCTATTCACTGTTTTTATACTTATTATTGCATTTTAAGGTATGTTCTTAAGTTTTTGGACTTATTTACTCACTTCATCACATTTAGCAATCGTCCTGAAATCAGCAATCTTGTAATGGCAGCACAAAACAATTTGGTCCGGCCTTGAAGCTCATACTTTGCATTTGTTTTCCGTCATCTTAATATCATGGCCGCCTATTGGAATAGCCTGTAGCGTTTTAGGTGGGGCAGCATATGGTCTGCTTGCGCCAATGTTTGCCACTTTTCAGGCAGTTGAGGAAAGGAAGACGAACAAATTTTATCACTGTATTTGTGTATGTAAAATCTTGCCAAGTCTAAGCTTATCGTATTTTCTTTATTTTTGTGACTTGAATTACAGATTTTGTTTCATGTGCTTACAGGATGGAATTTGGAGCACTGTCAAATCAAGTTTCACGATCATTAGGGATTTTTTGGATGTTTGTTTCTTTTCTTACTTCTCAATTATGGATGATCTACGGCGTCAAGGGCCTCCAGAGGGAAAATACTATGAGATTAGGTTTGTTTGTCTTTCTGCATTTAAAATTGTCCTTTGGAGTTTCATGGTTTATTGACATGTTAGAATACTCATGTCATTATTTGGATTTGAAGTTCTTGTATCAAAAGAATTAGTTATTAGGACAATGAAGTCCTGATTGATTGACAAGTTTAACGACTCGTATTAATTGGATTTGAAGTTCTTGTATCGAAAAAAAAAATGATATTAGGACACCGTAATATGCCCTCCATTGAATAGACCATTTCACTTCCATTGTAGAGGTTCGTCTTCTGATAAATGTTCCTTTTCTGTTCGTGCGTTATTATTTAGTTATACTTGTTCATCGCGCCTACTGTTCTGCAAAATTCTATTCAGCGTAGCACACAACTGCTGTGCAGACTACAGACCCAATTCTATCAGTGTATATTTTACGGTTATTTAAACCGATACTATATCAAGCGTTGACTCCAGTAATTACCCAGTCGTGCTTATTGATGCTTATATCATATCGTTAATACTCAACCCTGTTGCTGCAGTAATTTGTTCTGTTGTGATGAACTAAATCTAGTTCTTTTGCTTCACTCTGGTATTAAACTATATTCACGCTTTCAGCTGAATCTTCCCCCCCTTCCACATGAAGGTTTATTATATTTTTATAAGTTCTGACAAAGTTGATTGTCTTTCAACTTCTTTTAGTATTATAGTATATTGTATGTTTTGCTTCTAAGAGTCTTGGAATATTTAGCTAAAACACAATTCTATTTCATGTTCTTGCAGTTTATTTGCATTAAAGAGTAGCGTGGTTGAATTTCTTGTATATTCTAACTGCTATTGAAAATTTAACTCACATTAAGCAGTTTACTTACTTGCCTCAAAATTGGTCTTAAAGCAAGAAAGAGAAAATAACAATAACCTGATGCTGAAAACAGAATCCTCTTAGTTTGCTCTTGAAAATGGTGATTGTTCTGGTAATGTATCTCACGTCAACAAATTCATGCTCTGTGTCGCAGATTGTTGTATGTTCCCCTAGCTCTTATAGGCGGAATACTGGGCTCAATGATTGATCTGCCAGTGATCTCAGTTATCGCCATGTGTAAGAGCCCTTACATGCTTTTCAAGGGTTGGCATCGCTTGTTTCACGATTGCATAGGACGTGAAGGGCCGTTCTTGGAGACAATATGTGTGCCATTTGCCGGTCTCGCAATTTTACTCTGGCCGTTGGCTGTTGTAGGGGCGGTGTTGGGCTCCATGGTATCAAGTATCTTCTTGGGTGCTTATGCGGCAGTTATAGTGTATCAGGTTGAATTTCCTTTTGCTTACCTCTTGAATTCCCCTCCCCTGACAACAATCTTAGAATAGGAAAAATTGATGAAAGGGATAATTACAAATACTACCCCCTGGGGTTTAGATAGTTACAAAAAAGCCTAGTTTTCTTTCATAATTACAAATACTACCCCCTTGACGTAAGTTTTTATTTTTACAAAAACAAATACAAACTTCAAGGGGGTATTTGTAATTTTAAAAGATAACTGGTTTTTTTTTTCTTTTCTAATTTGGCTAAATGGCATGGGTGGTTTTATTCCTTAATGAAATCGAAAGGAAAAATTGTCTGGTAAATTTCCATGTTTTATTTGTTTACCTTTAGCTTTAGTATGAGTATCACAAAAACACTCTCAATGTTGGTTGTGATTGCAGGAGAGTTCTTTTTGGTTTGGACTTTGTTATGTTGTTGCGTCGTTGTCTATTTATGATGAATACAGCAATGATATTCTTGACATGCCTGAAGGATCCTGTTTCCCGAGGTTCGAACTTCTCTATCTACACATCCTTAACACACAAAAACACAGACATACTTGTGTGTATATATATATATATATATATATATATATATATATGAGTGTGTGTGTGTGTGCGCTAATTTTTAATTTCTAAAATCGAATATAAAATGAGAGACTAATTTGGCAATTTTTTTTTCTTATTTGTGGATTTCCTACAGACCGCGCTATACAAAGAAGACTCCATCACGGACTACCTCTCTTTCTGCTTCTTTCTCAAGGCCCAGCTCTTTCAAAAATCCACCTTCGCGTACGAGTTCTATAAATGCACCTATGCTTGAGTTGAAGCCCCTAGAGGTATATTTTTTTGGTCTTCTGCTGTACAGTGGTGGAACATACCAACTTTTATTTGATTAAGAGGGGTTATTACAAAAAATACGCTTGAAGTTCAGTCTAATTACAAAAAAACTCAATTATCTTTTACAATTACCCCTTTGATATTTGTTATGTAAATACAAACCTCAAGGAAGTGTGTATTTGTAATTTTGAATGATAATTGGATCTTTTTGCAATTAGGTTAAATTTCAAGATTAGTTTTTCTAATTTACCTTTTATCATAATATTGGTGTTAATTTCCTGGGGTGCATTTATTTTCTAGTTGACCAATGCCTTATCGCTGAAGTTTGTGAAGTATGGAATTATTACCAAATAACTAACATCTGGTCTTGTATTGGTGCTTCTGGTCTCGAACACAATCTGCGTAGTTAGCTGATGCCTTGTTCAAGGAGTGTCAGCATTACGGTGAAGCTATGGTTTTGGAAGGGTTAATAACCCTACAAGATATTGAAGATGCCAAGATTAATAAAGACTGTGGTGGAGTGATAAGCATTGGTTTACCTGCTTATAGCCTTCTTCAGGCACTTTTACGTTCAGCAAAAGCCGATTCTAATGGCATATTGCTAAGTAAGTTAATGTGTGTTTTGTTATTGATTATTTTGTTTTTGAAGTTGAGATGCTGTCAAGAAAATGAGTTATATGAGTTTGTTGTCTTGTGCTTGATGTAGGTGACAATGTTACTGAAATAACTTCCTCGAATAGGCCAAAAGATACGTTCTTTGATTGGTTTCTTAATCCACTCTTGATCATTAAAGATCAGATTAAAGCTGATAATCTTTCTGAGTCGGAGGAGGATTATCTTGGCAAGTTAGTTTTATTGAGTGGTGATCCTACAAGATTGAAAACTTCAAATATTGGTCCAGTGCCTGAATCTGAGCTTAGACAAGCCGAACTTACTGCATTAGCTCGAAGGTAAAGATGACAATTTGTCTATTCAAATTCTATAAATTGTAGGGATAATTACAAAAATTATTCCTGAAGTTTAGCGTACTTACAAAAATAAGAACTCTAGCCATCTTTTAAAATTACATATACCCCCTTGAAGGTGCAATTTGTAAAAGAGAAACAAATATCGTATTCGTACTTGTAATTTTAGAAGATAACCGGGGTTTTATAATTAGGTTAAACCTCAGGGGTTATTTTGTAATTTTCCCTATTTATAAAAGATGAGTACAATGACTCTGTTATTGTGTTGGTTCTGATTTTTAACTCTACCGCTTTTATTTCATAAAGACTACGAGGGATCACTAAATCCATATCAAGATATCCAACTTTCAGACGTCGATTTGATAGTAGTATAAAATACATTCTTGAAGAGCTTGCTAAGAAGAATGGTGGTAGCAGAAAATCTGTCGGCACTGGTCCTCAGACTGTGCCGAGATCAAGAAGTATGTTGGACCGGCTTTTTAGCCAGAAATCTTTTAAAGGCAGAACGAACGGTCATGGTTCTGATCAAGAGACTCAGACAGTATTTGAAGGAGACATCGAAATTCGATAAACAGGTTGCAGTATCAGTTCAATTCGTCGTTGTATTTTATTTAGCCATACCTCTGTAAATCTTACATAACAGAATTTGTCTTTGTAGTCCGAGATATATATATATATATATATATATATATATTCATAGATGGTTTTCCTTCTTTCTTAATGTTTATTTATTTTTGTAGAATATTTTTATTGTACCTCTGATTTCACAAAATCTCTGATTGGTCATGTTTAAGTTGGCATCTCATAGGTTTCCCTCCTATCAGAATTTTGTATGCCTCAGTTTGTAATAATTTATTCAATTTTGAATATGAATCGTTCTTTCCCAACTGACTGGTTTACATGCTTGCGTTGTTACTGTCAATCTATGTATCCATGGACAATTATTGTCTTTCTAACATAATACTTAGATGTGTTTAGCGGAGCTTATAAGCTCTTTAAAACATCTTATAAACTGTTTAAATTTGTTTGGTAAGTTTTTTAAAAAAAGATATCTTGTAAGCTTCTAAATGAGATGTTAGGAGCTTATAAGTTGTTTTTAAAAAGTTTGGGAATCTCAACTTATTTTTAAAATAATCCTTTAATTGAAGGGAAAGTTGGCAACTTGGCAATTGATGGTAGGCAAAAACTTGTATAAGACCGTTTTACGGATCCCATTCCGTAAGATGGATCCCCAACCCGCCCGCATAGAAAAAAAAAAAATGCATCTATAATACAAGTACTTGCACACTGGGCCGCCCGCCCGCAACCTGCCCGCTGGGCCCAACTCCAGCCCAAGTTGGGCGCGCCCCCCACCCAATGGTTGGATCCTCTTACTCAAAAAATTAAGAAATTTGCACCAACTAGGAATTGAACCCGAGTCTGTACCAAAGAGAGGTGCTATTCTAGCACTGGACTAATAGTGCTTGTTGTGCATATTTAGTATAACCATGAATATAACCATGGATATAAAGCTTCATTATCATCCCTTCATTTTAGAAATTTAAATTCTCTGAATACCAAGTGAAACTTTATCTGAAAATAGTGATAGTTTTGAGTAATAAATATGATACTTTTAAGGTGAACATTGATACTTTAATTTTTACATATTCAAAAAATAAGAATTTTTGATGTACTCATTCTAGTCTCATAGCTAATGTTTTTTACATTGAAAAACTGATACTTATGATGGAAATAGTGATACATTTGATATTCAATATGATACTTTTATGATGGACAATGACATTTTAAAATTTTAAATTCTCTGAATAAAAAATAATACTTTATCCGAAAATAGTGATACTTTTGAGTAACAAATATGATACTTTTAAGGTGAACATTGATACTTTAATTTTTACATATTCAAAAAATAAGATTTTTTGATGTATTCATTCTAGTCTCATAGCTAATGTTTTTACATTGAAAATCGATACTTATCTTTGGAAATAGTGATACATTTGATATTAAATATGATACTTTCATGATGGACAATGACATTTTAAAATTTTAAATTCTCTAGAAAAAAAAATTGATACTTTATATTAAAATAGTGATACTTTTGATAAGAAATATGACACTTTTAAGGTGAACATTGACACTTTAATTCTTATATATTCAAAATATAAGATTTTTTTATATTAAAATATGTGACCGTATTAAAAAAACATGATACTTTATCTCAAAAAATAGATACTTTTACTCATAAAAGTGGTACTTTTAACTCTGTCATATTTATTTTTCTTTTGTCACTGTACTGAATTCATAAAAGTGATACTTTATCTCAAAAAATTGATACTTTTACTCATAAAAGTGGTACTTTTAACTCTGTCATATTTATTTTTCTTTTTGTCAGCATCAATTCATACTTCGTGATTTATTTACAAAAACATGATACTTTATCTCAAAAAATGGATACTTTTACTCATAAAAGTGTTACTTTAGCTCTGTATTATTTATTTTTCCTTCGTGATTTAAAGTATCATGTTTTTTTAATATAGTCACAAATTAGAAATGAAGGAAAGAAGGAAAAATAAAAAATAAATATGATATAGTTAAAGTAACACTTTTATAAGTAAAAGTATCCGTTTGTTGAGATAAAATATCATATTTCTTATTACAGTTACAAACTAGGAACAAAAAAAGAGGAAAAATAAAAAATAAATATGATTTAGTTAAAGTAACACTTTTATAAGTATTCATTTATTGAGATAATGTATCAAAATTTTTTAATAGACTTTGGTTCAGTTCTTAGCCTTTACATTTATAGGCATTTTTCATTTTTTTTAATTAACAGGCGTATTTATGAATGAGTTTATATAAATTATTATACTAAAATTGCATAATGAGTACTAGTGGTGTAGTGGTTGAACACCACCTTAAGTCTATTAAGGTCGCGAGTTCAATTCTGTACTGGAGCAAGTTTTTTTTTAAATAAGAGGTGCCGCTGGTGGGCGACCCGCTGCCCGCGCCCCCAGCCCAACGCACACGCCCACACCCAGCCCCCAGCCACACCTCTTATTTAAAAGAAAAATTTGCTCCAGTGCGGATTTGAACTCGCGATCTTAATAGACTTAAGGTGGTGTTCTACCACTACACCACTAGTACTCATTGTGCAATTTTAGCATAATAATTTATATAAACCCATTCATAAATACGCCTGTTAATTAAAAAAAATGAATAATGCCTATAAATGTAAAGGCTAAAAACTGAACCCAAGTCTATTAAAAAATCTTGATACATTATCTCAATAAATGGATACTTATAAAAGTGTTTACTTTAACTCATATTTATTTTTTATTTTTCCTCTTTTTTTGTTCCTAGTTTGTAACTGTAATAAGAAATATGATACTTTATCTCAACAAACGGATACTTTTACTTATAAAAGTGTTACTTTAACTATATCATATTTATTTTTTATTTTTCCTTCTTTCCTTCATTTCTAATTTGTGACTATATTAAAAAAACATGATACTTTAAATCACGAAGGAAAAATAAATAAGACAGAGATAAAGTAACACTTTTATGAGTAAAAGTATCCATTTTTTGAGATAAAGTATCATGTTTTTGTAAATAAATCACGAAGTATGAATTTAGTACAGTGACAAAAGAAAAATAAATATGAAAGAGTTAAAAGTACCACTTTTATAAGTAAAAGTATCAATTTTTTGAGATAAAGTATCACTTTTATGAATTCAGTACAGTGACAAAAGAAAAATAAATATGACAGAGTTAAAAGTACCACTTTTATGAGTAAAAGTATCTATTTTTTGAGATAAAGTATCATGTTTTTTTAATACGGTCACATATTTTAATATAAAAAATCTTATTTTTTGAATATATAAGAATTAAAGTGTCAATGTTCACCTTAAAAGTGTCATATTTCTTATCAAAAGTATCACTATTTTAATATAAAGTATCAATTTTTTTTCCAGAGAATTTAAAATTTTAAAATGTCATTGTCCATCATGAAAGTATCATATTTAATATCAAATGTATATACTATTTCCAAAGATAAGATCGTTTTTAATGTAAAAACATTAGCTATGAGACTAGAATGAATACATCAAAAATCTTATTTTTTGAATATGTAAAAATTAAAGTATCAATGTTCACCTTAAAAGTATCATATTTGTTACTCAAAAGTATCACTATTTTCGGATAAAGTATTATTTTTTATTCAGAGAATTTAAAATTTTAAAATGTCATTGTCCATCATAAAAGTATCATATTGAATATCAAATGTATCACTATTTCCATCATAAGATCGAGTTTTTCAATGTAAAAACATTAGCTATGAGACTAGAATGAGTACATCAAAAATTCTTATTTTTTGAATATGTAAAATTTAAAGTATCAATGTTCACCTTAAAAGTATCATATTTATTACTCAAAAGTATCACTATTTTCAGATAAAGTTTCACTTGGTATTCAGAGAATTTAAATTTCTAAAATGAAGGGATGATAATGAAACTTTATATCAATGGTTATATTCATGGTTATACTAAATATGCACAACATGCACCATTAGTCTAAAGTCTTTAGAATAGCACCTCTCTTGGTACATGACTCCGGTTCAATTCACCTGGTGCAAATTTCTTAATTTTTGAGTAAGAGGATCCAACCATTGGGGTGGGGAGCGCCCAACTGGGTCGAGTGGGCCCAATGGCGGGTCGCGGCGGGCGGGCAACTTGGGCGGGCGGCCCAGTGTGCAAGACTTGTATTAGATGCAATTTTTTTTTTTTTTTATGCGGGGGTCGCGGGCGGGTTGGGGATCCATCTTACGAAATGAGATCCATAAGACGGTCTTATACAAATTTTTGCCTTGATATATGTATACCATTTTCTAGTCTTAATTGTTGGTAAAGTTGCCAATTTTTAGAGGAGGGGTTGGAACACTAGTTGGCAACATGGCAATGCACACGTATATTTAAGATAGTGAAATTGTAATTTCCCCAATATTATATTATTTTGACTATTTTCATATTGATATTTATTTGTTATCTAGTTGTATAAAAAGTTCAACCCCTAACATATTTGACAGTAAAAGGGTTTTAATGTTAGGCAAAAACTTGTGTCAAACTATCTCACAGATCTAAATTTGTGAGATGGAGTCTCATTAACAAATCCAAAAGAATAAGTCTCTTATGAGGCCAGGATCTGATCTAAATCCAGGTCACAATAAAACCCGTGGTCCTGTTGATATTTCAACTGACCAAATATCACAACAAACCACCTTGGCTTCAAAACCTCTGAACCCTATGATTTCGCCGAGCACTTCGAGAAACCACAGTGGATATCTGTGGCTTCCAATCTCACTAATAGGCTTGGGTTCCGGTGACGACATAAAGTTTTGTCGTCTAGAGAATGGTTGTTTCGCAGTGGCTTCCAACTTGTTAAGCTGTGGGGTTTAATTCGAGCGACGAGTGGCGATTTTTTTTAACAAATGAGTATCATCAACAACAGATAGGGATTTGAGTATTTGATATTGATTTTTGTCGGGTATGAGTTTGCAACAGAAGATTAAGTCTTCTGCATTTGGTATCTTGGAGCTGAAATCATGAAAGAACTCGAAGAAATCCGATTGTTAGGAGGATGAGCTTCATTTGTCTGCAGTCTTGTTCGTCAATTTTCCTATGGTTCATCGGAATTTAAAATAAAATTGCAGAGGGAGTGGGTCTTTTCCTATTGTTTCTTTTTTGTTTGGTGGATTTGTTTTCTCATCTTCAAAATTGGTAATATCCCCCATTTCAAGAAGAAAAGAAAAGTGGAATAAGTTTAATTTGGAGTAGGGGTCGTGGATTTGCTTATATAATGTGAAAAGAACTCGGGAGTAACTTTTAATGTTAATAATATTAGTTTCCACATAAAAAGTATTACCTTTCAAGTAAAAAATAAAAATATTCGAAGAAATAATATACAATTTAAAAGATATAGTAAGTAATAGACAAAATGTCCCTTTCCATCGTCTGAACTTAAGAATAATCTTATCAAAAACTGGTTGCAGATTCACCACCTTAGGCGCACCCTTGAAGATGGGGGCGCCTAAGTAAACCGTTGGGAAGGCACCAATATGGATAACTGTAATCGTCTGAATACGGCCACGCACATGATTAGATACCCGGTTGCCGAAATAAACTTTGGATTTGCGAGGAATGAAGATCTGACCCGATATATATGCATAAAGAGTGAGAATCTGCATAAGAGAGCATGCATTCCTCGTCGAGGCCCCACACATAATCACAATATCATCCGCGTACATAATAGAAGAGGGAAATACGATCTGCTTAGGCGCCCTGAATGGCTGAAGCTGATCCCGGGTGACCGACTCATCAATAAATCTACACAGGACATCTTCCGCGATGCAAAAAAGAAGTGGTGATAGCGGACCCCCCTTTCTAACCCCTCGAAAGCAGGAGAAGTAATTTTTTTAATACGTTGGGAGTACTGGTTGGAGGGGAGAGGATAAATTTCAAATAAATTGAAAGATACCGGGTTCGAATCCCGATCAATATCCTTACAAAGGGTGAATAATACCACTTGAGCTACAAGCTAGTGGTTTTCAAGTAAACATTAATACTTCTAAAGATATTAGGGAGTAATAATTTCTAAGTAAAAGGTATACTTTTGAAGTAAAAAGTAATAGTTTTAAAAAAAATAGTGTATGATTTTAAAAGACGTAGTAAGTAATACCTTTACAATAAAACGTGATACTTTTCAAGTAGAAAATGATACTTTTCAAATAAACATTTAATACATTTATTAGTAAGTAATACTTTTTAAGTAAAAGTATTACTTTTCAAGTAAAAAGTAATAATATTAAAAGAAATAGTATATAATTTAATTATTTGATGCAGTATATTACTTTTACAATAAAAGTACAATAAAAAGAGATACTTTACAAGTAAACATTAATACTTCTAAAATGGATTGGTAAGTTTTAATTTTAAGTAAAAACAATCTGTTTTAATTTTAAGTAAAAAATATTACTTTTCAAGTAAAAAGTATTAGTTTTAAAGAAAATAGTATATAAGTTTAAAAGATATAATAAGTAATATTTGTCCAGTAAAAAGTAATACTTTTTGAATATGAAGTTATATGTTACTTTTTTCGAGTAAAAAGTCGTGCTTCAAAAAGAAAAGTAAGTAATAATTTTAAAATTAAAAGTAACAAATATTAAAGAAACAATCAATAATTGTTAAAATTTAAATTGTATATAGGTGTTCATAACAAATATCTTAGTTAATATATATGATTAATACGAAAGTCAGATAGGTAGAGAAATAATAATTTGATACTTAGCTTTCATTAGTCTTGCTCTACAAATATAATAAAAACAAAGTCAATTATGGAAAAGTAAAATCACCGCGTTAGCACATTAATACAAAGTAGCTAGAACTAATTGATGGGTCGCACTGTACCGCTTAGTTTTCCAAAATTGACACAATGGATTGATTTCGTGAGGCGCCTCACACAAGTTTTTGTAATCTAAAATATAAGTGCACCTCTCTCTATACACATGCGGTCCCCATCTCTTTTCCTCTCTTCTCTCTATGCGGTCCCCCTCCTGTCTTTTTCTCCTCTCTCTATATATACGGTCCCCTCTCTCTCTCTCTCTCTATATATATATATATATATATTATGTATATTATATATATACATACATGGTCCCTTCCTCTCTCTTCTCACATCCCACACATGTCCCCCCTCTCTCCTCACAGAAAAAAAAACCCAAAGAAATACTTTAAAAATGTATATTTTTAAGAGTAGAACTGATAATTTTATTAATAAAAAGTGATACTTTTTTTTAAAATAAGAAGTGATATTTGTTTTAATAAGAAGTGATACTTTTTAAATAAGAAAAGATACTTTTTTTTTTGATAAAAATTGATACTTTTTTTAATAAGAAATGATACTTTTTTTTAAACAAAAAGTGTTACTTTTTTTTTAAGCAAAAATAATATTTTTTTAATAAAAAGTTGTACCTTTTCTATAAGAAGTGATAGTTTTTCAATAAAAAGTGATAGTTTATTTTAATAAAAAGTGATTTTTTAAAAATAAAAAGCGATACTTTTTTTTTTTTTCATAATAAGTGATACTTGTTCCATAAGAAGTGATATTTTTTTTATAATAAAAAGTGATAAAAAAGTGATTTTTTTAAAAATAAAAAGCGATATTTTTTTTCATAATAAGTGATACTTGTTCCATAAGAACTGATATTTTTTTTTATAATAAAAAGTAATACTTTTTCCATAAGATGCAATACTTTATTTTAATAAAAAGTAATATTTTTCGAGTCTAATGTGATATGTTTTCATTTGAAGTGATACTTTTTTTAATAAGAAGTGATACTTTTTTGATAATAAGTGATACTTTATTTTTTTTATCTTTTTTCTTTGTTTCATATGTATAGAGAGAGAGAAACGTGTGGAGAGAGAGGGGGTAGGACATGAGGAGAGATAGGGGGGACTATGAGAGGAGTGAGATACTGAGATGTGGGGAGAGACAGAGGAGGGACCATGAGACAAATAGACGTAAGAAGACAGGGAGAGAATGAGGGGGACCAATGAGAGAAGAGAGAGAGGGGAGGGAGGTCCAGGATAGAGGAGGAGGTGGACCCTGTCAGAATCCGTCTCGCAGAGTTAATTCCGTGAAACTGTCTCACAGGAAAGCTGCCCTTAGTATTTTACCTAATAAATTCCAAGGAAATAGTATCACCATCTTTGTCTTTACCATCTGGGGGGGCCTTACTGTATAAAGTTGATCAATCAAAGATGATAATCACTTTAGATAACCTTATTTCTCACAAGTTTGCTTGAGTGAGACCAAGATTATCACAAAACTCACCACCATAATTATTAGATTATTAATTATATATATATATATATATAGGGTTTGGATCAGGTGAATCCAGGTAGTTTAAGTGAGTACGTGAGACCAAATCCTGAACATTGGTCTATTTTTTTCAATGGTGCATATTTAATTGAATTGTTATTTTATTTTTATATTTGATAAATGACTAGTAAGAGTGATTAGGTAAATTTATTTTAATCACAAACAGATTGGAGAGTTATTTTCAGTAGTATCCTTTCACGTCTGTGGATTTTTTGGGATTATTTTGAAAGGGTATCTTTTTTATTTTCGTTCTTTCCTTAACTTTAGAGTAAATGTATTGCTTATGTAGTTCGACTATGTTGCATAGATAGTGTAAATGTATTGCTTATGAAGTTCAACTGTGTTGTATGTGACCGTTGTGTTGGGAAATTTATGTATTAGATTTTGATGATACTATGTAAAATTTAGATTAGGAAGTTGGCACACTAATTCTGCTGTAAATCAACTTGTAATAGATAGGGTTCTATTAGCTGAGTCGAAGCAGCCAAGTTGAAGATTGAAGGAATTGACTGAAGATCGAAGAGAAGACCCAGCTGTGTGGTAGCTGAGTGAAGTGCAGTGAAGTCTCAGTCAAGTGGCAGAAAAACTATCTTAGTCTGCAGACTGACAACTGAGTCATTCCAAGATAAGTGGAAATTGACTGTCAAATGGGTTATGCAGCATAAAGGATCATAGAAAGCTGAAGAGATCCGTTGTTAAGCAAAGTTAATTGTTTGCTGAGAATAGGCATGTGTCAGACTGCCTACCTTAAATTTGTTTTTTTTTTAAAGAATGCAAAAGGCAAGGAGCCAATAGGATGTCCCTGAAAACCTGCAGAGTTTAAGGAAAGGCTGCATAACATTGAATTCAAGGTACAGTCTACATCAAAGCTGCAAGACAAGACAAGCCAACGACCTCAAAATGTAGTTTGAAAAATACATCTATCTCTTCAACGGATATATTTTTCAAATGTGCACTATAAAGGCTAAGGAAGCATAAGAGATAAGGTTACGGGAAATAACGCAGACATAAGTTATCTAAGTAAAGCAAGAGAAAATATCTCTCAAAGCATTCTATTCAAATCCTCAAGCCCAAACTCGAAGGAAATCAATCCAGTGAAGGAAAGACAACTTCAAAACTGTTGAAGAGGAAACTTGTTTAAAAGAACAAGGGGTCTACACTCCAAGGTTAAGGGAGGTGTAGTAAGGTTCCAGTTCGAACCAAATGCTTTAGACTCGTTGGAGGGCTGTGTGAACAAATCCAAGAGTTTGAAGGAGCTGAAGATGCAAGACAACTGTTTTTTGAAGAAGCTGAGTCCTTGAAGCTGAGCCAGCTGTGTGATCAAGGCGAAGCTTGGACTGTCACCATTTTGTAACAAAGTTACAGTTACATTAGTGGATTTCTCCAGTGATTAGAGAAGAGTAGATTAGAAGAATTGCCCGATCTTCAAACCACTATAAAATTGCTTGTGTCATTTGCATTGAGCACTTACATTCCTGCATATCTATACTACTGTTTGTTTAATTTGCTAAGTCAACTGATAATAACTAAGCTTAAAACAAGTGTTGAAAAGCATATTTCCAACTAAGGGTGAAAGTCTTCCGCTGTAAAAACCAAGTCTACTGAAAATTTAAAGAGTTAACTGAATCAACTGAGTTATACTATCGACTACTGTTGAGTGGCTAACTCTGCTGTGCAAGTAAACTAAGCTGTCCACCAAGGACCCAGCTGACTTGAGACAACTTTGATCTAAAAAGGACTAAATAAAAAATTTGGTAAAGTCTATTCAATCCCCCCTTTTAGACTTTACCTTATCACCCATTGGGACCTACAAGTGGTATCAGAGCGGTTGCTTCATTGAGCCTTCCGCACTGGTTGCTGAACTAGATCTCATTCTTTTACAAAAGAAACAATACTTGTAGTTTTAAAGCTTTTCTTTCAAGACAAGTTATTATCATGGAAGCAAATTTAACTCGCATTCCTATGTTTACTGTCAATGAATTTGATGATTGGAAAATACGCATGCAGGCATATCTTTCAGCCTTACACGATGAGATGTGGTTCGTCATTGAGGATGGGCCACTACATATAATGAAAATGAACACAACTGTCAGGGCTCCTGCTCCTGAAGCTACTGTTGATGCACCCACGGCTGAGGGGAGAGGTCACACAAAGACTGTTGCATGTGGTCGCATCGCACCAAGACCAAAGAATGGTCGAGAAGCCTTGATGCGAATGGACAAACGAGGACAAAAAAGATACAACTTGGATAATATTGCCAAGGACATTTTGTATAAAACCTCGATAAAGCCATGATTAACAAAGTGAAATCTTGTAAAACGACTAAAGAAATTTGAGAAAACTGACTTTAATTTGTGAAAGATCGATCAAATTAAAAAAAAAAATTAATCGTTGTTGTACGTAAATTTGAAATTTTCAAAATGCTTGCAGGTGAAAGTCTGGATCACCTGGACACCAGATTCACAGAGATAACCAATGAGCTCTCAGCTCTAGGCAAAGAATATACACAAAAGGAGATGTATATGAAGATACTCAGGTCGCTCACAGCTGAGTGGGAAATGAAGGCGATGGCCTTAAGGCATTCAATGGATTTAAGTAGAACATCCAATCATGAGCTGTTCTCAAACCTTAAAGCCTATGAATTCGATCTCAGAAGAAAAGAGCAAGAAGAGACAGTTGCACCTAAGACAACTGCACTCATGGCTGGAGAATATAAAAGAGCTGAATCCAAGGAAGCCATTGACCAAGAAGTGATTGCCGTTATGCTGAAGAGATTCAACAAGTTATTCAATAAGAACTATAAAATAAACATGGGTGAATCATCTAGGAAACAATCAACACCTTCCAAAGCAAGGGAAAAGATACCACCTAAGAGAGCTGACCATCAGAGGACTAAATATCAGAGAGCTGATAATCGGAGAAAGGATTTGCGCATGTTCAAACTCCAAGAGTGGTTATAGAAAAATGTTCTTCAAGTAATGAGGGAGTCCAAAAATCTAAAGCACCATATGTGTTTGATACATGTTTTTATCTTAATTTTGATGATTTTATTTTGTCACCAAAACAATGTTTTTAAAGGTTGTCCAAATACTCCTAAATGATTTAAAATGGTTTTAATATTTTTGGGAGTATTTCCTCAAGTTGTACTTTAGATAAAATTGGACAACACTTTTAATGATTTTATGTTTATAAGTTTTTATTACAAAACAAGGTTCCTAAATGTTGTCTAAATACTTCCGATTGGTTTAAAATGTTTTTACTAAAATTTCGGATAATTTCTTGGGTTTTATTTTCGACAAAAAATGGACAACTTTTCTGTCTCGAGGTCGATCGGTCGCCCTATAGGGCAACCCGTACCTGAAGATGAGTTTGGAACAAAAAATGAGACAGAAGTGAAAAACGGTCAGTCGGCCGGCCGCTTCAAGGCGGCGTCGTCCTGGTCGACCCAGACTGAACGTTTTGTTTTGAAACAGAACAAATTTCCTTGGTTTTTCACTTAGGGGGACCGGTTGAGACAGGGGTCAACCGGTCGAAGCCTATGTCGACCGGTCGCCCTGTTGTATTTTTCAAAGTGTTCTGCAAATCTTCTATTTCTGTGCGACCGGTCGCCCTGTGCTTTGACAGCAAAAATATGACCGTTTGACAGCAGACACATTTCCTTAAATTGTGGGATTGATTTCAAACAGCTATATTCTTGATTTTAATTGTATTTTTCTGTAGATTTTCAATCCCCAAGAGGAGCCTATGCTTGATCAATCATCTCCTATAAATAGAGGAAGTTTTGGAGCAACCAATACAACAATTGAGATACAACACAACAAGATACACTTCAAGCAAATATTTGTTCTTCATTGTCATCATTATTGTTGTAATTTTGCCTAGCTTTTCACTTTCACATCCTTGAGGTCTAGGCTATTCTTGATTACACATGCACTCAATTGTATAATTCATTATCGAGTTGTAATCTTGAATTTGTTGGGTTATCATTCAACACAAGATATCCTTGTGAGTGTTCTTGTGGTAAGAACACACTTGGGTGATCTAGGTGTTAGGTGTGAGAAGATTGTGGTAATCTTCTTGTTGAGGTGTTGAAGAATTTGGTATTCTTCAAGGTTGAAGATTGTGGTAATCTTCACAAGGTGCCGTTGGAGATTGTGGTAATCTTCAAGTGAGATTGTGGTAATCTCAAAGGTGTTGTTGAAGAAGAGTGTGGTGCTCTTCAAGGTGTTGTTGTAAGTTGGTGTTGTATTAATTTGTGGTAAATTAATAAAATCTTTTTTCTTTTTGAAATCCATCCCGGATATACTGGGGTGGTAGAGGATTAGGCCCTAGGTGGGTTGAACCTCTATAAATCGACGTGTGTTGTTTACATTCCGCACTTTTATTATTGTCTTTGAGCATTCGGTTCGAAAAAGAGGGCGAAATCAAAAAGATGGAGATAATCTATTCACCCCCCTCTAGATTATCGTAGCCGCTTGGACTTACAAGTGGTATCAGAGCCAAACTTTTTGGCAAGCTCGTTTCACATCGCGAGTGAAGAGTAACGATCGTCGGCTACGAACGAAGCTCATCTTTCCGGCACCTCCACCACCAAGCCACCTCGGTTTGATTCCAAAAATTTTATATTTTGGAAAGAAAGAATGGAATGCTATTTACAAGGTTGCGGGTTTGATATTTGGAACACCGTCATAAATGGAGAATCCATTCCAATGATAGACACACCACACACCTCCAAAGGCCTCAAAGAGCTAAATGATGAAGAGAAGAAAATCATCTCCTTAAACGGTAAGGCTCTAAATATTTTATATTGTTCATTTACTAATTTGGAATATGAACATATTGTAGGAATTCGATCGGCACATAAAGTATGGCAAAAATTAGAAGCCATCTATGGAGTATTTGCAAATGAAAGGAGCAACTCAAAAGCATCTACTTCACAAATGGATACAAGCTCCCCCTATCAACAAACATATCCAGAATAATGTAAAAGCAATTTTCCATAAGCTAAAAACTTTAGCTTTTACAATTTGTTCAAGAGCTTATAAGTTCCCCCTGCCACAAACATTATTAAACAATTATATAAGTCCATCAAGCAACCATTGGACTAAAAATGAATCACAACTTATGGCTTTTATGAGCCATAGCTTATAGCTTTTATAACAAGCTTTTATTAGCTTCTTTGAGCTAATGAGCCAATATCCTGTTTCTCCCACTTTGGAATCATCAAAAAGAATGTTAGGATGATAAAAACATCATACAAATGTATCAAAGTGCGCAAGCGAGACGGTTTATCAACCATTGAGCAATTTATGCTTAAAATCCAAAGAAAAAGGGAGAAATGTAACATAAGAAATCCATAAGCTCATTAGTTAGCTAAAGACATGATTTCAAAAAGATTTTAAGACATTTTGAAGCAAGAGAATCATGTAGAAGTTGAAAATTTCATTGCAACATTTCATCGAACAACTTGTGTGCGTAAAAAATAAAAGAGGTTGTATATAGCCCTTGTAAATGTTTCAAGCCATAAATTTTCATAACATCATCAATCATCCTCATTTCAAAGCTCAATAAGATCATATGCAACATTTGTTCATCAAATAAGAGGCTCAACAAAGAGATTCTCAAGGGTTCAACCCAATTGAGATAATATAAGCCAAAAAGATCAAGGCATTACAAATGCCAAAAATTAGAGCAATCATCAAGTGATACAAGTCATGCCTTTAAACAATATATGTATGATATATCAAATGTCCTAACATATCCATCTAAGCATAATGATCAAAGCATTAAAAGAAGCACTTTTACCATCAAATACTTCATACCAATTTTCAAACAATGCCATATAAGAGTATTTTTACCATCAAATACTCCATCAATATCATGATCATCCACAAGTCATTAACAACTCGCAATTTTAATCCTTTCAAGAAAACACGCAAATATCATTAGTGCAAAAGAGTTTTACAAAAATTCATAAAAATACAAAGCAACATAAATGAAAATGCTAGAAAGTAAAGGGGGTGGGGACATCAATCCTCGTCCGAAGAGAAGCAAGTTCCGGGAATAAGATCTTTGATGAATTTCTTCAATTTGCCAATTGACTTTTTCAAACTAGAATTTTCCTTTTTCACAACCCGGAGCTCTTTTCTAAGAGAGGCCACATCTCTAAATGTTTCTCTTTCCACTTTGGCCATTCTCTCTTTGAGATTTAGATCTTCAACATCCAACTCGTCTTCATCTCCTTCCTCATTTTCTTCCTCCCTAATTTCTTGTTCATTTCCCACATTTTCTTCTTCATTTTCCTCTTCATTTCCCACATCATCTCTTTGTTCGTCAAACTCACCTCTTCCAATATTTTCAACCTCATTGTCATTAAAGAAATCATCCCGAGGTTGTTGTTGATGTCGGGCACGTCCCCTAGCGGCTTTGGTAGGAACCCGTGGTAAATGTCATCGCATTCTTACCATTTGTAGAATGTTGGCATTATCAAAATCATTGTGACGAATTTCGGTATTCATTTCATTTTCCGGGTATCCCGATAAGTATAAGAGTCGGCAAATCAAATTACCCAAGGTATATTTTTTCTTGGTAAGCTTTCTAGATTCCAACAAGCAATACACAAAAAATTGCCCCATAATTTACTCTTTCTCCTCGAACAATCTTATAGGTGAGAAAGAGTTCGAGATTACTCGGAAGTTTTATTTCCTTTCCACAAACACAATAGGAGCAAATGATAGATATAATCCGATAATTTGGCGGCATTGCCGAAAGTATGTCACGGGATATACTCCTAAAAAGGTTTTCACATCATCTAGTGAAACACCGAAAATGTTATCATCCCAATGAGCGCAATCCACATTGACCACTCCATCATTTGGCACGTTAAAGTGATTACAAATATCGGCCAATGTCCATGAAAAATGCCTACCATTAACAAATGTGTGAAGTTCCAACGGATTATCTACTGTAGCATCAACAATCCACATATTTGCATAAAAGAGTTTTATAAGCTCGTCATCATAATGCAAACACGGATTATCCCAAAGTGACACCCATCCTTGAATTTCAAAATAAGCTCTAATATCCGGAAATTCATCATGAAATGCTTGAAATCGAACCATACGAGTGCACGCAATTTTCTTATCATTCAATCCAATATTCTCATAATGCTCCTCCGCAAGTTTATTTAAAAATCGAAATCGATTAGCTCTAGAGGGAGGCTCGTAGAGGAGTGATAACTTACTAGAGTCCCAATGAATGCTCGATTTTGAAACCCCGGCTCTTAATTCGACAATCTCCTCTTCCGTAAGCCGATTTTGATAGTCTCCTTGTAGAATATCATCTTGTTGGGGATTGGAAGAAAATTCTCCCCTTTGCCTCCTTCTCCTCTTTTGAGGATTTCGTTCGGTAGAATTTCTTGGAGGTGCCATATATGTGAAGTTCTTGCAAAAAGAAGTGAATTAGCAAGAAAGATTACAAAGATTGATGAAGAATTGAAGATTGTAGAAGAAAGGGGATGAAATTCGCTGTTATAGGGTTTTGAAGGATTTTGCTTGTCTGTTTTGAAATGAAGAACAGAACGATTTTAAGTAGTAAAATTAGCCTGGGCGACCGGTCGAGGTAGGGTGCGACCGGTCGACGTGCAGGGCGACAGTCGCCCCTGCTTTGACCGTCCCAGGTAATTTTTCTTTCCCTAGAATTTTTCAAAATTCGAATTTTCACCCCAAAAGTTTTAAAACTTTGCAAAAAGATAATTTTGGATCAAGTCCAACAAATATGGGTTTCGGGAAAACATATATTCGAGAAAATCGAGACTTAACAAGTAGTGCCCTTTTAAGATAATATTTGCAAAATCATTTAGGGGCACTTAAGGGGTTAAAATGAAATATCTTGAAAGATATGTGCATAAGCATAATATCAAGTTCTAAGAAAAATACGAGTGAACGTACCTCGATAGTTTAAGAAACTTGATGATAAAATAGCCAATGAATATGAGATATAAATATCCTACACAATTCTTAAACAAAATTTGCACAAAGACACAAGTGTAGGCAAGTGATAGGAGATATCAAAAACTTATGCTACACAAATACAAATGAGATAATAAACCGCATAGGTCTAATTAAATGCACAAGAGTTTTAGAAATATCATGCAAGGTCTTCTTTTAAACATTTTGAAACTCACAAATATATTAAAGACCTAAATTAAAAAATAAATGCTTGAAAACTCATTTTGCAATTAAGACACAAATAAAAACATGCATAGAAATAAAATGCATATATAAATGGGGAGATACGGTTTACCAGTTACGCCGTTTCCATGGGTTGTGTCTTTCCCATTGTTGATGATATCTTCCCTTTGAGAAGTCACTTTGTTGATGATGACTTCTTTGATTACTCCATTTCCAAGGTTTGTTACCTTCCCATTGTTGATAGTTTCTTCTTCTTTGAAAATCATCTTGTTGATGATGTCTTTGCCATTTCCAAGGATTGTGTTCTTCCCATTTTTGATTGTATCCTCTTCTTCGAAATTGACTTTGTTGAAAATGATTTCTATTTCTTTGATCAAATGAAACGGTCATTTGATGCCTTCTTGGCGGTATGAATTTTCTTCGATCATTGTTTCGCCGGGTACCTAATAAAACATTATTTTGTGGTACCCTCAAGTGTTTGGGTCCTTTAGGATTAGCTTTGAGACTTTTAGGTCTCCAATAATGATTAGAGCTATTTCTAGCCCGACAAGTATTAGCCGTATGACCCTTTTTACCGCAATAGAAGCATGTAATAATTCTAGGAGCATAATGACCAACATGCTTAGAGACTTGATTCTTTTTCATATGATTGACAACATTAAGCTTATGATCAAGTTCTAGTTTCGAATTATCACAACAATCAACAATATCATCGGTACTCAAGTCGGATTTAGATAGATTCTTTTTTTTTGCAATTAATATCTTCAACAAGAGTACTATTTTCTTTTTCAAGGTTTCTAACCTTGTCAAGTGTGGTGGTGTGAGCACATGATAGTGATTCATAGGAAGTAAATAAACTATCCTTATCATTTTTCAAAACATTGAATTCCTTTTTCAAATTTTTGTATTTAACAAGTAAGCTTTGGAATTCATTTTGAAGTTCATCATAATCATTTTGCAAATCACTATAATCATTTTGAATAACAATGTCATAAGAAGTAGAGGGTTTAAGACATACCTCGTTTTCTTCTTCGATGCCCATAAAACAATATTCAACTTCTTCATAGTTGGAAGTTGTAGGAGGCTTGTTCCTTAGATTTGAGCTTGTATGACCTTGAGAAGTAGATGCCTTTGTTTGACTCCTTTCATTTGCAAATACTCCATAGATGGCTTCTAATTTTTGCCATACTTTATGTGCCGATCGAATTCCTACAATATGTTCATATTCCAAATTAGTAAATGAACAATACAAAATATTTAAAGCCTTACCGTTTAAGGAGATGATTTTCTTCTCTTCATCATTGAGCTCTTTGAATCCTTTGGAGGTGTGTGGTGTGTCTATTATCGGAATGGTTTCTCCATTTATGATTATGTTCCATAAATCGAACCCGCAACCTTGTAGATAACATTCCATTCTTTATTTCCAAAATATAAAATTTTTGGAATCAAACCGAGGTGGTTTGGTGGTGGAGGTGCCGGAAAGATGACCTTCGTTCGTAGCCGACGATCGTTTCTCTTCACTCGCGATGTGAAACGAGCTTGCCAAAGAGTTTGGCTCTGATACCACTTGTAAGTCCAAGCGGCTACGATAATCTAGAGGGGGGGTGAATAGATTATCTCCATCTTTTCGATTTCGCCCTCTTTTTCGAACCAAATGCTCAAACACAATAATAAAGGTGCGGAATGTAAACAACACACGTCGATTTAGAGAGGTTCAACCCACCTAGGGCCTAATCCTCTACCACCCCAGTATATCCGGGATGGATTTCAAAAAGAAAAAGAATTTTATTAATTTACCAAAAATTAATACAACACCTTGAGGATTACCACAACCCTCTTTCACCACCTTGAGGATTACCACAACCCTCTTACAACACCTTGAGGATTACCACAACCCTCTTACAACACCACCTTTGGAGATTACCACAATCTCCCTTTGAAGATCACCACAATCTTCCTTCAACGGCACCTTGTGAAGATTACCACAATCTTCAACCTTGAAGAATACCAAATTCTTCAACACCTCAATAAGAAGATCACCACAATCTTCTTGCACCTATCACCTAGATCATCCAAGTGTGTTCTTACCACAAGAACACTCACAATGATATCTTGTGTTGAATGATAACCAAAAATCAAGATTACAACTCAATAATGAATATTACAATTTGAGTGCAAAGTGTAATCAAGAATAGCCTAGACCTCAAGGATGTGAAAGTGATAAGCTAGGCAAATTTACAACAAGAATAATAACAATGAAAGACCAAGTATTTGCTTGAAGTGTATCTTGTTGTGTTGTATCTCAATTGTTGTATTTGGTTGCTCCAAAACTTCCTCTATTTATAGGAGATGATTGAACAAGCATAGGCTCCTCTTGGGGATTGAAAATCTACAGAAAAATACAATTAAAATCAAGAATATAGCTGTTAGAAATCAATCCCACAATTTAAGGAAATGATCTGCTGTCAAACGGTCATATTTTTGCTGTCAAAGTGCAGGGCGACCGGTCGCATAGAAATAAGAGAATTGAAGAATACTTTGAAAATTTCAACAAGGCGACCGGTCGACATAGGCTTCGACCGGTCGACCCCTGTCTCAACCGGTCCCCCTAAGTAAAAAACCAAGGAAGTTTGTTCTGTTTCAAAACAAAACGTTCAGGTACCGGTCGACCCCTGGGCGACCGGTCGACGCCCAGGGCGACCGGTCGACCTGACCGTTTTTCACTTCTGTCTCATTTTTTGTTCCAAAAACATCTTCAGGTACGGGTTGCCCTATAGGGCGACCGGTCGACCACGAGACAGAAATGTTGTCCAATTTTTGTCGAAAATAAAACCCAAGAAATACTCCGAAAATTTAGTAAAAACATTTTAAACCACTCGGAAGTATTTAGACAACATTTAGGAACCTGTTTAGACGTAAAAACCCATTGACATAAAATCATTAAAAGTGTTGTCCAATATTATCGAAAATAAACTTGAGGAAATACTCCGGAAAATATTAAAACCATTTTTAATCATTTAGGAGTATTTGGACAACCTTTAAAGACATTGTTTTGGTGACAAAATAAAATCATCAAAATTAAGATAAAAACATGTACCAAACATAAAGGACTTGATCATAAGCCTTATGTTGTTAATCATATGAAAAAGGATCAAGTCACTATGCATATTGGTCATTTTGCTCCTAGAATTATTACTTGTTTTTATTGCGGTAAAAAGGGTCATACGGCTAATTCTTGTCGAGCTAAAAATAGCTCTAATTATTGTTGGAGACCTAAAAGTCTCAAGACTAATCCTAAAGGACCCAAACACATGAGGGTACCACAAAACAATGTCATATTAGGTACTCGGCGTATTAATGATCGAAGTAAATTTATACCACCAAGAAGACATCAAATGACCGATTCATTTGATCAAAGAAGGAGAAATTATTTTCAAAGTCAATTTCCAAGAAGAGGATATAATCAAAAATGGGAAGAACAAAATCCTTGGAAATGGAGTAATCAAAGAAGCCATCATCAACAAAGGGAAAGACACAACGCATGGAAATGGCGAAATTGGTAACCCGTATCTCCCTATTTAAATATGCATTTTATTTTGTTATTATGCATGCTTTTAATTGTGTCTAAATTGAAAAATGAGTTTTCAAGTTTTTATTTTTTAATTAAGGTCTTCAATATATATTTGTGCTTTTAAAATATTGTTGAAAAAGAAGACCTTATATGAAGTTTTTAAAACTCTTGTGCATTTTTGTAGACTAAAGTGTGTTATCATCTCTTATGGATTTTTATGGCATGAGCTTACTTGTGATATCTCTTAGCCTACACTTTTATCATTATGATTTGTTCTAGATTTGTTTTAAGAATTGTGTAGGATTTACATATTTTCACAAATGGCTATTTACGTCATTATTTGTCAAGAAAGGCATTAATTATCGAGGTACGTTTACTTGTGTTATTCTTACTCTTATAGACTCGATATATGTATTGCCATGTGCCTATGTGCTTGTTTTTCATAGTATTTCATACAAGTGCTATTAAGAGGATTTTTAGATTTTTTTTGAAAGGCACTATTCGATATTTGATTGCACATATTTGCTTTGTCAACTCTTGTTCAAATACTTCTTTTAAATGAGGTCTCAACTATATGTTATCAGATTTTCAAATTTCAAAAGAGACCTTTTATAGCTTTCTTAAGCTTATTTGAACTTGCATGATTTATTAGACCCTTGATGATATTCTAAATGCATAGTATGTGTTTCTTGCTTCATGGTCTATACATATAATGTCTATTTCTGTTATGCTCTTATGCAAGATATTTTGTGATTGATGATTGAGGCATGTTTTTACACTTGAGCTATTTTTCTCTTGCTTTTATAAGCAATGCCGTTAATGAGTTTGTTAAGTTGTGTAGATGAGAAATGAAGTACTCCAAATATTGGTTACCTCAAAATATTTGGATGTATATTGTGAACACCTTAGACAAATCGGATGCCCTATGATGATAGTAATGAAGAAGACAAAAAGGGTATTCCGGAACAAACTCGATGACCAAGGCAACATTGGTCGAACTAAGGCGAGGTTAGTAGCTCGAAGGTATTTTCTAGAAGAAGGTAATTGATTTTGATGTAACATTTGCACTCATAGCACATTTAGTAGCTATTTGCATTTTACTTGCCCATTCTTGTCTTAAGAAAATTTCAAGCTTTACCAAATGGATGTTTAATCCTATTTTCTAAATAGCTTTATTCTAGTAAGAGTCTATGCAAAACAACCTCCGGGGTTTAAATTTTTCTAGGCCAAATGATCTTTATAAAAGGCCTTGTATGGTTTCAAACAAGTACCCCATGTATGGTATGATAGACTTAACTATTTTTGCTAAATGATTTTACAAAAGGTAAAGTTGATACTACTCTCCTTGTTTTTTGAAAAAGGGCAAGATTGTTTGCTTGTGCATATTTATGAGAATATTTTTGGTGCTACTAATGAATATTTTGTGCAAGAGATTCTCCTAAGTTGATGTAGGTGAACTTGAGATGAGCATGGTATCACATGATGGGGGAGCTCAAATTTCATCATTGGACTTCAAGTTAATCAATGCCAAGAAGGTGGTTATAAATTCACAATCAAAATATACAAAAATATCTTTGAAGATATTAGGCATTGAAGAAGGAAGAATCAACTCAACATCTATGGCTACCAATGTAGAGATTAACAAAGGTTGAGAAAGACATATCGATTGACAAACAAATTCGAGGTATGTTTTCTTGTATTATTTCTATAGACTCGACATTCCATATGCCTTATGTCTATATGCTCGACTTCAAATTATCCCAACGAATCTCATTAAAGTGCTGTTAAAAGAAATTTTCAAATATTTATAAGGCACTTCTTCTTATGACTTGCTCATCCAAAGCTTTAAAACGTTCTTATTTTTTTTGGGATAACAAGTCCGGTGAAAATTATTCAAAACATAGTTCGTCATCATCGAACTAAACATATTGAGATTCGAAAAACTTTCTAAGGGATTGCGTTTTTAACAAAAAAACTTGAGATGTGTCTAAATCCCGTCTCAAAGTTAACTCGCGGACATTTGTTCATTTATCACTGAGTATTTTACCTCATTTTGAGTTTGATTATGACATAATGTATATTGAATGAGGTCTACGTTTGCATTTTGCACGTCTTTAAAACTTAGGGGCAAAAAAACATATTTTTGGATCAAACTTTGGTATTTGCAAAACAGAAAGAAACAGTGGGCTGCCAGGCCAAGGGTCGACTGGTCGCCCACCTGCTCGACCGGTCGCCCTAGCCCTTGACCGGTCGCCCAATGTGATTTCTTGGCTTAAATCGTCTCTGTTCTTTTACTTAGCCATTTTGGCCCTTTCAACTCTATTTTCGTCCCCTTTGCAAATTTCACACACAATTCACTTCAAATGAGTTTTGATGCATGAATTATATATTTTGGGGACTACCTAGCTCGGTTATCATCATTGATGCTCATGTTTACCGATTAAATGGTAAGAGTTCTACTTCCTTAATCTCAATTGGGTTGAACCCTTGAGAACTTGGCCTATATGTACTATCTTGATGAAATTAGTATATGTTTGTGATTAGCTTATTGATTGTTGATGAATGATATTTATTAAATTGCATTTGGTGATGAAAAACTTGGCTTGATTTCATTTACAAGAGCTATATATATTCTTTTCAATTTTTGACGCCCGCCAAGTGTTCGATAAAACGTTTCAATGAAAAATTCATCACCTACATGATTCTCTCGATTTCAAAAGTCTTATACATTTATAGAGATCATGTATTGCTTATCAAATAAGTTTTCATAAACCTCTACAAGTCGTATGATTCGACTTTTCCCTCCTATTTAGTTTATAAGCTTCAATGTTCAAATAGCTCGATACATCGGTTTAGTTGCGCACTTTGATATTAATATATGATGTATTTATCTTGCTAACATTCTTTTTGATGATTCCAAAGGGGGAGAAACAAGTTATAAGCTCTTTAGCTCAAAGAAGCTAAGATAAGCGTCACGAAAAGAAGCTATAAGTTGTGGCTATGTAAAGTCATAAGTTGTGGATCATATTATGTCCACTTGATTTATTATGGTTATGTATGATTCTTGGTCCAATTGTTGCTTGATGGACTTATATAATTGTTTAATGATGTTTTGTGACAGGGGGAGCTTATAAGCTCTTGAACAAATTGTAAAAGCTAAAGCTTTTAGCTTATGGAAAATTGCTTTTACATTATTCTTGATATGCTTGTTGATAGGGGGAGCTTGTGTACTATATATTTACTACCCTACTTGGTTGCTTTTATATTTTGGAAATTTTGGTTGCTTCCAAACGGTCAAATGTTTTTACCGGAAAATCATTTCTAAAATTGATCTCCTAGTTTGTGTAAAAATTGTTTTGGTTTGTAATCTTCAAAAAGGGGGAGATTGTTTGATACATGTTTTTATCTTAATTTTGATGATTTTATTTTGTCACCAAAACAATGTTTTTAAAGGTTGTCCAAATACTCCTAAATGATTTAAAATGGTTTTAATAATTTTCGGAGTATTTCCTCAAGTTGTACTTTAGATAAAATTGGACAACACTTTTAATGATTTTATGTTTATAAGTTTTTATTACAAAACAAGGTTCCTAAATGTTATCTAAATACTTCCGATTGGTTTAAAATGATTTTACTAAAATTTCGGAGTATTTCTTGGGTTTTATTTTCGACAAAAATTGGACAACTTTTCTGTCTCGAGGTCGATCGGTCGCCCCTATAGGCAACCCCGCACCAAGATGAGTTTGGAACAAAAAATGAGACAGAAGTGAAAAACGGTCGTCGGTCGGCCGCTCGGCGTCGACCGGATTTCGGTCGACGGTCGCTGGCGCTGGCGTCGTCCCGGTCGCCAGGGGTCGACTAGTACCTGAACGTTTTGTTTTGAAACAGAACAAACTTCCTTGGTTTTTCACTTAGGGGGACCAGTTGAGACAGGGGTCAACCGGTTGAAGCCTATGTCGACCGGTCGCCCTGTTGTATTTTTCAAAGTGTTCTGCAAATCTTCTATTTCGTGCGCGACCGGCCGCCTTCTGTAAGCTTTGACAAAGAAAAATATGACCGTTTGACAAACAGACACATTTCCTTAAATTGTGGGATTGATTTCTAACAGCTATATTCTTGATTTTAATTGTATTTTTCTGTAGATTTTCAATCCCCAAGAGGAGCCTATGCTTGATCAATCATCTCCTATAAATAGAGGAAGTTTTGGAGCAACCAATACAACAATTGAGATACAACACAACAAGATACACTTCAAGCAAATATTTGTTCTTCATTGTCATCATTCTTGTTGTAATTTTGCCTAGCTTTTCACTTTCACATCCTTGAGGTCTAGGCTATTCTTGATTACACTTGCACTCAATTGTATAATTCATTATCGAGTTGTAATCTTGATTTTGTTGGGTTATCATTCAACACAAGATATCCTTGTGAGTGTTCTTGTGGTAAGAACACACTTGGGTGATCTAGGTGTTAGGTGTGAGAAGATTGTGGTAATCTTCTTGTTGAGGTGTTGAAGAATTTGGTATTCTTCAAGGTTGAAGATTGTGGTAATCTTCACAAGGTGCCGTTGGAGATTGTGGTAATCTTCAAGTGAGATTGTGGTAATCTCAAAGGTGTTGTTGAAGAAGAGTGTGGTGCTCTTCAAGGTGTTGTTGTAAGTTGGTGTTGTATTAATTTGTGGTAAATTAATAAAATCTTTTTCCTTTTTGAAATCCATCCCGGATATACTGGGGTGGTAGAGGATTAGGCCCTAGGTGGGTTGAACCTCTATAAATCGACGTGTGTTGTTTACATTCCGCACCTTTATTATTGTCTTTGAGCATTCGGTTCGAAAAAGAGGGCGAAATCGAAAAGATGGTAATAATCTATTCACCCCCCTCTAGATTATCATAGCCGCTTGGACTTACAATATGTTGCACCCACACCCACTAACAAACACAATCACAACCATGCTGGCCTAGGATATAAAGGCAAGGGCAAAAAACCAACAGAGTATGCTGAAAGGGCAGTTGAAACTAAATTCAGAAGAGTCCATTAGTAGACTCCAAATAGAAAATATTCTGTGAAATCAAAACAGAACTACCAAAAGCTCTAGAGGTTTCAGTAAATATTCATTATTATTATGGAACTTATAGGTGGCAACCCCTTAGAGTCAGACCATTTGGTTATAGGTTGATTGGATTACCTTATAGTGCTAACCCCTTAGGACCCAGACAAGTATGTGTACCTAAAAACTGATTTCCTTGATTGCAGGTTCAAGGAACAACTGAGTGGCAAGGAACCTGGTACATGGATAGTGGTTGTTCCAGCCATATGACAGGCAACAAGAAGAATCTTTCAAATTTCAAGGAAGTAAGAGTAGCAAAAGTCATATTTGGAGGAAATGAAGCTCGAGGAGAGATCAAAGACATATGACCCATAAGAAAAAAAGGACTAGAAACCACAAATGTATCCTATGTTGAAGGACTGAATTTCAATCTGTAGAGCATTAGCTAACTCTGTGATAAGGGCTATAATGTAGGATTCAACATGTGAGTATGCCATATCAAGGATGCTGAATCTAATGAAGTTGTGCTATCAAGATCAAGATAGAAAAACATGTATGTAGTGGATTGGTCAACTGCTACACCAATCACATGTTTATTAGCCAAGAGTACAACCGAATCAAGTTGGTTGTGGCATAAGAAGCTGAGTCACCTGATGCTGGGAAATTTATGTAAAAGATTTTTATGATACCATGTAAAACTTAGATTAGGAAGTTGACACCCCAATTCAATTGTAAATTAACTTGTAATAGATAGGTATTTGCAAGCTCAGTAGAAGCAGCCAAGTTAAAGAATGCAGGACTCGACTGAAGGTCGAAGAGAAGACACAGTTGTATGGCAGCTGAGTGAAGTGCAAAGAACTATCACTCAAGTGACAGAAAAGCTGTCTTAGTCAGCTGACTGACAACAAAGTTATTCCAAAAATCATTGGAGTTGACTGTCAAAGGGGTTATGCAACAGAAAGAATCAAAGAATGTTGAAGAGATCCGTTGTCAAGCAGAGTCAAGTGTTTGCGAAAAATAGGCATGTGTCAGACTGCCTACATTAAAACTGTTTTGTTGAATGAGTGCAAAAAGCAAGGAGCCAATGTGATGTATCTGAAAACCTGCAGAAGTTTAAGGAAAGACTACAGAGCATTAAAGTCTAGGTACAGTCTACATCAAAGCTGCAAGACAAGACAAGCCAACGATCAAGAAGTGGAGTTTGAAAATGCATCTATCTCTTCAAAGGATACATTTTGGAATGGCCACTATAAAAGGCTGAGGAATTCTTAGAGAGAAGATACATTCAAATCAAGCAAACCAAAGAAATATCTCTCAAAAATTCAAATCATATCGTCAAGCCTAAACTCGAAGGAAATCGATCCAACACATTCAGTGAAGGAAAGACAACATCATTTGTTGAAGAGGAAAAACTTATTTCAAGAAAAAGGGGTCAACTCTCCAAGGTTGAAGGAGGTGTAGTAAGGTTCCAGATCTAAGCAGAAGCTTTGAACTTGTTGGGGGGCTGTGTGAACAAATCCAAAAGTTTGAAGGAGTCAAGTAGTAGGGCAAAACCATCTAGTGAAGAAGTCAATCCCGTGAGTGAGCGGACTAGCTCGTGATCAAAGTCGTCCGGACTATAACAATTTTGTAACAAAGTCAAAGCTACACTAATGGATTCCTCCAGGGGTTGGAGAAGAGTGTATTAGAGGAATTACCCCTTCCTCGAACCACTATAAATTGCTTGTGTCTTTTACATTCAGCACACTTACTTTTTTGCTTATTATAATTACTGTTTGTTAATTTGCTATGTCAACCGATAATAACTAAGCTTAAACAAGTGTTGAAAAACATATTCAAAATCAAGGGTGAAAGTCTTCCGTTGTTAAAAACTAAGTCAACTGTATTTTTAAAGTATTAACTGAATCAGCTTAGTTATACTATCAACAACTTAGTCGAGCTTGTTAAGTGGCTAACTCTGCTGTGTAAGTAAACTTAGCTATCCACCAAGGACTTAGCTTACTTGAGTCTACTCTGAATTTTTTAAAAGGACTAAAAATGAAAAGTTGGAAAAGTCTATTCAACCTCTCCTAGACTTTTCTTATCACCCCTTAGGACCTACAAGTGGTATCAGAGCGGTTGGTTCATTGAGCTTTCCATACTAGTTACCGAACTAGATCTCATTCTTTGTAAATTTTAAAAGTGAACACAACTGTAAGAAGAGCAATTTGAATTGAAGGTGAAGAGGATATTGCTCCCAGACTAGTCATGATTGAAAAACCAAGAGCTGAATGGACGAATGATGACAGAAAAAGATATAACTTGGACAATGTGGCCAAGGACATTATTTACAAAACCTTGGACAAAGCCATGTTCAATAAAGTCAAATCATGCAAAACGGCTAAAGAAATCTGGGACAAGCTAACATTGATTTGTGAAGGCTCGTGAGCAAATCAAGGAAAATAAACTATCGATTCATCGCATTAAATTTGAGAATTTCAAAATGATCGCAGGAGAGACCTTAGATCAACCGGATGCTCGGTTCACGTAAATTACCAACAAGCTATCTCGCACTTGGAAAAGAATATATACGTAAGGAAATGTGTATGAAGATTCTAAGAAGTCTCCCAAAATTGAATGGGAAATGAAGGTCGTGGCACTAAGACATTCCATGGACCTATCCAAGACATCCAACCATGAGCTATTCTCAGATCTCAAAGCCTACAAATTTGAGCTGAGAATAAAAGACCAGGAGGAGACAGCCGTGCCCAAAACAGCTGCTCTAATTGTTAAGGATGGCAAGAGAGCTGAGGTCAAAGAAGTCATTGACCAAGAGGAAATAGCCCTGATGGTTAAAAGGTTTAATAAGTTCTTCAATAAGAACTACAAGAGAGACAATGGCGAATCCTCCAGAAGACACTCAGCTCCCTCCAAGTCAAGGGAAGATAGGCCAACCAAGAGAGCAGATCATCAAAAAGTTGAATATCAAAGGATTGACAATCCAAGAATGGAAAGAGCTGATCAAAAGGTTGAAAATCTATGCTGGAACTGCAGGCAACCAGGTCACTATGCAATTGATTGCCCATATCCTGTAGTCAACAAATACAAGAATGAAGAAGAAAGAAAGGTCTTCAGAGAAAGAAGACAAGAAAAGAAAAAGGCAATGTTGGTCATGAGATCGGGCCGAGATAGCCAAGTCAAAAGACACAAATTGATTCAGAGAGTAGTGAAGTCGACTACTCAAGTGACTCGAAGAAGAAGCCTTGATCTGCTTGATGGCCAAGGAACAAAACCAATCTGATCAAGAAGATGAGGTACACTCTAATTCATCACTCTCGATTCTAGTGATAGTGATCGTGACACACACACTTCATCACCCACTCGATCTTTATGATTCATTAGGCAAAATGATGAAAGATTTTGAACACATTAAATCCTCACAATGAGAAAAACAGCCTACTCAAGAGTCAAAACTCACAGCTGACCAAGGAGCTGAGTACTCTAAGTCAAATAGCCGATGAGAATGAAAGTCTAAAGCTGAAAATGCTAAGCTAATAGCGAGAGATAGTCGCTATAGAAAAGAGGGAAAATGACCTCAAAAATGTGATTGCCTCATTCACTAAGGCATCTAAATCATTGGATGATCTTATTATGAGTCAAAGAGAATGTGGAGACAAGACATGCTTAGATTTAATTCCTCGTGCTATGTCAAGCTCCAAACGTGATTTTGGAAAAAGGATCTTCAAGTAATGAAGTATCTCAAAAATCCAAAACTCCAAATGGTGCACACACATTTATTCCAAAGCATAATCACAAGCAAACTGGCCTTGGTTATAGAAGAAAAGGAAAACATCCATTGAGTGTCTTTGAGAAGACAACCGAGAAGAAATCCACCAAGTTCCTCAAAGAAACTCAAAACAGAGATACTTTTGTAAAGAAGAAACAGAGCTACCAAAAACTTTAAGTTTTATAAAAGAAACACATATGAAGGAATGGTAGAAAGTACCCAAGCCAAGCCGATTGGAATAATGTGAACTATCAAAGAAAGACCTATAGAATATAAGCCCAAATGGCAAAGGCCTAGAACTCAAAGAAAGGTCATTCCAAAGGCACATGAGCTTTCATCAAAGACACATATGCACCTAGGCACTACACTCAGAGATATCACAACTACCCAAAGAAGGCAATTGCTAAAACACATACACAGCATACAAACAAAAGAGACAATCGTATGAATCTAGAACCCCCAAGCAGTTTGCCAAAACTAATTATGATTATGGCACTGATAGATGGCAACCCCTTAGAGTGAAATCATTTGGCTATAGGTTGGTTGGATCATCTTACAATACTAACCCCTCAGGACCCAGGCAAGTATGGGTACCTAAAACTTAATTTCCTTGATTGCGGGTTCAAGGAACAATGAGTGCCAAGGAACCTGGTACATGGATAGTGGGCATTCCCGGACACATGACAGGAAACAAGAAAAATCTGTCAAAATTCAAGGAAGTCAGAGGTGCAAAAGTCATATTTGGAGGAAATGAAGCTCCAGGAGAAATAAGAGGCATTGGATCCATCAAGAAAAATGGATTAGAAATCAGATGTTGCATATGTTGAAGGACTCAACTTCAACTTGCTAAGCATCACCAACTCGTGACAAGGGTTATAATGTTGGATTTAATATGGGTATATGCCAAATCAAGGATACTTGAATCAAATGGAGTTGTATTGCAAGGATGCGACAAAAGAACATGTATGTCGTGGATTGGTCAACGCAACACCAAGCACTGTCAAGCAAAGATTTGAATCAAGTTGGCCGTGGCACAAGAAGTTCGAGTCACCCGAATTTCAAAACAATTAACAAGCTTGCGTATAATCTTGTGGAAGGACTTCCGACTCAAAGATACAAGAAGGAGAGTATATGTGATGCATGTCGAAGGGAAAACAAATCAAATCATCATTCAAAGAAAAGACATGTCCATCTTCAACAAGAATATTGATCCGCTACATATGGATCTATTTGGTCCAGTTGAACCAAGCTAGCATAAGTGGGAAAAAATACACCTTGGTGGTAGTAGATGACTACTCAAGATATACATGGACAATATTCATGTGTAAGAAGAAAGAAACTCTACGTAAAACTACCACGGTGATGAAGAGGATTCAAATGAGAAAAGTCAAACCATTATCAAAATAAGATCGACAGAGGAACCGAGTTTGTCAATAGTATAATAACTCAAGATTGTATTGAAAATGGTATTGGTCATGAATTATCTCATAAAGCAAGGACTCCACAAACAGAATGTAGTTGCCGAAAAGAAGGAATAGAACTCTCAAAGAAGCAAAGCAAGGACCATGTTAGTGAAGAAGGGCTACCTAAAAGATTTTGGGTCAAGCAATAAGCACAAAGATGCTATACTCAAAATAGATGCATGATAAAAGACGGTGACAAAGACTCCCTATGAGATTTGGACAGGGAGAAAGCCAAATGTTGCATATTTAGAATATTTGGATGCAAATGCTTCATCCATAACAATGGCAAAGATAATTTAAAGGCTTTTGATGCTAAAGTCGATGAAGGTATCTTCTTGGGATACTCAAACCAAAGCAAAGCCTCGAGAATATTCAACAAGAGGACTATGGTTACAGAGGAATACATTCATGTGGTGTTTGATGAGCCAAATGTAAATGGAGTAGACATTGAAGAGTCACCGATAAGTCGAATCAACCAACCATGCGAAGAGTCCCTATGTCAAGTCAAGTTGGAATTATAAACCCGGATGAAGATGAGATAGCCGAAAGTGTCAAAAGCACCGGAAAATCTGCAGCCTAAGTGATGACGAGAGAGCGATCAAAGTAACACACCGCTGCAAGACGATCAATCCAGCCTAACTTACTCCAACCTCGATGTAAGATGGCCGAGAGACCATCCACCGTAACTAGTCATTGGAGATGTAAGAGAAGGTGTCAAAACGAGATCCGAGAACTCAACAAGAAGCAATGTTCACATGCTTCATCTCACAAATGGAGCCTAAAGATGTGTCACTAGCATTGGATGACACACATTGGATTCAAGCTATGCAAGAAGAGCTGAATCAATTTGAAAGAAATAAAGTATGGGAATTGGTTCAAAGACCCACCCATCAAAATATTTTTTGGCACTAAATGGGTATTCAGAAACAAGATGAATGAGGAAGGTTCTGTGGTAAGAAACAAAGCAAGATTGGTAGCCAAAGGATATTGCCAAGAAGAAGGGATAGATTTTGATGAAACATTTGATCATGTGGCAAGATTGGAAGCCATAAGGATGTTTCTTGCCTATGCAGCTCACAAGAACTTTATTGTGTATCAAATGGATGTAAAGAGTGCATTTCTTAATGGTTTATTGGAAGAAGAAGTATATGTTGAACAACCTCCAGGATTTGAGCAGAAGACTCTTGGAGATAAGGTATACAAACTCAAGAAAGCTCTATATGGATTGAAACAGCACCGCAGAGCATGGTATGATACATTATCACAATTCCCGATCGAGAATGGATTCACAAAAGGAAAAGTGGATGGATAGAACACTCTTCAGAATTCAAGATAGGAAGAGTATACTGCTTGTTCAAATATATGTGAATGACATCATTTTTGGATCCACAAACAAAGAGCTGTGTGATAGATTTTCAAATCTTATGCATAGTAAATTCGAAATGAGCATGATGGGAGAGCTGACATTCTTCCTTGGACTCCAAGTGAAACAGCTGAAGGATGGAACCTTCATAAGTCAAACAAAATGCACCAGAGATTTAATGAAGAAATTTGGTATTGAAGAGAAGTATTCTGTAAAAATACCAATGAATACATCAGTCAAAATGGACATGGATGCAGATGGCAAGCCTGTAGATCAAACAAGATACAGAGAACTTATTGGATCATTGCTCTATCTTACAAAGAAGGGTGCCGACATCACCTTTGTCAGATGTATGTGCAAGATTTCAATCGCTCCAAAAGAAAGCCACATGATCGCAGCCAAGAGGATCTTGAGATATTTGAAAGGAAGCCAAGAAGTTGGCTTTATGGTATCCAAAGGAAGGTGGATTCAAGCTAATTGGTTATTCGACTCGACTACGCTGGATGTAGAGTTGACAGAAGAGCACCTCGTGCACATGTCAAATGCTTGGAAATAGGTTAATTTCCTGGTTTAGCAAAAATCAAAATTCAATAGCCACCTCCACAGATGAAGCAGAATACATAGTCACGGGCACTGTTGTGCCCAAGTCCTATGGATGAGACAAAGAAATGAGAGACTATGAAGTTGAAGAAAAGGAAATTCCAATCATGTGTGATAACACAAGTGCAATTGCAATCACTCAAAATCCGTGTTGCACTCAAGAACAAAGCATATCGATGTCAAATATCACTTCATAAGAGATCATGTTGAAAAGAAGGACATCACCTTTGAATATATTTCAACCGAGCAAGGCGGTTATCGACATATTCACAAAACCATTATGTGAATCAAGATTTGAAGAACTCAAGCATGAGTTAGATTAATTGAGCTGAGTTGACACTCGTAAGACTCAAAGAAAAGAAATGAAACACGAAAAGAGGAAAAAAGTCGAACTCTTAAATCACCAAGTGAATCACCATCGGAAAGACAATCAGAGTTCGAGTTAATGACAAATTGAGTATTAATATGCGAGGGAAGAAGAGTTAAATCAGCTAATGGACAAGTTGAGTCATTTGTGAGCAAAGTGACAAAAACGCAGTCGTTTTTACTAAGCGGGAATATTTTTAAGAATGACATCAAAGATAATTATGACGTGTGTGCAAAAGCTGCACACCAAGCTTATGATTGGATATAAATGCTGCCGCATTAAATACGAGACATTAAATGCAAATCATCGTGCAAGATCTAAGCCGTTGATTTTGATCACATTTCAAAAACCACTCGCACGTCCTTTCATGAACCATACTTAAACCATTTCGTCCGTTTCTCTCTTACTTTACCAAAAACTATTCATCTCTCTCTCGAAAGCAAAAGCAAAATTTTCTCTCAAAACCCCTTCAATCCTCAGATCATTTTTAAAGTTTCGTTCGGTAAAATACTGAGAAATGGCATCCACTCATGATTTTGTCAAGCTAGGAAAGCAAATCCACACCGGGTCTACTATGGATTTCGATGGTATGGTGAAACAGGGGTCCGACGACACCCTAGTGAAGAAGATTGCTGAGAAACTGGAAACGTCTGGGATGAAACCGTTTCTGACATTGGAGTTTCCGATGACCTATGTGGAAGAGGTCGCACAGTTCTACGTGAATGCTGAGGTTCACGATGAGGGCATCAAGTACTCTGTTCATGGAAAGGAGTTCATCATTACTGCCAAGGATTTGGCAGAACACTACTTATTACCGGCGGAAGGAGTGTCGGAAATTAATGAAGCGATGTTGACCGATCGCCGCTTGGAAGGAAGTAGCCAAGTCCGACTATGCCGAGAAAGTAGTCTAAACTAATAAGAGGGTCTGAAGGAGGACTACCACAAATTGTTTGGACATCGTTGCCAAATGCAGAGATATCAAATTTTGCTTTGATTTTGTCAAAGCAAAGTTGATCGTGAATGGCGCGATCATTGAAAAAGAAAGTGAATCGGGCTGAGTTTGTCTACAGCAGACTTTGCCGTAATGTTGGGAACAAATCCTTCAAGGAGGATGGAACGTTTGGAGGTTCCTCAGATACGGCCCGGTGATTGGCGCACGATGGAGGTAAAAGGAGTCCTCTTCGACATGGAAAGGCGTTCCATGTAAACAAGAGGATGTTCGAGATCAAACCTATCCGGCGCACTAAGAGAGCCTACGCTAAGAGAGCGTCACGAGTGAGGGGAATCGGTGACCACTCAAGATACAACTGTCTCCTCTCCTCCAAAGAAAAAGGCCGCTCTCCCGCAGTGCTAAGAAGACGCCGCCCCAAAGAAAGAAAAAGAAATCTGCTCCCGCCCCGCAGCCAAGTCACCCGCCCGCAGCCGCAGTCTCCCCTCTCAGCCGCAGGGAGAAGGAATCTCAAATACCTTCTCCTATTGTCAAGAAAAGGAGAACTGATAAGCCAAGATGGCCAGCTCCTCGAAAAAAGACAAAGCCACGCCCCCCGCCGCCCAGGACTCGAAGAAACCTTATCCGAACTAAATCCCTCCGTACAAACAAAAGAAGAAGAAGAATTTTCAAACGTCCGAGCTTGAGAAACCGGCTGAGTCACCACTCACCGAGAAGATACCCGAGACCACCGGAGAAGTAGAGTCTCCAGACGTGATCGATGAAACGGCCAAGTCTCTGAGGCGAGGCCGATCACAGAGGCAACTCAAGACCCAGTTTTGAGACGTAAAAAGTGAGGAACAAGGAATAGCCGAGACAACCGAATCACCTATTGTGTGGTTGTTTCTCCACCAGAACAGAGGCTACTAAGGATGTTGAGCAAGTGAATGGGTTCGCTACCATTAATCCCCGGAAACGAGGGCCAACAAGAGCATGATGAAGACGATGTAATCATGTACTCTCCATTGTATCCAGACATCCAAAATCGTCTGCGAGAGTGGAGAAAATGGAAGCTGAGCCTATCCCAGTGCAATTTGAAAGACCTAAGTTCATTGTCAAGAAGAAGAACTCTTCAAGTTTCTTGAGGTTGACATAGTCTTTGCAAGCCCTCGACGAGGATAATTGTATCAATATCGCAGATTGAAAAAGAAAATGAACGGGCTAAAGCGGTGAGACGTAGAAGCACGTGAGAAGGCCAAAGATCCGCCCTCTCACTATCACCACCGATCATACACACTCTCACTTCGACGTTCTATCAGAAAGTGATGAGGATCTGGACCCGAAAGCAATGCAAGAGTCCGTAAACCTACATGAGCAAAGAATGATGGAGGGACCAGGAGAGTCCTCCAAATCACACTGAAATAGACCCAATGGGAGTGGTGCAAAGATATTGCCATGTTGTCGCCGCCAAACTCATTCAGGAAGGAAGGTGTTAAGGAATCGGCGATGAAACCGGGGTAGTGGGGACCCCGGTCGAGCTAACCCCTAATGAAGGTGTCTTACCACCGCCCCAATGGCTGAATACTCGGTGGGAACAACCGGGAGTCCGGAGACGAGTGACCCCATTCCAAGTCACTCGGTGGTGTGCCGGCCTGGGGGAAACTCCCTCCACCGCAAAGAAGGTCGGAGGATCTTTGCGGTGACTCCATAATGAATTTAGGAGGCGAAGTGGAGAAGGAACAATCACATCAAATATTCTCGCTTTTTCCCGGACACTCGGAATACACAACAAGTTGTCACTAACGAGGCTCGAGGCAGTTGTGATCGTCTCAGTGAAGTGCCAATCGCTCGCAGCTAATGACGCCATCGATGCAATCGAGGCACGTGACGGAAACGCACGGGAGTTAATACTGGCGATGAAAGTGCAATCCATGGAGTTGAGACTCCAATGGATGCCACCTCGAAAGACCCCAAGACACCGACACGCCGAAAGAGATGTCCAGTGCCTCGCCGCAGCTTGAGACGGCGCAGGAGGTAATGAAGGCCAATGGGAAGTTGAGACTTCTGGGGTAGAGAAACAAGCACGTAACATCCCTCCCGCTATCATTGATCCATCGAGAAAAGGAGATAAGTGCTCTTCACGATTCCCGTGATAATCCTCGATGTAACTTTCTCGGGATCGGAAGGAGACGATGAAGCCGAGTCATCCCCTCGTGGATCGATCCCAAAGATTGGTGAGGATGTTCCAACCATGAGTAAGTCCGACCTTAAGACTACTCGCCAAACATTCCACTTTGATGATGAGCCACCCATGGAAATCTCATCATCGTCCGATGACGCTCCGATAAGGCCAAGGACGGTCAACTCATTTGAAAAACCAAATGAGACCGATGAAGTTGTTGAGACAGTGAGGCTCAAGCAAGTTGGGCCGACTTCACAATGCATCACGCCTGAAACAGAGTCCACCGCAGGCTCCCTGCCGCAACAGTTCGACTCCACAAAGGACTTCACGAGCACCAATTATCATTGAACAAATTCCAGTTGCCCGTGATGATCCTTTCGAGAATCATTTCCCTTCTCTATGGAGGTACCGACCTCCCAAGAATCGCCTAAAGATTATGAGCGCTTCCACGTGACCGATCCTATTATTCCATCAGACACCATTGTTCCGCTGACTATGACTTTGACGCAGCTTGGCCGTCAACTGAAACAAAGGTGACAATCAAGTTCGTGGAGGTGTTCAAGCCTTATTTGCCGAGATTGAACGGATGGAGAGGTACCGTGCCTCACCGGACATGAGGCCGGGATAACAGGGACGCCAACCTTACTGCTGACTTGAGAGGCATAATAGTCAGGATCCATGAGTGGTGGCAACAGCAGCAAACAATGCGTGTGGAACAAGCTCGATATTTCAGGACATTGTTCAAAAAGTTGTTACTCTGGCGGGCTGAGAATGTTGATGCAAAGACAAAATTGCAAGAGCACATTGAACAAATGCATGAATCTCATACTACAGAGATAAAGCTGCTGCATGAACATAATAAGAACGAGCTCCTGCGTGTGGAAGAGAATATGGATCGAAAATTCAGTCTCCTCATGGCTGAGATGAAGTTGGTAGCAGCTGAATCCAACGCCACCCGCTCTGAGTTTCGTGCAGCTTACTCCGCAGCAGATTCGAAGCAGAACTCAACTATCACTTGCTTGCTAGCTTGTTTCCAGGGGTTCCTCTCTCCTTTGATTATGCCAAAAAGGGGGAAGAGGAATACCTAAAGGCGCTGAAGGGATCAGAAGTTGAGAAGGAGGAAGCAGCTGTAAAGGGAAAGACAACTGAGGAAGTAATAAGAGAGAAGAAAGGGAAGTCTGTTGAGGGGGAAGGTTCGAAAGATGTGACCTTGATGATTGCTAAAACCCCCCAACATGGTCTTGTCACACGGTGATATTATCAAAGAAACTCCCAATGACTCGCCACTCCAACACTGCACTCAATGGTGAAAAAGAGAAAGACAGTTGAAGCAGGGATGAAGGAAGTGGAAGGAAGGATGAATGCCCGAGTTATGGATATTCTGAAACAACATGGAGGCATTCCAATAGACAGAGACACTTATGCCATTTTAGATGCCGGAACTGAGCCAAGATCTGTTGATGAATTCAAGACGCCGATTCAAGGTTATTTCGCAAACATGTCCATGGCTCAAGCCACGGGATTTGTATCGGGAAAAAGGTCTCACATTATGTGAAGAAGCCGACAGCACAAGAAACCACCGGCGCAACTCGGCTGTCACTCAACCGGGAAAAAGAAGGCCCCAAAAGATAATACACGCCAGCAGGCGAGAGGAAGAAGTAGTGGTGGAGGAAGAAGTTTCAGACCTAGAACTCTGCCCAAAAACATTTAGTACATAGATCTAGGCAAGAAAGAAGGGATCTACTGGGCTGGATTTGACGAAGTAGGCAACCTACAAGTGGCTAAGAACAATGCTGAGTATGTGAAGAGAATTGAAGAAGAAAATAAAAGACAAACTCAGCTATGGGAGGAAAGACAAGAAAAACTGAGAAGAGATGAAGCTTCCCGGAAGGCGTATGAGAAAAAGAAGGCAGCTGAAGATGAGAAGAAAAGGAAAAGGTCAGAAGATGATAGAGCTGAAGAAGATAAAAGAAGGAGGCAGCGAAGGAGATGGAGTGTTGCTGTCCACCCCTTCATGTATTTTACTATGTAAATACACTTTATGTAAGTCTGCTGTACATTGAATAAAATTATGCAATTTCTATACGTGAGTAGATATAGAACAACATGGTTAGTCTAAGCCCCGTTTAAACTCTGATATAATTTTTTTAGGCTTAAACTCTGATACATTCTGTAAACAGCTATGTAAAGAACAAGAATGTTATGATCAATAAAAGATAGATTCTAATCATACATTCTGTGGTTCTACATTTGTCTGTATGTATTTTGCTGTTAAATAATTGTATGAATGTTTTAAGTTTTGGCATCATCAAAAAGGGAGAAATTGTTGGGAAATTATTTTGTAGATTTTGATGAATGCCATGTAAAACTTAGAATAGAAGTTGGCACCCCATTTTTGTTGTAAATTGCATTGTAATAGATAGGGCTGGTCAAGCTGAGTTAAGTCAGCTATGCCTAAACATGTAAGAAGACAACTCGGAGACTAGAAGGAAGACTCACGAGAGGCGGTGAGTATGGCAAAGAAGAGAAGACGGAACTCGATCAAGGTGCGGTGAGATGCAACAGTGAAGTATCACCAAGTCAACTCAAGACAGCCAAGTCTCAAGGTTGAAGTGACAAGAGTCATCAAATGATTGGAAGTCGACTCAAGTCACCTGGGGAAGTTAAGAAAATGCATCAAGTCAAGACAATCGAAAGAGATCCGTTGTACGTAAATCAAGAGAATTACTTAAACAAGTAATACCTCCATATCGCCTTTCTTGAAGTGCTCGGCCTGAAGCATGCAAAAGGAATAAACCAATGGGAAGCACGCACCATGTCGTAACTCAAAAGTCAAGAATCATTCATACGAGGAAATGGAAATTCCAAGGACTGCAACAAGACAAGCCAACGACCACAAGTGAATTTAAAAAATAAGCCTATCTCTTCAACGGGCAGATTTTTGAAAGATCACTATAAAAGGCTGAGGAATAACTCTGAGAGAAGGTTACCTGAACCAAAAAAAAAACATTCAAGCAAACATTTGAACTGTAACCAAAAATATTCTCAAGTCATTGAAGATTAATCCTCAAGCCTATATTACGAAATCAATCCAACACTCACCTGTGAAGGAAAGACAACTTCTATCAGTTGAAGAGGAACCATTTGAAGAATCAAGGGGTCTACATTCCACGGAGGATTTTAGGAAGGTTCAAGGTCGAACTAGTCTCAAGTTTTTGGAGGGCTTCGTGATCAAATCCAAGAAGCTTGAACAAGTGGGCTGTAATAGCAAGGTAGCTGCCCTGTGAAGAAGCCGAGTCATACGAGAAGCCACCGTGACAAGGCATCTCCTGATCGAGTCCCAAAGGATCAAGTCACCGTGTGTGATCAAGACTTGTATCCGGACTGCGTTAACCACTCAGTATATTGATCAAGACTTAGTGGATTCCTCCAAGAGTTGGAGAAGAGAGGACTAGAAGAATTACCCCATCTTCGAACCTCTATAAAAACTTATTGTGTCATTTACATTTCAAAGACTTTAATTTCTCGTGATCTTATTTTTATACTGGCCGATAAATTTGCAATCCAATTGATAATCAACTGAGTGCTAAAACCGAGTATTAAAAGAAACTTAACCAAATTCAAGGGTGTTAAGTCTTCGCTGAAAAATGCAGATCACAATGAAAGTTAAGTCTTTGGTCAAAACAAATTGAGTTATTCTATCAACGGCTCAATGAGTCTCGTTGAGTGACTAACTCTCGATTAACTAACTTAGTTTGTCCATCAAGGACACAATCGTGAAGTATTAACTCTGAATATTTAAATGGACTAATTTGAAAAGTTGGTAAGGTTTATTCAACCCCCCCTTCTAAACCTTACACAGACACTCCTTGGGACCTACATGGGATGAAGCCATTAATACTGCCTGCTACACTCAGAATAGGTGTATTATTAATAGGCAGCTGTCCAAAAACCCCTATGAAATTTGGACAGGGAGGAAGCCAAATGTTGGATATTTTCACATCTTTGGATATAAGTGCTTCATTCACAACAATGGTAAGGACAACTTGAAAGCTTTTAATGCTAAAGCTGATGAAGTTATCTTTTTGGGTTTCCTACCGAGAGAGTAAAGCTTTCAGAGTGTTGAACAAGAGGACTATGGTCACAGAAGATTTTAACCATGTAGTTTTTGATGAACCTAATGTTAATGGAGAAGACATTGATGAGTTAGCTGACAAGATGAATCAGCCAACTATTCAGAAGAGGCCATATGTTGAGGCAGGTATCAGAAGACTCAACCCAGATGAAGATGAGATAACTAAATCACATGACAACTGGAAGGCATGCAGCTGAATGATGATCAAGAGGAAGCTGTTCAAGACAACTTAGCTACAAGAAGACTTAATCCAGCAGACTTACTCCAACCAGAAGTGAGATTTCTGAGAGACCATTCTCCAGAGTTAGTCATTGGAGATGTTAGACATGGAGTGAGAACCAGATCCAAGACTCAACATGAAACTATGTTCACTTATTTCATTTCTCATATTGAGCCAAAGGATGCATCACAAGCATTAGATGACACTTATTAGATTCTATTATGCAGGAAGAGCCGAATCAGTTTGAAAGGAATAAAGTTTGGGAATTGGCTCAAAGGCCTACCCACCAGAATGTTATTGGTACTAAGTGGGTATTTAGAAACAAGATGAATGAAAAAGGATCAGAGTGAGAAACAAAGCAATATTGGTAGCCAAATGTTATTGCTGAGAAGAGGGCATTAGATTTTGATGAAACCTTTGCACCTGTTGCCAAATTGGAAACAATAAGGATGTTTCTTGCTTATGAAACACACAAGAACTTCACTGTCTATAAAATGAATGTGAAGAGAGCATTTTTGAATGAACTTTTGGAAGAAGAAGTCTATGTGGAACAAACTCCAGGTTTTGAGAAGAAAACTATTGGAGATAAAATCTACAAGCTCAAGAAGGCATTATATGGTTTGAAGCAAGCACCAAGAGCATGGTATGACACATTGTCTCAGTTTCTAATATTAATCGGATGAACCAAAGTTAAGGTTGATACAACACTCTTCAGAATTCAAGATGGAGAGAGTATACTGCTTGTTCAAATATATGTACATGACATCATCTTTGGATCCACAAACAAAGAGCTGTGTGACAAATTCTCAAACCTTATGCAAGGGAAGTTTGAGATGAGCATGATGGAAGAGCTGACTTGCTTCCTAGGTCTTTAAGTTAAACAAATGAAGGATGGGACCTTCATAACTCAAACCAAATATACCAGAGATTTGATGAAGAAATTTGATATGGAAGAGAAGTCATCTGCGAAGATTCCCATGAATACATAAGTGAAGATGGATATGGATGCAGAAGAAAAGTCTGTTGATCAAACAAGATATAGAGCCCTCATTGGATATTTGCTCTATTTCACACCCAGCAGACCAGACATCACCCTTGTTGTAGGTGTATGTGCAAGATTTATATCTTCTCCGAAGGAAAGTCATTTGACTGCAGCCAAGAGAATCCTAATGTATTTGAAGTGATGCCAGGACACTGGCTTATGGTATCCAAAGGAATGAGGATTCAAGCAAGTTGGATATTCAAATTCTGACTATGATGGATGTAAAGTTGACAGGAAAAGTACATCTGGTACCTGTCAAATGCTTGAAAATAGATTGGTTTCTTGGTTCAGCAAAAACAAAACTCAATAGCTACATCTACAGCTGAAGCAGGGTATATTGTTGCAGACAACTATTGTAAATACACAAAAATTTGTAAGTACTTTGTAATTTTTCATTGTACATTGTAATACATTGTAAGGTGAAAGAATGATATGTTCAAAAAAATGACATATTCATACAGTCGTTCATTTCTATGCATTATTTACTTTGTCATTTTTTTTAAGGTTTGGTATCATCAAAAAGAGGGAAATTGTTGGGAATTTTATGTAATAGATTTTGATGATACCATGTAAAACATAGACTAGGAAGTTGGCACCCCAATTTTGTTGTAAAATCAACTACGTAATAGATATAATTCTATTAGCTAAGTCGAGACCAAGTTGAAGATTGCGTAAGTTGATCAAGATCGAAGTGAAGACTCGCTATGTGTCACCGAATAGTGTAGTGAAGTATCGTCAAGTACTGTAAAAGCTATCTCATTTAGCGGTGATCGATCGACAAATGAGTCACTCCCAGATAAGTGGAGATGACTGTCTAAGGGGTTATGCATCAAAAAGGACTCAAGAAAGCTGAAAATTTCCGTTGTTAAGCAAAGTCAAATGTTTGCCGAAAGTAGAAACATGTCAGACTGCACACAATAAAGCTTGATGGCTCAAAAGCTATCTTTAAAACCTTAGGCAAGTGCACCTATCATTTTATAGAATAGATTATTGAGTACCGAGTGTAATTCCCACGAGGATTGTAAGTACTAGTAATTACCGTCTTTTTGTTATCTAATCTAGCAATTTTCAGAGTTTTTGTTGGTTTAAAAATGAAAAATAAAGAATTTGGAATAATTGCAACTTACATTAGATCAAATAAAAGTAGATTGTAGAATAAGAAATTAAGATCTAGAAATGTGTTTGAATGTAAACCCCTCTAGAATGTTTTTGTGATTTAACAATGTTGGGAAATTTATTGTTTAGATTTTGATGAATGCCATGTAAAACTTAGATTAGAATGTTGGCATCCCATTTATCTTGTAATTCTTATTGAAATAGATAGGACTGAATGAGCTGAGTCAAGTCAGCTATGCCTGGGAATACAAGAAGTCAACTGAATAAGTGAAGTGGAGACTCCGCTGAGGAACAACCGAGTATGGCCAAGAAAGAAGATCAAGGACTCGACAGAAGACGTAACAGCTGAGGGACAACTGTGTGAAGAGTCAGTTAAGTCAACCCAAGAAGCCATGTCAAGTTGAAGTGACAGATGAGTCTCTCAATCATAGGGGCAGACTCAAGTCACCTGGGGAAAAGGCAGCTACAAAGAGGAATTAACTGAAAAGAATCCGTTGCACAAAAGTCAAGAATATTACTTAAATAAATAATACTTCCATGCTGCCATGTCATAAAGTGCTCAGTCCCAGAAGTGTGCAAAAGGAATAAACCAATGGGAAGCATCGCACTCGTGGTCGAACTCGAAAAGTCGGACATTCATTTAATACGAGGAAAGGTCAATATCAAGGATCGCAACAAGACAAGCCAACGAACACAAGTGACTTTTGAAAATCAGCCTATCTCTTCAACGGACAGATTTTTGAAAAGGTCACTATAAAAGGCTGAGGAATCACATTGAGAAAATGTTACCTTGATTACCTGAACCACGAACGAGAAAGCAATATTCAAATCGTAACCGCAAAGTATTCTCAAGTTATTCAAGCAATATCCTCAAGCCTAAATCTCGAAGGAAATCGATCCAACACCAAGTCGTGAAGGAAAGATAACTTCAAACTCGTTGAAGAGGAAACCTTTGAAGAATCAAAAGGGGTCTACTTTCCAAGAAGGATTGTAGGAAGGTTCAAGGTCGAACAAATCTCAAGTTATTGGAGGGCTTCGTGATCAAATCCAAGAAGCTTGAGAAAGTAAGTCAAGTAGCAAAAGGCAAACGCCTGCGGAAGAAGTTCGAGCCGGATGAGAAACCAATTGTGTGTGACCAAGGCGCTCCGCACTAAGTCCAAGGAGCAAGTCACCGTGGTGTGATCAAGACTTGTCTCTAGACCGATAAACACTTTGTACTGATCTTACTTAGTGGATTCCTCCAGGAGTTGGAGAAGAGAGGAGTAGAAGAATTACCCCATCTTTGAACCTCTATAAAACTTACTTGTGTCATTTACATTTCAAAGATATTTACATTCCCGCAAACATATTTTATATCTCATGGATAATTTGCTATCTAACCGTTAAAATAACAAGTGCTAAAATCAAGTGTTAAAACAAAGTTAAATCAAATTCAAGGGTATTAAGTCTTCCGCTGAAAAACCCATCACAAACCAAGTTAAGGTTTAGACTAAACAATTTGAGTTATTCTATCAATAGCTCTATCGAAATCGCTGAGTGGCTAAGTCACGATTAACTAACTTAGTTGTCCCTCAAGCGACTTAGTTGTGCATTAACTATGTAATATTTTAAAAGGACTAAAATCGAAAAGTTGGTAAGGTTTATTCAACCCCATTTCTAAACCTTACTTACACCACTTGGGACCTACAAGTGGTATCAAAGCGGTTGGTTCATTGAGCCTTCCGTGATCGGTTATCGAACTAGATCTCCAATCTTTCAAAGAAACTTTTAACACTTGTTCTTTCAAAAATCATTTCTTTTATTCAAAGAAAGTTATTATCATGGAAGCAAATTTAACACGCATTCCCATGTTCACTATTGAGGAATTTGATGACTGGAAAATTCGTGATGCAGCTCATCTATATGCTTTACATGATGAAATATGGATAGTGATAAAGGATGGGCCATTGCAAATACTGAAAGTAAACACAGCCGTATGGAGAGCAGCCGCAACTGAAGGAGAAGAAGCTTCTCCTGAGACAAGACCAATCCTAGTTGAGAAACCAAGGATCGAGTGGACAAACAAGGATGTAAAAGATACAACTTGGATAATGTGGCCAAGGACATACTTTACAAAACCTTGACAAAGCAATGTTCAACAAAGTCAAATCTTGCCAAACCGCAAAACAAATGGGATAAATTAACTTTAATTTGTGAAGGATCTCGAGCAAATTAAAGAAACAAATTGTCCGTCTTTGTCGTACGTAAATTTGAAAATTTTAAAATACTTGCAGTGAAACCTCGATCACCGGATGCTAGATTCATCGAAATCACAAATGAGCTTTTAGCACTTGGGAAAGAATATACACAAAAGGAAATGTGTATGAAGGTTCTGAGAAGCCTCCCAGCTGAATAGGAAATGAAGGTCATGGCTCTGAGACATTCAATGAACCTCACAACAACATCCAATCATGATCTATTCTCAGACCTCAAGGCCTATGAATTTGAGCTGAGAAGAAAAGATCAAGAGGAGACATTGCACTCCAAAAAAATTGTGACTTATAGTCAAGGATGGAAAAAGATCTCAAGTAAATGAAGTCATAGACTGAATGAGATTGCCCTAATGGTTAAAAGATTCAACAAGTTCTTCAATAAGAACTATAAAAGAAACAAGGGTGAATCCTCCAGAGACATTCAGCCTCCCTCCAAGTCAAGGGAAGATAGGCCACCCAAAAGAGCCGAGCATCAAAAGTGGTAGCAAATTTATCGCTTAGATTTTGATGAATGCCATGTAAAACTTAGAATAGGAAGTTGGCACCCCATTCTTTGTTGTAAATCGCATTGTAATAAATAAAATGGTCAAGCCGAAGTTAAGTCACCTATGCCCAAACATGCAAGAAGACAATCGGAGACTAGAAGGAAGACTCACTGCAAGACACCGAGTATGGCAAAGAAGAGAAGACGGAACTCGATCAAGGAGCAAATCGAGATGCATTCGAGTGGAGTATCACCAAGTCAACTCAAGAAAAGCTAAGTCTCAAGTTGAAGTGACAAGAGTTATCCATGATTGGAAGTCGACTCTAAGTCACCCGGGGAAAACAAGGAAATGCAATCAAGTCGAGATAATCAAAAAGATCCGTTGTACGTAAATCAAGAGAATTACTTAAACAAGTAATATCTCCATGCTACCTTTCTCGAAGTGCTCACCCCGTGCGTGCAAAAGGTATAAACCAACGGGAAGCACTACACCGTGTCGTAACTCAAAAGTCAAGAACAATTCATACGAGGAAATGGCAATTCCAAGGATCGCAACAAGACAAGCCAACCACATTACAAGTGACTTTCAAAAATAAGCCTATCTCTTCAACGGGCGATTTTTGAAAGATCACTATAAAAGGCCGAGGAATAACTCGAGAAAAGGTAACGTGAGGTTACAAGAGGTTACCTTAACCATACAAGCAAGAAAGAAATATTTTGTAACCCGAAATATTCTCAAGTTATTAAACGCTCAATCCTCAAGCCTACACTACGAAGAACATCAATCCAACACTCACCGTGAAGGAAAGATAACTTCAATCGCTTGAAGAGGAAATTATCAAGAATCAAGCGGGTCTACATTCCACGAAGGATTGTAGGAAGGTTCAAGGTTGAACCAAGTCTTGAGCTTTTGGAGGGCTTCGTGATCAAATCCAAATTAAGCAAGTGGGTTGTAGTAGCAAGGCAATGCCCCGTGAAGAAGTTTCGAGTCGCACGAGAAGCCACCGAGTGATCAAGGCGTCTCGTGATCGAGTCCCAAAGGATCAAGTCATTGTGTGTGATCAAGACTTGTATCCGCATCTGCTACCACTTTGTATACCGATCAATACCTAGTGGATTCCTCCAGGAGTTGGAGAAGAGAGGAGTAGAAGAATTACCCCATCTTCGAACCTCTATAAAAACTTATCGTGTCATTTACATTTCAAAGACTTAAATTCTCGCATCATATTTGTTTAATTTCACGACATATTTGCTATCCATTAGATAATTTCTAAGTACTAATTCAAGCTTTAAATCTCTACTAAACCAAACTTAAGGGTGTTAAGTCTTCCGCTGAAAAACAAACCACTTGAGCTAATTCACTTTAACAAATTGAGTTATTCTATCAACAACTACCAAGTCCGCTGAGTGACTAACTCTACCGATTAACTAAATTGGTCTGTCCACCTAGACACAAACTGTAGTATCAACTATGAACTTTTAAAAGGACTAAATCGAAAATTTGTAAGGTTTATTCAACCCCTCCTTCTAAACCTTACACTCACATCCCTTGGGACCTACAAGTGGTATCGAGAGCGGTTGGTTCATTCGAGCCTTCCGACCGGTTATCGAACTAGATCTCCAAACTTTTCAAAGTCCGCTTTAGTACTTAAATTTTCAAAACTCCTTTTATCATTAAAACTTATTATCATGGAAGCAAATTTGACACGCATCCCTATGTTCACAATTGAAGAATTTGATGATTGAAAATTCGTGATGCAGTGCTCATCTATCAAGATTACATGATGAGATGTGGACAAGTGATAGAGGATGGGCCACCGCAAATCTTAAAAGTGAACACAAACTGTAAGAGGAGTGCACTGAAGGTGAAGAGAATGTTGCCCTAGACCACCTATGTTTGAAAAACCAAGAACTCGAATGGACAAATGATGACAGAAAAAAGATACAACCTCGGACAATGTAGCCAAGGACATCCTTTACAAAACCTTCGACAAAGCCATGTTCAATAAAGTCAAATCATGCAAAACGACTAAAGAAATTTGGGACAAACTAACATTGATTTGTGAATGCTCAGAGCAAATCAAAGAAAATAAATTATCGTGGTCTGACAAAAATTTGAGAATTTCAAAATGATCGCAGGAGAAAACCGGATCAACCGGATGCTCGGTCACGTAAATCACCAACGAGCTATTTGCACTTGGAAAGGAATATACACGTAAAGAAATGTGTATGAAGATCCTAAAAAGTCTCCCAAATTGAATGGGAAATGAAGGTCATGGCACTAAGACATTCCATGGACCTACATTCCATGGACCTATCAAAGACCTCCAACCATGAAATATTCTCGCATCTCAAAGCCTACGAATTTGAGCCGAGAAGAAAAGATCAGAAGAGACAAATTGCACTCCAAAACATCTGCTTCTAATTGTTAAGGATGGAAAGAGAGCCGAGGTCAAAGAAGTCATTGATCCGTAAGAAATAGCCCCGATGGTTAAAAGGTTCAACAAGTTCTTCAATAAGAACTACAAGAAAGGCAAGGGCGAATCTTCCGTAAGACACTCTCCCCCCTCCAAGTCAAGGGAAGATAGGCCAACCAAGAGAATGATCATCAAAAAGTCAATATCAAAGGATCGATAATCCAAGAATGGAAAGAGTCGATCAAAAGGTTGAATATCTATGCCGAATTGTAGGCAACCGTGTCACTATGCCATTGATCGCCCATATCCCGTAGTCAACAAATACAGAATGAAGAAGAAAGAAAGGTCTTCGTGAGAAAGAAGACAAGAAAAGAAAAAGGCAATGTTGGTCGCAGAGAATGCCGAGTCAAAAGACATAGCCGAGTCGTAGAGTAGTGAAGACTACCAAGTGACTCAAGAAGAAGCCCCGATCCGCTTGAAGGCCAAGGAACAAGATCAACCCGACCAAGAAGATGAGGTACACTCCAACTCATCAAACTCGCATATTCTAGTGATAGTGATCGTGACACACACACTTCATCACCCACTCGATCTTTATGATTCATTAGGTAAAATGATGAAAGATTTTGAACACATTAAATCCTCACACACACTACTAAATGAGGAAAACAACCTACTCAAGAGCCAAAACTCACAAACCGACTAAGGAGCCGAGTACTCTAAGTCAAATAGCCGATGAGAATGAAAGTTTAAAGGTCTGAAAATGCCAAGCTAAATCATCGATGATCTTATTATGAGTCAAAGAGAATGTGGAGACAAGACAAAGCTTAGATTTAAGGATCTTCAAGCAATGAAGAGTCTAAAAATCCAAAACTCCAAAGGGTGCACACACATTCACCCCAAAGCACAATTACAAGCAAACCGGCCTTGGTTATAAAGGAAAAGGAAAACAACCAGAGTTGAGTGCTACCAAAGGACAAATGAGAAAAGATTCACGAGTTCCTCAAAGAAACTCCAAACAGTAAAAATACTCAGAAAGAAGAAACAGAGCTACCAAAACCCTTAAAATCTATAAAAGAAATTCATATGATGGGAATGGTAGAAAATATCCAAGCCAAGTCGATTGGAATAATGTGAACTATCGAATAGACTTATGGAATATAAGCCCAAATGGCAAAGGCCTAGAACTCAAGAAAGGCCATTCCAAAAGTATAAGAGCTTTCATCAAAGACACATATGCACCTAGGCACTACACTCGTGAGACACCACAATTACCCAAAGAAGGCGATTGCTAAAACACATACACAGCATACGACAAAAGAGACAACACTGTATGAACCTAAAATCCCCAAACAATTTGCCAAGATTAATTATGATTATGGCATCGATAGATGGCAACCCTTAGAGTCAAATCATTTGGCTATAAGTTGGTTGGATCATCTTACAACTCTAACTCCCTCAGACCCTGACATAAGTATGGGTACCTAAAACTTAAATTCCTTGATTGCAGTGTTCAAGGAACAACCGAGTGCCAAGGAACCTGGTACATGGATAGTGGTCGTTCCGCATATATGACAGAAACAAGAAAAATCTGTCAAAATTCAAGGAAGTTAAAGGAGCAAAAGTCATATTTGGAGGAAATGAAGCTCCTGTGAAATAAGAGGCATTGATCCATCAAGAGGAATGGATTAGAAATCACAGATGTTGCATATGTTGAAGGACTCAACTTCAACTTGCTAAGCATCACCAACTCGTGACAAGGGCTATGATGTCGATTTAACATGGGTATATGCCAAATCAAGGATACTCAATCGAATGAAGTCGTGTTGCAAGGATGCATAAAAGAACATGTATGTAGTAGATTGGTCAACCGCTACACCCAAAGACTGCCTATTAGCAAAGAGCACAAATGAATCAAGTTGGTCGTGGGCACAAAAAGCCGAGTCACCGAATTTCAAAACGACAATGCTTGCAAGAAGTAATCTTGTGGAAGGACTTCCGCACTCAAAAGATACAAGAAGGAGAGTATATGTGATGCATGTCAAGGGAAAACAAATCAAATCTTCATTCAAAGAAAAGACATGTCCATCTTCAACAAGAATATTACATCTCGCTACATATGGATCTATTTGGCCCAAAGGGAACCAGCTAGCATAAGTGGAAAGAAATACACCTTGGTGGTAGTAGATGACTACTCAAGATATACATGGACTATATTCATGTGTAAAAAGAAAGAAACTCTACGTAAACCGCCACGCTTAATGAAGAAAATTCAAAATGAAAAGAGCCAAACCATTATCAAAATAAGATCATGCAGGAACCGAGTTTGTCAATGGGATAATAACTCAAGATTGTATTGAAAATGGCATTGGTCATGAATTATCTCGCAGAAGCGACTCCACAAACAGTAATGGAGTTGCAGAAAGAAGGAATAGAACTCACAAAGAAGCAAAGAAGGACCATGTTAGTCGGGCAGGTTACCAAAAAGATTTTGGGTCAAGCAATCAACACACTTGCTACACTCAAAAACAGATGTATGATAAAACAGACAACCGACAAAGACTCCTATGAGATTTGGACTGAAGAAAACCAAATGTTGCATATTTTAGAATATTTGATGTAAATGCTTCATCCACAACAATGGCAAAGACAATCAAAAGGCCTTCGATGCTAAAGTTGATGAAGGTATCTTCTTGGGATACTCAACCAAAGAAAGCCTATAAAGTACTCAACAAAAGGACTATGGTTGCAGAGGAATCCATTCATGTGGTATTCGATGAGCCAAATGTAAATGGAGAAGATATTGAAGAGTCACCGATAAGTCAATCATCCAAACATACGTAAAAATCCCTATGTCAAGCCGAAAATCGGAATGGTAAACTCGTAAGAAGATGAGATAGTCAATCTCAAAAACAAATGAAAATTTGCAACTAAGTTGATTACGAGAGAGTCGATCAAAGCAACACAACCGCTAGACGATCAATCCAACTAACTTACTTCAACTCGATGTAAGATGGTCGAAAGACCATCCACCAGTAACTTGTCATTGGAGATATAAGAGAAGGTGTCAAAACAAGATCCATAACTCAACAAGAAGCTATGTTCACATGCTTTATCTCGCAAATAGAGCCCAAAGATGTGTTACAAGCATTCGATGACACATATTGATTGAAGCTATGCAAGAAGAGTCAATCAGCTTTGAAAGAAATAAACTATGGGAATTAGTTCAAAGACCCACCCATCAAAACGTTATTGGTACTAAATGGGTGTTCAAACTAGATGAACGAGGAAGGTTCTGTGGGTAAGAAACAAAGCAAGACTAGTAGCCAAAGGATATTGCCAAGAAGAAGGAATAGATTTTGATGAAACATTTGCTCCTCGTAGCAAGATTGGAAGCAATAAGGATGTTTCTTGCCTATACACTCACAAGAATTTCATTGTATATCAAATGGATGTAAAAAGTGCATTCCTAAATGGTTTATTGAAGAAGAAGTGTATGTTGAACAACCTCCGTGATTTGAGTAAGACTCTTGGAGATAAGGTATACAAACTAAAGAAAGCTCAGTATGGATTGAAACAGCACCCGTGAGCATGGTATGATACTTTGTCACAATTCCTAATCGAGAATGGATTCACAAAAGGAAAAGTAGATAGAACACTTTTCGTAATTCAAGACAAGAAGAGTATACGCTTGTTCAAATATATGTGGATGACATCATTTTTGGATCCACAAACAAAGATCTATGTGAAAAATTTTCAAACCTCACGCAAAGCAAATTTGAAATGAGCATGATGGGAGAGTCGACATTCTTCCTTGACTCCAAGTGAAACAACGTAGGATGGAACCTTCATAAGTCAAACAAAATACACCGTAGATTTAATGAAGAAATTTGTATGGAGGAGAAGTCTTCTCGTGAAAATACCAATGAATACATCACCAAAATGGACATGGATGCAGATGGCAAGCTCAGATCAAACAAGATATAGAGCACTTATTGATCATTGCTCTATCTCACAAAGAAGGTGCCGTACATCACCTTTGTCAGTAGGTGTATGTGCAAGATTTCAATCTACTCCAAAAGGAGTCACATGACAAGCCTAAGAGAATCTTGAGATACTTGAAAGGAAGCCAAGAAGTTGGCTTATGGTATCCAAAGGAAGGTGGATTCAAACTAATTGGCTATTCGACTGACAATGTCCGGATGCAGAGTTGACAGAAAAGCACCTCGTGACATGTCAAATGCTCCTAAACAGTCGATTTCCGGTTTAGCAAGAAGCAAAATTCAATAGCCACCTCTACAAACAAGCAAAATACATAGTCGCTGGGCAAAACACAGCCCAAGTTCTATGGATGAGACAAAGAATTGAGAGACTATGAAGTTGAAGAAAAGAAAATTCCAATCATGTGTGATAAACACGTGCAATTGCAATCACTCGTAATCCTCGTGTTGCACTCAAGAACAAAGCATATTGATGTCGATATCACTTCATAAGAGATCATGTTGAAAAGAAGGACATCATATTGAATATATCTCAACCGATAAAACAGCTAATCGACATATTCACAAAACCATTATGTGAGTCAAGATTTGAAGAACTCAAGCACGAGTTAGGTTAATTGAGCCGAGCTAACACTGTAAGACTCAAAGAAAAGAAATGAAACACAAAAAGGGAAAAAGGATCAATTCTCAAAATCGCCTAAATGAATCACCATGTCGAAGAGACAACTATACCGAATTAATGACAAATGAAGTCACTTAAGAGAACTGGGTGAATGTAAGAGTTAAATCAGCCTAAGGGATAAGCCGAGTCATTTATGAGCAAAGTGACAAAAACGCAATGCTTTTACTAAGCCGGGAATGTTTTTAAGAATGACGCCAAAGATAATGATGATGTGTACAGACAAAAAGCCGCATACCAAGCTTATGATTGATATAAATGCTACCGCATTAAATTCGAGACATTAAATGCTAATCGGCGTGCAAAATCTAAGCCGTTGATTTCGATCACATTTCAAAACCACCCGCACGCCCTTTCGTAAACCATACTTACCCCATTTTCGTCTGCTTTTCTCTCACATATCACCAAAACAGCTTCATTTCTATCTCGGGCTAAAGGCGTAACTCTCTCAAAACCCTCTTAGTATTCAAATCAAATTTCTAAGTTTTTTTAGGTGAAATCCTCGAAAAATGGCGTCAACCTATGATTTTGTCAAGCTAGAAAACAAATCCACACAGGTCGATCGGGATTTCGAGGGCATGGTCAAACAGGGGTCCGATGACGCCTAATAAAGAAAATCGCTGAAAAGCTCGAAACGTCCGGCCAAAACCATTTCCTCGACGATGGAGTTCTCGATGACCTATGTGGAAGAGGTCGCACGCTTCACGTGAACGCCGAGATTCACGATGAAGGGATAAGATTCTCGCTCATGGAAAGAAGTTCACCATCTCTCGCCAAGGATTTGGCTGAACACCGCCACTACCGACGGAAGGAGCATCGTAAATCAACGGCCGATGTAAACCTGGATGCCGCTGGAAGCAAAAGCAGCCAAGCCCGACTATGCCGATAAAATAGTTTACACAAAGAAACAAGAGGTCGCCAAGGAGGATTACCACAAACTGTTGGACATAGTTGCCAAATGCATAGACATCAATTTGGCGCCTTTGACCAATCACAAAGCAAAGTTGATCGTGAATGGCCGCGATCATTGAAGAAAGGAAAATAAACGGCTGAGTTTGTCTACAGCAGATCGCTGCACGTAGGGAACAAATCCTTCAAGGAAGATGGTGCATTTGAGGATCCTCAGATATGGCCTGGTGATTGGCCTACCGATGGAGGTGAAAGGAGTCCTCTTAGACATGGAAAAGCTGCCCATGTAAATAAGAGGATGTTCAGATCAAACCTCTCGGGTGCATGTAAGAGAGCCTACGCCAAGAGAGCCGACACGAGTGAGGGGAATCAAACACTGACCTCAAGATACAATCGCTTTTCTCTCCACCAAAGAAGAAAGTCGCCCGCAGCTCGCTTAAGAGAATCACGCTTCGCATGCTAAGAAGATCGCCGCTCCCGCAGAAAGAAAAACAAACCCGCTTCCCGCCCGCAACCGAGTCACCTACCCCATAGCCGTGTTCTTCTTCCTCAAACAGAAGAAGGGTCGAGAAGGACTCCCAACTACCTTCTCCGATCATCAAAAAAAGGAGAACTCGAAAAGCCAAGACGGCCTCGCTTCCTCAAAAGAAAAACAAAGACGCCCCCGCCGCCCAAGACTAAGAAACTCTCTCTCAACCAAGTCCTCCGGTACGAACTAAGAGACGACGAAGAATCATCAAGCGATCCGAGCTTGAGAAACCGGGCCGAGTCACCACTCACCGAGTAGATACGAGAGACCGCCGGAGAAGTAGAGTCTCCGTGATATTATAGATGAAACAAACTAAGTCTCGGAAGGCGATCAACAGAGGCAAACAAGACACAGCTTGTAGTTCGCGCAATGAGACACAAGAAGTTAAGCCGATAGAGATGATAGTGATGTGATGATCCTATCCCCACCTTATCCGCACATCCAAAATCGTCTCGCGATAGTGGAGGAAGTGGAAATTGAGTCGATCCAGGAAAGCCCAACGCCGAGTTTATCGAAGAAGAAGAGGAATCGCTGAACTTCTCGATCGGCCTCTCGTGATCCCAAAGACTAGATGAAGAAATCGCAAAGATATCCCGCAGATCTTCAAGGATAAGGAGAAGGAGAGACTGGGCAGTATAAGCCGAGGCACGAGAGAAGGCCAAAGATCTCGCCTCTCACCGGCACCACGTAACATACACATTCTCACTTCGATATTTTATCAAAAGTGATGAGGATCTGACCTCGGCCGCTACGGTAAGAGTTGCAAATGCAAAGAAGCAATGCATGAATCCGTAATTCTTCATGAGAAGAGCATGATGGAGGGACCGTGAGAGTCCTCCAAAACACAAACTGAAATTGATCCAATGGGAGAAGTGCAGAAGAAATCGCCACCGTTGTTGCCGCCACCACTTCCCACCACTTAAGAAGGAATTAAGGGAAATGGCGATGAAACCGGGTTAGTGGGGACCCCAGCTGAGCCAACCCCAATGAAGGTGTCTTACCACCGCCCAACTACCGAACACTCAAAAGAGAAAACAGCCGGGAGTTTGAGACGAGTGACCCCATTCCAAGTCACTCACCGATGCGCCGGCTGAAGGGGAAACTCCTCCACTGCAGAAGGCCTGAGGATGTTGTAGATGACTCCACAATGAATCTAGGAGGCGAAGTGGAGAAAGTACAAACACAAAATGAACA